>OW203723.1:24449498-25049498 GCA_934045075.1 Yponomeuta sedellus | reverse complement strand
TTTAATCTTACATCAGAAGTGGGATACATCACGCCTCAATTTAAGTATGTACAAGAAATTTTAGCGTATTTTTTTATGTTTAGCTTGGATGCTGCAGCAGCCGATGATCTGCGACTCGCTCTGCTGTCACTGCGCCCCGCAAGAAGGCGCTGCCGAAGCTCGATCCTGTCCGAATCAAGCAGAGCTGCGACACAGTGCAACAGTATCAAGATGAAGACCTTCTTAGAGGACTTCACGCGAAGCAGCATTAACACGGCAGCCAAGGCTGGTAAGACTCTCTGCGGTTCTGTATTAATACGGGTGGAGTCTTTGGAAGCTTCAAAAGGAAGATTTAGGAAAAAATCTGTACATACACTATCTTCTCGAAATATGAAACGCTAGCAAGGAGTAAGAGCTTGCCGACAAACTGCATTAGCAGTTTGGCAAAGTAATGAAGTAATGATGTGTAATCTTGCATTGTTTTCAGTGAATAAGTATATATAAATAGGTAATAAATAAATAAGAATTCGAAGAATAATTTTAATGCAAATTAAATGCTACAACTTTTCCTGGTTCTTAATCTAGGCTTTTCTGTGGAATTTGTACCAAGTGTGGATGCTCTAGGCATTGCTTACTTGTGTGATAATTATTAACAAAACCTTTTACTTAGTACCTTCTTACAAAACTCTCATTATGAACGTAGTTACCAATCGCTCAGTACCCCGAAGCCTGTTTTTTTAATTTTTTTTTTATTTGTGGGTATTTGTGACTTAACCGGCACGAAGGCCGCGGCCGTGCGACAGCGCCCAGACGACGCTTGAGGTTACCTTCTAACTGGTTCATTGCTGTGGAAATAGATATCACTAGTCGAGAAATCGATATAAATAGATGGTTGCTAAATTTTTTCTACCACTCCACAATATTCGATGCGTTAATATTTGCACTTGTAGTTTAGGATTAGGGCTTTTAATATTCGCCCATTTTTACTGTTCGAATAGTACTTAATACAATTTATTCCAGTATTTCAATAGTTTGCTATTTTATAAGAAAGGCCTCTATTTCCTCCTTTGATTATAATTTTGTTTCCTATAGGCCTTGTAGCGTCCGAGTGGTCACTTCACCTATATAGTGCGAGTGTAGATGCCACTGGACGCTGTATAATTCCTTTCATTACGTAGAGGCAGAGGCCAATGCTGTAGGCCCTCCTAAATTATACTCTGAACTAATTACAAAAAAAAAAAAAACAGTTATTATTTTTTTCAATATTTGAGTTATTCGACAAGTTAGAGAATTGAAGTTCAATTTTTCGAATGTGATACCATTCAAAATTCATTGGGGCGAATATTCAAATAAAAGTATAATATCGAAGCCTGGGCCAGATTTTGATATAATATTATAAGTACTAGCTGTGCCCCGCGGTGTTACCCGTGGTTTATCGATTTTCTCATGGGACTAAGGTATTTACCCGCTGTAAAACGTAGCCTGTGTGTTAATCCAGGGTGTCTGCTAATTCCATAACAAATTTTATTTAAATCGCTCCAGACGTTTGGACGTGTAGAAGTAACGAATATACACACTCACAAACTTTCGCTTTTATAATATTAGTGTGATTGAGCACTCTTAGCCACAGTGGCCAAGAAAATTGTGAACAGTTTAATAATCACTTGACTTACTATGCTGGAAGAGTTTTTGAATGTCTCTGGTTTTCCAGCCAATTTACAAAACTTTAAATTGAGAAATTGATAGGTGAATGGGTAAATTATTTATAAATTACTCTTTCAAAATTTAATGTGGATTAAACCGAAAGGTTCTAAGTATTGAACCACGTTGACGAAACAAGTAAAAAAGTTAGTAGTTCGGCGTATGCCCTATTTAAACTTGCGAAAACAGTCAGTACAGATGTTATACTAGCAGCATAATCACTGAATTGTAGAATCGATACTTGGGTATAGTTTTATCTTCTGGGGCAACTCGACTAATAAAGAAATTATTTTGCCAAAACGCTGCATTCGGGCGATGTTTCATATTAAAACCCACTGACACATGCCAGTATCTATTTGTCAAAATTAAATACTGGATTCTCACTTTCTGCACTATATATTATATTTGAGGTAGTTATGTTCGTAAAAAAACATCCTGAGTTGTTTCCACGTTTGTGTGCAGCTGTAATAAGAAATATAACAATATAACACAGGGTATCCTAGTGTGGGGCCAGAAGTAATGTCTGTGCATGTATATAAAATGTTATGATGTGTTAAATAGACGTGACGAAAGTAAATTGCGTCTCCATCGTGCAAAAACAGCCTTATTGGGAAAAGGCATTATTATATATTAAACACAAATGTATTTAAGACACTGTAAAAAAAAATGCTTACTGACAAATGTTATTCCTGTTAAATGAATTCCTGAATGATACATATTCATTTTATTTTTATGTGACAATAAGCTTGAAATTTTCGACATTTGGTCTCATTTCAGGGAAAGTAAATTTTTATTGAACCGTTGCTGGTTGTTTGAAATCTTATTAAATCGTAACTGTCTGCAATACCTCAGATTGGGAGCCATAATAAAGGCGTACATATTACAATATCTAAATATCTACACTTAAAACCCTGATGCTCAAAACCCCTAAAATTACAACACTTCAAATCACTAATACTTCAAATCACCTAATGCTGTCATCGACGTATAAAACTTAGTTTGCAATTGCTAACACCCAGGTTACCTAATGCTTCAAAATATCTATGATCAAAATAACAATGGATAAACATGGAAAAGAAAGTGGAGAAAAAAATGTGGGTAGACGGCAAACGTTCAGTTTTTGTACCTATATTTTGTGTGTAGATGACAGTTGCTACTTAGTTGTTGCAAATACTGTTAAAAATTTCGGAAAGGAGTATTCATGTGTTTAAAAGCGAAAAAAAGTGCGGATAAAGTTCAGGTTGATGGTTTCACGTACGGTAAAAATCGCCAGTACAATGAAAAGTGTATTGGGAATGCGAATTGAAATATAATAAAGCCTTGCCATTTTATTATTAGAATATAGAGATTTCTGTGTAAATACTTACATGTAGTGTCTAAAATTTTTCTGATGGAGTTGTTTATTTTTATGCCTATTTGTTCGTATAAAAAAAAGTTTGGGCTGAACGATAAATGAGTTGTGGTACTTGAACAATAATTCTGTTATAAAATCGTTTTGGAGGATTTTTTTTGTAATACCTGTCTCATGAGCCAGAATTTTGACGTTATGTGAAAATGTGCTACCATTGTGACGCAGATTATGTACTACTTAGTTCTGATATTTACGCAAATGGTGATATCGCTTGATATGTTGATATGAGGATGTGCCAGTAAATGTGAATACTGGCGTTACCCAATAAAGATATGCAAATAAATGCAGATGGTACCTGTGCCAGTAAATGTTAATACTGGTGTTCCAGAATGTAAAATGTACAATTAAGTGTGAATAGGAACCGATGGTACTCTGTAATCGTGAATATTGATGATAACAGTTACTTGATGCAAAATATACCACTGAATGTGAAACAACGTTACTCAGTAAATGTGAATACTGACGTTACTTAAAAAAAAGTGCCAGCATGAGATAATTGATGTAAAATTCATATGGTGTGCAAAACAGAGCTATGTTACGATGAAGTTCCTTTTATAAACGAAGAATCTACCATAGTTAATTTCTGTTCTTTACTTGTTGTGTAAGTACTTCGAGGACGAAGCACAGGTCAGGATGGCCGTGACAGAATATCGATAAAATCACTGAATAAAGTATCTTTTATATTTCCAACTATAAAAGTTACTTTAATTTTAAATGTATATTTTATAAAACCGTGTTAATATTATTAGATTGAGAACCGACCATTTAGTTTGTAATTGAAGTTGAATATTAGTTATTCAATACGAACTGATACCAATACCTATATCCTTTCGATATTAACAAAAAGTTATTCTTTGTGATGTTTAGAGTTATTCACCAATTTATTTATTCAATCATATCTTTATCGGTTACGATAAATAATAAAATGAAATCTGCATTACACAGCTAAGATGAATAATATGATTACTTGATAATATTTTTAGAAAGACTTCTGTTTGACAGGATATATTTGTGATTGGCCAAGATGCCATATTGTTTTGAGCTAGGAGGGGTCTCAGGCAGGCTATAAAAGCAGATAACATTTAGTAGCCTGGATTACTATTTTTGGTTGTATTCTCCCTGGGAGCCTGATCCTGAGCCATGTAAGTTATGTACTTCGTTCCAAAATTGTTTACTTATTGTGTTTGAACTATTGTGTTTCTCCTCTAAATGTGTTTTAATTTATTGTTTTATGTGTGGTGTGTAATTGTGCTTTTTGAAACCATTATACCGTTACAGTTGATTTATTTGTTGTTTAATTTGCTGTTTCCTCAGAATAGTTAACAAATTTACAGATCACAATATAATGTAGGTAGGCTAATAGAAATGCATAATAGAATTTCAATTGTATTTACTTCTAGATATTTGTCTATACAACATTTAGTGCAAATACTTAGCTTTCCAAATTCACTGTCAGTATCTATTTGCTCTTTCATAAGATTATCAATATAACATTACTAAAGTCAGCATTCTAATTAACATGCTCTTGTAAAAAAGTAAGGTTAGCTTGCACAATGCTCTCTATTATTTCTTTTAATCTTACAAGCGCGTCATCTAAAATAGTGTCCCAGGTTGCTTCATTTATGGGTATATGGCATTTTTTGGACTAAAATAGCAAACGAATATTGTTTGCTAAAACAAACAACAAATAAATAGACTGTAAGAATAAAGCTTCATGCGGTGCTATTTGTACCCAAGTTTTGATGAGAGTACTTTATTTCGTAGTTATTAAATACGTTTAAGTACTTACTTAGCATTTAGTTGCAGTAGATCAATCTCTTTGTATTTGATCATATCCTTTTGTATGTATTCTAAGACTAACCCAGGTGGGTGGTAGCGCAGATGAAACTTTAGCAACTTCATTTTCAGTTACTCTAACCCAATTCACTTTATGACACCATTTTTAGGATTATTTTCCTCCTCTTTTGCTCTTTTGTAAAGATTTGCTTTAGAACTTTCAAAAATACTCGCAGAATTTTATCGATATTTTTCGTTGCCATACCAACCGCTCGAACGTGCGGTAAAAGTTTGATCGGTTTGATCAAAAAGGTGACCTACCGATGCAACCTTTTTTTTCCATCATGAACTCGTTTGAACTGACCTCTTTGCTGTAAACCAATAAGTATGATGTTTTTCCCTTTTAATCCCTGCTAATCAATCATCCTAGTGATGATGATGATGTCAACCCTTGGCAGGAAGATTAGGCCAAACTCTACCATGGGGGCCAAGTCAGGGTAAGTCATCATCATCCTAGTAGAGCAAAAAATATTTGATAGATGAAAGAAACAAAGCTCGCTTAGAGGTTATTTGGACCATAATTTATGGGTTCGCACAAAAACTTTCAGTGAAAAGTCACAGGTTAAAAAAAACTAAAAACTTTTGTAGGTACTGTAACAAATAACCGGTGTAACAGGTACTCGGGGCTGCAAGTGATGCAAATTACTTCAGCCAGATGTCGCTGCCTGTACGTAATACATAGAGTATTGTAAAGAGGTTCGAAATTTTACTGATGCCGGTGAGTCACCCATTAGCTCAGTTGGAAGAGCGCTGGCACGGATAGCCAGAGGTCGCGGGTTTGAATCCCGGCATGGGTGGAATTTTTAGCCTCTAAATAGGTTTTAAAAAGTTAAGTGCTATTTAGATTTTACTATTTTATATGAGTTTTGTAATTAAAAAAAATATGTTACGCAGCGCAGATAGGCGATTTCAAGCGCTTAGATAAGACGGAAACATTCTGACAAACATTCGCTCGTAGCCCCGGCTGCCTGACTGATCTTAAACGATCACGAAGGTTAAGCAACACAAGGCGCGTTCAGTGCATGAATGGGTAAACCGTCTATGACTAACGCTAGTAGGATTTTTCCGAGCGGTTCCGTGCTTCGCAAGGCACGTTAAGCAGTTGGTGCCGGCTGCCATCGATAGATGGCAGTCGTAAAGCCAAGTCATAGGCCTTAGGGCGTCTTGAAAACTTCTGACAGTAAGACCAGCCACGAGTCTTGCAAGCCTCCACCAATCCGGACGTGGCCCCCGTGGTGGGGTATGGCTTATACCTTCCTCAGGGAAGAGACCCGTGCCCCTCGCGTGGGAACATAATGGGTTGATGACGAAAATACCAGAAGCGCTCGTGGCCTAGGCGAACCGAGTGATTGGAATCAATCACGTGGTTAAGAAACAACAGGCGCGGTCAGGTACAGGATGGGTGAACGTCCCGTGACTACCGCTAGTGGCATTTTTCCGAGCTCTTTCGTGCTTCGCAAGGCAGGTTAAGGCGTTGGTGCCGGCTGTCATATAATGGCAGTCGTTAAGCCAGTTCAGAGGTCTTATGGGCGGCTTGATAACTTCTGACAGAAAGGCCCGCCACTGTCTTACAATCCTCTACCAACCCGGACTTGGCCCCCGTGGTGGGGTACGGCTTATACCTTCCTCAGGGAAGAGACCCGTGCCTCTTGGTGGGGACATAATGGGTTGATGATGAAAATACCTACCTCTTCTCTAAAATGAAAACATTAAGACAGTAAATGGTGTGCCAGGTACAATGAAGAGTTCTAATCTAACGTAATCGAACTGCAAGTCTGTGCTACGGGGACCTATATCGATAACGCTAAGTCTAGTTTGCAATAGGTCTGATCTACACAGTGCCACACACACCTCGATGACAAACACCAGTTTCTAGAGACAACAAGAAAAGCGCACACCTTGTGTCCTAGTTTCCACTAAACACACCTGACATCTTACGTCTACGCGTTTTATTTACTATGCACCTTAGCTGAACGCGATAAGGTCTATTCGAGCATATTCGAGTAAAGTTGTCTTTGAAAAGAAGATGAAAGGCTTTCATTGCAGATGACTTATTGGTATAGAGTCACTCGGGGGTCTACTTGTGGGTATTTTTTAATTACTTGCTGTTCTCATCAACATTATACATGGTTATTTTTAAGATACGTTACATTCCTATTAATGGAGATTGAAATTTAAGTTTTTTCTCTCCATTACAAAATCAACTCGAAGGCAGGGTACTTTTCTTTGTTTCTTTTATTTATAAGGCATGTAAAACAGGTAATAATCTGTCTATAATATATTATATGTAGTATAGTGCATATATTAGTGTTCTAGTCACTGGCTGGTGTTTATTTATTTTATTTATTTCTGCACCAAAGTGCACAAATAAATATAACATGGCACGCTTCGCTTCTAAAACGTAACTTAGTTTACCGACGGCCTCGGTGGCGCAGCGGTTTGGCAAGCTGACTGTAAAACGGAAGGTCTCGGGTTCGATCCCCGGCCGGGTCAAACTAGGAAACGAACATTTCTAGTTTGTCTCGGGTCTTGGATGTTTTCTATGTATTTATTGTATTAAATCTATCGTCGAGTTAGCACCTATAACACAAGTCATTTAGTTTTACTTCGTATAGGGCTAACGAGATCTGTGTAATATGTCCATGAATATTTATTTATTATTATTAGTAGCTCGTTTGACATAAACAAAATATCTAAATAACATGAATATTACAATAGATCATGCCTTAAAACTTGCTTTAAGGACTGACAACTTTCGATACTAAATACTCGTAGTATGGAAAGTTTTCGGTCCTCAGCTAAAAAAGTTAATTGCGGCCCAAGGAGTCATTTGACTGCCCGCCGCCTTTTTAGGTATGTAGATTTTCCTTTCTTTCTATAAGTGTTAATGGCATTCAACGAACAGATTGCATTCCTTACGCTGTTATAAATTACAGATTTCGGACACGGTCAACCACAAAAAATCGGGACGAAATTCTAAAAGAAACGGTATTATGTTGTGCAACCACGTAAGTTAAATATTAGAGCAGTCTAATCGCGATTACTTATCGTACCTACATAATTACCTTAATTCCCCACTTTTTGGTAACGTTGCAATTGCCGTGGTCACGGGTAGACTGAAGCCTGAAGCAACTGCAATGTTTTATCTGATAAATAATGGCGGTTAGACTCGTTTAATACATAAATATTTATGAGCATTGCAAATTATTAAGGCGCTTAGGAGCGCTAACTAGCGCTACCCCAGTGGAATAAAAATCATAATTGTTTTATAATACGTTTTTTCAAAAAGTAAACATCAAAACGTGTTCTTGAGTGGAGACCGCGACTCGGCAAACGTAGTGTAGGACGCCCTCCGACTAGGTGGGATGACGATCTGCGAAAAACTGCCGGCAGATGCTGGATGCGGCAAGCTGAAGACAGGGCGCTATGGCGCTCATTGGGTGAGGGCTATGTCCGGCAGTGGACTACATAATATAGCCTGAAGAAGAAGAA
This sequence comes from Yponomeuta sedellus, assembly GCA_934045075.1. NCBI lineage: Eukaryota > Metazoa > Arthropoda > Insecta > Lepidoptera > Yponomeutidae > Yponomeuta > Yponomeuta sedellus. The sequence goes on along the minus strand of OW203723.1, from coordinate 25,041,079 downwards.
ACATCAAAAATCTTAATATCTGTGGTAACTATTTTTATAAAGACTAGCTGAATGTAGTATTAACGTCCTAGATTGTGGATCCTAGGTTCTAGACTGTAGGTTCTAAAAATAGTTGTCACAGTTGTTATGATTTTTCATGTTCACTTTTAGATAAAAACGTATTATGAAACAAGTTATGATTTGTATTCTATTGGTGTCGCTAGTTAGGCGCACCGAACCACCTTAAGAAATACAACCAAGAAAGTTATCATCATAATATTATTTTTTATGCACTAACCCGTGCTAAGGACAATTTAAAAAAAAACCTATTTAGAGGCTAAAAATTCCACCCATGCGGGGATGTAAAAACCTAACTGCAAAGTAGGTACTCGGGGCTGCAAGTGATGCAATTTACTTCAGCCAGATGTCGCTGGTTCGAATCCCGGAATGGGTGGAATTTTTAGCCTCTAAATAGGTTTTTTTTTAAGTTATCATTAGCGAATTCGTCGGATTTGGAAACAATCTGGTAGAAAGACCGGTTTTTTATGACTAGCATGAGAGGCCTGATGGGCGGGTAAATGCCCTTTTCACGGTTCGAGAAACCCAACGTTACTCCTATGCTAGCCCCATGTTATGGTAATTATGAGCAGTAAAGAGTGGAATTATGTTTATGATTATTGCGTTCCATCGCCTATGATTATTGTATGGCGAGTACTATGGTATGCTATGATATATTATGGTATTGGCGTATGTCATGTAGTTATATTGCTTATCAATGATTTACGACAAAATTAAATGTGATATTAATACTTCAATCGTTAAATTGAAAAGTACTTCAATACAGGAAAAGGGAAAACAACGTTCATCATTGCAAAGTATTTTATTTGTAGATAGGTATACAAAAAATATATCTTGTACAAATTGCTTATACTAATACAAATTAAATTAGTACTAGTAATTATTACATAGGTTATGTGCCAACAGAGTTGTTTGATGGTCGATTAATTATTATATCCCATACTAGAGTAAATCCGAATCATGGGATATGATATATGTGATTTATCATTTATCATTACATTACATAAACTCACGCCTGTATCCCAGAGGGTTGGCAGAGTGCAGATACCTGAGTTCGTCATGAGTTTGCAAAGGGGACTAACAGGCACATTAGTTGTACATTAGAGTTATTGAGATTCAAAGCTGCACTTTTGTTTATCATTTGCACGCTGAAATAAATCTATTATCGTATACGGAATTTATCTTCCCAAGGAAAAATATTTGTAGGAAACCAATTTTTTTTAACTTAGTAGCTCCACGGCGAGCTATAGTTTTTTACACCCTGTATAGCGTAAATAGGCACTTAGAAACGTACAAGAGTAGGTATCGATAACACAACGTCACGTCTACGTCCCCAAGGGGTAGGCAGAGACTAGGGACTGTCCCTTGCCGCGATCCTGAAATATCACCTTCGCTTTATCAACGTTCATTAGTCGTTGCATGCACGCACGCCGAGTTCAGGTACTTTTTATCCTGCTCTTTTACTAATACATCCCCTATTTGGTCGAAGTATGTCCACCTGGGGCGATCCTTACCGGCGCTTCCACCGACAATCGCCACATAATATATTTGTTTCGTCAATATTTCTTCTTTCATTCTCTCCACAATAAAGGCGATAATGATCAACCCTTTGTACGAGTATGCCCCCACTGCTGGGTCACGGAGTCTCTTCCTGCATCGCAGGAAGGTTAGGCCATACTCCACCACGGGGGCCAAGTCCGGGTTGGTGGAGGATTGTAAGACAGTGGCGGGCCTTACTGTCAGAAGTTATCAAGCCGCCCAAGGCCTCTGACATGGCTTAACGACTGCCATTACATAACAGCCTGGCACCAACGGTTTTACGTGCCTTGCAAAGCACGGAAGCGCTCGGAAAAATGCCACTAGCGGTAGTCACGGGACGGTCACCCATCCTGCACCTGACCGCGCCTGTTGTTGCTTAACTCAAGTGATTGATTCCAATCACTCGGTTCGTCTAGGCCACGAGCGCTTATCTAGGCCACGAGCGCTTCACACTTCATTCTTCTTTTAATGTAATATCACACAGGAAAAAAGAAATATCTTCTGTTTTGCTTGCTCATTAAGTTTTTTTGTCGTTGCTCAGCCAAGCAATGATTTCTCGTCATTTGTAAGGTCATTTGCTTCGTTTGAAACGTTTCTTTGGTTAACTCGTGAGACTCCGCCATGTGCGGGTAATGAATTCAATTTGCATTGTGCAAGCAACGGCGTAGAGTAATAATATAATGTACCGGCTCCTATTGTTAAACAAAAGATTTATGTGTCTATTAATAAACCTATTTATCTATTTTATTTATTTACAAAATCCACAGCACAAGTTAATTAATATTCACAGTTATCTTTGGCCAATTACGGGCTTATTTTAAACTTACTTATAAACACAAACTTGAACACCGTATTTTTTAGGATTGCAATAAAAAAAAGTTTGTATTTCTCATCTTTTTAAACTTTGACACGAAAATTTTTAATTCGGAATATTCGTCAAATTACGCTATAAAAATAAAATACATTTAAAAACCTATTTAGAGGCTAAAAATTTTCACCCATGCCGGGATTCGAACCCGCAACCTCTGGCTGGTGCATTAAAAATAAAAATAGTATAATAAAATACATTGTTTTGAACTTGAGTTTATCAAAAGAATTCATCAGCGTCATTAGTTTTTTCTCTCTCTGAGAGAAGTCCTGTGCCCAGTAGTGGGATGTTTATAGACTACATAAAACATCCGTCGCTCCGTCTCTGCTCACCATGATTAAGCTTTGCGAATCGGAGCGAAACCTGGTCGGACTCTTCCGATATAACAACACCCGTAAGTAGATCGGGACTAAGTCTACAATACATTAAACATATTATAAAAAGCAAAAGTTTCTATGTAAGTTCGTATGTATAGGGTGATCTCCGAAAGAACTTATTGTATTTCAAAAATACCTATTAAAACTGACATAAAAAAGTAGATGCACAAAGCCTAAGGCTAAGTGCGCACGGTTTACTTTTATCACCATGACTGTTTCGTCACTCTTATCAAGACCGTGGATACGTATTGAGATGCGCGTATGTTACGACGTGACAGCTGGGTGACATTTCGCGCATCTCCATACATATCTACGGAGTGACGAAACAGTCACGGTGACAAAAGTAACCCGTGCGCGCTTAGCCTTAAAAAGGTTTTGTGTCACCAGTAAATATCTCGTTCCACGAATCTCCACTTTTCCTTAACGTCTGCATCAATCCAAATCCTATAAAGTTGATGGACAACCTAATAAAAATTGCGTTTGGCCGGCCCTACCACATCCGGTGGAACCTGTTCCACGGTAGCCTCATGTTACTGGTGAGCTCTGGCTGCGTTATATTTTGCTTGGCGGTGGAGTTGCCTCAGGTGCCTTCGTACGGCGGTCCTTGACCGTCGGCGGCGGCAAGCAGGCAGTAGCGGTCGCGTCAGGTGCGCCGGCGCACGTCGCTATACTGTGTTGTGGTTGAAATTCAAATTCGTCGGTGGCAGCGCGCTCTCCCGTGCCGTGTGCGCACTTTTACTTTCGTAATAAAAGTTACATCATGACGGTCGCGCACTGATTTCGTGTGTTCTATCTAGTGATTGAGAGTAGTGAAATTTGTATTAATGAATGTGAATTCAATCTGTGAAAAGGGTCAATAGTGTACGTTAAAGGATCATAGACTAGCCTTAATAGAACTGGCGCATAGTAGGAGTGTGTGAGCAAAAATTATGTGTTTATTGTGATTGGAATTGTATCATCGTCTTTTTACCAAGTATTATTGTGAGTATTTCGTCTTCAACTAAGTAGGTAGCTGCAAAATTAACATCATTGTCTAGTTCTCATTTGACGTTGGTATACTTCATGTGAAATATAGGTAGGTACCTACCCCCGGTTCCTCATACACTAACAAGCTGTTAATATACTGTTAACAGCTGTCAGATGGCCAAATTGCATAAAAGCAACTGAAGACTGCTAATTGTATTTATTTATTTCAGGCAATGCCCAATTATAGTGTTAATAACAATGGAAAATTATGCTATGTTAGTAATAATATTAAAAATGCACACATTAAAATTATGTTTACATTGCTCCGTGCCAGCCAGCCCCACTGCTTGTCGGCCTTACGTGGATCGAGACCCAGTTATGTTAAGCGTACATTAATACATATAATAGCAGCCTATGTATTGGACGGAAAACTGGAAGTTAATGTATCAGAATCATTTAGAAAGATATAAACACATTTAGGTATTATAACAACAAGACACATCCATCACAGAAACAATATCGATCGATCGATATCAACCCTTGTATCTCCCCACTGCTGGGGCACGGGTCTCTTCCTGCACCGCAGGAAGGTTAGCCATACTCCACCACGGGGGCCAAGTCCGGGTAGGTGGAGAGAACAAACAGCAGATAAACAGATAAATTGACATTGAGCAGAACAGAAGTAAACGAAATACACAATAAACGAAACAAAAAAAGACATAGGTTTAGCCTGTGGTGTGTCTTAATTGGCACAAAAGGCAGCTGACTCAGCGTTGTGCTGAGGGAGTGAGCCCTCCGCGCTGATTTTCAGTCAGTCTTCAGCCTTTGATAAACATAACTAGTTTATCAGAATACTTTCAGGCTTTAGTAAAAAGCTGTTGTCTCATATCGTCGCTCAGCAAAAAATACCGTGAAAGCCAGCAGTGACACGCCGTGACCTTTCGTTTTCCTTCCAGCCTTCCTTCTCTCTGTGAACGTCTTCTGTTTTAAAATATGTTTGTTAATGTGGCGTGTGTACCTACTGTTTCTTCAATAAATGTTTCTTCTTCTTCGATTTTTCCTCTTTCAAGCGAGAAACGTTGTAGGTATTTTCGAACAGACTGTGACAGTGGCGTTTCAGAGAAAAAAATATTTACGCGGTGTTACGGGGCGGTTTTAAAATCCACAGTCTAGAACCTATGAACAATAGATTAGAACTTTAATCGATTTCCTTTAAAAACGACCGCTTTTCACGGAAAGCGGTATTAAAGTCCTCGGTTAATGATTTTAGGTTCTATACTGTAGGTTCTAAAAATAGTTGTCACAGTTGTTAAGATTTCTCATGTTCACTTTTAAATAAAAACGTAAGTATTATAAAACAAGTTATGGTTTCTTTTATTGGTGGCGCTAGTCACCGCCCCGTAACACCGCGTAAATATTGTTTTTCTGTAACCCTACTGTCACAGACTGTTCGAAAATACCTACAATGTTTTTGTTTCTCGCGTGAAATAGGAAAAATGGAAAAAATATTATAGAAACAGTATAATAATAATATAGGCCTTTTTGCATCTACTTAATGAGATGATTTGTACAGCGTCCAGTGGTATTAGACGGCCTCGGTGGCGCAGCGGTTTGGCACGCTGACTGTAAAACCGTAGGTCTCGGGTTCGATCCCCGGCCGGATCAAACTAGGAAACGAACTTTTCTAGTTTGTCTCGGGTCTTGGATGTTATCTAACTATTTATTGTATTAAATCTATCGTCGAGTTAGCATCTATAACACAAGTTATTTAGTTGTACTTAGTGTAGGGCTAACGAGATCTGTGTAATATGTCCATGAATATTTATTATTTATTATTATTATTTATTATCTTCACTCACACTAGATGGGTGAAGGGACCACTCCGACGCTGTAGTGCCTGGGAAACAGTACACTCGCCACACAGAACATGAAGAGGGAGCAGAAAAATCAATTATTATAGAAACAGCGCCCCGAAGCACCTTAATAATGACCGCCGATAAGATAGATAGAGAACACTTTATTGCACAACCAGAAAAATATTACAACCATGATTCTTAAATCTAAGTAATGTTATACAATTCGTCTTATCGCTAAGAGCGATCTCTTCCAGACATCCTTTGGATGGAGTGGATTGCATGAAGAATAAGTCTGCATACTTCTGAGACTTCAATCTTTTAATGTAGGTATGTGCCTTTATGTTAATGTTATATGTTGATAGATTCGCGTTAAAAATCTGCACGAAATGGCATTGAAATGTCAGGACCGACAAATTTTGAGTTGAGTGGTGTTGTTTGTTAACCGACGAGAATTATGTTAAATACTCTGAAAGTAATTCCCAGACAACGCAAATAAGTAACACCAACAATGCTACGGAACGGTTGTAAACTTAACTGTTTACTTTAGAACACGCTGAAGCTGACGTTTTGAGCAGTTCTAAATTACAATTCGAACGTATCTAAAGAACAATAATTCAATTCAATTTCAGACCTACGTACACATCGATAGAAATAGATTCACACAATTCTTCCCGCGGGTGTCGTAAAAGGCGACTAAGGGACAAACCGGGGGGTAGGCAGCAGCGCCCCTTGCAGTACAATTCCACCAAGCTGCGATCCCCAACCCGCATGCCCAGCGTGGGGATTATGGGCATTACCCCCCAATGCTGGCACAAACTTGCGCTATGGCGCTCATTAGGGGAGGGCTATGTCCAGCAGTGGACTAAAATAGCCTGAAGAAGAAGTAAATTCAAATAAAAGTAATAATTTTAAATAAAGCACTTCTATACTTTTTCTTTGTGTCACCACACTTCACTTTTCAACATGCTACTGTTCCATCTGCTACATGGTAGTCATATCTGCCAGATATAACTTGCTAAAGACTTACTTTACCAAGCAGGAATGTACTTAAGGCGCTCACATTGCTTACTAGCGCCACTAATGGCAAAAATCGTATCTTATTTTATATCGACGACCTCTGTGGCGCAGCGGTAGCACATCTGCCTACCATGCGTCCGGGTTCGAACCCTGGCTGGAAACAAAATAAAATCCCCAGGTCTTGGATGTTTACATGTTTGTGATGTCGTTCTGGTTCCCATGGCGCAGGGTGTCCTAGTCTGGGGCCAGAATGTGCCTGTATGTAAATGTTGTCATAATTTGTATGCACTTTTGACGAGTTTTGACACAATTTGGGTACTAGTTCAGGGAAGTAAATATATGTTTGTATCAAAATAATAGATCTGGATACAATGTATATTGTAGCGTATCTTTCGCATAAGGCTTGTCCTGTAATGACAGATGTAAGAAATTGAATAAATAAATTAATAAAAATCTTTTGAAAAAGTGACCATCAAATCTTAATAAATATCGTTTTAGAACCTCTTTTTAGAACCAACTAGAAAAAAACCCACCTATGTAGGTTCAAGAATCTAGGAATTTAATGTAGTTTTGCCAAAAACGGCCGTCTAAGGCCATCGAAATCGATTGAAGTTCTACGTTGTTGATCCTAGGCTCGAAAAATAGCTGTCACAGTTGTTACGATTTATGATATACGCTTTATGATAAACCGTGTATAAAATAAGTTGTGGTAACTTTTATTCCTTTGGTGGTTAGCAACGTGTAGCGCCTTAAGAGGTTGATGACTAATAAGAACCTACTTAACAATACGTGAGGTTGTCTATTTACCTAAGTGTACGAGCTAAATGGCGATAAGATTTAATCCTTATTCAGCTACATTTTTGTTTAATAACGACTCACGTTTATCTTGCCTTCGAGGCTTTGAATCACGAGTACAGTCGAGAGCACATGGAGTTTTACTTGCGTCCAGTCTACTCAGTTACATCTTCAATTGCGACAAAAATGTTTGTTTTTGTATTTGGCATTAGCAAAATATATATTATACGTTACGCCTATGTATGGGACAACACGGAAAGATCTGAGGTAGGTATATACACTATCACACACTAATATTATAAAAGTTGAAAGTTTTATGAGTGTACGTTTTACTGCGGGAAACTATCTTATTCCTATGGGAAAATCGATAAACCGCGGGGCACAGCTAGTTCCATTATAAGTGTACACAGTCTTCATATAAACTAGAAACAATTACTTAAAAGCAAGATACATGCAGAAAAATATAATTATGTATTCTTTAAACCTTTTTTTTATTACTAATCAAACTAACAACTTTTACTGATTTTACACTTAAATGTGCTGAGTTAATCTAAACATCTGTTTTGGGTTTTTTACTTACTAAAACACCATTATAACTGACAGATTTCTATTAATGAGAGATTGATAAGATGACTTAAGAAAAGATGATCAGAGTGGAGTTTTTTTGCCGCAGCCTTTTTCTCCACTGCAATACGGTCCGCGCCCTCGAAAAACTGCCGGCACATGCTGGATGTGGCGAGCCGATGACAGGGCGCTATGGCGCTCATTACGGGAGGGCTATTATGTAGTCCACTGCTGGACATAGGTCCAGCAGTGGACTACATAATATAGCCTGAAGAAGAAGAAGAATACGGTCCGAAAGCAGCGGCTTACAATTTACTTGTACATGGTCTTTTTTGCTCCCGGACGTTCTACCTCTGAAGTGGCTCCCTGGTTATTACGTTTTTACAATTACTTACATGCGTTTGGAGAGGCCTCAACATACGGCAACAAAAAGTTCAACATACAGTGCACTCGCGAAAGTGTTTGTGAGATTGGAAGTGATCGTGAAGGCTAGTATTTTTGAGATTCTTAGTGCTAGATCGCTGGTATTCCGATAGATAACTTTCGTAAATACCCCCGATATCGGTAGCGACCTGTTTTATCGACTATTAGTTGGGAACATACCGACACCTAGCAACTTTTACCTGTTTCCTGCAACTCCAACATGATTAAATGCGGCGTTAAGCCTACTGGCTGTAGGAAGACACAATACGAGGTCCTGTAACACCTACATCGGATCAATGTCGTCTAGTGTAACTTGGGCCTTAGAACAACAACGTAGAGATCTGAGCCGAGTGGGGCAAGCAAATGTCTGAGAGATATTTGCTTGCTTGATAACAAACATGATAACGTTCTAATAGCGACATTTACATAGATTAATCTCGTCCAACGCAGATTATACTCCTAAACATACATACATAATGAATAAGCAGCCGATAGAAGTGCTCGTGGCCTAGGCGAACCGAGTGATTGGAATCAATCACTTGGTTAAGCAACAACAGGCGCGGTCAGGTACAGGATACCGCTAGTGGCATTTTTCCGAGCGCTTCCGTGCTTCGCAAGGCACGTTAAGCCGTTGGTGCCGGCTGTCATATAGTGGCAGTCGTTAAGCCATATCAGAGGCCTTATGGGCGGTTTGATAACTTCTGACAGTAAGGCCCGCCGCTGTCTTACAATCCTCCACTAACCCGGACTTGGCCCCCGTGGTGGAGTATGGCCTAACCTTCCTGCGATGCAGGAAGGGACCCTTGCCCCAGCAGTGGGGACATACAAGGATAACGAAGAAGCTGCCTTTTTCTCCACTACACTACGGCCCGAAGGCAGCGGCTTTCACTTTCATGTTGCATTGTAATTTGACATTCAGCAAATTTAATGTAAATTCTTTACGTTGAAATAAATTGAATTGAATTGAAGTCTGATTGCGTAGTATAGATCTTCTCTCAGTGAGATATGGGCTTAATCACCACACGTGGATGTATGTGAACATCTTCAATAATCAGGTTTTCCTCTATATGTTTATTGTTATATTGATGGCGTCTGTGGCGCAGCGGTAGAGCATCTACCTACCATGAAAAGGTCCCGGGTTGGAACCCCGGCTGGAGACAAAAAAAACCTACAGGTGTTGGATGGTTACATGTTTGTGATGTCGTTATTTCTGGTTCCCACGACACAGGGTATCCTAGTGTGGGGCCAGAAGCAATGTAAATGTCTATAGGTTATGTTAATTTTTTTTTTATTATGAGCCAATTTAAAAAAAAAAAGAAAAACCTGGTTTTTCCATTTAAGTTTCTAACTCAAGCGTTGGTAGCGCAGCAGTAGGTAAGTGAAATGAGTTCCTCCATCCATCCATCCACAGTGCAAAAATGGAGTGGAGTGAGTGACACATTCAATAGAAGCACAGATGCGAATGCCATACCGCGTTTAAACGATTATTTTAAATTGATTTCATAATGAATACGAAATGGGCGTTTTAATGATATGTTTCGTTCGACTAGAAAATATGCTTATTTATAGCAATTATTGGCTACCGGTTAGCAAAAATTTCGCATTTCACATATTTAAATAACTAGCTGTGCTCTCGACTGCGGTCGCATGGTAAACGTAAAGCTTACAAACATCCATCCTGTAAGTCAATAAATGTTCACATGAGTCACTGAACAAAACTAGTCTTATTTCCCTCAGCACCTTTCTGTCTTAAGGTTGTCTGGAAGACATTGCTTCTAGCAATAAGGCCGCCAATTATACTTTTTATGTTTACGAGTACAATTTTTATAATATTATTATGTGCTGTGTACAATAAAGAATATTTTTATCATATACATTCTAAATGGTAATGGTAATTTTTCAAATCCGATAGGTTCTTTCGGAGATTACCCTCTACATACAAACTAACAATATTTTCCTCTTTATAAGATTTTTGTATGTTTCTTTTAATTAACCTATATAGGTTCCATAGCAAGGCACAGGCCTTATCCGAGGGAGAGAATATGGACTTACCTAATTAGTACGCGTGCCTACCGCAGATTGGCAACTTCAAGCGCTGAGGTATTTGAACACCTCAGACACTCAGGTTTCCTCACGATGTTTTCCTTCACAGTCAGCGCGTGGTATTGCTTACAAATGTACATAACTTAAAAAAAAAGTCAATGATATATGCCGGGATGCGAACCTACGCCTTCCGATCGAGAAGCTGAAATGAAATGGAATGAAAATGTTTTATTCAAAATAGCGCAGAAACTGCGGCTTAGTAAAAGTTACAATTCAGAGCAGGTGTCCATTTCAAAATCTAGATCGTTTTGGAGAAAAAATGGACATAAAAACTCCAAACTTAGGTTACCGTTCCGCTACGATCGCTCCTTATAATATTAGTTTTGATAAATAATTTGTTATCGATTTTCTCGATTTTCACGTTGCGAAAATATACATAGGCTGCTACTTATGTATGCGGAATCCGGGATACCAATAATTTTAAACGCAATGTCTGACGACCATGGTCAAATTCGTTCTTTTTTTAAATACTATGCTAATATTTTTCTCTTATATACGTTAGTGTTTTGTTTTTGTTGGGTTTAAAATTTCATGTCGCTGAAAAAATGGAACTCACTCGTGAAAATATTCGTGCTATGATTTATTACAATTTTCGACGTGGTTTAACGCAACAACAGTGCGTAGATCAATTAACTTCGACTTTTGGTGGTGAAGCTCCATCAAAAATGACTGTGTATCACTGGTTTAGTGAGTTTAATCGCGGGCGCAGTAAGCTCACGGACGAAGTTAAAGAAGGTCGCCCGAAATCGGTGGTTTTGCCACAAAATATTGAAGCTGTGCGAAAACTAATAATGCAAGACCGCCATGTTACGTATCACGAGATAGAGGCTATTCTGGGCATATGTATGACGAGCATTCATAGGATATTACCTGAACATTTGTCTGTAAAAAAAATTTGTTCGCGTTGGATCCCGCACAACTTAACTTTGGATCAAAAAGATGCTCGCGTCGAATGGTGCAAGAAAACCTTAAAAAAATTCAACGGAGGCGACTCAAAATCTGTTTATAATATCTACACAGGTGACGAATCCTGGATCTACGCGTACGATCCCGAAACTAAACAACAATCAACAGTTTGGGTGTTTCAAAATGAGCCGAACCCTACGAAAGTGACTCGTGCAAAAAGCACTGTAAAGCAAATGGTGGCCTGCTTTTTTGGTATTAATGGCCATGTGGCTACAATACCACTGGAGAATCGCAGAACGGTTAATTCGGAGTGGTACACGACCATTTGTTTGCCGGAAGTATTTGAAGAAATACGCCAAAACAACCAGCGACGCAGAATCATACTTCACCATGACAATGCCAGCTGTCATACATCTCAGGAAACAACTACATTTTTGGATGGTCAAAAAATACAATTGATGGGTCATCAACTGTACAGTCCTGATTTGGCTCCCAATGATTTCTATTTATTCCCAAATGTAAAAAATAAATGACGTGGTCAACGATTTTCGACCCGTGAAGATGCCGTAGATGCGTTCAAACAGCACGTTTTGGAGATACTTCAATCAGAGTGAAAAAAGTGTTTTACAAATTGGTTTCATCGAATGCAAAAGTGCATCGATCATAGTGGAGAATACTTTGAAAAACAATAAAAGCATCGAAGTATCGTTACAGTACTGGTATGGAATGAAAAGGTCATATTTGTTTTTATTTCACTACAACTCCGCCAAATTGTGTTTTCCAAAAACAAATGCACGAATCACTATAAGAAACATCCAAATCGCCACAAGTGTGCCTTTGAAATGTGAAGAGTCCCGTCGAATTCTACAGGATCGTCATCAGATTCTGAGTCAGTGTCTATGAGATAACACGTGATGTCTAGCCCTTCTAAAAAAATCCTTATCGGTCCGAGCGTCGTGAAGTAATCGGTTTACATACATAAACAATAAAAATAAGCTCCCGGTGAATTGAGAACTTCCACCTTTTGTTGAAGTCAGTTAATAAGTATCTATTTATCGTATCAATTTTTGGCCTTTTTTTAAACACGAATTCTTAAAACGACCTTACATACATTTATACCCAGGAAGGGTTGGCAGAGACCAGGGTTAGCCCCTTGCCATGACCAAACAAACCTATTTCGCTACATTGTACATACAAATTAATTAGTCGCTGTACTTTTTTATCTTTTCACTTTTTGTCACACAAATTGACCGCGACAAGTTTCAAGGTTGTTTGCAAAGTGAAATAAAATAAAATGGCAATTATAGTGATTGGAACTAATTGTAGTTATACTAACTAACTCCGCAAACGTTGTTTAATTAGCCTATGACTTATTGTCAGACCTACTGAATAATTTTACACTAAAGGAATCATAAAAATCTATGAAAGCGTTTCGGAGGAGTTAGATAACAATGATACGTGATTTTTATATAGTTCGTTAGTTACACCTGAGATTTCCTTTGGCTATATTGTACGTGACTAGCGCCGAGGTATCTGAACACTTTTGACATTAGGGTTTCATCACGATGTTTTCTTTCACGAGTGACATTGCTACTATAACTTTACAAATGCACATAACTCAGAAAACAATCTAATTTGTACATGCCGGAATTCGAACCCACGACCTTCCGATTAAGAAGCCGGCGTTCTACCGCTCCGCTCCTTATGTGTTATTTTTATATATTAGATTTTGTAAAAGCGAAGTTAACTGTGGCGAGCTCAATGTCAACCAAGAACGTTTTACTCAAAAAATCCTTTTTGTCAACTCTGCGCGCGCACTACGAACTCCGACATTCCTGCATCGCGCAATCAAAGTGTTTCAATGACATACCATAAATATAACGTCCGACTAAGAACAGTTGGACCGGCCGTCCCCAGGACCCAACCTGAGTACCTAAGGCTGACATTCAGAGACGAATCCCAAGTTCACGCTTAGAGCAGTCTTAGCAAAGTAAACTAAAGTCATACTAAGTGCCGAAATTTTCGTATTCACATTCGATCGGGAGCCGGAGTTAAGCATGAGCTAAGAGAAGAACTGTCTTAAAAAAGTCATCTATACTGTCTATTATTTTAGTGATGTAGTAAACACAATGCTAATCACAAACTCCAACCAAAACAATACGACAAAAAGTTAGGTAACCTCAAAGTGAAGAGAACCAAATGACAGATGACAATTCTAAGTTCAGGTAAAGTCACCAATATTGGCTACTTACACTTAGCTAAGTACCATTTCATACTCAACTTGATAATATTCGATTCTGAATACGAAATATTTCTAAGTACGTGATTTTGACATTTGTGAGACCGGTCTTAGCTTAGTTTTCGTCTCTGAATGTCAGCCTAAGGACCCCACCTGAGTAGTCATCATCGTCATAGTCAGCCGGAGTCAGGCCGTTCTGGACATAGCGCCAATTTCTAAATTGGGAATTTCGCTAAATAAATAGTTAACCGTAGCGCTGTCACTTCGAGTTTCAGAAAACAGGGCGTGACAGAACGTTACTTAAGTAACATATTTTAAACTTTCGCGACTTGTACACATAGTAAGAATATACGCGATTAAGCCCCGAAAATATTCTTGCTATGTTACTTAAGTAAATACTAAGGCCCTGTTTCACAATGTTCAAATAAAGTTCCAGATAAGCTATTCGCAACCAGGGCTGCCGTTTGTTCTAAATTTAAATAAATTTTCCTATATTGCGAGTGTTTAAGGCTTCAAATTTAGAACGAACGGCAGCCCTGGTTGCGGATAGCTTATCTGGAACTTTATTTGAACATTGTGAAACAGATAGCATATCCGGAACTTTATCTGCAGATTGTGAAAAAGACCCTTAGTGAAGTTTTTAAATTTCCTTTTATTGTGGAAGAGCACGATAACCCGTTCTTATCTTACGTCCAATATCTTCGTTCTGTAGACCATGATAATCTCGCCATACTGCGCAATGCCGTTCTAAAGCCATATTTATAACCGCAGCCAATGACAAACTTGATTGCAGGTGCATGCGTGAAGAAAATGTACGATAACATAATTTTCCGAGACAGTGGGCCGCGCTGCGGTGGTACGTCACTGGAAAATTACCATCCATCTACCGTTTATCCTAGGCTTACCCCTAAGCTCGCACGTTGCCTGTTGCTATGGTAACCTTAAGCTTTTTTTTTCATTGAATTGTAAACGTTTTCTTACATAACATAACCTCTCGCATGTATCCCTGTACGGGCAAAGTACGCACATCATTAATTGGTCACCATTTTCATATTTACAATGTATCACTAAAATCACCTCACTACTTATTCAATAAGCTATCAATGCGCGTGTACTCATCCATCCATAATTAGATCGAGTTGTATTTTAATTCATAAGTTTACTACAGTAAACTTCGATCCTGACAGATCACCTTCGCTTTATCAACGTTTATTGGTCGTTGCATGCACGCAAGCAGTAGAAGAAAACGTACGCCGGTTCCAGGTAAGTTTTCTTATTATGGTGTATATGCATAAAACACATTATTTTACGAGATAACTCGAATATTGATACTACGTGAGATAGTGACGTTATTGTATAAGGCCGATTTGTATGGTGCGTTTAGTATATTGTATAGTACGACGTCGTGTCTATATAGAATTTTCGACTGGTTATTTTATAAAGTCGTAGAGAAAAAAAATACCACGGTCATTTATCTTTGGCCTCTCCTATTCTCTTAAAACAGTCGTAGCTGCGTTAAACATACAATGTTGTCAGGATGTTACTTTTTTATTATTTTATCTTATTTTTTATGTAAGTCTCCATTCGTTGTGCACAGACACAGTTAGTAATTGAATTGAATTACGTCATGAATAGTCGGCAAGCCTAACATACTAACATACCAGTGTAGGCACTGTTCATGGACTGACTACTTAGATATTGTATAGAATCAGACGTTACGACTTTACGACGTTACGACGACTTTGCGAAAGTCTCTAATAGCATTAAAAAGTGAAAATTACTTTGCTAAATTCCGCCAAAAATCCCACAAGCACCATGCGGTCCATGCGGTTAGCTAACGCACCGCAAGTCAACTAGCACTTGGGAGCCTGAGGATGCCTCGTGTTAGAGGCGAAACGCGTCACGTGTTTGCTCACACAAGTATTGGTGTCGGTGGTGGTGTGTTCGTGTCTTGCTTCTGCTTGAAAAAGTGGGTGGGACGGCGGTGCATTAACTAACCGCATGGTGCTTGTGGGATTTTTGGCGGAATTTAGCAAAGTAATTTTCACTTTTTTAATGAATACTTAGAAACATCATGGAGTGTCCCTGAATAGTGTCAGTACAGTGAATAGAAAGCCTCGCGCGTCTGCCAAGCGTCCTGGTTCCCATGCGCGTGCGCGTTCCATGCACCATTAAGAATAGAGATGAAACCGATATTCATATTCGTTATAATATCAGGAATATTGAATGCGGTCGTGACTAGTATCCGGCGAACTCTAATTTCATATAGTAATAAATTAGTTTAGACATTATAATATTTGCGTTCATTTCTTCTTCTTCTTTGATCCCTTCATTCCTCTGTGGAGTCGTGGATGCCTTATGTGGACATAAGGGCTTTCCATTTATATCTGTTCACAGCTAGGGATAGTAGCTCCAGCCAAGTAACTGCCGCGTAAGTTAATCTTGCATAGATTTACGGTAGACATAATTTAATTGCCATTAAAATAAACACTAACCTTTAATATAAGCATAGTCTATTCTTGTAATATTGGCAATCGGATCGGATTAATCGTCAGTCGTGACTGAGTAAGATTAGGAATTACTATTTTAACCATTATTTTTTAGTCAGCACTACAAAGCAAAAAAAGGAAACATAAATAAAATTATATTCGACTAAAATTGGACAAAACAACAGAAGACATAGTCTAATTGTAGTAATGTTCTTCGCATTCATTAATTTACTTTTTAAATATTAGATTCTATGCATCAGTGATATCACAGATTGTGATATGAGTAAATTTAATATTATAGAATATATCTTTAGATAAATCAACATTACTTAATTATTTTTGTACATCTACTTCCTTCCCTAATGTATCAAGTCCATCCAAGGTTGACTGCAAGAAATCACTATTAGTGATAAGGCCACCGTCTGTCTTCTAAGATAGAAGAAGTAGTTGTGTGATCTCCTTTTTTATGTACAAAATGTGTTCTCTATCTGTGTTGATCACCGACATTCAGGATTCGCAATACCTATTTATTAATTTTGATATTCAGTATCAGTAATACTGGAAAAATTTCACCCACTGTTAATAATTGTGGATTGAACTGCATCCGGAAAAGTTATGAGTAGGTACTTATGTTAATGTAGAAAACAGTTCCACCAATAAAGGTGATGTATGTCAGTGACATGCTTGGAATAACCGACGTTTCCTTCCACAGTGGGCAGCCATGGCTGCACCGCCGGAGATAGCTGGCGGCTGCGTGAACCGCGGCTTCGAGGGCACCGATGACGGCTTCCACACCATCGACCTTCGCGCCAGCAGCAAGGAGAGCGAGACGACTGCTCAGCAGGTATGGCTTTTTCTCTCCATCTTAGCGTGAACGAAGCGTGAAGCGCTCGTGGTTTAGTCTAACCGAGTGATTGGAATCAATCCCTTGAGTTAAGCAACAACAGGGGCGGTCACTGTCCCGTGACTACCGCTAGTGGCATTTTTCCGAGCGCTTCCGTGCTTCGCAAGGCACGTTAAGCCGTTGGTGCCGGCTGTCATGTAATGGCAGTCATTAAGCCATGCCAGAAGCTTTAGGGTGGCTTGATTAAGTTTGGATACTAAGCTTGGAGTTTTTTTTTACATTTTTTCTCCAAAATTATCTAGATTTTTAAATGGACACCTAGTTTGAATTGTAACGTTGATTAAGTCGCACTTTTGCGCTACTTTGAATAAAACATTTTCATTTCATTCGATTGATAACTTCTCACGGTAAGGCCCGACTCTGTCTTACAATCATCCACCAACCCCGTGGCCCCTGTGGTGGCTTCCACGATGCAGGAAGAGGCCCGTGCCCCAGCAGTGGGGACATACAAGGGTTTATATCGTATGATCGCGGCTCATGAGATAAAACCTGGTGATAGACAGACGAACGGACAGTGTAGTCTTAGTAATAGGGTCCCATATTGTACGGAACCCTAATAAGCCACAGAAATATTGCTTATAAATTGTATTAGTGTTGTAATGTAACGGTGCAAGCCTCTTCACACCATTTTTATTTCTTTTTCTATCTATCATTTTCAAATATTTAAATTACGTCACACATTATTCGAAAAATATTTAAATTAGGTACTCATTTTTCATCATTACTACTTTACCCTTCGACCAGATCTGACTATTTTACCTGCTTATCCGTTTTTATCCAGTTTTCTGTTTTGTTAAAATATTACTACATATCTACAAACAAAGCCACAGTTGAAGTCGTTCCAGTGTTTATTACTATTTGTAAAGGATATACAACGTTCCAGTGTTATGTAAAAAATTGTAAGTATATTCTTTTTAATGCACTAACCCGTGCTAAGGCCAATTTTAAAAACCTATTTAGAGGCTAAAAATTCCACGCATGCCGGGACTCGAACCCGCGACCACTGGCTCTCCGTGCCAGAGGTCGCGGGTTCGAGTCCCGGCATGGGTGGAATTTTTAGCCTCTAAATAGGTTTTTAAAATTGTAAGTACTTATTCTTTTTATGAAAAGGTAGTAAATGGATTGATTTTTCTGTAAGCTATTAGTAAAGTGATACCTATGACTTAGTTGTATTCATTTATGAAGTTGCAGCAGCAATACCACTCGCTAACTGTGAAGGAAAATATCGTAAGAAAACCCTAGTGTCTGAGGTGTTTTAAAACAACCGAAACCTCTAACGTCACCGGGAACACAATTTGTTTGCGGACGTTGCGACCGGCGTTGTCGCTCTCGTATAGGCCTTGTTAGCCATCAGCGCAAGTGCCAAAACCAAGTACCTAATACTTCTTTATAGTAGCTGGCCGATACTTCTTTATAGTAGCTGGCAGAGTTTGAATTATTAGAAGAATATCGTTACGTTTTGTTTAGGTAGGTGTCAGTCGTGTTGAGACTCGCAGCTAGGTTAGGTTTTGGTGATAAAAAAGATAATTAAAAAGAAAGTATTATCGCAAATCTTGCGTTTCAATAAGTACAGCGCTACATTACATACTACAACTTTAAATTCAATGCTACAACTCTACGTACGATGGCACTACTATGAGGCTAAGTAATGTCAGATCTAACTAGAACTAGAAGTGTTAAAGTAAAAAAAACAGAAATGTTTCACTTTTAATTTCGGACTTGTTTGACAAGCTGTACCAATAAACGTTTATCTTTCTTTTTGCGTTGGCTCTCAAATGAAATCTACAATCATTAGCTTTATCGTAGATTTTCCATTTTATATTGCCTCGTTTTCGTCTAATGAACTATTTATCTTGCAAATAAGGAGCTCCACATTCAATTCCAAGGGAAGCAGGTATTTATACGAATGATGTTGAAAATACCTTTTCAGCGGATGTTCTCCATTTCCCTATAAAAGCCATAAATATGGCGCGAATTTAATTTTGTTCCAAATTCAAATTAAAGTCACGTAAATATCTCCGCACGTGCACAGTAAATTGAAAACGCAGATTAATCCAATAATAACGTCTGTGTACCGTTTGAATGGATTTCCCGAAAGTAAAAAGTTCTTGGACAGAACGTTAATTTCAAGAGGCATGTTTTTTTGGATTTTTAAGATTTTCTACTTTACAATTTCTCTCGCATTTACAATTTGCATTATTTGTATTTTTACTTTGTAACCACTACTTAGCGCAGGTTGACAGAAAGTTGAACCACAACTTAACAAAGTAGAATGTATTGGATTATAGTATTAGACTTACATTTACACTTGCAGATCAATATTAGACAGAAAATTATAAAATTTGAAAATAAAGTTAAGGACAGTCGACTGCACAAAAATCCTTATATTGTATTTGCAAAGTCTCCCATAAAGTAACTGAAAAGAGTGCAAGCATGGGAAGCTTCATGTGTTGTTACCTGTAGCAAACATAATTGTTTGTGTGAAATAACTTCAAAGTAAACGTAACTGTTTTTGAATCGGTTTTACATCATATTACATAACTTTAGGTCTAAAGGAAGTCTTTAGTATTCGCTCACGGATAAGAATATTGTTTTGTTTCTTAAAGTTTTTTGTAGTACTTAATTGTTGCAATATGGACCTTATTATTTAATATTAATTTCAAAGAAATAGCTTTTTATATTCCTCAGAAAAATGTATTGACAAACTGACAACAAAGTATCATAGAAGAATTCCGTATTTTCTTTTGAGGGACGGAACCCTAGAAAAGCACATCCTAGTAACTTCATCCCTTATGACCGAGTATCTGTTTCCCCACCATATACTACGTGCACAGTGGGTTGTTTATACGGTAAGTAAGCTAGTTTAGTTCCCGCCCTCGGTCGGCCGCGCGCGGTCGTTCCATCCGCCCCCTTACCTCAGCGAGACTGGCCGAAAACTTTTCCGAATCACCCGCGCGTTCCAAGTTTGAAAGGGATGGTTTAGTTCACTTTTTATTTTGCAGTGTGTGGCATCTTGGAAAAAATGGTAAATACTTATTGTTGATCGTTTTTTTGTAGTAATTTAGAGGCCAGTTGTATTTCGGAAAATATTTGCGTTCGTAGTATTTTTGTTTTGTGAATTCTTGCACCAGTGAATGCTTTTTTGAAATTTGCTTTATGTTTATCCACATAGTTTATTGAATAATAAAATTGTATGTAATAAACATTATTGTACTTAAATCGCCCAGAACACCTTTAGCATTTCAATTTAGCGTTTTTTTTTTACTTAGTAATTTGATTTTATTCATCGAAGTAACTTACTTCAATAAATAAAATCATTTAGAATTGAGTACTTGTAGGTTTACATCATAGTACTTGTAGTTGTTACCAAATACCGGAACTCGTAATGCACTCTCCACCTACAGCTTCGCATAAAATACTAGAAACTAAAAGAATAACTTTCTCATGTAATAATTTTTAGAGTTCCGTCGTCCACCGTCCGTCAGTCATTTTTATTTTTTACTGCACCTCTTTTCTACACCTAAGTTAGGAATGTATTATCTCCTACATCATAATTGTGGTGTACGATCAGATTAGTGGTTTAATATAAATAAAACATTTGATTGCCAGAATAAGTCCGATACGTAATGAAAATAATAATAGTTAAATTAATGTAAATTCCATTAAATTGTTAGGATTTAGGCTGTCACATTGCCATGATAGTGCCGCCAGGTTGCATGAAGAGGACATTCTGGCTATTCTCAGTCATTCAAAAATATTATGAGTAAAAAACAAGTGGATTTAGGATCTGTTTGCAAAGTAACAACATAATAAGTTTAAAGTGGATTTTTTTGGGCATTAACATGCCTGATGGTTGATTGCAGAAAATATTTAGGGCACAAGCATTTAAAATTAATTTAAAAGGAAAACAATCGCTGCTAAAATTACAAGTTAAACTAAACAAAAACTTCGTACAAATCACTTTGAAGCGATTACTTTATTAATACTGTAAAATTGGTAAAAATATATTAATTCTACGGAACCCTAAACAGCGCGAGGCCCGATACCCACTTGGCCGGTTTTTTTTTTATAGAGAATGGGCTTACTCTTCTACCTCTATCGTACCTCCATCCTAGACCGAGTTTGCCCAGAAGAAGCCTGTTCACTCGCATCTTAAAGAGGAAATGAAATGAAAAGGTTTTATTCAAAGTAACGCAGAAACTTTGGCTTAATGAACGTTACAATTTAAACTAGGTGTCCATTTCAAAATCTAGGTAATTATTATTTGGTTAAGGTATTATCGCACCGTGAGTACAAAATGCCACTGCTAGTTACATTTTTCCGAGCGCTTCCGTGCTTCGCAAGGCACGTTAAGCCGTTGGTGGCGGCTGTCATGCAATGGCAGTCGTTAAGCCATGTCAGAGGCCTTATGGGCGGCTTGATAACTTCTGACAGTAAGGTCCGCCACTGTTTTACAATCCTCTACCAACCCGGACTTGGCCTCCGTGGTGGAGTATGGCCTAACCTTCCTGCAACGCAGGAAGAGACCCGTGCCCCAGCAGTGGGGACAAACAAGGGTTGATAACAAGTAAAAAATTAGAATTACCCCTTGCTAGAAGTGTGACTGTAGAATAAATAATAAAAAATCAATTTAATTTCAATTAATAATCGGTATCTTTAAGTTCATATAAAGTAATTAGTTTATAAATTTAATTTTAACTTCAATTACTAATAATCAATATTGTTGACTTTATATAAAAATAATTGGTTTGTCTATTTTGGAACGTAACTTCATAATTAACTTTTGTAATTTTTGCCGAGAGTAGTAAACTAACCGTTAATGATTTCTAAAAGACACCTGTCACCTCAGTCATCCGGGACCACGGCACCTGAAAAAGTGCCGAAACGTTGGAAAATTGTAAAAATGTAATAAACGAGCATAAATCCGTATAAAAACAGTTTTAATTATGTCTACTGCTCGTGTTAACCTTAGAAAATACTAAAAAATTATAAATTAAAGCTTTTTCATAAAAAATACTATTGTGCCAATAGAGGTAGTTATGATCTGAATTTGCAATATACCTAGTATTGAAGGCCAAATCTAAATGAATGCCGCGTAACTGACGCCAAATCTTTGTTTACCATAATGTTAGTTTTTTGACTAATCATAGAGATTGTATCAAAACTAAAATTACACGGTACGACGACCAAATCCAAAATATCCACCATATTACATTCACAATCATACTTTGATTTGATTGCGTCTTTTCCGGAATTTCGATTGTAATTTTTATAAATACCACATGCCGCTAATATCCATCTTTGGCTTAATAACAGGGAACAAAATCGAGTAAAACAGTCTTAAAAAACGATAATTTTGTAAGGGTTAAAATTCTGTTCAAAAGCAGTCAAAATAGTCGTGAAAACCAAAAATTTAATCGCGCCTACGATTAAATTTTATTTCACCATTTGAGGAGTATTTTAGAGGAATAGTTTTTTTAAATAAAACCGTACGATTTCGCTAAAACTTTTTATGACTGCGTTTTTTTATTGAAGCGCTCGTAGCCTAGTCGAACCGAGTGATTGGAATCAATCACTTGAGTTAAGCAAAAACAGGCGTGGTCAGCTGCAGAATGGGTAACTGTCCCGTGATTACCGCTAGTGGCATTTTTTCCGAGTACTTCGGCGCTTTTCACGGCAGGTTAAGCCGTTGGTGCCGGCTGTCATGTTATATATAACATGATAGCCGGTACCATGGCAGTCGTTAAGCCATGTCAGAACACTTAATGGCGGCTTAATAAAGCCCGCCACTGTCGTACAATCCTCCACCAACCAGGACTTGGCCCTTGTAGTGGAGTATGGTCTAACTTTCCTGCGATGCAGGAAGAGACCCGTGCCCCAGCAATGGGGACATACAAAAGGGTTGATATCGATTTAGTGTGTAAGTGCCTACTTATTGTGTCGGAGGCAATGGAGTAAGTAAATATTTAGTGTGCAATATAGTATGAAAACAATAAGTAAACTTTAAAGGCACGTTTCACTGGCCTGTTTATGCTCTGTGGTATCAGTGTCGCAAGTCACGCGACACCAGCAAAGGTATCGATCTTCACTTTACGCTCACTCCGGTATGGATCACGATGCGACCTCATTGTGTAAAAAAAGATAAATACTTACCTCCAGTTTATCGTACAGCAACAAGCCAAGTCAGAGACCTTAGGGCGCCTTGAAAACTTCTAACAGTAAGGCCACTAGTCTTGCGAGCCTCCACCTATTTAGACTTGGCCCCCGTGGTAAAGTATGGCCTATTACCTTTCTTAAGGAAGAGACCCCTCGGTGGGGACATAATGGGTTGATGATGATGATGATAAGCCATCTGGGGCGCGTTTCAATAAACTACAATTTCGTTGTATATTGTGACATATTATTTTTCTTCACAGCTTACGGAGTAAGGACTATTAAATAATTATATATATTTTTTTTTGTTTGCAAAATTCCAATCAAAAAGTTACTAATAATAATGTGTTGTTTTCCTATACATATTTTTTTATATATAAGGTGTAATGGTTTTTTTGTGATTCATGCAAGGCAATATGTGTATTCTTTATTCTACGAGTATTGTATGTAATAATCAATCAGTATGGTAAAAGTGTTTCTGTAATTTTAAACTGATAATAAATGCATTTTAGTTTTCATTTACATAGTTAAAAGTACAGGTGGTATTGGTTTTTGTAGGTAAGTACAAGATACTGTGTAAGGGTACTGCAATACAGTTATTCTTAAGACAGATCTTAGCGGTATATATGTCACCGGAAGATAACAAGATCCGCAAGTTTATAAATTACCTAGGAAATTTATAAACTTTCGTAGGATTGTAAACGAGAGATAAATTGAATTATTTTACGCCCACATTTTCGCAAATTTATTAATTTGCGAAGTCTCGTGGTTAATTTATAAACCAACCGATATCCATTCGTAAGATTCTAAACAGTTCGACTAATCACAGAAGAGCTTTTTATTTTACGCTTTTATAAAATACGGCAAATAACACACTGCTCTCTGATTGGTTGATGTTGACAGTGGCAATGCTTGTGTCCATAGACTTAGGTACGATCAAACTTGCCAAACTAGTATAAATTGATCAGTTTCGATTACCTACCTGCAATCCATTCTTGCCGGAGATGCGTAGTTTTCGAGAAAATTATTCATGAATTTTCTGTAAACCTAACCTCAAGATCTTGCTGTATGAATGATTTTGTCCTTCTGGACCCATTTTTTTCCTCTTATATTAAAAAAAAACCTAACACCCGAAGATCTAACTTAGAAGTTAGATCTAACTTAGAAACTTCGAACCTAATTTCGGTTTGCAACATTACTGTCTTACATCATTTTAAGTACTTTTTTAATTTTTGACTTTTTTAATCGACTTCTTACTATTTTGGTCATGACCACTATAAAACTTTCGTAGCTCTGTGGTAAATTTCACTTCATCAACGATATTTCTAGATGGAGCAGGAACACGTGACTTATTGAACCAATCAGAGCGCAGGTGGCGTTTCGTTAAGGCTTACTTATTATTTTACGCTTGAATTTGGTAAGTTTATCAATTTGCGAAAATGTGGGCGTAAGATAATACAATATATCTCTCGTTTACAATTCTACGAAAGTTTATAATTTTCCTAGGAGATTTATAAACTGGCGGATCTTGTTATTTTCCGGTGACATATACATATCGATGTCGGCCTAGAGAATAGCACCAACCCAAATTCTTCCCGCGGGTGTCGTAAAAGGCGACTAAGGGACACAAACCGGGAGGTGGGCAGCAGCGCCCCCTGCAGTACAATTCCACCAAACTGCGATCCCCAACCCGCATGCCCAGCGTGGGGATTATGGGCACTACCCCCAATGATGGCACAACCTTGCACTCATTAGGGGAGGGCTATGTCCAGCAGTGGATTAGTATAGCCTGAGGAAGGATACATATCGATGTAAAAATACTAAATGTCACCGAAATCGTCGGAGGTGTTTCCGGGATTATTATTGTCATACGAGATGACTTTAGAAAACGTTGCTGTGGCATAATATTAATTAGCCTATTTAGACCTATTTAAAGATGTGGTATCTCAGTGGTTAGATCAATGAACTCGGAAGCCAGAGACCCAGGTGCGATCCCCAGTTTGGGCATGCGCCAATGACTTTGTTTAATTTCAAAATCCGTACATTTGCCAGTTTTTAGTCGCAATCCCACACGCTAACCGTGAAGAAAAAGATCGTGAGGAAACCCGCGGCTTGGTTGGGTTCGCATGTATTGACTAGTCTTTCCTGTGGGCTAGGCCGACTAAGCTGTCAGGATGGTATAGTTGCTAGGCAAGCCTACTTACCATTTAAAACCATGTCCCAGGCACTGCAATATCCAAGTGGTCCCTTCGCCTATTTAGTGTGAGTGAAGGAGCCACTGGACGCTGTATAAGATCGTTTCATTACGTAGATACAGAGGCCAACTGAGGCCAAATGCATATTTTCAGACCTCACAGACATACATATAAAAAACATTACGTAAATCGGTCAACCTGTTTCGGAGGAGTTCAATAACATACTCGTACATTGCGACACAAAATTTTGTATATTAGATAGATAGATAGATAGAATATTCTTTATTGTACATAGAAATAACAGTAACAGAAATTATATAAATATATAGTGTAAATGGCGGCTTTATTACTAAAAGCAATTTCTTCTAGGCACCCATAGACGGAGACAAGAAAGATCAATCAATCAAATTTATTTGCAACCAAGTGTAACAGTTGATCTTCATTTTAAAGTTAGCGATTGGTAGTATATTAGATTAATAAAATTAGTTTTATGTATAGAATAATGTTATATTTATTTAAAACTAGGCATCCAGCGAACTTCGTAACGCGTAACAGTCGATTCTTGAATATTTTTTTTATTTTTCTCTCCCTAAGAACCATCCTCGTACTTCAAGCAATGTTCTAAAAAAATAATTAGCGAAATCGGTTCAGCTGCTCTCGAAATTTGCGCTTACCAACACATTCAGCGATTAATTTTATATTATAGAAGATATTATGATTACATTTAGTGATCATAATATTTTACCCGATTATCCGATCGCCCCTGACCTACAAGCTTTACCGGATCTCGGTCTACATGTCAGAACCACAAATCACAAACACGATAACCGATGCCAGACGACTGACAAACCAATAAACCTTTAATTTCATATCTTCTTGACCTTTGTGGTCTATTTATAACTATCTTGTCTATGGCAAAGGCAAGTTGAAATTACAGACTAGTGGTAATGACCTGGCTGGGAAATAAACCCAAAGTTACAATGACCGGATTGACAGTTCATCGTGTTTTACTGAAGTACATAAAAAGTGTATTACACCTAGCAATACTGATAAAATCACTGATACGTACAGGATGGTAAAAGTTACCTAGAAGTATAAAATTTGTATCATGAATTAATTTCGATATCAAACTTTGTGTATCCCCACAACTGGGGCACGGGTCTCTTCCTGAATCGCAGGAAGGTTAGGCCATACTCCACCAAGGGTTGGTGGAGTATGGCCTAACCTTTTTTTTTTTTCACCCAGGAGAAACCCCAATTACGGGTACCACCGGCTCGCGGGAGCACAGTGGTTATGTCGGACTCCCCGCCCTGACAAGGGCGGTATACCGACTAAAACTCCTGGGGTGTTCCTCCGCACCGCAAAGGACGGGGCCACGAGGACGCTTGCGCACACTTCCGCGACCCCGTCTGCGGGCGCCCTTTCGGGCACTCCTTCGGCGGCGTCCCTGCCCCGCCCGCAGGAACAGGGCGAGGGAACGCCGCATCTCTTCGTTGGAGCGCATAGTGGCCGAGTGCAAAAGACCTCGGCCACCACACGCCCCAACGCGCCACCCCCTCCACCCCATCGCGACCCGGTCGATGAGATGAGGAGGGCGGCGCACCTCCTCGTTGAGGCGCATGGGGGCCAAGGCATCCAGGCCCCCACACGCCCCACACGCGAGGCCCGTCACGTCGCCCACCAGCGCTTCTCTGAAAGCAGAGAAGGCGGTGAGCGACCGCGCGGGCCCCCTCCGTGCCAGAAGGCACCCTCGGAACACGCAAGGGCGCCTTCCGGCCCGCCGTGATGGAGGCGGAGAGTCCCCCGACCCGCCACGTCCAGGCGGCCACTCTGGTCCGACTGGTACGAGGCGCGCGCGCTTCCGCGCAGCGGCGCCCCCCCCAGTCGGTCCTTCAATCGGTTGGTCGCCTGGGTCCCGCTCCACAAAGTGAAACAGGGCCCACGCGACCCCTCCCGCCAGATTATTCGCCGTTAGCCAGTAAGATCCGGCAAGAAGAAGTTACTGACTAACGCTCAGGGTGCACCGACCCCACCACTTGCCCCTCCATCTGGTTCATGGAATCAGATGGAACGGAAAGCGGAAGGGGACACGTGAAGGTTATCTGGCATCGCACCCCAGTATGGCCTAACCTCCTCCAACCTAACTCCATCATGACTGGGTTGGTGAAAGATTGTAAGACAGTAGCGTGCCTTATTGTCAGATGTTATCAAGCCGCCCATAAGCTTTCTGACATGGCTTAACGACTGCCATTACATGGCAGCCGGCACCAACGGCTTAACATGCTTGCGAAGCACGGATGCGCTCGGAAAAAAGCGGTACTTACGGGACGGTCACCCATCTTGCACCTGACCGCGCCTGTTGTTGCTTAACTCAAATGGTTGATTCCGATCACTTGGTTCAACTAGGCCACGAGCGCTAAGAATTAATTTATTTATTTGAAACCTACGCCCGCCATAGAAATTATCCCACAGGAACGCATCACCGGGAAACCAAGTATTCTACGTCTTAACCCAGATCTTCCCTATCTGTACGCCAAGTTCCATGTAAATTCGTTCAGCCGTTACTGTATGATTAAGTAACAAATACACGTTTTCACCTTCACATTTTTTTACACTTATAACATTATTAAGCTGGGTACTCACGCACCTTACAAGATGTAGTAGTGGAGTACTCAAAACGCCGCCGCACACTGGCTGGTTTCTCCGGAACACTACGTACCTACTGAGAGAACGAATGCTCGCTGTGTAACATGTTACATTACATCTTGTATCGTTGGTCAACACACAGCTTTAGAATTGGTAGACAAATTTCATTTCATTTTTTTGATACCATTAAGCTTGACATAACTTTTTCGTACTTAACGTCTGTACAAGAGCCACTCCTCGAAATGGTATTGTGAGTTCATTCTATACTGCCTAAACGGATCCGGAATTTGGAATACATCGTTTTGTATTGTTGAATTGTGCTAAGACTTTTAGTCTCGGTCAGCGGAGTCTAGAAACTTATTTATTTTAATTATCAGTCAGGAAACACCTACATAGATACTTATCAGATAACTTAAACGTATGTAGTTTTATCACCACCCTAGACAAAGGAACACAGTTAACAGATAATATTGTTTAAATTATCCCTACCTCAGACAAAGAGAGGTACATTCATTTATAGTGCTATAAACTGATAGAATTATTTGTCCTGATGTTTTGTCCTTCCCATTTAAGGTCGCAGCCCACTGTGCAGTCCGGATGTGAATTAAAATCTCACAAGCGGAGCAGGGAGCAAAGCTAGTATCCTCTACAGTCTATTTATTCTTACTTGTCCAATTTAGTACGGGTAGAACCCCGTAAACTGTAACTTTTGAGTCCAAAACTGCCATATTACATAAATGAAGTAACTTGGAACACTCTTTTAGATAACACGCTGCTAATTTTATAAACATAGTTCATGATAGTTCATGAATTTGCGAGATAATGTCTAGTTTAGGCATCTAATCTCAATTTTAAGGTTAGAATCTTGTTTATTAAATTAGACAAGGGACGCACGTATCGCCGAACAGTCGTGCTAACTCAGTGTTAAATTTTAATATGATTTTGTTCAAATGAGTAGTCCACTTGCAAACACCGCTATTTGACTTTTTTACCGGATTTGAATTATGGCGCGAATCTGAAACTGCTCATAAAAAGGCGCCATTTAATATTTGAAACATGCAACAGAACTGGCTCGTTTGCCTGTAATTTAGAGATAAATATGTGCGACTTCTGCAAAACTGGCTAGTTCACAAAACGTCCACCGGCAAAAGTCACTACTTAGCTTATACTCTTGCAAAAGTCGTTATGTTGGTATTGTTTACTTGCATTTGCCTCCATTATGCCTATAATTAACGGTTTTTTTAGACAGGTATAGTCCTGCTGTTTTTGTTTGATTGCAAACTCGTGATCTCGATCGATTGCTAAATATTACGCTTTATTTCAAAAAATCACGATTTATTTTCCCATAGTCGGACATTCTTTTTTACCTCCTGATAGGGTGTTTGGTAATATTGAAAGGCAAATCAGGCAAAAAGAAATTATTTTAACTCCTGATGAGTATTACGAAACTTTTCGCGGTTTTGGAACTGTTTTAAGGTTGGGTCAAGACTTCGACTTTTATGACTGGAAAAGCAGTGTAAAATCAGTTTTGAAGATCCCTGGCTCCTGGCATTTTCAATTTAATTTGTCGAAAAGGTTTATGATCAGAAAAGACCGCAACCGGGTTGCTGTAAAAGGAGAACCCAATTACGTTACCGACACTATCAACTTTGGTAATGTATTCAAGACTGGTAAAACAGCTAGTGATATTGAACCAACCAAGTTAAATGTTGGAGCTGAAGTCAAATCTGCTAAGTTACAGGACATTAATAAATTGCTGGTCAAACATTTTGGCATTGAATGGCGTAACCGAGAGTTTCTTAATTTTTTCTTAAATCTCTTAGCTACAGACGCTGGCCAACCCAATGACATCCCAGACTCAACTCAGACTCAACTCAGACTCATTCTTCAACGGAAACTGATGATGAGAATACTCTTATGGAAGAAATAAGTGATGTCAGAATTTGAATGTTTAACAGGTGTGACTATGCTATTGCAAAATTGGCTATACTAGTTTGACACTGTGCCAACACTAGCTAAGTCAATTCATTACTGTAGCAAAACTAGTTACTTAGGGCGTCAACTTGCAAAACTGGTTATTTGTAATTTTTGATCTCATTTTTTAATAAAACTTGGTAATAAAACAATGAACACTTATTGTTTTCTTTAATTTAATCCCATAGACAACGATCTGCCACAGGTTTTGTGCTTTTGTTGTCCACAGATATCTCAGTATAGTTTTTTCTACTTTTCTCGAAGTTGGATTTTGGCAAACTAGCCAGTTTTGTAACTGGACTACTCAAATACCCTCACACATTTCCAACATGAGTAAAAGTGATGAAGCAACGGCAGTGGGAGTCCAT
The DNA here is from genome assembly GCA_934045075.1 of Yponomeuta sedellus. NCBI lineage: Eukaryota > Metazoa > Arthropoda > Insecta > Lepidoptera > Yponomeutidae > Yponomeuta > Yponomeuta sedellus. The sequence continues at coordinate 25,010,640 of OW203723.1, read as the reverse complement.
ACTAGAGATTGTGAAGAAGATCAGTGTATTCGCGAGGAACAAGTGTCTAATAGTGATTTGGAGTGGGATGAGTCAGGTACTGAATTATCCACTGGGAAATTACCCCAATCAGCAGGGGCCGTTCAAGTATTACAAATGCAGTCGAAAATATCGAAACGCGTAAGACAAGATAGTAGCGAAAATAGAGACGAAGAGGGTTTTATTACAGTGACGAGAAATCCAAAACGTCTTGCACGTAGCTACTCAAAGAATTGTGAGTCTGTGATTGGTGATGAGGATAGTAAGATAGAGGTATGTATTACCGCTATGGAAACTTTACCTAAACAAATTGGGTTAGCTAAACTTTTGAGAACAGAAAGCATTGATAATGTCTTAAAGATAAAATATAAAAACCCGTACAAAGTTTACGTTCAATTTGACACCAAAGAGAGTGCAGAGAAATTATTACAGTGTAAAAAAATTAAAGAGCTTGGCTACCAATGTCGGGCAGCAAATGAAGTACAATTAACATACGGTATAGTAAGACACCTGGACCTAGAAGTCAATGAACAGGAAATAGGCTCCATATTTACCAGCGACTGTGAAATAGTTTCGACAAGAAGATTGGACCGCTCTGAAGATATAGGAAAGTGGACAAAAAGCGAAACAGTTCGATTCTGCTTCAAAAGCTCTATCTTACCCGCGTACGTATTTGCGTACGGCTGTAGGTTTAAGGTGGAACCATATGTATTTCCCGTGACACAGTGCTCCACATGCTGGAAGTTTGGCCACTATGCGCGACAATGTCCAACAAAGAAGACTATATGCCCTAAATGCGGAATTCCACATGCAAATTGCGAAGTTACCGAGTTTAAGTGTGTTAACTGCAAAGGAGATCATATGTCACTGGACAAAATTTGTCCAACCTATTTGAAAGAGAAAGAAATCCGTAGAATTATGTCGCGACAAAACTGCACATACAGAAACGCTCTAGGGCACTATCTAAACGAGAGTAAGAAAAAAGATACTGAAGTGTGCAACCACGAAGATAAAGAATCAACCCCACAACCCTACAATACAATACAAAAGGAAACAAGATCACTATCTTACAGAGATATAGTGGTGACCGGTGCATTGATACACAGACAAGAGACAGACGATATGAACCAAACACCCGAAGTCGTAAATAAAACAACTAATAAACAAAACAAGAAAAAGACAAAGAAACTTAAAAAAAAGATCATAAATAATCTGTCAGATTCGGATGAGCAAGCTATTATTGAAACGAGCGATGAGCCAACAACAAACTTAAAGACAAATGAAATAGGAAAACACAAGAAGAAAATTGACATCCGCGCTATGATACAGAAAATCGGTGATATAATCGCCTCCGAGGATACGTGGGAAAAAAAGATATCACTGTTGATTAAAATACTTATTGATGAATTAAAACAACTTATAGTAGATTTATTTAAGAATGGAGAGTGGCTGACTAGTATAACTAATATATTTAATGGATAGAACATCTTACGACCACAAGATTAACATAATTCAATGGAATGCGCAGAGCTTAAAACCAAAGATGGCTGCATTTGAATGTTACCTAAATCAGGAGAGTATACATGTGGCAATCCTCAGCGAAACATGGCTAGAACCAGAATCAGACCTCAGAATCGGCAGCTTTAATATTTATCGGAAAGACAGAGATTATTCGTATGGCGGTGTAGCAATTCTTGTCCACAAATCAATCAAAAGCTACGTGGTTCCTCTGACGATCAATAATTTAGGATTAGAAGTGGTATGTGTTAAGGTACTTAATTGTAATAATGTACAGAATATTGTTTCAATCTACTGCCCGTCACATGTCCGCGTCACGGAAACAGAATGGGACATCTTGTTTAGTACATTTTCGAGAAAAACTTTAATAGCTGGAGACTTTAATGCTCATCACACTAACTGGTCCTACAAAAATGACACTAGGGGCTTACACATTATGGAGGCTTCACTTGATAATGGCTTTATATCTGTGAATAACGGTAGTGCAACCAGAATAAAACTTGTAAATGATAATCTGCAACAATCAAGTCCAGATGTAAGCTTTGCCTCCTCTGATATTGCTATAGACCTTAACTGGGGTGTGACTAATGAAAGTCTTGGTAGCGACCATTTAATAATAAAACTTATATTTAATTATCAAGGACCAAACAAAATTACTCAGAGGAGGAACTATAAAAGAGCTAACTGGGAAATGTATAGGCAAATACTAGAGGAGTCATTTACGTATCCAATAATATCCGACAATATTCAAGAAAGATACGATTTTCTTTTGACGCATTTGAACCGTGCTGCTGATAGATCTATTCCTTTGATTAAAATATGTGAAGATCCTGAAACTAAATTCAAACCCAAACCATTTTGGTCCCCGGAGTTGTCAAAAACTGTTGCTCAAAGACGTCTAGCCTTAGCATCATTTAGAAGAAATCCTACCCCTAATAATCTAACCCTCCTTGAAAAACACATACAGAATGCACAAAAACTAATACGACAGGCTAAATCACGTAGCTGGAGGGATTTCTGTAATAGCATAGACGAGTCAACTTCTGTAACAGTTATGTGGAGGCGTATGCGCTGGATGAAGGGCTACAAAAGACCCAATATTCACGTAGCTGACGATAAAAAAAAGAGCTTATAACTGATCTCGCTCCAGCTTTTGTTCTTCCTGATATACCAGAAATAAACACAGTTAATACACTCCTAGATTCAGATTTTACTGTTCAAGAGCTTAATAGCTGTCTTAAAAAAAAAGATACGGCCCCAGGAGATGACCAGATAACGTATTCCATGATCTATAAAGTCCCAGATGCAACAAAACTATTCCTGCTAAAGACCTACAATCTAATATTTAGAACGGGCATTGTCCCATCTCATTGGAGAACAATACAAATTATACCAATTCCCAAGCTTAGCAGTGTAACACAAGAAGTAACTAAACTTAGACCAATAGCCCTTATGTCGTGTATATGCAAACTATTTCACACTATGATAGTCAAGCGTCTTGAATGGCATGTTGAGAAAAACAAATTTCTGTCAGTTAAGGCTACTGGCTTCAGACGTTCACAGTCATGCTTGGACTCTCTGGCAAGAGTGGTATCCCAGATTCAGATAGGTATGTCTAAAAGTAATCCTACTCTCGCATGCTTTCTCGACATTGATAATGCCTATAATAACGTCCAGATAGATAAAGTCATAATTCGTCTCGATGAGATCAATTCTGGCACTAGAATATGTGTGTATCTATGGAATTTTTTAAGCGAAAGACACCTTATAGTCAAAAATTATGATCATTCTGTAGTCTGCACAAGGTGGACCGCGAAAGGCATAGCTCAGGGTGATCCCATGTCACCACTGATTTTTAACATAGTAACAGCCGAAATTTGTAATTATATTACAAATGTTATGATCTCCCAATATGCAGATGACTTCGTTCTATAAACGAGTTGTAATCAAATGAAGGATAGTATAACAAAAATACAGGATGCCCTTAATACCATTTGTAAGTTACTAGAAAACCTAGGATTATCGTTATCGGCTAGCAAATCCAAATTCTGTTTATTTAGTAGAGGTCGTAAAAACACTACAAACATACATTTAGAGATTAATGGGTCTATTTTAGGTGGCACGGATAATATCAAGTACTTGGGTCTATGGTTAGACAAATCATTGAGATGGGCTAAACATGTCAACGAAACGGTAGAAAAAACGCAAAAGTATCTTAATTTACTTAAAATTTTAGCGAGCTCACAGTGGGGTATCCATCCAAACCACCTGCGAAGGTTGTATATATCTCTCATCAGAAGCAGGATTGACTATGCTTGTTTCCTTTACGATAATAGTGCCAAAAGTTACATGTGTAAACTAGATAAGGTCCAGAACCAAGCACTTAGAGTTATTGGCGGGTTTATAAAGAGCACCCCTATCCATGTGATGGAGTCCGAACTGTGTGTTATTCCATTATCAATCAGGAGACAATACTTAGCATTTAAATACTGTCTAAAAGCTCAGTCCTTGAAAGATAACACCACCATTGAAACTGTAAATGAACTTAATTCCCTCTGCTCCAACAGCTATTGGCAAAATAAAAAGAAACCATTACTAACAATATCCTATAATAAAACTAAGGAAGAAACTATTAATAACAATAACCCCCTAGAAATGTTTAAATTAAATACATCAAAAATACGCACAGATATAATTGTAACTAGCTTAGAATGTATCACACATGCCAAAAGGGAATATGAAATGAACTCACTCAAAAATGAAATCCTGCAAGAACTTTCCCAAAGATATAGTAGATGGCATAAGGTCTATACGGATGGCTCTAAGAATAGTATAGGATCAGGTGCCTCCTTTTTTGACTCAACTTTAAACATATCTCGATGTATTAAAATAAATAATCGCCATGTGTGTATTATGACTTTGGAACTAGTTGCAATCTCAGAAGCCCTTAAACATATTAAAGACGCAAAATTAAGTCGTGTTGTCATTTTTACAGACAGTAAAAGCTCCATACAACATATAGCTCGATGCGCCTCTGGCTACAGAGGCATGTCGAATGCCTATAATGTACTAGAGCTAATGCTTGAACTCGAAAAAGAGTGTGTCGACCTGAGACTGCAATGGATTCCATCGCATATTGGTATTCATGGTAATGAGCGAGCTGATATGCTGGCTAAAGAAGCTACTACAAACGGAGAGGAAGTAGAAATAAAACCATGTTATACAGAAATACTTCCTAAATTTAGATTACAATGTAATTATCTTTGGAAAGAGTATTTCGATGAGCGCTCTAAAGAAAAAGGGATATGGTATAAAACCATGCAGAGTGAACTACCGCGTATTCCATGGTTTTTAAACACAAAATTATGTAAATCTATTTTAACGATTGCTTTTAGGACTCGATCTGGCCATATGCCATTGAATAATTTCGGTTTCATGATGAAGAAAATTAACAGTCCAAATTGTAATACATGTAATTCTAAAGAAGATCTCTATCACCTATTATGTGAGTGTGCCATAAACGCACAACAAAGAATAACTTTAATGCAAAAACTTAGATTAAACTCACTAGATTTGGGTTATATCCAAACAATTTTATCAGAACCATGGTGTCCGGCCGCATTGTATATATATCATTTTGTCAAACAAAGTTTGTCCTTGAGGGCACCACCTCGATAATAATAATAACAATAAGAACTGTAATAGCTGTAAGAACTTAGTGTAACTATGTGGTAGTAATTTGTTAGTAGATTTAGATGGAGCTGACATGCTCACCTATGTGAACAAAGCTTCCAAATAAATAAAGATAATAAAAAAAAAAAAATTAGACAAGTAAGAATAAATAGAGTGTAAACGTTTCAATAGCCACCAAACAGTAGCATTAACGTGGACTGTTGCACTGATCATGATTTAATGTGACGTCCAAGGAAATTACGCTGTTCAGAGTGATTTAAACGATGCCCGAGTCAAGGAAGCGGTGGGCGGACAACAGCTTAAGTGGGACTTGACATTCCTTATTTTTTATTATTACACACTTTTACTCAACTTCGTAAACTTTGACGACCTCTGTGGCGCAGCGGTAGCGCATCTGCCTACTATGCGAGGGGTCCCGGGTTCGAACACCGGCTGGGAACAAAAAAAATACCCAGGTCTTGGATGTTTACATGTTTGTGATGGCGCTGTTTCTGGTTCCCACGACACAGGGTATCCTAGTGTGGAGCCAGAAACATTTGTATGTACCTGTATGTAAATGTGAAAATAAATGTATGTTTAGTTAGAATCTTGCGAGCCATATTTTAACCACATTCGGTAACCTCACGACTTCGAAATGTGTCTTCTTCTTTTGTTGATATGTCCTATCAGAGTTCTACGGATTATCATTGTGGATATTGTGCCCCAAAATGGCGTGAGTTGCGGCTCGGCAGATTTCTATGTTTCTTGTGTTGAACCACTATGCAAGATTTAAATGTCATGATGTTTTTCTGTGGCTAGGTCTCCTTCGTCTCTGAAATTTAATAATCGTGTTCTGTTATAGTATAATGTCAAAACTTTAAAATGATAGAAAAAACTGGGCGCGTGGCGCTAGATAGATAATGATGAAAATCATTTACGACGAAGAAATCTCTTATAGAGATAAACTATATGTTATTTGTTATGTAATGTCATGTGAAATGTTTTATGTGCAATAAAGTATGTACAATTCATTAACTAAAGAAACATCTGTGGTAAGAATTTGTTGTAAAAAGCAAACTCTTTTGCTCTTTTTTTAAGGTAACCCTTTATTTAAATTTACAATTAATGCGTATATTCACTGACCCAAAAAGATGGGCACTAGAAAAGTCAGTCAAAACATAACATAGGTAAGGCCTACCTACGTTCTTCGGGCATCCATATGGGCATATTATGTACCTAGACAATATAGGCATATTGTTAGGAATCGTGACACAAATAAAAGTATGTAGATGATCGAATGTGTTTAATAGAGGCACAAAAGCCAGGATGCAGGATTTAAGAGCCGCTTGAATGGAGCTTAGGGCCCATTGTGCGACGTGTATGGGCGTGAGTGGACTGAGGTACAAACAATACAGTTCAGTCACCTTGGGAATATAGATGACGTTTCAAATATCCTCATAACTCTTCTAGAGAAAAATACTCTGGATTACTCTGTGTATATTTCCAGGTTTGTGGTGTCCTCGTCAGGTTACCATACAGCAAAGGGTTTAGTTTGATAGTTTATGTTGATATACCTAAGCATAGTTTGGGATCAAGACGAGTGATTTCTGTGGAAAGTTTCCTGTTTAATATATTTAGTTAGATACATAGATAAATCATTTATTTACATAAGACAAACACACGTACACAAAGTGAAGCCATAAAAATCTAGTTACAAGTCACAGCACGAAGAAATTATGAAAAAAACAGTAGCATACATAAAAAGCGAAACACGCAGACAATTTAGCCATACACGGTACGGCAATTTTCAAAAATGTTTGTGTTATTTGATTACCCAGATTACTGGTAGGTATCCCTTTAAGTTAACTGACTGTAAATTAAAAACCTATTTAGAGGCTAAAAATTCCACCCATGCCGGGATTCGAACCCGCGACCTCTGGCTATCTGTGCCACCGCTCTTTCCAACTGAGCTAATGGGCGACTCACTGGCATCAGTGAAATTTGGAACCTCTTTACACTATTCTCTGTATTACGTACAAAGCGTACGTACCTACAAATGTTCGTTTTAGCCTCTAAATAGGTTTTTAAAATTGTCCTTAGCACGGGTTAGTGCATTAAAAATAAAAATAGTATAATGACAGTAAATTAAACAAGTTATAGTTACAGTGACCCGTCAGGGCTACAAATATTAAGTGAAACTTGCTAAACATAAAAGTGGAACTATAGTCAAGATGTTGTATATTATAATGGGCAATTAACAAATTGGAATGAACCTAATGTTTTATTTATAACTGCTTTTTAATAAATGTTTCGACAACTTTCTGGATCTGTGATTAGAAGTATTAGTATTTATTTTATTTATAGTATTTTGCAACGGCTAAAGAGGAACTGACTTATCTGACCACCATATAAGGCTAATTGTTATCTTATCACGAAGCGCGCGTGGCCTAGCCGAACCGAGTGATTGGAAGCAATCACTCGAGTTAAGCAACAACAGGCGCGGTCAGGTGCAAGATGGGAGACCGTCCCGTTACAACCTCTAGTGGCTTCCGTGCTTGGCAAGGCACGTTAAGCCGTGGCTGTCGGCTGTCATGTAATGGCAGTCGTTAAGCCATGTCAGAGGCCTTATAGGCGGTTTGATAACTTCTGACAGTAATGCTCGCTACTGCCTTACAATCCTCCACCAACCCGGGCTTAGCTCCCGTGGTGGAGTATGGCTTAACCTGGCTGCAATGCAGGAAGAGACCCGTGCCCCAGCAGTGGAGACATACAGGGTTGAAATTGATCGATGTTATCTTCACGTATTGTGCTGTACCTACAAGTACATTCGGAAATACAACTTTTGCGTGAGAGCGCACTACTCGCACCAATCACGTGTCCAAAACCATCCTCTCCCGCCCCCCAACACCATTACTCCGCCATAGAGTCCCTAAAATCTACTACTGCGCATTGTCCACAAGCATAGTAATGCTTGCCAGTAGTTAAATTGGTCCATGCTTCACTGGTCGATTCGATAAGCTTCATGTTTTCATACAGTATGTGTGTACGTTTTGTGACAAGCGCAGTTTTTCACGCTAGCTCGTATCTTGCGCTGCATAACAGCGAGAATAGTATGAATACGTATACTTTAAGTCTCGCTGTCTGTACGTATGGTCCACGTGATTATTAACCCTTTTATCGTGTGAAGTGAACCGTGGCCGCGGAATAAATGCACTTGGGTGCATTAAACTGCATCAATCGATGGAAAAACCGATGGAAATAGTTTTGATGAATCTTTGTCACGAACTGGCGTAAATTTCGCTTTTGTTTTCTTATAAACTAAAGGTAGACTGAGGGAAGGAATAATACTTATCAAATAGTTTGCTCGCCCCGTCCTAGGTTCATGCACCTCATTAATGCAAGGATATAAAACTTCTTCAGAATTTTATGATATTTAACAAAAAATTTTGTTAAATTTTGATGAAATGTATTATATTTTGTTGTAATACTGACATGTACTAGCAAAGGGAAAGATAAAAAGTATCCGGGACCGGCGTGCGTGCATGCAACGACTTATGAACGTTGATGAAGCGAAGGTGATCTGTCAGGATCGTGGCAAGTGGCAGTCCCTGGTCTCTACGTACCCCTCTGGGATACAGGCGTGAGGTTATGTATGTATGTAACTAAATCAAAGCCAGAAAATATGAATTAAATTCAATAAACTTGGATACATATTTGCCAAAATTATACATACGAGATAATACGTTTAGCAATTATGTGTTACATTAAACATTTCTACATTACGGTCACATCTCTAAGAAACTGAGCAGCCTAGAGAATCATTGAATCTTGTTTAGCAGGGTACTCGAATAATAATATATTCTTCGGCATATAATTGCTGTATTTTTTATGCTATGTTGTGACCTCCTCCAGGCGTCAACAGAGCCCCCGGAGAGCCAGCCGCGGGTCAAAGAGGAACCGGAGGACCGGCTGCTGCTTTGTGGCTGGGGCGCTGCGCGACCGCGCTGGCTGCAGCGCTTCCGCACCGCTAAATGGGCGCTGTTTTGGCTGTGCTGGGCGGGCGCTATACAGGGTAAGTCTATGCAGATGAGCTATAGGAGCTAAATGGAGTAAATAAAATGTTCCTGTTGGCCGTGTGTGGTCGGCCCGGTCACACACATTCTTCTTCTTCTTCAGGCTATATTATGTAGTCCACTGCTGGATATAGCCCTTCCCTAATGAGCGCCATAGCGCCCTGTCTTCAGCTTGCCGCATCCAGCATCTGCCAGCAGTTTTTCGCAGATCCACACACATTAAGAATAAAAAAACGAAAAGGATCTCATGGGATTGCTAAAATCTGAATTCGTCACAAGTTTTCAGTGTCCATACGTCAATTACATCCTCGTCCGGAGAAATACTTTAATTCTAACAAATGAATGTATTTTAAAATAATAGGCCAGTACATCAAATTGAGCTTTTATTTCATTGAGGCATAACTTTGTTGATACCGATGCTAAGCACTGGTTTCTCGTATACTAACAATCTGTTAATCTATTGTTAACAGCTATCAAATGTTTTTTTTCTGTTGGCCAACTGACAGCTGTTCACAGTAGATTAACGGCTTGTTAGTGTACCAGAAACCGGGGGTAAGTGTCCTTATCACTAAATCCTAAAAAAAATATGTTAAGGGTAAATCTAATGTTTTCCGCTAATCTAAGCTATCTAAACCATTTATCAAAACCTTCCACGGGGTTCCCAAAGTTATCCAACACTCAATAAAGCTTTGAGGCGCGTCTAATACGTACAGCATTTCCCCAATATCGTGCAAGGATCGGTTAAGAATACTACATTAGCATAACAAACACAACTTTCCTCAAGAGGAGGCCCGTTCTCCCAGTTAAATGGATTAACCACTTCATCAAGATTGTTTTAGCGATACCGGGTGTGTTTAGTCAGGTTTAGTTAAGGAAGACGTGGGGGAACTAGGCTATTCTACTTTCTGCCTGGTTCTGGAACACAACTGATTGGAAATTGTAAAGATTTTTTTCTTTCAAATTAAATGAATGAAATCAAAAAGGTTTTATTCAAAGTAAACGCAGAAACTGCGACTTAATGTACGTTATAAATTAAAGTAGGTGTTCATTTCAAAATCTTGATAATTTTGGTGAAAAAATGGACAAATACATTCCTAATCTTTTCAAAGTCCTTCTTTCTGTAATCTGTCAAGGAGTTCTAAAGTGACTTGTGAAAAATCAGTAAAAATCAAGTAATTGTGATGCTTTTTACTCTAGTTAAAATATTTTCCTTTACTATTTTTGGCCTTTTTTGCATCTACGTAATGAGATGATTTATACAGCGTTCAGTGGCATCTTCACTCACACTAGATGGGTGAAGGGACTACTCGGATGCTGTAGTGCCTGGGACATGGTTTTATAGATGGTGTAGGCTTGCCCAGCACCTATACCATTCTGGCAGTTCAGTCGGCCTTGCCCACAGGAAAGACTAGTCAATACGTGTGGAGCCAACCAAGCCGCGGGTTTCCTCACGGTGAACATCGTGAGAATCCTTTACTGCATTTTGCATTTATTATGTTGTTTTTACGTAGTCTTTGATTGGGCTAAAAAATTAAAGGTTTTCTTAATATGTCTATGTCTAGACTACTCCCAAAAAGCCAATACAATGTTATGAAGATTCGGAATCCTTTTTTTCGTTATCTACTCTAGTCTGTCCAGACTAGAAGTCAGGTCTAGACTGTCTAGACTAGTAGTCTATTCTGTCTAGGCTAGACGACTAAATAAAAAACCTTCCGATTCTTCATAATTTATTGAGTCCAGCCTGCACAATGTGGTGATTGTATTTACGTATAGTTTACGTACTTTACCTTAGTTATTGTACTTCTTATTGTACTTCGTTATCAACCCTTGAATATCCCCACTGTTGGGGCATGGGTCTCTTCCTGCATCGCAGGAAGGTTAGGCCTTACTCCACAACGGGGGCCAAGTCCGGGTTGGTGTTGTTATCGTACTATTTATGCCCAACTGACGTATGCATTAAATATTTCACTATGTGTAAAATATAAAACTAAAAACACCCTTTTTGATTTTCTCTAAAACGGGCGGTAACGTATACCTAATTCATTAAGTGGTCACTCTTAGACTATTAAAGAAAGTAAAGGTCATTCATCACTCCAGTTTTCGTGTGGTCATTGAATCGATTTGTAACGATGGACTATTTTTTCTTGGGGTGAATGCACTGCAGAAATAAAAAAACACTTTGTTGTCAAGGTTTGTTAATTATTTGTTACTTGTTAAATATTTTCTCTTCAAAACATACTGGGAATACGAACATTTTAATTCGAAAACGAAAAGTTGGGCTATTTCTTGATTTGGATCGTATGAACTTAGGTACCTACTTGATTTTTTCGCCCGGTTGTAAATCAATGTCTAGAGCTTTCTAAAGTTTTAGTTTAAAAATTAGGACAGTTCAATTTGCAAAATAAAAAAATAATGTTAGAACAGTCTTGATAGAAAATTTAATTCGTGTTTTTAAAACATGAACAACTCAGTTATAAAACCTTAGTTATAAAAATACGAGATTCCTCTAAAGCACTCCAAAGTTAGTTCATTTAATCTGGGGGTTCGTTTTTACGTTGTAAAACCTCCACCACAGACTAGTTTAACCAGCTTTTGTCTGACGGAGTTTTTTAAATATTACATTAAGATTGTGTCTTTATAAATCTTTATAAATCTTTATAAGTCTTTTAAAAAAAAAAGGCTGATAGTATATTATTCTATCTAACCAATATGTGAAGAAAACAATGGCTTATCCGCGAAGGGCAAGCGTAGTAATCTCTTTCTCTGAGAGATGGCACAGGTGCCTCGTGGTATCTTCTATAATATAAAAATGAATCGCTGAATGTGTTGGTGAGCGCAAGCTCGAGGGCAGCTGAACCGATTTCGCTAATTCTTTTTTTAGAATATTCCTTGAAGTACGAGGATCGTTCTTACGGAGAGAAAAAAAAAGAATCGCCTGTAAGGCGGTACGAAGTTCGCTGGGCCAGCTAGTACATAATAAAACTGTCGTATCTAAGGTAATTTTACGTGGATTTCACCCTGAAAATCGATGGCCAGCCTCACCTAATTTCAATGCATGTAGGAAAGCTGCTGCAGTATGCTGGGATGCATCAAAGCAGCATCCCTGAACGACGTACTCACTGAGCCCTCATGTGTGGTCTGGCGCACCCTGGGGCACAATAAGCGAGTCCCTTACGTTGTATGGCAAATCTTTCACTACGATGCCTTGCCACAAAACGTAACATAACCTCACGGCTGTATCCCAGAGGGGTAGGCAGAGACTGCCACTTGTCACGATCCTGACAGATCACCTTCGCTTCATCAACATTCGTAAGCCGTTGCATGCACGCACGCTGTTTCCGGGTACTTTTTATCTTCCCCTTTGCTAATCCATCCCCTATTTGGTCATCTTCCTTCTTCCTATCCACGCCAACGGCTGCTCTCACCAAATATGCCACCAAAAACACCGCTAAAGTGTATTTTAGTTTATGGGCAACATTAGCCGCGGCGCTGATAATTTCCCACGGGAGCGCCGAGGTCCAAGATCCCATCCCGTCGCTGAATGAGGCGCGGTAATGCGACAATTTCGCGATAAAACGTTTCGTTTTAATCGCGTTAAGTGGATCTTGGTAGCGGGATGATCTGCAAAACACTCCCGCCCCACAAATAAAGAGGGGTCGATCTTTGAGTGCGGTTTTCCTTTGGGGATTTTTAAAGGAACATGTTTTGTAAGAATAAGGTATTTGTGAAAGGGCTCCTTTTCACAAATTTCTATTCCGATTCTCAGCTCATAGAATCAAAGGATTGGAGGCAAATGACTCTGCATTTTTAACGTACTACTATTCATGTAACGTTAGAAATTGGTTAGTGTATTCGCCTTTAAACTTAGGCCAGCAAAGCTCTGTTGACTACGCTCAGAACAGAATAAAGAGTTATGCAATTTTTTGGTTTGGGCCATCTCTATAATAGAGGTAAAGCGGTGGCAGCCCAGAGGGTAGAACATTGGACTCAGGAATAAGAGACCAAGGTTCGATTCCTAGTGCGGCTATACCTAAGATTTTGTTAAGTTTCAAATTTACATTACATTTACATACAAGCACATATATTGCTTCTGGCCCCACACTAGGATACCCTGTGTCGTAGGAACCAGAAACGACGTCACAAACATGTAAACATCCAAGACCTGGGCTTTTTTTTGTCTCCAGCTGGGATTCGAACCCGGAACCTCTTGCACGGTAGGCAGATGCGCTACCGCTACGCCACAGAGGTCGTCACAGAGTTATGTACATCTGTGATTTTAAAAACCTATTTAGAGGCTAAAATGTATTTTTGTATCTAGATTGTTATATTTATGTAAAAGTGTCTAACCGTGCAAAGCATGCACGGTTTAAAGCAATGTTCAAAAGGCACAAGAATACAATATTAAATTCCCTGTTTTGTTTTTTTTTAAAAACATTTAATCTGTGGTTAACGGTGCTGGTGGTACAATTATTTAATACCTTAAATAATTAAGTATTTATGTAAAAGTATCATTGTACTACTGTTTGTTTTCCTTAAATAAAATAAAATAGTTTTTTTAAAAATTGTCCTTAGCACGGGTTATTGCATTAAAAAGAATATAATCATGTGGGTACAGCGATATCATTCCGATGTAAAAACCTAACTGCAAAGTAGGTACTCGGGGCTGCAAGTGATGCAAATTGCTTCAGCCAGATGTCGCTGCCTGTACGCAATACAGAGAATAATGTAAAGAGGTTCGAAATTTCACTGATGCCGTTGAGTCGCCCATTAGCTCAGTTGGAAAGAGCGCTGGCACGGATAGCTTGAGGTCGCGGGTTCGAATCCCGGCATGGGTGGAATTATTAGCCTCTAAATAGGGTTTTAAAATAGTCCCTAGCACGGGTTAGTCAATTAAAAAGAATATAATCTGTAACTTGTGTAGCAATCACACGCTGAAGTAAAACTCCGCTTGGTTGTCTCCGCACGTATTGCTTTATCTTTTCTGTGGTTTAGGCCGACTACGCTGTCAGTATGGTGTAGGTAGGTACTGGGCAAGCCTACCTACCCCAGTGAAGTATGCCCAGTGGTGGGGGAAGTGGTTGCAGGACGGCGGTGCAGCAGGGAAACAACAGGAACGGTTGATCACATTTTAATTAATACATCGTTAAGACTCCAGTCTCTTAACTCCCTTCTTCTAGTCTTACACTAGCTTATATATAATAATCCTACGTGCCTTGGGAGGAGTTGTCTATATTTCAGATACGTGAAGGCATGTGGCGTGATGATGTTATTTGCCTATCACAACTCCATCTAAAACAATGAGTGGTTCCTTCACCTATCTAGTGTGAGTGGAGGTGCCACTGGACGCTGTATAAATCATGGCATTACATAGATGCAAAGGCCTAAGTTATAAAAGAGATACCAAATATAACAGTTGGCCAACCGAGTCATTGCTACTAGAGCTAAGTCTCCGAAAAAGGCAAAATTTTAAATCAATAACCATTGTTATTTCTTAATGATTCGCAATACTCATACATAGTTATATATTTGTTATCAAATACAAATTTCTTTATTTCGTTATCCACTAAATCTTATATTACATACATTGAGGACATCTACTTGTAAGTATAAAAATACCTGTAGCTATCAACCCTTGTATGTCCCCACTGCTGGGGCACGGGTCTCTTCCTGCATTCCAGGAAGATTAGGCCATACTCCATCAAGGGGAACCAAGTCCGGGTTGGTGGAGGATTGTAAGACAGTGGCGGGCCTTACTGTCAAAAGTTATCAAGCCGCCCATATATAACTCGTGAAGCGCTCGGTTCGCCTAGGCCAGGAGCGCTTCAGTTATATATTAAACGGGTAAAACGTAATTACCTTATTTCCCGACGTTTCAGCAGCGTTGAATTTACCTAGTTTTTTACCTAATAATAATCGCGATTAGAACCCTTTTAATATATAACTAAATAACCATTGTTTTTCCTATTTCTTTATTAGTACGTAAGTACACAATCTAGATACACCCATATATGCGTGGATATATCCACCCATACAGCCTGTTCCCGACCGACCAATGAACCTTTTTTAAGAATTTTACTTCTTTGATAGCTTTTTCTACATCAAGTCTAATTTAAAAAAATGGGTCTATCTTCTTCTTCTTCCGGTGCCATCTCCTGTCGGAAGTCGGCTATCATTTTGGCTACACTGTCACGTGATGTAGCTGCTCGCAGAAGTTCTATATTTCTGGTGTTGAACCACTCTGCTATGTTTTGGAGCCGTGATGTTTTTCTTCGGCCAGGTCTTCGCTTTCCTTCAATTTTCCCTTCTAGAATAAGTCGCAGCAGATTATATTTGTCAGCTCGCATGATGTGACCAAGGTATTGTAGCTTTCTTCGCTTTACAGTCTTTAAGACCCTCTACCTTTTTGCTCATTTTCTGCAGAACCGCGACGTTCGTTACTCTTTCAGTCCATGATATTTTCAGCATCCTTCGCGTTTTTCTCAATTTTTACGTGCATGCGTTTCACAGCCCGCACCTAGCAGGTAAAGTCATAAATACTTATCAACATCCAAAACGCCCCACCTCTCCTACATTCGACTCCATTACTTTGCAACACGTCCGTAGGCCAATCGGCAAGCTCGGCGTCTAGTGTGCGATAAATCTGAGTTAACTTTCCTCATTGTAGACCGGGGGAGAGTTATGGCCCAGCCAACAGGTGTACCCGACTACCCGACTTGCATTCCCGCCATTAATGAAAATTTCCGACGGAAACGCGCGAAACCATTTTTCCGTCCGCCAGCCATTACATGTTTTAGAGTTCGTTTTTTTACTTCAACTGGCTTAGGTCCGGATTATTTGTGGATAGGCAACGGATAGGCCGTGCAGAATGTTCTCTTAGGACATTAAAAATTATGTTTAGGCTCAATAAATCCCACTTAAGTCAGGTGTCAGAGGCCTTAAAGGCGGCTTGATAACTTCTGACAGTAAGGCCCGCCACTGTCTCACAATCCTCCGCCAACCCGGAATTGGCCCCCGTGGTGGAGTATGGATAACCTTCCTGGTATGCAGGAAGAGACCCGTGCCCCAGCAGTGGGTTGATATAAAAAAACCGCTTAGTACGTATACCTCAACGCTTCAAATTGCCAATACGCGGTGAAAACGCAAGGTAATTAAGCCTCTCATACTCTCTCTCTGAGAGAAGGCCTGTGCCCTGCTGTGGGACGTTTATAGGCTACAAAACAAGTACGTATACTGAGAGTAAACGAATCATTTCAGATCGTTGACTTGTAACGTACATTAAACCACAGTTTCTGCGCTACTTTGAATAAAACCTTTTCATTTCAATTAAAAAAACCGGCCAAGTTTGAGCTCGCGCACGAAGGTTTATGTGCCATTAATGAAATTAGAATAAAAAACTTCAATATCTTATCTATACAAATACTTACCTGATTCCGTTATGAGCAAAAACGACCAAAAAATGCTTTTTTTGTTTGGACTTTAATATTAATTTTATTACGTTTTTAGTCTTTGTTGTTATAGCGGCAACTGAAATACCTACATTATCTGTGTAAGTTCAACTCTAGTTATCAAGTTCATAAGATACAGCCTTGTGACAGACAGACGGACAGTGGAGTCTTCACCACATTACAAAAAAACACTAAAGTTATAGTCAGTTAACTAAGAGTAAGTGTATTACAGGCAGGTGCTGGATGCGGCAAGCTGAAGACAGGGCACTATGGTGCTCATTAGGGAAGGGCTATGTCCAGCAGTGGACTACATAATATAGCCTGAAGAAGAAGAGTATTACTAAGACTCCACCACATTACAAATAGAGTCTTAGTAATACCCTTACTCTTTAGGTCGTTGTCATCGTCAGGCTATACTAGTCCACTGCTGGACAAGCCCTCCCCTAATGAGCGTACCTAACTCTTTTGGTACCAAACCCTAAAGAGATAAGTCACAATTTTAGAAGGCGATGATGAACCGAAAAAGGTTTTCTTATTAGGATCATGAATTCACGACAAATGGCAAACCCTGGTCTACCAGGTCCTGGTATACCTGGGCTGGTGAGTTTATAAATTTGTTTTAAAAGTCGTCTCTACAAACTTAATGAGTTGCAATTAACTACGAGTAAGTGTGCCACTGCCACCTACCTACGTATATTACCTATCCGTTTTGGTGCGAAGGAATTCAATAAAGCTCAATTTGCAGCGCTCCCCTTATTGCAATAAACAGCTATTAAACCGCCTTAACTTCACGCTGTAAGTCCCTCGAGCGTTGCAAGGTCGTAAAATTTTATAAACCTTTGATTTGTGTGAAGGGGAGTTCAGGTGTTCCTAAGCCGATATTAAAATTACGTGGAAAGTTTCGCGGTAAGGAATCTCTGGGATTAAAATATAATTGCTTTGTAATTGTTTTGGGGCTTAGTGAAACGAGTGGACCTGCGCCTTGATTAAGCAACTTTCTCACGCAAGTATACATCTGTGTGCAAAAACTAAATATCTACTCGACTTCGCCGTACAATTATTTGGCTGAATATCACGTATCAGATATCCACTGAAAAGAAAATATGCCTGTCTGTCACTATCTTAGAATCCTATTTTATCAATCATCAGTCCTCTGCTGGATATCTGATATATACAAATCTCGTTTCACAGTGATTTTATTCTTATCAACCCTTGTATGTCCCCACTGCTAGGGCACGGATCTCTTCCTGCATCGCTGGAAGGTTAGGCCATACTCTACCACGGGGGCCAAGTCCGGGTTGGTGGAGGATTGCAACGCAGTGGCAGGCCTTACTGTCAGAAGTTATCAAGCCGCCCATAAGGCCTCTGCCATGGCTCAACGACAGCCATTACATGACAGCCTTCACCAACGTGCCTAGCAAAACACGGAAGCGCTCGGAAAAATGCTATTAGCGGTGGTCACGGGACGGTCACCCATCCTGCACCTGTCCGCGCCTGTTGTTGTTTAACTAAAGTGATTGATTCCAATCACTCGGTTCGACTAGACTACGAGCGCTTCGATATCACATGATAAAGAGTTTTAAATAGTATACCTTCCTTTATTGGCTTTTCTTCACGACGGATAATGCGTGGGTTGGAATGACTTCAGGAGATTATTAGAGAGAGCGATATGATACGAAAAGCCGACATCCGATATTCTGCCTTGTTATCATGTTATTTATTGTTCCCAGCTTAGGAAGATTAATCTTTTGTTCTTTCCTATCACTGTTTTCGATGAAAGGACTTCAATAAGAGTCAAACGACATAAAAGCGTTTTACTGTCCAACCTTTGAAGCTTACACTCGTGTAGGACGATAGTATAGTGGATAGAAAACGGATTGTTTCATATCAACATCGGGGGGCACGGCAGGCAGTGATCCCGCCAAGTCGAGCGCGAAGCAAACACTGCCGTAGCAGAAATTTTCGTCATCCAGTAAGCTATAATCACGTATTTAAAAACTAAAATTTCGAGTCTGTAAGTCATTTAGTTCCGAAGTTAAGCTACAGCAAAGTTTCGCATTTATGACACTCACTCACTGATGATCATCAAAATAGAACTAGTACTTCCCATAAACTCGGAGAGCTGAAATTTGGTACAAAGTTAGGGTTTGATAGCCACATAAAGGGAAAACTATAAAAACTAGGAAAATCGAAGATCTTGAGTACCTGGTGACCCTGACAGAACACACAACACAAGAGCCCAAGCAAACTATTAGAAGATTATTATTTCGTTAAAAATTTGGTCTAAATATAATGCATTGCACTAAGAGTGCCAGTGATACCCGCACGCGTCGCTAGATGGTGCTGACTGTATTTTAAAACGCGCTTACGTTTTTTTTATCCGATAACCTTATACGGCGAAGTGGCAACCGGCCGCGTTACAGTCGTTTACGACATTCTTCTACTGCCCTTGAGTTGGGGGGGGGGGATTTATTTTATAAGAAAATCTAATAAAATAAATCAATATGCCCACGTTTCTACTAAAAGTAGTGAAATCTCACCAAAAACGTTGTGTAAAAACTAGCCAAGTCTCGATGGAGCTGCTCGTTTATCTCTAAAAAGTAATGAAATCTAGACAAACTCGTGTCAAGTCTAAGGTTCCTTACTGCGATTTCTTTATTATTGTACTTAATGTTATGTGACTTGGCCGTTGAAGGTAGATTTCATTACTTTTTAGAGGTAAACGAGCAGCTCCATCGAGACTTGGCTAGTTTTTACACAATGTTTTTGGTGGGATTATCTTTTACGGATGCTTAGTGGGGAGGTCAGCAATCAAATATGTACGCAGAGAGTTTACATTGGTTCTATTGATTCGCAACCCGATATACTTATTTAACATTTTGCCGGAAGAGTCTGACCAGGGCTTTAATTTTGTTAATGCCTTACACCACAATGACAGATGAATAGACGAGTTACGAAGACTTTTATCGTGACCTTGTGCTCCCTTTGCTGGACTTCAGGTACGATCAATATGCAGAAGAGGTTGTCTTTATTTTAAAATTCTTTAATGCACTTATTTTGGGAATAATCCCAGTCTGGGAGCCAGGCAGCACTCATGTAACTAAACTATGCAAATAAATATTTTTAATTTTATTTCATATTCAAGTAAAAAATACAAAGTGCTCCCTTAACAGTTCAAGCTCACGTTTTGCGTACCTACTCCCGTTGTCCCGCGTTTGAAAGCCCCGTTATTCCTGCAGAAGGCAGTTTAAATAGCGAGTCAATAACACGGTAACAAGCCGACAGAGCCAGCAGTCTGCGCGGGGCACTTTAAACATTGTGTCGCGATACTGATTACGCTCCGTCTCCGCGCTAGAGCCTTCAGGGTAGAGACACACCGGGGTTACCTTTGTCTTAGGTTATACTAGCTGTGCCCCGCCGTGTTAACCGCGGTTTATCGATTTTCCCATGGGAATAAGATACTTTTCCGCAGTAAAACGTAGCACATGTGTTAATCAAAGGTGTCAGCTAACTTTATACCAATTTTTATTGAAATCGCTGCGGCCGTTTCGACGTGAAGAAGTTACAAACATACACACTCACAAACATACAGACTCACGTTGTGAGTCTTTTGTTTCTTACTTGTTTTACATATTAGGTGCCGACAGAATACCAGCGTTGCAGAAGGTATTCCTTTTGTGACAAATGCTGAGTCGGGTCCTTTCACAAACGCAGTGCACTGATATTCCTTGCATGTTTCTTTTTAATCTAATATTAATAATCCTGTACATTGTATGTATATTCTGTCATTGTACTGTGTTTTTAAGTGAATAAATTATTTCAATTCAAACGTTCGCCTTTATATATTGGTGTGATTTGAAGTGAGGTGTGATTGTTTACTTACTGTTATATTGTTTCATCATCATCATCAGGATGTCATGTTCCTTAACAAATTACATTAAGCAGCTGTAACATTCTCATGACGTATCAATGAATGATTGATTAATTGATCATCAGCCATTTGACGCCCACTGCAGG
Source organism: Yponomeuta sedellus (assembly GCA_934045075.1). Classification (NCBI taxonomy): domain Eukaryota; kingdom Metazoa; phylum Arthropoda; class Insecta; order Lepidoptera; family Yponomeutidae; genus Yponomeuta; species Yponomeuta sedellus. The sequence goes on along the minus strand of OW203723.1, from coordinate 24,989,897 downwards.
ACGCCTTGCTCATGGTTTTACAAGTTTCAAGGTCTTGTGCCGGTCGCATCCAGGGACTCCCCGCTACCGTAACCAGGGCCTTTTCATACCATTGACGCCGTTGATTGATTGTTCGATGAATGTGCGCGCGTAGACTAGAAGCTGCAACGAGATTGAATCGCCATGTTTATGCAGTTGTCATTGCACCACAATCCATTAGTAGAATCTAGGTACAGTTCGTCAGACCATAGCATTTGCATTTCACCGATGCAATGTAAACGTTAAAAACGTTAAACGTTAACTCAATACAACAAGGGGCCTAAATGAAGTCTCTTTAAAAATTGTGGAAATGCCATAGAAAATAATGGCAATTTTTACGCGGCAATAAAATAGATCCTCTACAATAAAAAAAAACATTTCATTATATAAAATAATGTTCAACGCTATGAACGCTAATACAAGCTCTAATATTCATGGCTTCGAATATGTAATAAAGTTTGAGGGCCTTACGTATAAAAACTCTTCTTAAAGGCAGTTTAAATAATCCTAGTAAATAAGTCTAAAATCTTTTCTTTTTAATTTCATTTTAATGTTTTTGCACCGCCTGCCTGTACGGACACATAGTCTGAAATAAAGTTTTATTTATTAATTATTATTTATAAAAAACCTATTTAGAGGCTAAAAAGGCTTATTATTTATAAGTCTTTCCCTTTGGCACAGGCTATTAAACCTGACGCTGAGGAGTGTTTTAAGCAATCATGTTTTATAAATACGAACTTCAATGTCTGATCCCTCTTTGCATACATTAACAAGAGGAAGTAGCCTTCAAATGTAGTATAGTTCAGTAATAGTATTGGCCGGTATGCCACCGGCTTTAGTTCCACTCGGCTAGTTGCGATTACACTCGTTCCCGTACTTCCAACAATATTGGCCGATATATCTCATAACATCGAATTCTTTCCCTCCAGGAATCGAGCTGCTTTGCTCGACTTGAGTTAACTTGACGGTATGAGAAAGTAGAGAACTTTATGGTTCAATGGACGTGAAATATGATATCTGCACGCTTTCTCGGCATTTCTATTAGTTAATCTTGATTTCTTAGTGTCTTTCTGCAAAAAAATAGACTGGTGTTGAGCAAGTGTTTTAAAATATGTTTACTACGAGTACAATACTCATATAATATTTTCGGGGCTTAATCGCGTAGTAATTTATAGCTATTTTACCTCGACGTTTCGACGACGTTACAGTCATCGTGGTCACGAGAAGACTGATGGCTGGCACCCGTTCGCATCTTCGGCTAACAAGGTTTCAGACTACCTTTAAAAACCTATTTAGAGGCTAAAAATTTCACCCATGCCGGGATTCGAACCCGCAACCTCTGGCTATCCGTACCAGCGCTCTACCAATTGAGCCAATGGGCGACTCACGGCATCAGTGAAATTTCGAACCTCTTTACAATATTCTCTGTATTACGTACAGGCAGCGACATCTGACTTAAGCAAATTGCATTACTTACAGCCCCGACTACCTACTTTGCAGTTAGGTTTAACATCGGAACGATATCACTGTACCCACATGATTACACTATTTTTATTTTTATTTCAGACTACCGTCAATCAGCCATCACAAAGCACTATTAGGGTTGCGACACACTACACTGACAATGTCGGACGATAAGCCATGCGACTTTTTTCCACTCGAACACTTCTTGATGACCGGATCCTACGTTTGCGACAGTTTGAAACCACATTCCCGATTAAAATACTTGTGTTTGTTAAACGTCAAGGTAAAATAGCAATAAATTACTACGCGATTAAGCCCCGAAAATATTCTAAGTATGAGTTCAAGTCGCGAAAGTTTAAAATATGTTACCACAATACTGTGTCTTAAGATGGGTAAGACCTAGACACGGCTTAGACATCAAGACATGGTCTGTATTTAAACAGTTGAAATTTTTTGTTTAGCAAATATAACGTAAATATGCCTTTATTGTGGTAAACATATTTTGAAACACTTGCTCAACACCTGTCTATTTTTTTTGTAAAAAGACGGTAAGTGTCTATCCGTGATTACCAACGCGTTACCAACCAACAGCATTGTTTCGATATCGTTGACAAAAGTTAGAAAACTATAGGTTAAAGTAGGGTTACATTGATGGGTGTTGCCTGCCAAACTGATTCAGGATTCCCTGTAGGTATATGTGAGTGGACAACCGATATCAACAGATTAGTTTCATTTGAAAGTTAGTATGCAGAGTCGACAACACATAAACATTTACATTTTAGTTGCAAAGTCGTTACTGAGTAGAATAGTTGATGTCACCCTCGAACGCTGTAGACCACAAGATGCTTAAGATGCCAAGCACATATTATTAAGCATTAAGCTCACAGGACACTTTTACATTGCATATAAAGAGAGCAATCTAATGTATGAAAATCTTGTTTGTTACCGACCACTTTTGAAACGGCTTCACGGATTTTTATTTTTTTTGTGTGCATTTGATACATCTGAGAATAGGTCGTAGGCAAAATAACGTTTCAGTGGTGAGCTAGTTTTTATATAAGCTTCTAAGAAGAAAGAATAAACATTTGAACCACTGCACAAGATGTGACTGACCGAACACAAGCCTTAGGCGTAGGGCGAGCAAGAGGGTAGTGTGTAGGGAGTCTTTAAATTTCTTTTTTAGTATTTGTATGTACCTAGCATATAAGATAACTTGAACTTGTAAAACCAAGAGCATCTGCCAACAAACTGTTATGCAGTTTGGCAGAAACCAACTTCTGTATTTTTTTGTATTTTTATTTGAATAAATGTTTAAAAAAAAAATATACTGTACACTGTCACCTAGCAGAGAAATGAAATTAAATGAAAGGAAACGAAACGAAATGAAATGGTTTTATTCAAAATAGGGAAAAAACTGCGGCTGAATGAACGTTACAAGTCAAACTAGGTGTCCATTACAAAATCTAGATCATTTTGGAGAAAAAATGGACAAAAAAACTTCGAACTCTGTCTTTTCAAAGTCCTTAATTAACAGAGTTTAAATAGTTTTTACAAGACTCATGCATTTTACATGCTTCACGCTTAAAGGCCTAAGTTTCTCTGCTATTAGAACCTTAATTACCTGCATAAGTTTACAGGAAACTTCAGGCAATAATTCAGCAAGTTTTTAGGCGGCTAGGCGAGACTGTATCAGCTCAACTTGTGTCTAAGTTACAACAGGCTAGCGCACCTGCATTGCAGTCCGCTAAATAGCTTCTGGTTCAAGCAACAGCTGCGCGCCTCGGTAACTTATACAGGAGTAGTTTTAGGGTCGTAAAGAGACTTGAAAGGGAGGCCCGTTTGTTATCAACCACTTAAGGCTTTTTGTGTAACTTGTAGTCCATTTGTTTCGATACTTAAATCTCAATATGTTTGTTATCGAAATACCTACACCCTATTTAAATTAAAATCTTTACACTTCACTAATTTAATCTGAAATTTAATGTAGGTAATTTCATGAAATTCAAATGAAATGTATTTATATTTTTATTAATTTAGCGTATATTTAAATAAATAGAATAATTTATTTAATAACCTAAATGTTGCTGGACTATAGTTACTTTTATCGTGGAGTAAAATTATAATTAGCTACCGAAATGAGAGCGTGTTCGAAATTCAACAAAAAATATTGAAGTAGAATTACATTTTTGATCGAACATTTTCAGTACTGCTTGGCAAAACAGAGAATGAGATTTTTTTATTATTGTCTCTTAGTTTACTACGGTCAAAAAGAACCATTAAAAATAATAACAGTAAAGCCATTTCATAAAAATATTGCACATTGCACCCTATAAAAATGTATTAGTTTTTATTTATACCTACGTTAATTACACATGGCCAAACAAAATACAATGGCCATACGATTAAATATTTGTTTACTTTCTGTCCACAAATTACATTCGTATATACAACAATATCGAATAAATCACACGCAGCAACAGTTTGGTCGTTATAAATGCCATAAAAAAATCTACCAGAATTTTTAGGGTTCGGTGCCTCTAATGGAGAAAAAGTTGAAGTTGAAGAAAAGTAAGAATCCTTATAACATCACTTTGTTGTCCGTCCGTCCATCTATCTGTCTGTCTCTCTGTCTGTCGAGACTCTTGATCATGGGAATGCCTAGAGGTATCAAATTGAGTTAACACTTTCGCGGACGTTTTTAAAATCTATTGTCCTTTTAATTGTTATGTATGCTATAGCATCCGCGCGTCCGGGAAAGGGTTAATAACCATGTAGTGAAGTCTACAGTCCTTGTAGCTGTGAAAAAATGAAGGTTCTAAAGTAAAACTAGATATTTTTTTTTGCGCTATTGATAGCGCAAAAAAAAATATTTCGACGCTCGAGAGAATCAAAATTAATGTGTGTTTTTCATTGACCTAAAACTAGCAAGTAATATCATCGTTTACTACAAGTACAGAGAAAAATACGAACACCACATTTTTTTTATTATTTAATCATAAAAAACGTCTTTGAAGTTCGGGACGACGGAAAAAACTACAGACCTGATTCCTCTACTAATTGTAATACGGACATACTTACCTACAAATTTGTACGGAACCCTCGCTGGGCGAGTCCGGCTCGCACTTCTCCGGTTTTTTATGTTATTAAAAACCTATTTAGAGGCTAAAAATTCCACCCAATTTTATGTTATTTTTCACATCCGATCTCAGCTCTTTTTTGCCAAGCTATAAAACGCTTCGATGCATTTAACTCGGTATGATGATGTCTCAAGTGCTAACTTGACGTCCGCCACGTGTGTGCATGGAAACGTGAAGCGGCTAATCTGTAAATTAGCGGGCTCTCTTACACGTGCTTGGATCGAGTCGAATCAGGCAAGTACTCGAGTCTTCAGTTCTCGATTCTTGACTCGAGGGAGTGAACTGTAGCGTTAAGTGTAAAGAGACTATTTTTTTTGGTCTAGGTTGCTGCCACCGTTAATTACGTGGCAACCTTTAAGTCAAAAATAATGTAAAAAAATAATTTAAGTTAAAAAAAAGATATATGTATATTGTTTCTCTTTTTTTTATATATTTAAAACCCATTTACATTATGATTTGCAATATAATAGAAATTATAAGATGAAAATAAATTTAAATGAAATTAAATGAATGAAATTAAATGAATGAAATGAAATTAAATGAAATGAAATTAAATGAAATAATATAACAATTTTAAAATTAAAATATACAATTTCATGTTTTTGTTTTTCCCCCGACGCCTTATTTCTGTTTACTCCGAAGAGTAGTTACAAGCAAGGCGCCGGGGTACAAGATAAAAGTAGTTAAAATTAAGATATAATAATACTTAAACCAACTCGCTCGGACTGATGAAAAATATTTGTCTATTCTCATATTATTATTATTATTTTTTTATAAATTGTTAGCTGCTTAAGAGGTACTTAGCTCACCCGGGCTAGAACCGGCCCCCATTCGCCCTTGAGGCCGCGCGCGTCACCCCCAATAAAGAGACGTTATTGAGGTAAAATAATAAAATCTCGACGACTTCCAAAAAATCCGTGTTTATTTTAAAACCCACGGATGTAATACATCCGTGTTAAAACCATAGATTTTTGTCTTTTTAATCTGTGCTGTTGCTTTTAGTAAAATGACCCAACTAATGATGTTAGAATTGGATCCAAGGTTTCGCTCTTATTCGATATCAACCCTTTGTATGTCCCCACTGCTGTACTAGCGGTAGTCACGGGACGGTCACCTATCTTGTACCTGACCGCGCCTGTTTTTGCTTACCACAAGTGATTGATTTCAATCAGTCGGTTCGACTAGGCCACAGGCGCTTCTACTCGCTTGCTTCTGCTCACTCGCTCAAGATAAATGACCGTAAAACAGTTTGCATGTCGCAAATTATATTCAGCGTGACTTTCTATCAATTTACATGCAAAGTGTAAGTGTAATGACATTGTTAACACCCGAAGTTAAATCTACGCGCTAATTAGGTGAGAAAAAATTGGAAGTAATTTCATAGTCACGCTCTTCTGGTAATACCTGAGTACTGACAGAGTTTAGAAAGAACTAGTCAATTCAAATTAGCAATGAAATTGAGCTGCCCGATCCATTTCAAGTTATGTTTACATAATAAGATATAGATGTCCGGAAAACTTTGTACCGTCACAAAATCCGTTACCATGGCAATTATGGTAAATCTTAGCGTTTGGCTTCATTAAAAGGTTACGGTAACAGTAAAATAGTATCCCTCGGGAACGCATTACCGGGATACGAAACGAAATGAAATGAAAAGGTTTTATTCAAAGTTGCACAGAAACTGCGGCTTAATGAACGTTACAATTCAAACTAGGTGTCCATTTCAAAATCTAGATCATTTTGGAGATAAAATGGACAAAAAAACTCCAAACTTAGTCTTTTCAGTCCTTAATTAACATAGTTTACATAATTATTATAAAACATAGAACTCATACATTGTACTGGCTTTAAATCCAGACCTCATTGTCATCTAAATAATCCTTTATGTTATAGTAGCCCTTTTGGCATAAAGTGTGCTTAACATATTTTTTGAACCGCGATTTAGCAAGCTTAATATATCTTCAGGGATTTTATTATAGAAGCGTATACAATGCCCCATGAAGGATGTATTAACCTTTGCCAGCCTAAATAGTGGGAACAAAAGTTTATGTTTATTTCTAGTATTTACATTGTGTTGGCTACCTAAAGTTTTAAAGTTACTGATATTGTTCCTAACGTACATAATGTTTTCATATATAGGTATATACTGACTGGCCACTGTCAGGATGTTAGTTTCTTTAAAGAAATCTTTTAACGAATCTCTACTACCCAGCCTATAAATGAATCTGATCGCTTTCTTCTGCAAGACGAAGATGGTCTCAATGTCTGCTGCCCTTCCCCACAGTAGTATGCTATAGGACATAAGACTATGGAAGCAACTAAAATAAACAAGCCTAGCAGTTGTGACGTCAGTTAGGTCCCGAATTCTTTTGACTGCATATGCTGCTGAACTAAGCCTATTTGCTATTTTTTCTATATGAGGACCCCATTGAAGCTCTACATCAATTGTGATACCTAGAAATACAGTTTCATTCACAAGGTCTAATTTGTCATCCCACAATAAAACATTGCTGTCAACCGTTTTGACATTTGGTAGAGTAAACTTTATACATTTTGTCTTTTTTTAATTTAACAATAAGTTATTAGAAGTAAACCAATTTAGTACCCGAGAGAGGGCATTATTTGTTTTGTCAAGGTCATTTTCTTGTCTCTTAATTTTAAAAATAAGGGACGTGTCATCTGTAAATAATACTATCTCTGACATATTTTGAACCATGAACGGCAAATCATTTACATATACGAGGAAGAGGAACAGCCCCAAAATCGATCGATTCGATTTAGTTCTATTTATATCAGCTCTTTGAACTCTCCCTTCTAAATATAATGTCATAAGTTTTAGGCTATTCCCGTTTATACCATAGTGCTTTAATTTTAAAAGAAGTGTTTTATGGTCCACGCAATCAAATGCTTTCGACAAGTCACAGAATACGCCTATAGCATCCTTGCGATCTTCCCATGCACTAAATATATGTTTAACTTACATGACGCCGGCGTCCGTTGTAGAGCGCCCTTGCTTAAAACGGAATAGCTGACCATGGAGAAGTTGATAGTCATTGAAATGTGTAAGCAGTTGACCTAGAACTATCTTCTTGAATATTTTACTCAAAACGGGTAGAACTGAGACTGGTCTGAAATATGTGGGATCTTGCTTATCACCACTTTTAAATAAAGGAACGAGCCTACTATATTTCATTAGATCAGGGAATATACACTCATCTAAACATTTATTAAAGATTCTGGCTAAATGAGGTGCTAGGGTGTCGTTTACTGAGCTAACTACTGTTACTGACATACCCCATAAGTCCTCAGTTTTTTAAGCTTTAGCTTTTTAAACGATTTAATCACGGTATGGGCTTCAATATAGTCGAACGAAAAATCGTGATCGCATGGGGAGACATTGTCTTTCAAAATACTTTCAGCAAGAGCTGGAGAAGAGTATAAAGGAGCTGTCGTAATATAACAGGTAAAACGAGTAAAATTCTAAGATTTTAGCGCTACGAAACGGATGAATCGCGCATATATCCATGCTGCTATACCCAGGGCTATGGCTCTGTTCACCGCTTGCGATCAGCTCAAAATCTGTTGCTGAAGACACCTAGTCACTCAACGTTTTTCAGTAACTCCTTTTCAGCCCCAGCCGTCCAACTGTGGAATGCACTGCCACTATTAATAAGACAGTCTCCTTTATCTGCGACATTTAAGTGTAGAGTGAAGTGTACCTTCCATTAAATGGAATAATGCAGTCACGTAAATATTACGTAGGTATATTATATTATTTCCTCTTCACATATATAATTTAATTATTAGTATGTATGTGTATCTATTCATTTAATTATTTATGTATGGTTTAAGTAAGTTTATATAAATTTCAAACGTTCAATTCCTAATTTCAATATTTCTAAATTGCACCAACTGCCCGTCTCTAATGTCTATGGTTGCCTGAAAGAAATTGTTTTCTGTAATAAGGGCACCAATTATTTATATAATTTCTGTTACTGTGATTTCTGTGCGCAATAAAGAATATTCTATCTATCTATGGCCCTATGTATTATCTAAGTTGTCAATCCCAAGCTGTATGGTTCTTTCGTCTCGCAAGATTGTCGGCAACAGAAGTAGTTAAAAACCCATCTCGTCGCATACAGAAGCGCGAGTTGGAAACTCTATTACACGGTGTTGTACATAATTCGCCAACTAATCTCAGTCTCGGCAACTTTTGCATTTATAACGGCAGGTGGGAAGTTGGATTAGGGACGGACGGGTCGTGTTCAGACTCGCATATTCGCACAGAAAGCGCAGACTAAGCCGGCGAGTGAAATCAGACCGCTTATATTCGCACAGAAACCACAGAATAAACCAGTAAGTAAAATCACAGACTTCACTCGTTTTTTTTATATCTTTATTTAATTTGGGACTTTTGTCCTAGTGGGACAATGTCAGCCCCATCGTACTCTATTCTTATTGTCTTAACAACTAAACAACCTTATGACTAAAAAAAAAAAAATCTGGCTGCACTTGACTGCGGTTCTGCTAGTATGCTCTGATAAGCTTCTACATGACGACCTCTGTGGCGTAGCGGTAGCGCATCTACCTACCATGCAAGAGGTCCCGGGTTCGAATCCCGGCTGGAAACAAAAAAAACCCCAGGGCTTGGATGTTTACATGTTTGTGATGTCGTTGTTTCTAGTTCCCACAAATGTATGTGCCTGTATGTAAATGTTATGTTACATCTAAGATATTTACATTAAATTCTTGAACTAAAACCTGTCTTTTCTGAGCGTTCCGGCCACACATTCCACCAACAAATGAGTCACATCATCTACTGTAAGACTTCGCTAGTGAATGATCACACAGAAACCACAGAATAAAACCGGAAGTGAAATTACGAAATTACAGACTTCGCTCGTGAATAATCAATCACACAGAAACCACAGAATAAACTAGCGAGTGAGGCAAGAGTGAAGTAACTTCACAGACTACATAAAGATACTAAGTCTTTTTTTTTTAATCTGTGCTTCTTCTTCGTCGTTCCCTCATGACTGAGGATCATGCTGATTGTTTGTTGCTTCTGTTACCAGTTTTAATATATTGTCTATATATTTATATCTATTTATTATAATATTATACAAATTGATCTCACACACTGTTAATCCTTATTGCATGTCATGGAAAAATGTTTGTTAGATGATAATGTTTGTTAATTCTGTATTATTGCCGTTATATTATATACATAATATGAAAAACTGGTACCCACGATACGGGGTCTCCTAGTGTGGGTGCCGCTGGAAATGTACCTAAATATAAGTCACGAGCAATAAACATATTTTTACTTTTTTTTACTTTTACATGATCGTGGGTTGCTCGTATCCACAGCGAACGGTTATCCGCCATGTGGAATGTACCCTACAAACTGAAATCGGCTGCCTCTTTTATGACGACCGACTATCCCCAACTTTAGATGTGACCCATTAATTGTGGTTGTTTGCAATAAATAACCGCGATTGCACCCGTTTAATATAAAAATATGCAATATTAATTCTTAGTTTTAAGTACGAGTATTTAGCCATCAGGCATCGTGCCCTCAAACATAAGACCGGCCGGAAGAAACGAAAGGTCAGTCTTGCACGATTCCTTGTAGCTCTCCTAGGGTCTTTATTAAAGAGAAAGCCTCTGCCCAAAACTTAGCCACCTTTTAGGGAGTAGAGTTTGAGAATATGAGGCCGTATTTTTGTTTTTGTAATTAACACTGTCTTTGTCACTTTTCTTCTCTTGTCATATTATGTATTTATTTGTGTATTTGTTAACACCAAATATGCTATGTATTTGGTTGTGCAAGTTTTTGTCACGTATTTATTGTTTGTGTTTTCGGTACTTATAGCCAATTATAAACTTTTTATCTATCTAGGTTTTTTTTTACCGTTCGCAGTCTTGTTAGGTACCAACTTTTATACCAGCGTTATTGTAGCCTTCCTAAAAAGGCTAGGCTTTATTAACATCCTATAAAAAACTTCCCATTCCTTGCATAAAACATCTTCATCCATTAGGAGAGAAACTAATCCTGTAATCGGCTTACAAATTCAAAGGCTGCGGGTACAAAAATATTACCTCATGTGTATGACGTGAAGGTGGATAATGCACGATTTCCGATCCGCCACGCGGCCGACCGTGTCATCTTGCATAAGCCTATTACCTACCTACAGCCGGTTTTATGCGTCGGAAATAAGTTTCCATTTCGTTGTACGCTGTGGTGGCCGAATAACTAGGTCTACATCTGCGAAACATTGAGGAACCCCGACGAAACCTAAAGCAATGTATAGTTCTTTCGTTCTGTTTTTTCTTTGTGTTACCTATATACGTCCCCCTGTAGGGCACAGGATTTCTATCAAAGAGAGGTAATTAAACCTATACTCAATCAGACAGATCAACAGTTTAGTCTACAGTTTTAAAATAAACAGTGAATTTTCAAGACTGTGTGACGCTGCATTTCAGTAGACACCAGATATATAAGAACTCGTTATCAACTCTTGTATGTCCCCACTGCTGGGGCACGGGTCTCTTCCTGCATCGCAGGAAGGTTAGGCCATACTCCACCACGGGGGCCAAGTCCGGGTTGGTGGAGGATTGTTAGACAGTGGCTTGCCTTACTGTCAGAAGTTATCAAACCGCCTATAAGGCCTCTGACATGGCTTAACGACTGCCATTATATGACAGCCGGCACCAACGGCTTAACGTGCCTTGCGAAGCACGGAATGTAAGAACTCATTATAAGCAAACATCGATATCAACCCTTATATGTCCCCTCTACTGGGGCACGGGTCTCTTCCTGCATCGCAGGAAGCTTAGGTGATACTCCATCACAGGGGGCAAGTCTGGGTAGGTGGATGATTGTAAGATAGTGGCAGGTCTTACTGTCAGAAGTTATAATGCTTCAAAGCAAACATAAGCTATCATTACGCGTCCCACTACCAGGGCACAGGCCTCGTCTCGGAGAGAGAAAACGCGAGTATAGGCTTAAGAAGCATCGTGCCCACCACGGATTAGTGCTCACATGAGCGTCCCAGAAAATGAAGATACCTCACGACATCTTTCTTAAAAATTATTGAGTGGTAGATAAAAATTATGTAACTTACAAAACAATGATGTTACGGTACATACCTGAATCCAGATGTATAATGTAGTGATCGAATTATCGGATGCATATCGACGGTTAAAAGGATATAGGGCATAAGCGACAAAAACCAAATTGTTCAGGAACGCAATTTAAAGTTTAAAATTTCAGAAAAAAAATCATATCTTTTTTATTTATTGTCATAACGTAAAGATGGAAACAGCTCTAAGCTCGAAAAAAATACGAGCATTAATTGACATTTTATTTTATTTGATTCGAAGATGCTCTATGTAGTTGAATGTCGCTTAACTCAATCGAACATATTTTTTATATAAGGTAATTCGGCATAAGTCATATCTTCATATAAAAAAACGAAGAGTATAGAAGACTAAGCTACATTTGATTTCCGTATACCAAGAGGTAATAGGGCATGAGTCACATGGCTGTTGAATAACTAAAATAGGTAAAGAGGGATATATGACGTTTCACACCATTGTGACAAAAGGTAATGGAGCACAAGAAACAGTGCTTAGTCAAAACATGGTGAGGATGTCAGACTTTAGTGACACCAAAAGTGGTTTGAAAAAAAGGTAACATGGTACTTCCACACGTCAAGATTTGTAGGCCAAGAGGAAAACAAGAACATCCAACATGTGAAACTATCTGGGCAATCGGTAACGCGGATTAAACGTCACGTCCTAAAAATAATAGATTCACAACCAACATGATTCTCCTATGAAATAAGACCTAAAGTAATACGTTACGTTAGATGTATAGGTGCACCTATTACGTTAGGTGCATACGTTAGATGATGTTAGTGTTATCATAATCGTTTTTATGTACCAGATTAGTAACCTACATTAGATACTATTTGGAGATAGTGATGATACTCGCGTCCGCAGGAATTGCCCTCTGAAACCCGGGTAATGCTAAACGAGTATTAACGCCGAGTATCGGGCGGCAGTTATGATAACCCGACAACTGGCTTGCCAGAAGGCCCCACAGGCCTAGAGGACTAAATAACCTCTGAAAACGATGGAGCGAAAAGGATGGGGATACTACCGCTACTAATACTCCCAAGAAAACTATGAGCAGAATGAACAATAGTAAGGATTTGTCGGACCATCCGGTTGACGCCCGGCGCCAGGATGGTTCCGGGTCACCTGGTGTGAAAAACGCTATCGGCCGCAAGAAGGTGACACAGCAAGCCCCTTGCGGAAATTGGGTTACTGCTGATCAAACTCTACTCCGTAACAAAAAGAGACAAATTCGGGACATTCACCACGCTCTCACCATAGCCACTTGGAACGTTCGTGGTCTCTCCAAACCAGGAACAGCCGAAGTCGTGGAGAAGGAAATAAACAGGTATAATGTGGAAATTCTTGCTGTAAGTGAAACGCATATAAAAGACTCGGGACACTACACTACTCCATCTGGAAAATTGTCCATAGTGTCCGGATACGTCGACGCACAAAGACAAGGTAATGGGATACGATTCCATCAATGACAGGATATTGAAAATCAGATTAGAAGCACAGCCATACCCACACATACATCCATACATCCATCCATACATCCATCACATACATCCATACATAACCTACTCGCCATCTATGCACCGACATCTGCATCCAGTGAAGAGGAAATCTAAACAAGGCAGTCCAAGATGTTCCTAAGAAAGAGCCATTATTAATACTTAGCGATTTTAATTCTAAAATAGGAAAAACTGAGGATGATTACCATCTCAGAAAGATTGTCGGCAGGTTTGGACTGGGAGTCAGAAACAACCGTGGCAACATGCTTTTGGACTTTTGCATGGAGAACGACCTTTCGGTCATGAACACCTGGTTTCAATAACACCCAAGACGACTCTACACGTGGACGTCGCCTAATGGTCTTCACAGGAACCAAATTTACTTCGTTCTAGTAAACCAAAGATGGAGCTCATCTATATCAGCAGCAAAGACGAGGCCAGGTGCAGACTGCGGCAGTGAACTTAGCATCTGACTGCTAAGTTCGTTTAAAATCCGTCTGAAGAAGTTAGTCAAAAATAGGTACCCTCAACAAACAACAAATGGCTAAGCAGAGGAAATCCTTAAAGGAACAGGACTTAAAATCAGCCGAATAACGAAGCCACTATGCGGAGCTACATAGCGTTGTCCAAAAACTTTGCGGGAAAGATCGAGAGGCCTATATCGACAGTATATGCTCCGATATAGAAAAATGTTTGGAAAGGGCGCACTCCCGAGATATGTTACAAAAGGTAAACCTGCTCGCAAAGGAATTTAAACCAAAGCACTGGACCATTGAAAATGAAAAGGGGACGCCCTTATTGGATATAGATGAGGTACTCGAAAGATGGAGGAGCTACTGTCGGAAGCTATACGGCAAAATCAGCGATGAAAGTACTATGGAAATGCATTATTCGGAAAAGGAACCAGACATCCTCTTCGAGGAAGTAGAGGCAGCACTTCTCAAACTGAAATACAAGGCATGTGGCAGCGATGGCCTAACCGCGCAAATCTAGGAAGATCTAATCTAAGAAATATAGGAAGTGAAGGCACACCAATCGTACATACCGTGTGTCAAAAAGTCTGGAGAACGGGTCAATGGCCAGCAAATTGGACCGAATCAATCGTAGTGCCTATACACAAGACAGGGTAGAGGTAGGTAACGGGTAGAGACCCGTAAATGTGAGATTTACAGAACCATCTCTATGATCTCTCACGCGTAAAAATCCTCTTACACGTCCTAAACCACCGGCTTGCACCCTACATCAATAGCCAAATACCGAAGGAACAGGCTGGATTTGTAAAATGAAGAGGAACGAGGGAACAAATTTTGAACATTCGACAGCTGATCGAAAAATGCAGGGAACATAACATCACTATAGCCTTGTGTTTCATCGATTATGCAAAAGCCTTCGACTGTATCAGCTAGAAGGCCATGTTCAGGGTTATGAAGGAGATGGGTATACCGGACCACCTTACCTTTCTTGTGCAGCAACTGTACTCCAAAGGTCAATCTTAAGTACGAATTGAGAACAGTCTTTCGCACTGCTTTAAAGCAGAACGAGGAGTGCGCCAGGGATGCATACTATCTCCCCAACTGTTCAACCTGATCGGGGAACATATAATGAGAAGGGTTTTGGATAATTTAGAGGGGGGGCATTCGGATAGGTGGGCATCTTCTGAACAACCTTCGCTTTGCCGATGACACTACCGTCATAGGCGCCTCGGAAACAGAGCTGGCTGAGCTTCTAGCGAGAGTGGATAGTATAAGTAAAGAATACGGACTTCATATCAACAGAAGTAAGACCAAGTTGATGTTTATTGATAGATCGGGCACCTTGCAACGAACCAACGAGCTGCGAGACCTTGATGTTGTACACAAATTTGTATACTTTTGCTCGCAAATAAGCAATGACGGAGACTGCGAACAAGAATTTGTCAGAAGATCCCAGATGGCTAAGTCAGCAGTGAAAAGACTTGAGAAGATATGGAAAAACAGAAGCATCAACCGCAATACAAAGATAAAACTAATGCGGACCCTTATGTTCTCAATATTTCTGTATGCCTCGGAAACCTGGACATTAAAAGCCCGTATTCTGAAAAGAATAGATGCGTTTGAAATGTGGTGCTGGCGGAGAATACTCTCTCTTGGACCGAACGCCGCATAAACGTATTTATTCTAGAAGAACTTCAAATAAAGACGAGGCTCTCCACAATCTGCACCCAATGCATCCTGAAGTTTTTTGGACATACCGTCCGACGCGGGCCAGATAACCTGGAGTATGTTATCATCACCAGTCGAGCAAACGGGAAATGAAGCAGAGGACGACCACCAACGCGTTGGTCAGATATAATAACTAAAGCTTCGGTAAGGACCCTACAAGCAGCCATACATCTGGCGCGTAATATAATCCAATGGAGAGAGCTGGTGGCAGAATCTGCCCTTAGTCACGTCCTTCAGCCATGAGGAAACGACGAAGAAGAAGAAGGAGATAGTGAGATAAAGAGGTCTCTTTATCTCACTATCTCCTTCTTGATAGTGAGATAAAGAGAGTGGAACATTCGGTAGGGGACGCCATAGGCGCACATAAGTAGACCAAATTGGGGACGTGTTGGCAAAGGGCCGGATAAAAAGTACCCACAACTGGAGAGCGTGCATGCAACGACTTATGAATGTAGATGAAGCGAAAGAGGTGTGCAAAGATCGTGGCAAGCCTTAGTCTCTGTCTACCTCTCTGGGACACAGGTGTGAAATTACCGACTGATTTTGGGATAAACGACTCGCTAAATAGGTACTTGAGAACAGCAGAGACCTGATTATGTGATATAAATTGGCATACGCACCAATTCATAAAATATCCTTGTAAAGTAATACGGCGTAAGTAACAGAGTTGTATTATGTTGTAAATGGTAGTAGGGTATAACCGACAGTTAAATAGTAAATAGGTTTTAGTAATTGCCTATAAGTTACAACTGTATGGCAAACTTGTGAATGGTAATAGGGTATAACCGACAATTCAATATTAATTAGGTTTAAGTAGTTGCCTATAAGCGACAGCTGTATTGTAAACTTGTAAATGGTAGTAAGGTATAACCAACGCTTAATGTTTTTGACGACAAAGGTAAAGAGACATTAGTTCCAACTTTAAAAATAGTTGCTTCTGGTAAAGAACCGTAAGCGCCCAGAAGCTCCACACCAGTAGAAAGTAAAAAGACATTACCGACTAGAGGCCAAAGTTGATGCCATTTTTACAGGGATACAAGTGCCGTTAAGGAAAAAACGCCCTAAAAATAGGTCGTTAACACCAAAACGACATCTAAAAACCCAGTTTTTTGCTTGGAGACAAGCGACAATAAAGTCATTGTAGAGCTGTGGGAGTAAGCGCATTCGACGCAGATTTTTTTTTCAAGTGAGATGGCATTCAAAAGTCAGTTTAGACCAAAATGTCGCTTATGCCCTATATCCTTTTAACCGTCGAATTTACCTAAAGTTATTTTTCGGCTCAGAAATTATGGAAGCGGCTTTTTAAAACATATTTTTTAAATATAAAGGCCGGGATTTCAGAAAATTCGGGAATGCAAAACTAATCGCATATGTAGCATGAAGACGACTTATTTAGCGTGTAGTATTATGAATTTAAAAAACCCGGGACTCTGGTATTACATAATTATTTATATGTGTCTTTGTTTAAAGTATATTTTAGCCTCCGATGCAAGTATGTATGTGTATGTAGGGTGTAACAGGAAAAGTAGTGTGTTAGTTAAAAAAAACATTACTATAAAATAATACTTTACCTATTGCACATTTACAGGATAAAAGAATAGATGTTGAAATAATTAAAATATACATAATTATTAATAATATATTATTTAAATTAAGTTTGTTTACGGATGCTACTTACTTTCGCCGTGTTAATATAATAAAAAATGAGTTTTTTTATAGAAATTCAAGGCACCGAGTTGTTTGTCGCTATGTAGAGTGAAGAAAGAAAATTACTTATCTTGACGTTTGCAATGACAGTTTGGCAATTAACTTTATAACATTAGCCAGCCCCCGATCTATAGTCGGAAAGCACTAAACCATAATTCTGAAATCGCTTGATTTTTTACGATCGATACAAAAGTGCATTCCATATTAGCAAACACCTGAACGCAAGTATCTGTATTCACCCGACTTAATTCTATAACCAAAACATTGTATTCGTCGATTCCGGAATCCCGGGATTTTTTCGATACAAAAGTGCATTCTATAACAGCCAACACCTCAACTTTAGGTAAATATGCATCCGATTATTCGATCACTGATAATGAGCTTACAATAACGTGCAACATGATATTAGAGTACTGAAAGATGATAAGAACTTTGAAAAGACTAAGTTTCGTGATTTTTTGTCCATTTTTTCACCAAAATGTACTAGATTTTGAAAGACACCTAGTTTGAATTGTAACGTTCATTAAGCCGCAGCTTCTGCGCTACTTCGTTAAAACATTTTCATTTAATTTCATTTCATTGACGCCAAAACAAACTATGTAGGTACTTGGTCAATAAAATTTTAATAAACATATTTTTTATAAATAAATTGCAGACACGCAGCATAAAGTTAATAGTTCTTTAAGAAGAGCTGTGGTGGCTCAGTGGAAAGAACCATGGACTGGATAGCGAGAGCCCCAGGTTCGATCCCGTGTGCGGGCATGTTCCAATGACTTTGTTTAATTTCAAAGTTATTTTTATTTTTTTATTTATTTATTAATCATTTATTTATGTAGTTACGTACATTTCCGAATTTGTAGTCGCAATACCACACGCTAACGGTGAAGGAAAACATCGTGAGGAAACCCGCCGCGGCTTGGTTGGCTCCGCCCGTATGGACTAGTCTTTCCTGTGGGCTAGGCCGGCTAAGCTATGGTATAGGTGCTGGGCAAGCCTACACCATCTATAAAACCATGTCTTAGTCACTACAGCGTCGGAGTGGTGCCTTCACCCATCTAGTATGAGTGAGGATACCACTGGACGCTGTATAAATCATACGTAAATGCAAAAAGGCCAATCATCATCATCTTTAGAAATATGTGAAAAAGGTGTGATTTTGATTACAATATCTCCAAGGCTGGTGAACCAGTAGTACGCGAGCCATTGATGGCACATGACGTAATATTTTGGTCATGGGCACCAGTGGAGAAAGTATCAAAGTTTACTAAGAAAAGCAATGAACGAGACCGCGCTTTTGTTATCATACGTGCGACTTTTTTTCTTAGCTAACGATTAGTCTAGAGTAAATAGTATTTATTTTCCCACTAATTCCTGCCTGTACGTAATACAGAGAGTATTGTACAGAGGTCCGAAATTTCACTGATGCCGGTTAGCCGCCCATTAGCTCAGTTGGGAGAGCGCTGGCACGGTTAGCCAGCGGTCGCGGATTCAAGTCCCGACATGGGTGCAATTTTTTGCCTCTAAATAGGTTTTTAAATAATTACTAATTTAAAAACCTATTGAGAGGCTAAAAATTTCACCCATGCCGGGATTCGAACCCTCTCAATAGGTTTTTAAATTTGTTCCTTAGCACGGGTTAGTGCATTAAAAATAAAAATAGTATAATCATGTAGGTACAGTGATATCGTTCCGATGTTAAACCTAACTGCAAAGTAGGTAGTCGGGGCTGTAAGTAATGCAATTTGCTTAAGTCAGATGTCGCTGCCTGTACGTAATACAGAGAATAGTGTAAATTCAAATTCAATTCAAATTCAAATAATTTTATTTCAACGTAAAGAATTTACATTCTATTTGCTGAATGTCAATGTACAATGTAAAGTGTAAGCCGCCGCCTTCGGGCCGTATTGTAGTGGAGAAAAAGGCAGCGGAAAAAAAAAACTCCACTCTGACCATCTTTTCTCAAATCATCTTAAAACCAAATACATCAGTTGCCATATGTAAACCTAATAAGATTTCATGACTGCCATTAACAACCCCAAATGCCAAAGCATTAGTCAAATGTCTCACAATAATAGGGGAAAACATAAGTGCTGCGGCCAGACACACGAACAGCACTCGTTCACGAGCATAACGCAGTGCTCAGCCATCATCAGTCTCAACCATTTTGGAGGGAGATAGATGACCCGAACACCACGATACCATTCGAATGACCTTTAGCAAACTTGCAGTTAAGTTTTTGTCAGTTATATAAGGTATCATATAGTTATTAATATGCAATCACGTCGTCTGTACACACTTGTATTATAAAATATATGTTATACTTAGTTATACTTAACAATAAAATCGCGGTGGAATTGGTTTACTACCACGGATTAGGATCGTTTATATAGTCGTCTATTCTATAATATGCCTTTTTACATAGCGAATTTTTAATGAAAGTTTTAAATTTATTTTCAGACAAGCATAGAACACGTTCTGGAATTTTGTTGTAAAAACGAACGCAGTAACCTACAAATGATGTGCCTACCTTGGCTAATCGGGATTTAGTACAAGCAATCTTGTTTCTATTCCTTGTGTTTACGTTATGAACGTCCCTATTTAATTTAAACATTGTTATATTTTTTCGGACATACATTATATTATCGAATATATATTGGCAAGCCAGTGTAAGAATGCCTATTTCTTTAAAACGCTCCCTTAGCGATTCTCTACTGTTTAAGTTGTAAATAGCTCTTATTGCTCTTTTTTGCAAGACAAATATGGTTTCTATATCTGCTGCCCGTCCCCATAATAACAAACCATACGACATGACACTGTGAAAATAACTAAAATAGACCAGCCTCGCCGTCGACACGTCTGTAAGTTGTCTAATTTTTCTGACTGCAAACGCTGCTGAACTCAACCGACCCGACAGTTTTCCAATATGCTGACCCCATTGCAGTTTTGAGTCTATCGTTATACCTAAAAAAAGCGTGGACTCTACCAGCTCTAGCCTCTCACCAGATATTTTTAAACTCGTGTCAACATTTTTAACATTGGGTAGTGAGAATTTGATGCATTTTGTCTTTTTTGCATTTAGCATCAGATTGTTTATAGTGAACCAGTTTAGAATAGTAGATAAAGCATTGTTTACATCGTCTACATTACTTATACCTCTCTTTACTTTAAAAATTAAGGAAGTATCATCTGCAAACAACACTATCTGCGAAAGCTTTTCTACTAGGTAGGGCAAATCATTTATATATACCAAAAAAAGGAACGGACCCAGTATAGAGGGACTCCTACTTTTACATCAGAACCCGAGGATTTAACTCTATTAATATCAACCTTTACAGTTCTGTCTGTTAAGTAAGATCGAAGAAGACTTAGTGATTTATTACTTAAACCATATCGGTGCAATTTTATGAGAAGTGTTTCGTGGTCAACGCAGTCAAACGCCTTAGAAAGGTCACAGAAAACCCCAATGGCATCCTGCGACTCTTCCCACGCCTCAAAGATATGCTTTACTAACGCTATGCCTGCTTCCGTCGTTGAGCGGCCTTTTGTAAACCCGAACTGTTTCTTATGGAAGAGCTTATTTATACTAAAATGAGTTTGCAATTGATGTAATATTACTTTCTCAAAAACTTTACTTAGCACCGGCAGTATTGCTATAGGTCTGAAATTATTTGGATCTTCACTATCACCAGTTTTAAACAAGGGTACGATTTTACTTAACTTTAATAGATTAGGAAAGGTTCCCTGGTCAACACATTTATTAAAAATCAAAGCAAGGTAAGGTGCTAGAATATTGATTATAGTTGATATTAATTTAACCGATAACCCCCACAAATCTTCAGTCTTTTTTAAGTTTAACTCTTTAAATGTTTTGACAATAGTTAAGGTAGTTATATGGGAGAATTGGAAGTCAACTTTACATGGATTTGTACTTTCCAAAAGTAAGGTATCGGCTAATTGGGAGGAAGAATTTAAGCTAGCCGTTATATGCAGTGGCATGTTTTTAAAAAAAGTTTGAAATATTTCTGCTATGTCCTTCTTCGAATTAACTAACTTACCTTCGATCTTCAACGCAAATCCCTGGTCCTTAGGTCTCGTTTTACCTGTTTCTTTGTTAATTACTTGCCAGACTGTTTTTATTTTATTAGTAGACGCCATAATTTTTTTACTTATACTTATCGATTTGGCTGTTAAACAAGTTTGTCTAAAAGTTTTTGAATATTTTTTTACGTACTCTTTGAACGTCGGATCGTGATTGAATTGTTTTTCTTCATACAATTCATAAAGCCTTTTCCTACTTCTATATATACCTGGCGTTGCCCATTCTGAAAACCCGCTTTTTAACTCTGTAATTTTTTTTACGTTAAAAACAAGTTCAAATTCTTTTGATATGGTTGAAAACAATACTTGATATAACGTATTCGGATCATTGCTATCGAAATTCAACGAATTTAACTTTATGTTTATATTTTTTTTAAATAATTCAATTTTTTTCTCTGTTATTGGCCTACAATTTAATTCATTGCATTTTTTTGCTTCCAGTACTGACGGTAGGACTACCCATAGCCCGCTATGGTCCGACTGTAATTTATGTATGACTTCTTTTTCTAAATATTCACAATTGCAAAAGACATTATCTATGCAGGTAGCGCTAGTAGCAGTTGTCCTAGTGGGTTCTGTAAATAAATTATCTAAATTATATGACCTGAAAAGGCTTGCGAGTTTAGTTTTAAGTGGACCTTGAACTAAGAAATCTATATTGAAGTCCCCACACACCACTAAAGAGGTTCGAAATTTCACTGATGCCATGAGTCGCCCATTGGCTCAATTGGTAGAGCGCTGGCACGGATAGCCAGAGGTTGCGGGTTCGAATCCCGGCATGGGTGAAATTTTTAGCCTCTCAATAGGTTTTTAAATTTGTTCCTTAGCACGGGTTAGTGCATTAAAAATAAAAATAGTATAATAATTACTAAGTCAAAATTATTTGATGGCACGTGGCTTCATCAAACTCTTTTAATCCATGTCGCGCTTGGGAAGACAGGGGTAGAAATAGTAATCTAAAATACGTACAATATTTACAAAATTTTATTTACAAAAAGAAAAGAAGTGGGTTGTGGGAAATAGGTTCGTGCCCTACACCAGTTAGGTTGGTTCAGTCCGAGCTGCCGATAGGTACTTCCCTTGGCTGGATGCGATGACGCCCGTGTCGCCTCGATAGCGACGTAGAAGGCCGGCGCCGATCCCTCCGGGAAGCCACACCAGGGCTAGGTTTTAAGTAGTAGAGGCGCGGACTGTAGCGGCCACTGAGATTCGTTCAAAATTAGTTCGGAAGAAGCTAGTCCGGACTCTGAATTTTCGAAGGGGATCTTGAATTTTCAAAGGGGACCTTGAACCCTGGAACCGATGTCCAGTATTAGAATATGGCCATCACAATGCCCCTGTGCATCGCCACCCAAACCGGAAAGCACCAGAAAGAAATTTTAAGGTGGCGGTACACTAAAATGGGCAGAACGGTGGATAGCGCACATGCAAAGCCTAAATATGAATAATACGAGTATATACACATATAACAGAAATATACAGGAACACACGTACAATTTATCAATAAATAGAAACAGACAATTAATTGTTCACACTCACCCAAAAGCGGGGGCAAAGGGTCGCAGCCAAGAAAATATTAGTCTTGTAAAAATATTGATTAAGAAATGGCCGCTAGGGCGGTTGGAGACTGACGGCGTAACAGAGCGCACGCCCAGCTCCTTCCGTGGTCTTTCAATGAGCTGCAAGAGCCGAGATGAGAGTGAAAAAGTATTGAATGAGTGATTGTCACAGATAATCACTCATTCGAAGAAAGCTCAAAATAGTGGCCAAGAACGAGTAAAAGAAGAAAATGAAAATAATAATTTTGTGAAACGTAAAGCGTGAAGTTGGAAAATAGAAAAAAATATTAATTTTAGTAGCGTATTTCCTTAAAAATTAATAACGCTACATCCAAAGCTCGTAATTATGCAGAGAAAACTCGTAAAACGTATGAGCAACGTAATACTAAAGTAATAAAGATAAAATCGTACGAACACCAAAATGGAAAAACATATTCGTTGATGCTCCTTGTCTCGTTTTTCCTCTCGCTCCTTGTCACCCATTGTCTAGTTTTAAGCTTTTCTCTTTTATAAAATACGTTGAAAGCCGATTAAATTGTTAGTGCGCTCATGCTAGATGCCTATGTGGACGGACATCGTGTAATTTATTTATTTCATTTGATTTACAGACAACGTGGTCCAGTGTTATATTAGTAGCAATAAATATAGAACTTAGCCTAGGTTTAGTATTCAATATGTAACAGTGACTTGGTGCGTTTAATTAAAATCCAAATTAGTGGATTATCCAGCCGTTACGCAATCGCGTTCAGAATGCTATTGCCGCTCCCGCACATTCTGCTCAGTAATGAATGATGCTGACTTTTTTCGCCAGATGGCGTCAAAACCATCTACTCGGGCCTCGGCAAACATTGTCGAGGCGCTGCAGAAGCGCGGTAACCGCATCAGAATCCTGAACGCATTGTTAAATTGGATACGCAGAGCGTTGTAGGCTTTTTGAGTAGGCTGTAGGCTTTTTTAATACCATACTAACAAACCTAGATATCTCTCTACCTCGTTGATATAACCTCGTTGGTTAGCAATGAGGTTAATAAGTGAAAGCTCGTTGTAGTTAACAGCACTGTTGAGTGTTCCTAAGAACCGCCATATTGTATTGTTGTTTGGTCTAGAGGTTACAGCTGTTTAATTCAATTCATCACCTATAAATTGCATCCACAGTGATCTTCAGGTTGATAATGGGCATCACATAGTCTTGACGAAATGCTAGCCTTCCATTTCTTTCTTCGAAGAGCTTTCTGCCACAGTTTTCTTCTTTTATGTTCCTTGGGAAATAAATGAATTCCCGTATTTTTGCAATCAACGGATGAACAAAGATTTTATTCATAAAACAATTAATTTGTTTACAAAAATACTATAGAGAACTGTCAAATTAATAGTACACACAACAGTGCTGACATCTGTAGTGAGTATTAGGCAGTTTTTAAGCCCATTTACAAACTTTGGGCCAGAAGTAAATACTGAAGTAACGTTTTGTCACGCTCTTTGATGAGAAATACTCAATTCAGAAACTGGCCCTTTGAATCCAAAACAGAGCCTTGGGTTTGATTCCCACTGGAGGCCGCCGCCGTCCGTAATTTGTGTAAATTGCTTCAGTCAGTATTTATTTTCACTTTGGTGATTGTTCTTGCTTGGTTACAGTAAAGGAATTGGTTACAGCGCAGCGTATTCTGATCTGCGACCAGCGCCTGGATTATGTAACTTTTCACGTATAAATCTGTTTACAAAAACAAAATATCTACTGAACTTCGGCGTACAAATATATACTTTTCTACATTTACAATTTTTATAGCATACCACTGGCAAAAAGTGAAGGAACACATTGTAAGGAAACCTAATTGTCTGAGACTTTACATGTGTGAATAGGACTTACGACAAACAAGCGTTAGACCAATCATGTCCAGGCATACCATCTGCACTGATGATCGAGCTCATTCTCTCCCTCTGAGAGAAGGCTTGTGCCCTGCAGTAGAATGCAGCGTTCGATTGGTCTTTTTAGACATCGTGAGTGAAGGAGCCACTGAACGCTGTATAAATCATTTCGCAACGTAGATACAAAGGGCAAAGTCAAAAAACTTTTACTGAGCTATACCAAAGATAGAGAAAAATGGTTCACAAAGTAAGTGAAACCTCACCCCCGTAAATAACAGTTGCAGCTCATACACGGACCTCCCCTAAACCCGTGATTCCGTCTGTCGGAGCTGAATCCTTACAAATGTCCGGCATCAACAGGCTTTGCCGGACTCGCCGGAGAACAATTGTAGGTTTTTAGGGATTTAGGAGACAGATATTGTTGTGCTTCCTTTTTGGGCACCCAAAAGTTGTTTGGAAGACCACACTTATAAGACTAAGTATAATGCCCGCTTGTGTACAAATGTTTTTGTACTACAAATATTTTTTTATTGAAGTCAAATCACAAAGCTCTATTTTTATTGAAACTACGTACTCAATTAGTATTATGGTAAGTAATACGTGATTGAGTAGCCACGAAAATATAGGATCTATGATTTAGATTTTGATGTTCTCAAAAACAATTATAAAAAAAGTTTCGCCTGCTTAGTAGTTAATGCTCAGCGGTTGTTGCCTATTTTTATTCCAGTTTTCTATTTAGGTTTTTTAATGTTTGTTTGATTTATGCTGATTATATAACCAATGACACTCGCGCGAACACGACAAATTGATTAAGATCTTATTCATCATACTTTGACCATTGGTTGATGAATTATTAGGAAACATAAATCGGACTCACATACATACATACATACATACATACATACATACATACATACATACATACATACATACATACATACATACATACATACATACATACATACATACATACATACATACATACATACGTACATACATACATACATACATACATACATACATACATACATACATACATACATACATACATACATACATACATAGACTATATACGAGCCAAACACATTACTCTCTTTTTGGGTTTCGCTGCAGTATATAAAAAAAAACATCTCACATAAGTACACACAAAACTTTTCATTGTCGGACGCAACGCTTCAATAGGAAAAATAAACCCAATTATAAGTAACTTCGGGTTTGTTTATTGTGTCAGCATCAGAATACAGCTGAATAGATCTTCAAAGTTTTCCAAGTAAAGTCCCACGCAAATTAAAAGAGATACAAACTCTAATGATGCATGGGAGAAACTTTCCCGGAAATGCCGAGGGAAAAACACCTACACAATTAAGTTTTCTAATAAATAATAGCCGCTTATTCTACTGTACATAGACAATGACTCACGCATACTGCCGAATGCCGCTTTTTCTGGGAGAGACAGATAACAAAAAATACTTCCACACTAATGAACCACTTGGTCCTAAACTAGGATACCCTGTGCTATGATAAATTGGTAAAGACATTACCAATACGTAAATAAACACTGACTGAAGCAATTGGCACAAATCAAGTAAGGCGCCTTCCAGTGGGAATGGAGCCCTAGACTTTGTTTGGGAAGTCAAAGTTCTTTAACCGTGGAAACAGGATTTCTTCAGACTTATAAAACATTAATTTAAATTACCACCACACCCATACGTTTAAAAATTCAGAAAAATAATAAACCGGACTTTATTCATCGATATCAACCGATATATGTCCCCAATGCTGAGGCACCGGTTTCTTCCTGTATTGCAGGAAGGTCAGGCCATACCTACTCCACCATGGAGGCCCAGTCCGGGTTGGTGGAGGATTGTAAGACGGTAGCGGATCTTACTGTCTTAATGACTGCCATTACATGACAGAAAGCACCAACGGCTTAGTGTGCCTTGCGAAGCATGGAAGCACTCGGTAAATATGCTACAAGCAGTGGTCACGGGACGGTCGTCCATCTTGCACCTGTCCGCACCTATTGTTGCTTGCCTTATGTGATTGATTCCATATTTAGTAGCAAGTGCCTATTTACTACGGTTTTGCGGGAAAAGGAACTGTTTCCGTGCTATCATCACAAAGCAGATTATAATTCCGGTGTAGGCGGAGCAGCGGCTGTGATTATACCGTATTATAATCTGCCAGATAATAAGAACTTTAAATGCAGAGTCACGTCTAACGAAAATAGAGCGTAAATTTGAGGATACACTTAGGGCACTGCGTAACTTTTTAACACTGATATTGTCAATTATATGTAACATAACATATTTTTTCTCTCTTTTCTGAAAATATTGTAGTTTCGCCGACGACCGCCGATTTATCGTACACTAACAATATTTTTGTATTGTTTATAGTTTTTTTTGTATGCACTTTGGTTAACTGAAACCTGTTAACAGATTGTTAGTACGGGAAATAGCGGGCGAAGAAATGACCTACTATTTTTGTTGAAGTTGTAAAGTCAAGAGTTACGCCCCGCCACGGGCACCAAGTCCTGGGTGGAGGTCAAGGCAGTGGCGGGCCTTACTGACAGAAGTTATCAAGCCGCCCTAAGGCCTCTAACATGGTAAATGCCGTTACATGACCGCCGGCTCCAACGACTCAGCGTGCCTTGCGAAGAACGGAATCGCTTGGAAAAGTATCCTCTTACTCCCGTGAAAAAATAATATTTGCGACATAAAACGCGTAACTCGGGCCATGGTACTACGCATGCTGGTGTACTTACAACTTTACAGTGCCCTTTAAACAAATTATCGGCCTAACAGGACGCAAAGTATTTTGCAAAATGCTTTCGTTGTTGTGCTTAGATAAAATAAATTCAACGTTTTAGAATCAATGTGCTTACTCATCGCGTAACGCTATTACTGCATAAATCTTTGTGAAATTGCAAGTAACTACTTAATAATAGGCGTTTAGCCCATTGTTGGACTGGTAATCGCTGGTAAAAATTCTAACAATATTAAGTTAAACAAAATAAGTTAAACGAGGGACTTGTGATGTTCTTTACAGACAAACCAAACCAAAACCAAAGTTTCAAAACCAGTTTCGAAAACAGAATTATTTTTCTTTTTAAGAAACCTGGTTTTATGTAGCCTATAATCGTCTGATTGCAGGACATAGACGCGGAGAGAGTATGGGCTTAAATACCACTTATGCCCACCGTGTCTTGGCAATTTCAAGGGCTGAGGTATGTCAACACCTGAAATACCGACATTCCAGTTTCCGCACAGTCAAAATACATATCGATTGAAGACGTTTATTCAAATAAAAATACAGAAGTTGGTTTCTGCCAAACTGCACAACAGTTTGTTGGCAGATGCTCTTGGTTTTACAATTTAAAGTATTCTTATATGCTGTACAATTATTACACCCTACCCTCTTGCTCGCCCTAAGCCTAAGACTTGGGTTCGGTCAGTCACATGACATTGCCACAAACAAGAGGTTAGTGTGCCGGGCACAAGAAGTGGGTAAAACGTCCTCGGCCGGGCAGAATCGGATTATAGGTTATTTGTGAGTATTCAAATCTCATTAACTCTGCCTCAGCTGTTTTACAGCTAGTGTCAACTTTCATGCAGTTAGGTACCTATAATAGTCGACATCCAAGGTACATGTTCATGTTAAGGGTCAGCCAGTGATGTCTTTGTTTATACAATGTGGCAATAGAAACTATTTATGATTATGATATAATTCATTCTTAGTTTAATTACAGACAATTTGTGGAACAAAACAATGATGATGGACTGACGACCGGCTCTAGAGTCTAATACTTATATAGTTTTTAAATATAATGAAATAAGGACGACAATGGTTGATATTTGCCGCAATTACGTAGACTACAAAGTAATAGCAGTACGATGCCAATCCAGGGGTTGAACCTGCGATTAACTCAAATTAAATAGGCATTTCTCCGAAGAAGATCGAATCGCGACAGGTGGCCAGTTAAGTAGCATGGGTTATACCATTGCAATGCGATTTATTAGCAGACTACCGATAGTGTGAAAACGACCATCACCGGACTAATATGACTCTATTGAACAACTGTGCATTGTAGAGACTCGCCCCTCGGACCCTAGATTCTGTTAGTACATTGTGGCACGAACGTGGCGATTTATTTCTAATGCTGGCTAACTAACTATGGGCCTTAATTCTGTTAGTGCATTACAATAGACTGATAGATAAATGGACGGGTCACGTGACTTGTTTTTTTTTTTATACAATTGGTGCCTAGAAGGTTGGATACGTGTGCAGGCGGGGAAAGCAACAATGAAATGAAATCGCCACGTTTGTGCATTTGTCACTGTACTGCAATTTATTGACAAAATCTAGAGCCTGGTCAAATTGCAGAAAATTCGAATTCGGTGAGCACCAGACGGCAATGAATCGCGTGCATTGGTATCAACCCTTGTATGTCCCCACTGCTGGGGCACGGGTCTTTTCCTGCATTAGACGAAGATTACTGGGCCAGTTTCTCTTTTTTTATATTCATGGACATATTACACAGATCTCGTTAGCCCTATACTAAGTACAACTAAATGACTTGTGTTATAGGTGCTAACTCGACGATAGATTTAATACAATGAATACATAGATAACATCTAAGACCCGAGACAAACTAGAAAAGTTCGTTTCCCAGTTTGACCCGGCCGGGGATCGAACCCGAGACCTTTGGTTTTACAGTCAGCGTGCCAAACCGCTGCGCCACCGAGGCCGGCATTGAGAATTTCTGAATTGAGAATTTCGCTAAGTAAATACTTATCTGTAATGCTGCCATTTTGAATTTTGTAAAGAACGTTACAGAACGTTACTTAAGTATTTACTTCCAGAGCTAGAATATTTTGTGGATTATTTTTAGGAAGTAAACAGATTAGATTAGATTAGAACTCTTTATTGTACCTACACATCAGAAAACAAAATACATAAAAACTCTTACACATCTAAGCTATTGCCGTATACAATTGGCGGTCTTATCGCTAAAAGCGATCTCTTCCAGACAACCTTGGGATGGATAGAACTGAAAGATGAAGAGAGTAGGTAGGTAGGTGTACATGAAGTATACAGGAAGAAAAATACATAAACTAGGCCATATATATAATATTATTAATGTCTAAATTAAACAGTTTAATTTTTTTTACTTAGTGAAATTCTCAATTCAGAGACTGGTCATATATCTTGAAAAACCACAAGTAGCAAATGATGCAAATTACTTCAGCCACATGTCGCTGCCTGTACGTATTACAGAGAATGTTGTAGAGGATCGAAATTTCACTGATGCCGGTGAGTCGCACATTAGCTCAGTTGGAAAGAGCGCTGGCACGGATAGCCAGAGGTCGCGGGTTCGAATCCCGGCATGGGTGGAATTTTTAGCCTCTAAATAGGTTTTTTAAAATTGTCCTTAGCACGGGTTAGTGCATTAAAAAGAATATAAGTAGCAAACGTGCGACAAACTGTATCTAATAGATAGATCTGTATGTCGTCCAAGGCGCGTGTCTTTGGTTATGTGGTCGTATCGTGTGTATGATACTAATTATTCATTTTCACAAGTTATGCAAGGTCACGGTGTTGAGCTGAGTCATATTTTCATACGCGCATATTTTTTGTCCACCAACTTTAGTATGAAATTCTCACAATTCAATGTGTGCTGTACATACAACGCGTGACTTAGAAATGAGGATTTTTAAAGAATACGTCTGAATGCAGATTCAATAGTTTATGGAAAATTCTTTCCCTTTTACTGCAGACTATTTAATGACTTTTGAGGATTGTTTTGAGGAATCGTGTCTTTACTCTTATAATCGTCTGTTCTCTTAGGTTAAGAAATATCTCTGTAATTTCCCGTTTTTATGTATCTGCCTTTATACATTGTATATATGACTGAAAATGTTTTTAACATACAATCTTTTTTTAGCTCTGCAATGGAATGTATATACTCGTAATACGTCTCATGGCCGGGCACACGCCTCTCAGAAAGAGCGTGTGGGCTTAATTACAGCGAGTGCTCAGTGCATGGGTGGTGTCACTTGCGTGTTACTACATATATTATTCAGTTTATTTCAGGTTACTAATCTCTTCGAACGAAGCACTTCGTATAATTATGATAGAACTTCACGTACAGGTAAGTTCGTTTAATCATAAATTATACTCGTGCTTCGTTCTCGAGATTAGTAACCTGAAATAAACTGAATAATATATGTGGTAACACGCAAGTGACACCACAGCACAGGGCACAGGTCTCTTCTCAGAAAGAGCGAGTACGGGATTAACTACCGCGCGTCCCCACCGCGGATTAGGTTTCCTCACGATATTTTCCTTCACAGTTAGCGAATGTATCGCTACTGTAACTTCACGAATGTACACCCATTTTGTTTTATAGTCTAGCCTACTAACTATTATTATTAAAATTCTTTATTGCATAAAATATTTGCATATAGGTGAGCTTAATGCTACTTGGAAATATCTACCAGCTAACCTAAGTTTTGGAGACAAGATTTTGGAGCGTTTATTCGTGTTTCGGCTGGTAAACGTGTTCACTTCTCAACGTAAACCATTACAACTCGCACTCAGCAATTTTAATTTCCTTACTTGTCGCTAGGTGGCGCTTCCTCGATGCCATAGAAATATGAGTTTACGTTAACGCGATCGAGTAGTTAAAAAACTCGCACTAAGCACTCTGGTAGTGCAATATACAATATACAATTTACTAATTACATCTAGATTATGTATGATATTTTAAATAGTGGGGGAATATTATATCATTATTACATAACAATTATACTAAGGTTGTAATGACAGGTTATATTGTGTGTTCTGCCCAGTGGCCCAGTTATGCGTGTTGAAACAAACTTGTAACCACAGACAGAGCGTTGAAAGTGGTTTTTACGAAACCAAGGTCTTGCTTAGTGGTAAAGCGTGACGTACCTACAACTAGATAGACAGACATCGTAAAAGCTAACTTTTATCGTCTTCGGCATTGATGGTTGATTAGTTAACTAGTAAAAGCGTTCAAAACCATAATTAACCCTGTCAGTTAAAGAAAGAGACTGCACCGCTATTTCTCGCACATACGAT
Organism: Yponomeuta sedellus; assembly: GCA_934045075.1. Classification (NCBI taxonomy): domain Eukaryota; kingdom Metazoa; phylum Arthropoda; class Insecta; order Lepidoptera; family Yponomeutidae; genus Yponomeuta; species Yponomeuta sedellus. Next base: position 24,958,104 of record OW203723.1, on the reverse strand, counting down.
ATTATTACTTAAATTTAATATTTTAACTCAAAATTTATTAATTGCATTGATATTGTGTGAGCGAGAAGCAAATTAATTCCCTTTATTTGACTACTTAAAACGGTGAGTGGGTAGAACAATGGACTCAGAAGTAAGAGGCTCAGGTTCTATTCCCAGTGCGGGCATTATGACTTTTATTTTTTTTATTATTTTGTTTATTTTTAAAAAACCTCTTTAGAGGCTAAAAATTCCACCCATGCCGGGATTCGAACCCGCGACCTCTGGCTATCCGCGCCAGCGCTCTATCCAACTGAGCTAATGGGCGGCTCACCAGCATCAGTGAAATTTCGAACCCCTTTACACTATTCTCTGTATTACGTACAGGCAGGCGTACTTTATTTTTAAAGTTACGTACATCCCCAAGTTTGTAAGATCCATATCACACGCTTACGGCGAAGAAAAAAAATCGTGAAGAACCCTGCGGCTCATTTGGTTCCGCACGTATTGACTTCTCTTTTCAAGCTTAAATTAAAATATGATTCCGTGGGTAATTGGCACTGATTGCACAGGTTTTTAACCGTAATTTTTTTGTATCGTTATCAACCCTTGTATGTATCGTTTCGTTTCTCGTTTTTTGTATCGTTATCAACTGCTGGGGCACGGGTCTCTTCCTGCATCGCAGGAAGGTTAGGCCATACTCCACCACGGGGGCCAAGTCCGGGTTGGTGGAGGATTGTAAGACAGTGGCGGGCCTTACTGTCAGAAGTTATCAAGCCGCCCATAGAGCTCTGACATGGCTTAACGACTGCCATTATATGACAGCCGGCACCAACGGCTTAACGTGCCTTGCGAAGCACGGAAGCGCTCGGAAAAATGCCACTAGCGTAGTCGCAGGACTCTCACCCATCCTGTGCCTAACCACGCCTGTTGTTGCTTAATCAAGTGATTGATTCCAATCACTCGGTTTGCCTAGGCCACGAGCGCTTCAAATTCAAATTTTTTGTATAGATTTAAGCAAACATTTTTTTTTGTAATAGCTGAGTACTAATGTTTTTGCTCAATAAATACCTATCCTATTCTATTCTTTCCTATGTGCACTAGGTATATGCGCTAGGCAAGCCTACTCCATCTAAAACAATGTCCCAGAAACTGCAGCGTCCTAGTAGTCCCTTCACTCATCTAGTGTGAATGAAGGAGCGACTAAACGCTGCATTCTTATGGCATCGAAGACTTACGGTCAGTACTTGCTATGTGACGGTAAAAACTGTTTTTATCGCCTGTTTTGCCTTGATAAGGTTGTGAAATAACCGCTACCAGCCGGAAGATTGCCGATCACGGCGCTTGCCCCCGCTTACGTATACGCTGCTTTGTCTTTGATAAAATAATGTTTCGTCGCCCACAATAGATAGCTGAGGTGTCTATCTGTTGTTAGTGCAAGTGGTGTTTTTTATAAAGGAAGTTAATTAAATCGGTCTTGTCAAAAATAAAGTAAAGTAAAACATCGTGAGAAAACCCGAGTGTTTCAGTTTGACCTAGGTATTTCTGAGCTTGAAAGTACCGATCCGCGACGCGCTATGAATGGTCATGCTAAAGCTTAAAAAAAATAAGTGTAATTTAGCAAAAGGCACACCTTAATTTACCTAAAGAGCAATATAGTTAGCAAATGTTCATTATAATTATTTATTTATTCAACAGACATCTTGAAAAAAAAATACACTTATGTAATTTGCCAAACTGCTAATGCAGTTTATCGGCAAGCTCTTGGTATTTTTTTAAAATATAAACTTACACAATCTATATAACCAACAGTATCGTCAATACTTTCTGAATCTGAAGCATAGGATAGGTTTTCAAGCCGCACTTAAGCATTCTTTTAAATTGTGCTTTTTTGTTTACTTATTCCTCCAAGGTTTGCTGGATAAAATCTCCTACAGAAATAAGCTCGCCTTTGCACATGTAATTTCTAATTTAATGTCCTGTTTAATGTTTTGTGTGCAATGAAGTATGTGATGTAATAGTTCCTCAGCTAGGCTTTTATAAATGGCAGGAACCAAGCAATTATCAAACAGCATCAAACCACTGGCAGAGCTACGTACAACATACAGAAGTACTCGTGAGCGCGGGTCGGTGACTGTACGAAGGCTATATACATTATACATTATATCGACCCAAAAACGAATGAGCCCTAACTTGAAACAAATGAAGACCGACGCGCGACAGGACACGGCGAGTTGTATTTTTGCCCGATCAGCTCAATTATTGAGCCTGTCCATCGGAGGTAGCAGGTTCGTTTCCGGATGTGCAAGTTTAATAACTGCGCCTGTCCATTTCGGTGCTATTTTTAGCCAGATATGGCGGTCGGGGCTGCGGAATATGAGTCCGTTCACTCTTCATTTGTTTTGCCTTTGACTCCGTTTTCATACGACCAATCCCCGTTGCATAGCATACTCTGTATCATTATTTCCCCAACCATATTTTAAGATTTTGATGAGGTTCACTAGCGTCAGCAGCGAAAAATTTTTCGCTGCTGACGTCATACTTATCTTCTTTTATTAAATAGGTACGCTTTTATTTATACGTCATACTTATCTTCTTTTATTAAATAGGTACGCTTTTATTTATACAACACAATTCTTCTAATTCCAATTGTAAAATCGGGGATGTGCTAGCGAAGGGCAAGATAGAAAGTATACGAAACCGGCGTGCGTGCATGCAACGACTAATGAAATGAAAATGAAAAGTTTATTTGTATCAAACACCAAGTTCTTCATAACAAAATTAATATAAAAGCAAGTGCTTCATTAGAAGACGGTGGAGAGATGATCTCGACAACCATCTGCCGGAGTGGCCTGAGGTGGCCCAGGACAGGAAACTCTGAACTGAATTGGGGGAGGCCTTTGCCCAGCAGTGGGACACAAACATAGAGGCTACGTAAAAAAAAAAAAGTGCTTCATTAATTAATAATTAATGAACGTTGATGAAGCTAAAGTGATCTGTCAGGATCGTGGCAAGTAGCAGTCCGTGGTGTCTGCCTATCCCTCTGGGATACAGGCGTTATGTTATGTTTTTTCAATTTCAAAACAATCCTCAACTGCAATTTAAATAGTGTGCGGCAGGGTATCCTAGTGTGGGGCCAGAAGCAATGTATGTGCCTGTATGTAAATGTTGTTATGTTACAGGAAAGGCCAACTTGTACTGCATTGGTCTTAAAACTGGGTTGTAGGTTCGATGCTCACCGGAAGCCGTACCGTACTGTACTTGATTTGAATGGCCTCAGTCTAATTATATTATTTCCTTGTCAAGTAGAATTCCAAGATCACCAGGATACAGGTCGCCTCGTGTGGGTTCGCAGACCAACTGGCGCCAAACGCGCTTTCTAACGTAACCTTTATAACATTCCCGATAATGTTCTCTCTGAACTCCTTTTAGGTAAAACATTAAATAAATCAATAAATAAATAATTTAGTGTTTTTTGTAAAGTAAACAAGTTCCGCCTCCGCTTCCGTGCTTCGCAAGGCACGTTAAGCCGTTGGTGCCGGTTGTCATTTAATGGCAGTCGTAAATTTTATTTTATTTTATTTATTTATTTAGGATTACTAACAACTTATATACCTACACGTTCACAATGATGCTTAAGTAAAATCAAGTTAAAGATAAGTATACCAGCCAATTACAAGTAATCACTGCATGCAAAATTATACAGGTTCATACTAAAGGTATAAGGTACGGTATGTTAAGGTATTATATAGGTACACAGTATGCTGGAAGCCATGTCCGATGCCTTATGGGCGGTTTCATAACTTCTGACAGTGAGACCTGCCACTGTCTGACAATCCTCCACCAACCCGGACTTGGCCCCCGTTGTGGAGTATGCCCTAACCTTCCTGCGATGCAGGAAGAAACCCGTGCCCCAGCAGTGGGGACATACAAGGGTTGATACCAAACAAGTTCACAAATGGATCATTTACGTTCCAATTCAATTACCCCAAAAATCTAGTGATCTCCACGTTGAGAAGCAAAAGAAGGCCTATCTGCAGCCTCTTAGACAGTAGCAGGTCAGTCAGCCCGTTGCTTCATTAGTTAGACTAATCTTGATCACTTTGTTCGCAGGGATGGTGGTCAACGGGTTCGTGAACGTCGTCATAACCACGATAGAGAAGAGGTTCGGTCTCCGCTCCATGCAGACTGGCGTCATCGCGGGCGGGTGAGTGGCCTCTGAGTTTCTATGCGAAAATATAATGAACAAAGATCTATAATTAGTTTAAAGTCATTGTTTCAAAGATCGAATCTCATCAAATTATTTCAACGTAAAAACTTAACATTAACATATGATGAGATTTCATGATCCCCGTCAGTAACTTTAAATGCCAAGCATTGGTTACAATGTCTTACAAAAGTGAGAGCTAGTGTGGGAGCATAATGCAAATGCCAAGCATTGGTTACAATGTCTTACAAAAGTGGGAGCTAGTGTGGGAGCAGATGCAAATGCCAAGCATTGGTTACAATGTCTTACAAAAGTGGGAGCTAGTGTGGGAGCAGATGCAAATGCCAAGCATTGGTTACAATGTCTTACAAAAGTGGGAGCTAGTGTGGGAGCAGATGCAAATGCCAAGCATTGGTTACAATGTCTTACAAAAGTGGGAGCTAGTGTGGGAGCAGATGCAAATGCCAAGCATTGGTTAAAATGTCTTACAAAAGTGGGAGCTAGTGTGGGAGCAGATGCAAATGCCAAGCATTGGTTACAATGTCTTACAAAAGTGGGAGCTAGTGTGGGAGCAGATGCAAATGCCAAGCATTGGTTACAATGTCTTACAAAAGTGGGAGCTAGTGTGGGAGCAGATGCAAATGCCAAGCATTGGTTAAAATGTCTTACAAAAGTGGGAGCTAGTGTGGGAGCAGATGCAAATGCCAAGCATTGGTTACAATGTCTTACAAAAGTGGGAGCTAGTGTGGGAGCAGATGCAAAAGCCAAGCATTGGTTACAATGTCTTACAAAAGTGGGAGCTAGTGTGGGAGCAGATGCAAAATGTGACTGTAAAGTAGGGAAAACTTAAGTGCTCCAGCCAGACACACCAACAGCACGTTCACGGGCATAACGCAGTGGTTAGCCATCATCTGTCTCAACCATTTTGTAGCGAGATACAAGACCCGGCCACCACGCCAGTTAATAAGTAAGTCTGTGGTGTAATAACTTTAGGCTGTTGGTTTTCCATGTATTAGTCAATAAATAAAAAGAACATAAATCCACACCTAAACTTATTATTAAATTATATATTATTAAAATTACTACTTATACATCAAAATATGCGCAAAAAATGGCCATCTAAGTAACTGAATGTATACCTAATTTTCTCTGTAGAAGCATTCATGTAATTTTTTTATAACTTTATCTTTTATAACCTTATTTTTTTTTATAACTTCATCTATGTTTATACCCAACTCCATCAGGACGATTACGTTTTTGAAGCTATGGAAGTATATTTCTTTTGCACGCTCTGTAGCCTAAACATTTGATTTCGTCATCATTGTGAGAGTGACAGTGGGTATATCAAAGACAAAGGCGCATCACGCGCACCAATTCAGGTCGAAATTATGACGTTTATAGAAATTGGTCTTAAAAAGCACTCGTGAAACGGTGGAACCGAGTGTTTGGAACCAATCACTCGGGTTGAGAAACAAGAGGCGCGGTCAGGTCTGGATGGGTAACCGTCCCGTGACTACCGCTAGTGGTATTTTTTCCGAGCGCATCCGTGCTTCGCAAGGCACGTTAAGCCGTTGGTGCTGGCTGTCAGCTAATGGCAGTTGTTAAGCCATGTCAGACGCCTTACAGGCGACTTGATAACTTCAAGTCACCCATAAGGCCTCTGTATAGGATGTATAGATAGATCGATAGACTATATAGATATACTACACTACAGGCAGAAGACAGCGGCTTAAATTTTACACTGTACGATTGACATTCAGTTCAACAAACAGAATGTAAATTCTACTATTTTTATTTTTAATGCACTAACTCGTGCTAAGTTATTGAAATAGGTTTTTAAATAAGAATGTAAATTCTTTACGTTGAAATAAAATTGACTTCATTTCATTTCTTTCTATCGTTATTGTCTCTTCGCCAGCTACGACATGGCCTCGTTTGCGTGCCTGGCTCCGGTCACCTACCTGGGCGGGCGCGCGGGTGCATCCAAGCCGCGCTGGTTGGGGCTCGGCGTGCTGCTGATGGGCGCTGGCAGCCTGCTGTTCGCGCTGCCGCACTTCCTCGTGCCGCCCTACAGGGTGGCCAGCGAGGAGCCGGATGATCTGTGCCTGCCGAACCGGACTATGGTGAGTTGCTCACGTAGATAGATATTTCATTTTATTTTACTTTATTGGTGTGTAAGACAGGTAACAATCAATAACATACACAACAGTGAAGATCTATAATGTCACCCAAAGCATACACACATACGTAAGATCTCCTGACCCTGATGTAAACAGGCTTACACAACAAAAGATCACTTTAAATTAACTAAGATAAGATAAGAATATTCTTTATAGTACACCAGGAAAAAACAAATGAAAAATAGATACAATACAATTGGCGGCTTTATTGCTTAGAGCAATTTCTACCAGAAAACCCACGATGGAGAGTTGCTGAAGGAAAAGTGAGACGGGTCACTACCTGTATATCAATCATCAAAAATGTAACAATATTCATATTTGCACCACTGTGCAAATATGAATATTGATATATTTTAACAAATTTATTATCAGAGAAACAAAAGTATCAAAATACTTTGACAGCATTACTTAATTAATTACAAGGGACCAAAGCTAATCGAGGTCGTTTTGACAGATAGAGAACATACTATAATTTTTTTTAATGCACTAACCCGTGCCAAGGACAATTTTAAAAACCTATTAATTTAGAGGCTAAAAATTCCACCCATGCCGGGATTCAAACCCGCAACCTCTGGCTATCCGTGCCAGCGCTCTTCCAATTGAGCTCAATTGGAAGAGCGCTGGCACGGAATAACGCTGATATTTTTCAATCTAAGAGTACAGGCGTTGACCTTGCCACTAAAAGTAGTTTTGTCTCATAGATAGGCGTGGAAAAGACGTGTGTATTCTAAAACAGCGCAAGATGTGTGTAGGACACACACATCTTTTCCCACAACAAAAAATAGTCAGCAGAAAGGAGTCCGATGATCGGTGCCAGCCTACCTAGATTGTTATAAAATCTGATTTTACTGCCGCTAGATGGATGCTCCCACTACTTTCCATGTCTATATCTTTCAATCGATCAGCCAAAAAAAAATAGATTAACCTTAACAATAACATTAGCTGTAAGAATTAGATTAGGAACGTGTGTATACGATACCACCTGTACTAAAGATGTAATTGTAAGCTAACTGTACAAATGGAGTATGGAAGGGACAATAAAATTATTCAAAACAGGAAACAAAAGGCACGGACCCCCCCCGTCTGTGGAAACAAGCTGTATTTATAAAAACAATCAGCCAGTACTCGTCCACTCCTAGACATGGCCCCGAAAGGCAAGCCACTTCTCTCTGTACTCAGTTATCCCCAACCAGCCACTGCCAGAAATTTGCTTGAAATCATCAACTCAGTCCTTCGATGCGTTGGCCTATTCATTGTCACTACTCGAGAACCTTGTACCCCATCGACCATCGGTTTTTTGGCTTTATGTGACCATCCCACTGCCATTACAACTTGGCGGATTGTCTCATTTCTGATATGTTAATGTATTTGTTAATGTCAATGTAAAGACCTAAAATAGAGTATCTAGAAGTAGGTTTGAAGTAGAAAATCTTTATTTCGTAATGCAGATATTGAGATTGGGTAGGTACAGATTAGATAGTTACAAAATATAGGAAGATGACAGATAATCAGGTTAGTATTTTCTAAGGTTAACACGAGTACTAGACATAATTAAAACTGTTTTTAGTCATCCGAGACCACGGCACCTGTAAAAGTGCCGAAACGTCGGAAAATTGTAAAAATATAATAAACGAGTGAAATCTGTGTAAAAACAGTTTTAATTAGATAATCAGGTGTGATATTCAAATGAAAAGAAATGAAAAGGTTTTATTCAAAGAAGCGCAGAAGCTGCTGCTTACGAGTCCAACTAGTTGTCCATTTCAAAAAGTAGCTCACCTTGAGCTAAAAATGAAAAAAAGTTATTATAAAACATAGTACATTGTATTGGCCTTAATTCCAGACCCCATTGATGGCGTCAGTTGCTTCGAGTTAAACCAAGCTGGCCCAAGTTGGAAAAACATTCCGATGGATCCTAACAAGTGGAGCTATGCTCTATAGATTCTGAACAATCTCTACGTGGATAAGTATTGAGTACACTAGGTTAAGCTTAATATATCTCTCCCCAGAGCGATAGCCACTGCAACAGGGACGCCCCGTCTGAGGGCGGCGCGTGGGCAGTGGCAGTGTTCGTCTGCGCGCAGCTGCTGCACGGCGCAGGCGCGACCCCGCTCTTCACGCTCGGCGTCACCTACATCGACGAGAACGTGTCCAAGAAAATGTCCTCCGTCTATCTCGGTGAGTTTTTTATAGGAGAGATACTAGTCTATTAACCAAAGAATATACCCTTAATTGCGAGTCGAGTCGGCTGAATCTTAAACCCAATTTGTATTTGCCACACCTACGCAGCTGTTCATTCTTGTCTTACCAGTGTACTTACCGTACCGCATGAAATGATTAACTAAATTTGTATTATTACTGTATGTTTCGGTCTTGTCTAATTGTTTACTGCTATTATTCTGTGCCTTAATATGTGATTCTTTGTATACGTGTGTGTGTCTTATGGAAAAAATATTGTTATCTATGAATCTATCTAATTGTGGAGCGGTGGTAGCAGAGCGGTAGAACGCCGGCTTCTCAATCGGGAGGTCGTGGGTTCGACTTCCGGCTTGTACCGATGACGGCTGTTTTCTAAGTTATGTACATTTGTGCACTACTCGGTAACGGTGCATTAAAACATTGCGAGGAAACCCTAGCGCTTGCTGCGTACAATGGCCCAACTATAAGGCTAAGTGCAGAAATCTCATATTCAACTGTGAATTGTAGTTTTTGTCTAGGACTCCGTTGTGGGGCTATAAAGCACAATATGTTGTGTCTACTAATAACTGCAGGTCCTAGCACATCGATAAAGCGTTAGAATTGTAACTCTTTTTGTCGATAAACATAAAGAGTTTCGACAAAAAGCAGTGCTTATAAAAAAACAAATAAAAAAGACTAAGACTACCTACATACATACCAGGGCCTTGTTTCAAACTACGATTCATGGTTTACTATAACAATTCCTATAGATTAACAGGTGGAAAGACTAATTGCACTATTTTTTTAAATAATTTGCGCGTCCTAGATCATCAATTAATTAATTCATTCATTCATTCATTCATTCATTCTTAATTATTTCTGTAGTATAGAGCTACGGATGTCAAACATCCGTGTATAGAGCAATAAAATTTAAAGACTTTAATGTAAGGACCAGTTAATTTATTCACTATCCTATATCTGATTAATTCATGAGTATAAAAAAAACTTTATTTTAAAAATTAAAAATAAAAAAAAATCTAAATTGCTTGAAAATTCGAATTATTAGTCAAATCAAAACCGGAAAATATACATGGTGTAAAAGCAGAACAGGCATAAGCACCGAAATGCCATTATTCAAGGCCGACAGCTCCTTTCCGACTGTCGAGGTGCTGTCAATTTGCGACACTCGAGCCCCATCGAGACAAACCTCATAGGAAATGCAATTCAGTGTATTTGATATGTGCATTTGCGATAATCTACCTTATATCTACAGTGTATTTATTCTTACTTGTCCAATTTAGTAAACAAGATTCTACCCTTAAACTGTGACTCATGTTTTTAGCCTGAAGAAGAAGAAGAACTCTTTATTGTACACACCAGAAAACATAATACATAAAAAGGGTTACATATCTAAGTATTGCCGTATACAATTGGCGGTCTTATTGCTAAAAGCTATCTCTTCCACACAACCTTGGGACGGATAGAACTGAAAGATGAAGAGAGTAGGTAGGTAGGTGTACATGAAGTATATTGGAAAAAATATGTACATAAACTGACTTACAACTAATCTATAATATAAAAATGTATCGCTGAATGTGTCGGTAAGCGCAAATCTCGAGAGCATCTGACCCGATTTTGCTAATTCTTTTTTTACAATATTCCTTGAAGTACGAGAATGGTTCTTACGGGGGGAAAAAGGAATCAACTGTTAGGCGGTACGAATTTCGCTGAGTCAGCTTGTATTCATATATATTAAATAAAATATATGATATAATATTATTATTTTATATATTAGGCCTTCGCCTCATAGTTGGGCCATTATACGTAGCAGGCTCTGATGTATGTTAAAGCTGGGTATTACTGGGCAATGATCAACATAAAGGTCTTCGCACATTATAACAACTCCACGCCAACGCGGCAGCAACTCTACTCACACTCTCGATGAGTAGTCAACTAGTTGATCCACCCCATGGTCACTAGTGGGCAATGCGTTGTCAACGAGTGGACAACGCGGTGTCAACGAGTGGGTAATGCGTATTGAATTTTGTCCAAAGAAGTCGTGTTGCTTATGAAATGTCAAACTTTACATTCAGTGAACTGGCGATTATAGCTATTATACTCGATAATGAAAATGAACGAAACAGCAGGAAAAAAAGATATTGGGTACATGATATGTTGCGACAAAGGAAATCAGAAGGTGAATATTGTAATGGCGGACGGGGGGGGCTGGCAAATGGTTGCCCGTCACGCGTCAGTCGCAAACGCATAGTCGTTGCGTGGACAACGTGTGGTCGTTGCGTGGACAACGTGAGGTCATTGCGTGACAAACGTGTCGGGGTTGACCTTTAGTGTACGATGCGTAGGCCACTCGTCGTACACTACTTTAATATCATTTTTTAAAATTAAACCTTGAACATATGACACAGGGCTTAAATTTCAATATTTGGCATAGAGTCGAGTCGCCGTTGAGTTGTTTTAATGTGCGAAGACCTTTACGCGGTGTAATGTAACATTCGCCGACAGCCAGATTATTCGCTAGCTTTCCCTACGTACTGACAGCATAAATGTACGCTGTGTAACATTTTACATTACACCACGTAACGTTAGTCAGAGTGCTTAGTGCGAGTTTGACAGATCCAATCGAATAACTTTACTACGCGTTAATCGAGCATTGAGTAGTGAGTATGAGTAAGTTAACCGTTCGAACTGGCAAAACGCTGTCACAGTACAACTCGCACTCGCGTTTATTCGTGTTTTGGCTGGTAAACGTGTTCACTTCTCAGCGTAAACCATTAAACTCGCACTCAGCAATTTTAATTTCCATACTTCTCGCTAGGTGGCGCTTCCTCGATGCCATAGAAATATGAGTTTACGTTAACGCGATCGAGTAGTTAAAAAACTCACACTTAGCACTCAGAACACAGCTTAACACTTCAGACTCTGGCGTTTCCTAACGATGTATTCCTTCACAGTTAGAAAGTTGTACTACTACTCCAAGTGCAGAAATATACCTACATATTTTGGAAAAGTCATTGGTACGTTGGTAAATTCGAATCCACTACCTCCCGGTTGAAAAGCCGGCACTCTACCGCAACCACCGATCGCTCTTGTTAGCATAAGATAATAATATTCTTTAGTTATATTAAATTGGTCTAAGAGGCCACACAGAAGGGATCAAGGAATGTGGGTACTTACAAAGTAGTTTATTACATAGTCTACGTAACGCAGGTAGGTACGCGTGAGAATGGCAAAGCTTTTGACCTAAGCCAGAGGCCACACAGAAGGGATCAATAAACGTGAGACAGGGACGGGGATTATTTATTAGTTCGCAATAAATAATCGCGATTTGACCCGTTTAATATATAACTATGTATGAGTATCGCGAATCATTAAGAAATACTATTCTTTAGTTATTTTCCCGGTAAAGTACGTTCCTAGGGGACAGATAAAAAGTACCCGAAACTAGCGTGCGTGTACGCAACGACTTATGAATGTTGGTCAAGCGAAAGAGGTCTGCCAGAATCGTGTCAATTGGCAGACCCTTCCGGGATACATGCATGGGCTTATGTAATGTAGGTATGTATATTTATTGTACACACCCGAAATCAATTTCCGAGACAACGGTCACAAAAGAAGAGGTACAATTAGCGGGCTTATTGCTGATAGCTAGTTCTTCCAGGCTTATATTGGAAAGATTGCCGAAGAAGAGATTATCGTTTACAGTAGCTTTCGTGCTACGACCTTTGAAAATGTCCAGTAAACTTCATACCTGTCGTGTAGTTCAAAAATAGAACGAACTTTTATTCCGAAATTTCGCAACCAACGAGGTAACTTAGCAAAGTTTTGCATTTAAATTTCGAACTGGCTTGCAAATATAAAGCTGTTTATTGAAAAGAAAAAAAACAAATTAACACTCCAAAGCGAGAAAAAACATAGTTTAACGTCATTGATTTTAAAAAGTGATTGTATTTTCACAAGAAAAGTTCTGTCTAGGAAGATACTCTTTTATTTTATCTCTTTTATTTATTACTTTATTAAGGAAAACTAGTGACTAAAGCTATATAGAAAATTACACACTCGAAATAAAAAACAGACAGTCATTGAAAGTTTCCACAGATAACTATAAAGAACAATCTTACACAATAACCAAATTGATCAATTTACAGTTTACAACCACAATGTTACAATTAAGTTTCAGGAATGAAAAACAATTTTGAAAGGAGACATCTCACCGCAGTTATTCCATCATAGAATAAGTCAATATCGACTTCCCTCGCCAAACAGTTGAATAGATTGCAAGTTCGCCAAAGAAAATAATTTTGACTATAATTAGTTCTGACCACCGGTTTTAGTTTTAGTTTCCGCGCATTATTTGACAAAAGTACTGTACATGCATACTATCTTGACCACAATGGTCAAGGCACAAATAGGCATTGATCGACTTACGTATGTAAATCGACCTTGGCTTCGCCTCGTCCCAGATTTTCAATGCCTCTTTTTCTGGTCCCGCACTCGCAATATCACAGAGGTAATGTAGTCAGTATTTAGACTATGCGATAGCAACAATGTATCAACCCTTTAACGACTATGCATTAATTGCTTGTGGAGTGGAGTAGGTACGGTTGCTAGGCGACGATGAAATTAGCCTCGCCTGCTTGCCTGGATAGCATGCGAGCGGTGCTGTCAGTGTTATTAAATCGATATGCGCTGTTCCGGGCAAAAGTGTCTTTGTTGTAAACAACTCGTTGATAACAATCGTAGAAAACTTGTACAAAATGATTTATTCAGCTAAGATATATAATAGTAGCAATAACATATATAGTTTAACAACACTCATTGTAATAAGTTTTACTGTGGACCTCGTACTAAGCAAGCTGTATCGTGGGTGTCAAACACTTTAATGTCTACTTAGCTTTTATATATTAAACGGGTCTAATCGGGATTATTTATTAGGAATTAAGGTAATAACGTTTTACCTAATAAATAATCGCAAGACCCGTAAGTAGAGGTTAACCTCTATTTATTAATTTGTTTATTTATAAAACAAACAGTTGTACAACAACTATAAATTGTAATTTGTCAATAATATAGTAAGCTTTTTTTTGTTGTACATAAGGTCTTAATTTAGAATTTACAGGAACAATGCTAGGGCGCTGTTGACTTAACATAATAACTTGAATAAACATTACTACCCAATCTCTTTTCTACTAGCCCAATATAATTTATAATATTGTCGTCATCAGGCTATACTAGTCCACTGCTGGACATAGCCCTACCCTAAAGAGCGCCACGTTGTGCTATCATAGGGGGCAATTATGATATAGTGCTTACTAATTACAATTATTATTTCTCATAGACTCTTTAAAAGAACAATAAATTGGGATATATTTTACTTAATATAATATGAGTCTCAAAATGCTATATAATAATTAATATAAGTCTCGAAATGCTAATTGAATACCACTGTAGAGTATAATTAGCTAAGAATTAAAGGTACTTAAATATTTATCAGAAAATTGGAGATGGAAAAAACATAATCGGTGGTTTCATAATGTTACATCAACAACTAAAATTCTTATAACTATAGGTATAGTAAAAAATGGTTATAATCTTCTCACATCCTATATACACCGCTTTAGTTTATAATTTTGATGGTATTGGCTGACAGAATTGTGTGTTTACAACAAAATAAGTTTCAAGCGGTGCATAAAGTAGGTGAACGTACTGTTTGGTGGGGTCATTCATGTATACGATTTGAGGGATAATTACTGTGTTTCTGTCACGAAGGGTTGCTACCCGGAAATAGTAGCGCTTGTCACTTTTTATGGAGTCGCTGATGATTCTAATGACCTATCGGGCAAACGTATTTAGTGCCATACTAGCGGTCATGGTGGTATTTTGACGAATTTGTTGCAGTATACGCGAGAATTGTGCTGTTTTACTGGCATGTCAGCAAGTTAGATTGATAAAGTAGAGAACACTTTATTGCACTAGGTAGTAACAATACGTGCCTACCAACACTAAACATAATAAAATAAGATACAAATAAAATTACTAACTATCAGACAGAGTGAAATCAGCTGCGGCCACCTTGTGGTCTGACGCCTAAACATTATATAAATACTTTTAACTTTTATTATCGTAATGTCGATAGCTAATTAACCTCTCTACTTATCTATTAATACCGTTGTAAATTGACAAGTAAAGTAACTGAATAGTAATTATATTTTCTTAATAATAAGACTTTGGTCTTTGCATCTAAGCAATGAGATGATTTATTCAGCGTCCAGTGGCATCTTCACTCGCACTAGATGGATGACCACTCGGACTCTGCAGTGCCTAGATTTTAGATGGCTTGTCTAGCACCTATACCATCCTGACAGCTTAGTCGGCCCACAGGAAAAACAAATTAATACATGCGGAGCCAACGAAGGCACTACTTCCCGCACGATTTTATTAATAATAACAATAAATTTATTTGCCAAAGAACTACATAGCTCACGCAAGTAAAGCTTCATCAGATATCAACGTCCATAGAAAGACTTCTCTATCGCCTTATCTAACGCTAAAGGGGTAATTATTTCAAGAACAGTAACCCAGGGAGTTGTTAGCTAAGTGCCCTAGGAGTGTTAGTGTTATTAACACTCTCCAGCGACCGTAAACACAAGAAAGCACTCAGCGTGGTTTATGCGGGCCATTCTTCCCGGGATGGATTGTCGGCGGTTGCTAACCTTCCATTGGTCTCGATGACAAATACATACATAACCTCACGCCTGTATCCCAGAAGGGTAGGCAGAGACCAGCGACTGCCACTTGCCACGATCCTGACAGATCACCTTCACTTCATCAACATTCATAAGTCGTTGCATGTACGCACGCCGGTTCCGGGAACTTTTTATCTTCCCCTTTGCTAATACATCCCCTATTTGGTCGAAGTATGTCTCCCTGGGACGTCCCTTACCAGCCCTTCCACTCACATATATTTCTTATATATACGCAGTATATAATTTTGTTTTGTCAATCTTTCTTCCTTCATCCTCTCCACATGTCCAAACCAACGCAACATTCCTTTCTCAATTCTAGTCACTAAATCCTCTTTCAGTCCACAACGTTCTCTTATCAGACTATTGCGTATCTTGTCATTCAAAGTCGCACTACACATACTTCAACACACATAAAAAAAAAAAAAAAAATATAGCCTGTTTATAATATTATAATTTATTAAAAAAATATGATTATTATGGCTGTGTGTTGTCGGCCTAGAGAATAGCACCAACCCAAATTCTTCCCGCGGGTGTCGTAAAAGGCGACTAAGGGATACAAATCGGGGGGTGGGCAGCAGCGCCCCCTGCAAAACAATTCCACCAAACTGCGATCCCCAACCCGCATGCCCAGCGTGGGGATTATGGGCATTACCCCCCAATGATGGCACAACCTTGCGCTCATTAGGGGAGGGCTATGTCCAGCAGCGGACTAATAAAGCCTGAAGAAGATGTAGCCTATAAACGTTCCACTGCAGGGCACAGGCCTTCTCTCAGAGAGAGAATATGGGCTTAATTATCACGCGTGCCCACCGCGGATTGGCAATTTCACGCGCTGAGGTATTTCAACACCACAGACGCTCGGATTTCCTCACGATGTTTTACTACGACATCGCGAGGAACCCTGATGTCTGTTTTGTTTCTGTTCTGGGCGGAGTACCAATAACTACCGAACGAAAGAAGACCAATAACTAGGTGGATGGATGTAGTAAATAAAGATCACAGAATAAAGAGCCTCGATAAACGACGTCATAAACAAGGCGAAGTGGGAAGAGAAATGAAGGAAAGCTGCCCCACCAGCACGTAGGCCTTAACCTGGGAAGAGAGAGACAGAAAGATAGTGGTTGCGGTTACACACTGATGCATACCACATAGGGGCCAAACTGACATTATTTAGCCATAATGGCAGTTTGGGAGGTGTTATACGTCGTTCAGAAACGGCTACAATGAAGGAATTAAAAAGTTTGGTTACGGATAGAAGATAAAATAATCTTGCTCTAGACGCTTGCCTTGTCCAAAGAGTGAATCCAAAGTATTAGGGTGACTGTCGTAAGTTGTCTAGCCATGAAATCTTTTGATATTTATTAGAATGCTCCGTGCTTTGCAAGACACGTTAAGCCGTTGGTGCCGGCCGTCATGTAATGGCAGTCGTTAGGCCACGTCAGAAGCCTTATGGGCGGCTTGATAACTTGTAACAGTTTGGCCCGCCACTGCCTTACAATCCTTCACCAACCCGGACTTGGCCCCCGTGGTGGAGTATAGTCTAACCTTCCTGCGATGCAGGAAGAGACTCTACAGGCGTGGGGACATACAAGGGTTTATATCGAAGTATAAACTTGAAATAGGTGATTTCAGACTTAATTTTTCTTCTTTAGCTATAAATGCCATCTCCCGCTCTTTTTTTTTATTTCTTTGGAATCTTTTTTAGGCTGGCTGGAAGAAATTTGTCTTGAAATAAGTATGCCTTGGTACATCAACACTACCTGTTATTAAAGTATTTTTTTTTGTATCTTACTTTTTGTGCGATAAAGCGTAAGAAACAAACAAACAAACAAATAATTATTGTGAGCCTAGACATGGGTTACACAAGGGATATCATGAGTTTGGTGTCCTTTGTCATGGGGTTCTATAACGTAGGTATCCACTCAGTTGATTCATTATCATCATCAACCTATTATGTCCCCACCGAGGGGCACGGGTCTCTTCCCTGAGGAAGGTATAGGCCATACTCCACCACGAGGGCCAAGTCCAGATTGGTGGAGGCTTGCAAGACTATTCGCTGGTCATGCAAGACTATTCGCTGGTCATACTGTCAGAAGTTTATAAAGCCGCACTTGGCTTAACGACTGCCATCTATCGACGGCAGCCGGCGCCAACTGCTTAACGTCCCTTGCGATGCACGGAAGCGCTCGGAAAAATGCCACTTGCTTCAGTCATAGACGGGCACCCATCCATGCACTGAACGCGCCTTATGTGTGATCGTTTAAGATCGCTCAGGCAGCCGGAGATACGAGCAATTCCTGTTTTTTCCTTTTTTTAAGCTACTCGGGTTGTCAAATGCATCCATATTTTGACACTTCGGAGTCGTTTGTTTAACTCGATAGAGTGTAATGTTACGTTATAGAAGGGCTGGAATCCTGTTGAATCTTCAGTGTGGTACAGTGCTACACAAGAAATAAGTCTCGCGGATGTACCTGCGCAGATGACCAAATTTTGGATTTGCGGCAAGATGATCGACCAATCAGATAGTTTCATTTTATGGCAGGCCGCGCGCCTTTGTTGCTATTGGTGGATTCAACGTCATCGATGCAAGTGACTATTAGTTTGGCAATATTAGCGTGAGCGAAATAGGTAGCACTACTGCGGCAATCAATTCTGCACCTTAACCGTATCGGTTAAAGATCATGTTGAATGTACTTATAGCTTCGGGTACTTTCGTTGCACGTCTTCCTAGTCTGCGCGAACGTAGATTCCCGAAGGGACTTTTATGATGTGTAGTACTGTAATTGAATGTCTGCGCGGCACAGTTTTGTCGCAACCCGATGCCTCTCGGCCGTCGCTCGTTGGCGGAGTGTTCCCTAAAGGGCCGGGACGTGTAGGGCGCCCGGCTTTCAACACAGACGGCCATTCAGGCGCATTCAGGGCTGCGGCGCCTCGAGATGCTCTCGATGCGTCTTGGGCGGGGCGCGGGCGCACTGCGCGATATGCAGAGCTAGTTGAGCGTCAAGAAAAGTATATTTTACAAATCTGACTTTTTTCATCACTCAAGTTTTTTTTTATTTATTAGGACTACCAAGACTACAAGACATACACCAATACATTCAGAATAGACCATAACTATAAAAAAGCTAAGTGTTACCTCACTCCCAGGCTGTCACAACATGCACCGTTAGTATAAAATTGCTTGAGGACGTAATGCATAGTTATAGTTTACACTGGTTTATAGTTAAGTTTGCTAGTCATGAGATTATTTAATAATAATAATATAACTTTAATTTTACGGTTTCATCCTCTCACTGTTAACTAGAATCAAAATTAATAAAAAAAATAAGTTCAAAATACATGCGTGATAAAAAGGTCAGAGAAACAGCATAATTGCTGTTTTACAGTCCTTGCCTGGAATCCTGTCAGAATTTCTTTATTTGAGTAGATAGAGAGAGAAATAATTAATTACAGTTTTGTTAACTAGCTGATTCAGTATCCCACTGCTGGGGAAAGGCGGGAAAGTTTTTGCCCAGCAGTGAGATGAGAGGGAGAGTTTAACACCTCATTCCTCCCTGTCATCAGCCATTTCCTATTACCTCGGCAAAAAAATCATGAGGTAGTCCCACCATCTCCGCCCTGATCGGCTACGTTTGCGGTATCCTTCGTGGCTTTATTGCGACAATACTACTTCCTGCCCGGTAGTGAGGAAACAGTAGTCGACAGAACAGAAATGTTGATACTGAAAATGTGGCCGGAGCCACCAAAAATCTGAAGATTGTCTGGAAGCTTTGAGCTATCAAGGCCTTAATATAAGGGGATGAAAGAAAACGGTTAGTATTAAGCACAATCTTTATTACCTAACGTTTATTTACATACCGTAGCAATAATATAATTGTGAAACCTTAGTATCTAAACCCAGACAATAACTTGATTAAATTTTTAAAAGCTCAGAGCAGAGCGAAAGAAAATGGTTCTTATATTGGTTCACAAGTTACACGGTCTAAAGTTGTTAGTCCCTACTTAAAATCAGATTGCCATCAATTTCAATAATTATATTTATATGTCTTTAATCCTAATTCCCTAATTTATAATTTAAATTGTTTCACCGACCTTGCCAAGAAGCACCTTCCTCTGAAGTCAATCCAGCAGCCAAAAATAGCAGCTGTTTCTCTACAGCGAAAAGAGAACACTGCCCCAAACGAAATCTCCAAAAGTTCAATAAAAAGATTTATAATTCAATAAATAAACAAATAAATAAATAAATAAATAAATAAATAAATAAACAAAATAAATAAACCCTATCCAGCGAAGACATTCAGCAACTAAGGATTGTCTCAACGCTGGTAATCCCTCTTTTACCCCTTAGCATGAGTCTGATTTTTCAGGGTCCCTGCTGCTATTTAAATGGGCTGCTTCTACGCCATCTGAGCCAAGTCTGCTCACAATGGAGGACCAGACCTCCGTCAATCACCAGATGCTTCAAGCTACAAATTTAGCCCAATTTGTACAAGCAGCCATTCATGTCACAACTCTCAATCTTATCTTTTGGTGGCCACAATCCGAAAATTATTATCTCCCAAAACTATATTCCAAAATTTCCATATTGTGTGAATAACATTTACTTGTATTTTTTTTCATTACTTGCTGTATTTAGTCTTTGTTTATTATGTTATTATTTTTCTATCTTTTATTTAAATAAATGATATTCATCAATACATGAAGTTACTATTTTTCCCTGAAATGGGGTAACTAGATTTCCTATAGCAACCCAAACAATGCAACAACCAATCTCAGGCGGCCTCTCATCAAAACAGACCTAAAGAAGAGATGTCAGCCTACAAAATTCTATGGTGCTACCAGAGTAAATCGAAACCTGAGCCGTTTAAGGCATTGGAGAAAACACAACGTGACATTATAATCATTTAAATAATTTATTTCGACCATAAACATAACGGTTTCATCCTCTTGCTGTGAAGTCACAACTTATAGATAGGTAATGATTACCTTGGTTTGATATCCGATTGTCAGAAACTAGAATCAAAATTAATAAAAACATTAAGAACAAAAACTACCTTTTGGCTTTCGTTTGATCGGATTACGATGAAGATTCAGCAGAAAGATTTCGATAGAACTTTTGGCAGGCTACGCCTACGCTTCGTAGCTCGTAGATGAGCGTAGCGACGCTACGCCGTAACCACTACGGGCTACGTAGCTTTCTGAGCTTCCATTCAAAGAGTATTTATAGTACATAATTATTCTTAAAATGTTTTTGTTCCTTTATGTGTTAGTCAAATTGAAATAGAAAATATGTTTCTCAAACTTACACACAGGCAAGTTCATAGACGTTAACCTATAAAAAAACCGGCCAAGTGCGAGTCAGACTCGCGCACCGAGGGTTCCGTACAAACCTGTATTATAGACCTGAGTATTTGGTATGAATTTCAATTTAATACCTCTACGCGTTTATGAGGAAATGGGTAGTAAGTTTAAAATTATAAAAAAAAAAAATATTATGTGATGTAACTAAAAATTTATGGTTTTCGTAATATTTCCTTTATCTATGCTATAAGACGTTGCTTCGTACCAAATTTCAAGATTCTGAGTTCACGGGAAGCACCCTGTAGGTTTTGATTCCCTTGCAAGTGTCGAAAATTTGCGGCATAAACGGCTGTATCTTTTGATTGCGTTGGCTTAGAAGTTTGATTTTTTCACAGCTTCAAGGGACAGTAGACTTAAGTAATTGATATAAATTTCAGCTTCATACCTCCACGCGTTCCTGAGAAAAAGGGTCTTGACAGACGGACGGACGGACAGACGGACAACAAAGTGATCCTATAAGGGTTCCGTTTTTTCCTTTTGAGGTACGGAACCCTAAAAATAATAAATATGTGTAATATACTGTATTTATTTATATTAATTTATTGACTGAATGTTTTTACTACTACTATGCTTTTATAAACAAGTGCTAAACAGCTGATTAAAAACCGGTAGTTTCCTGCTTTCTATCATAGCTTGCGGTGTAGCGCGGCCTTTGTGCCGGCTCCATTGCAGCTTTTAGCTGTGAAAATATGGGGTGAGCCCTCAAGATTGTGGGTGCGGGTTTTAAAAGAAAGCACTGTTCACCGCCCCACACTTTCACACCGACACGTCTGGTGACCCTCGTGTCGTACTATTTACTTAGACAGGTAGGTGACTAGGACTGGCATCTTCGTATAATAAGTAACAGTCGGAGATAGCTCTTAAAGCGTGGGATATAAGTTCGAATATAGAACAATAAAGGACAAATCCTGAGATCATACCTCTTGGAGGCGGTTTACATTCAACCCGCGTTTTGAACGTTTAGGGTTACCTTAAAATGGATTTGTACCCTGTAAATACACTAATGTATTTACTCAGGGGTTGGATAAAAGGTATCATAAACCGCTATTAATTCACGAGATTGTATTGTGTAAATGGACGTTTCTATGCTTTGTCGAGTAATTGTGTAGGGATTTTCATTCTGGTTCTATCCAGTTTGAAGCATGTTAGGAGTGTAAAGTTTTATTTATCGAGTATAAGTAATCTGCAAATTACAGATATTGTAGCTACATACATTTGTGAAAGTATTGCTTAGTACAGCTAAGAAAGCTTCTATATCTTCTTATCGTGCAAGCACTTCACCCATCTAGCGGTGGTAAACACTTTGAATGTTTGACCACGTTTTGGTAAACGTAAAGATGTAAACTGAACTTAATAGACAAATATGAGAAAAATATAAAAGACCTAAGTGGCTCGCATGATATATATTTTTAAATGGAGTAGGTACGTTTGCTCAGCACTCTCAAATTAATCGGCATAACAGAAGTAAAACAACATGCTAATACAAACTCAACTACGGTCATCTTCTTAGCACGCAAAAACCAAGAAATCACTTTAAAATCCAACACAATATGCTTCACCATTTTTTTTTTTTTAGAAAACTGGAAAAAAAAACGGCAAAACAGGTAAAAAAGTCAGATCTGGTCAAAGGGTAAAGTAGTAATGATGAAAAATTAGCGAAATCGAAGAATGTGTGACGTACATAATTTAAATATTTGAAAATGATATGATATGATTGAAAGTATAGATGGTATGATTGCCAGAGAAGATGGCCGGCGTAGTTTGTTTCGCTGCCTTTTTCTCCACTAAAAATTCGTCCCGAATGTAGCTTCTAAGATTATGATTGACATTCAACAAAAATGAAGTAGTATACGCAGTATAATGAAATCCAATTAAATAAAAACCCAAGAAATTAGGCGTTCACATTACCTTCAGTTTGTTAAATCAATTAAGGCACATTTCTGTTGTAATTAATGTGAGAGCGTATTAAAGTCAAATAAAAGTAACATCCGCAACCCTCTGACAACTCAACAATATTATCATCTTCCGGCGTTTAGACGGCCTGAGCAAATATCACATCATTAGCGCGATTAGAACTCTTAGTATTAAGCAGTTTGTAAGTTAAACCTAAATATGTATTACTAATTATAAACTAAATCTAAATATTAACAAAACAAACCTAAATATATTTATAAATTATTTTATTTAAAACACTACCGAAAAGCCAATTACTGCGCCCAGATCATCGCCGCCTCTGGGGAGGGTCCCCAGTATGCTGGCTACATTACCTCGTTGGATGGCAGGACATCTCTGTTTGCTTGTTGCTGTTGAATATTGTATTTCTGATTGGCTTGCAGGTGTGTACTACACCATGGCGGTGGTCGGGCCGGCCATGGGCTACGTCATCGGCGGCCAGATGCTGAAGCTATACACTGACTTCGTCACTGTAGACTCTGCTACGTAAGTGAATCGACTTCTTATATCTGCAACTTGCACCAGCCATAACAATACAGAACTACCCGTTCACTTCGTGAACTGATCAAAGGAGTGATGGAAAATGACTTAAGAAACTTGATTTACGTCACGTCGAATTGCATCCAATCATCTATTAAAGTAAGTAAGGATAAAAGGTTGTTAACATAAAAATAAAAAAGAGAAGCAGATCTCTTTCTAATTTCTTTCTAAAGCAATGTTGAGTTATGTCTTAGTAAAAAAAGGATTTTAAAAATCCTTTTTTAATGCGTGTTTTTCTCAGCTTAGCTACTCAAACTCAAATATTTCAGTCCTTTTGGCACAGATTGGTATGTTAGAATCTACATTATAGTATGTTGAAAAAATATTTTAATAACTACTCTAGTCTGTTTTAAACTGCGCAGAGCGAAGGATTACAATATTGCAATTCATGTTTAGTATGGTAGTCCTCGAGAGAAACCTGAGATTCCTGCGTCTAGCTTTTTCTCATTTTCCATTTCGGCAGCGGACAGGGCTTCATTCAGCCAAAGTTGCCCTCTCGCTTTCATCTCGTTGTACGCTTTCGAACCAACTTTGGAGCCAAATTAATTCCACCGTATTGCTACTTGTCCGACTTCGGCACGCGAAATATCATTTTGGCACAAACGAGTTTCGAATTGCCCCTAGAAAGTTTTTTTTAATAATTCGCGGCCGGCAAACAAAGATTAATGAATGCCAAGTTGGAAGGAATTTAATTTTCATTCGCGAAGCCCTAGTACGTTTTATTACTGTAAGACATACCAGGAGCAAAACACTTAATTTTCTTAAAAGCCCCAGAGAGCTGTTCACGTTAGAAAAACAATGGTAGCCGCCGCAGAATGGCCCAAGCAGTTACACCGGTATCCTTATTGAATTAGCATAAGAAAACAATTGAATATACATGAGTAGTCCGATTGGTGCGCTTGCAATATTGGCGTAGCTCGCTCGCGTGCAAACCCCAACTCCTTGCTTACGGCTGATGTTGAATTCAAAACCTCGTTCACCCTACGTAAGTTTACATTATTCGGCAACCCTTTTTGCGAGTCATTTTACACGTGAATTATATACACGCGATGTTTTCCATCTATCCCTTTAAGGTTAACTCAGCTAAACGGCGCCTGCATAAAATGTCATAGCAAAGTGCGTGTTTGCTCCAACATGAACGGCAGGCGTTTGTTCCAGGATCGGCATCACGCCGCTGAGTTCAGTATGGATCGGCGCATGGTGGGTGGGCTTCATTCTCTCAGCTGTGCTTTGCCTCATCGTAGCCATACCTTTGTTGGCGTTCCCACATGAGCTACCGGGTTAGTTGGTTTTCAATTCAAATCATTTATTTGTTAGAATGTGGTAGTACTTACATAGGTACATACATAAGTACGGATCATAAAAACCTTATTAAAGAACGCACAGTCTGTCAAACTTGATTATGCAATTTAAAAACTTAGGTCTTTACAGACTATAGAAAAAGAAAGTTTGTTAAATCTTCATAAAGAAGCGTTGATATCTTTAATTCATGTATATTTAATTAATTTTTTTGTTTATTTGTCTTCATTAATCTATATATTTTATATCTTTAAATTAGATTAATGTGCATTACAGTTTGTTGAGTTTTACATGCATGATGCGACATTCTATAATAAGTCGGTGAGCAATTACCGTGTTATTTTTTCTCTGCGAATGTATTATTGTATCGCCCGTTGGTTTTTCTATTTAAATAAAACAAAAATTACAAAAAATAAAGTAGGATTCTCATTTTCTTTGAGCCTATTATTATTGTAAGTAATATTAATATTATTATTACTATGGTAACAAACAATAAATAAATAATGTAAGTTCATCTTCTGTTGAAATCCCGTAATCTTTCTTCGTCCTTTGTTAAACTATTTCTGCTCGGAGCGATTATCCTTACGTAACGTTAACTATGCAAGAGGTCCCGGGTTCGAACCCCGGCTGGGGATTAAAAAAAACCCAGGTCTTGGATGTTTACATGTTTATGACGTCGTTGTTTCTGGTTCCCTAGAAACAGGGTATCCTAGTGTGTGGCCATAAGCAATGATTGTGCCTGTATGTAAATGTTTGTTTGTTGTTACCAGAAATCCGTTCATGGCATGTTTTTCCTCGCTACATCTATGTTCCAATCACCAGGCGCAGATGAAATCCGCGCGTCAAAGATCTCCGAAGCGCACGAGGGTGAGGCCTCCAAGTCGGCAGCCTTCAGCGCACTCCACGAGCTTCCCCGTGCTGCGGGAGCGCTGCTGCGGAACCCCACGTTCCTGTTCCTGAACCTGGCCGGGGCCTCCGAGGGGATGCTGATATCGGGCTTCGCGGCGTTCCTTCCGAAACTCATCGAGAACCAGTTTGCGGTCAACGCGTCGCAAGCAGCGCTACTTTTGGGTTTGTTAATCGTTTAGATTTAAATGGACACCTAACGTAGGTATAATGTTCATTAACTCGCAGTTTCTGAGTTATTAATTTCAATAAAACCTTTTTGATTTAATTTGATTTGAAGTCTGTAGACCCAAACTGCTGGCAGTTGACAGTACTAGGTGCACACGAGCGATCAAATTAGTTAGGTATGTTACGGGCGAGTTTGTAACTGAAATGTAAAGGTTTATGTGCTGTCCATTGTACCTACAAAGTATATGGTGGATACTTAGTTGTCGAATGTACCTACTAGATCAGTAATAGTAAAGGGCGAGAAGTAGCAAAGTATCGACAGTATCGTTAAATTCGACTTCATGATTCCAAATTCAGCCAATCCGGCGCGGACTGGTAAGCGAGATAGGATTTCGTTAAACGAACTTTGTGTAGTTTAGCTTGTTTTTACATATATTGTCTCAAAGATAAACCTTCCAAAAATATTACTCACGTTGCGTAGGTACATACTGTGAGCCCGTTCATTAACCTCCCTCCAGAAAACTTGCTCTCAAATCTGTAGACTGACCTTTTAAATACCTACTGCTAGTAGGTATATTATACTGCTAATAGGTAATTTGACTTGTTCCAGTACGCCTTTTGGAGATTTTATTCAACAGGGATTTTATTTCATTCAGTGGCTCCTGATTGCATGTATTGTAGCAGTAGCTATGTCCATTTTCGTGTTAAGTATAAATTAAGTTAAGTAGATAATAATATGCTAAAATATTATAAAGTTTTAATAAATTTTGTGCAATTAATGTAGTATAAGTACCCGAAATATTTTCTTTATCTTTCTTTTATTTCACAAAACTTGGAGCCCCCCGAACGACGTACTTACTCGCTGAGGCCGTACGTCTGACCCACCCTGGTTAACAATCACTAACGCAGATTGGCAAATCTTCGGCAAATCCTTTCACCACGGCGGCTTGCCAGTTGCTATTGACCCGCTAAGCAGATCTCACAAATAAATGTCGTCGTCGTCGTCATCAGGCTATACTAGTCCACTGCTGGACATAGCCATCCCCTAAAGAGCGCCACGTTGTGCTATGATAGGGGGAAATGCCCATAATCCCCACGCTGGGCATGCGGGTTGGGGATCGCAGTTCGGTGGAATTGTACGGCAGGGAGCGCTGCGCCCAACCCCCTGTTTGTACCTAAATAAACCTAATCATAATTCGGTCCATCCAGGCGTCATAACGGTACCAGCCGGTGGCGGTGGCACGTTCCTCGGCGGCTGGCTGGTGAAGCGCTGGAACCTCGCCTGCGCCGGCATCATCAAGCTCTGCGTCCTGGCGACGCTGGCGGCGGCGGCTTTCACCTTCAGCTTCGTGCTCTCCTGCGACGACTATCCCTTCGCTGGCGTCACTGTGCCCTACAATTCGCCTCCAATTGTCAAGTAAGTGGGGAAATTTGTGCCCATTGAATGTATTCTAGAGGATTTTGGTAGGGTATACCCAAGTGGGTATACCATAACCTACAAAAAAATTGTTGTAAGCACTATGTACTTGCCTATACCAATATACAATATCTTTACTATTTAGTACTCAGTACCTACCTATCTTAACATTGTGACTAATAATATAGCGTTTTGAGATACCTCCTTCTACTTGGACATAGCCCTCACCTAATGAGCGCCATAGCGCAAGTTTGTGCCATCATTGGGGGGTAATGCCCATAATCCTCACGCTGGGCATGCGGGTTGGGGATCGCAGTTTGGTGGAATTGTACTGCAGGGGGCGCTGCTGCCCACCCCCCGGACTTTATTCTAAAGAAGCCAAAATCATATTAAATCGTATTAGGTATTAGGTACCTACTCATTGGTACTCTATCTCCATGCTACGCGTGATGCCGGTGAGTCACCCATTAGCTCAGTTGGAAAGAGCGCTGGCACGGATAGCCAGAGGTCGCGGCTTCGAATCCCGGCATGGGTGGAATTTTCAGCCTCTAAATAGGTTTTTAAAATTGTCCTTAGCACGGGCAGTGCATTAAAAACAATATAATTACTTTAAAAACCTATTTAGAGGCTAAAAATTTCACCCATGCCGGGATTCGAACCCGCAACCTCTGGCTATCCGTACCAGCGCTCTACCAATTGAGCCAATGGGCGACTCACGGCATCAGTGAAATTTCGAACCTCTTTACAATATTCTCTGTATTACGTACAGGCAGCGACATCTGACTTAAGCAAATTGCATTACTTACAGCCCCGACTACCTACTTTGCAGTTAGGTTTAACATCGGAACGATATCACTGTACCCACATGATTACACTATTTTTATTTTTAATGCACTAACCCGTGCTAAGGAACAAATTTAAAAACCTATTCAGAGGCTAAAAATTTTTTCACCCATGCCGGGATTCGAACCCGCAACCTCTGGCTATCCCGGCATGGGTGAAATTTTTAGCCTCTAAATAGGTTTTTAAATTTGTTCCTTAGCACGGGTTAGTGCATTAAAAATAAAAATAGTGTAATATAATTACTACCTGATTGTAGTCTTATGTTATCATTTTTTTCAGCGGCGATCGCCTGGCCTCTTTTTGCAATGTGGGGTGCTCGTGTGAGCATGCGCCTTACGCGCCGGTTTGTGGCGCCGACGGCGTCGTCTACTACTCGCCCTGCCACGCCGGCTGCGCCACGCGGACTGTGCAGGGCGCGGCCCAGCTTTACGGCGACTGCGGATGTATTAACAGCACCAATGTAAAGCTGCCTATTTATTTGGCTGAAGGAGGTTTGTTTTTAGGTGTATAAATAGAGATACTGCAATTATCGACTTTTAACAGCTCGCCAATGAAGTCCTTTTGGGCAGCGAAAAGTAAGATAAGATAAGAATATTCTTTATTGTACACCAGAGCACATATTATAAAACATGTAAAGATACAAAGTACAATTGGCGGCCTTATTGCTAAAAGCAATTTCTTCCAGACAACCTTACGACGGAAAGTTGCTGAAGGAAATAAGAGAAAAGTAGTACAATTAGGTCATGTGGCAATGTTGTGGTACAATTAGGTCGTGTGGAGTTTCACTGCGCGATCTAATCAGGAATGAGGAGATCCGCAGAAGAACCCGAGTCACTGATATAGCTCGAAGAATCGCTCAGTCGAAGTGGCACTGGGCGGGGCACATAGCTCGAAGAACTGATGGCCGTTGGGGCGAAAAAGTTCTGACCCGGACAACGCAGCGTGGGCAGGCCCTCCACCAGATGGTCTGACAACCTGATTACGGTGGCGGGGAGTCGCTGGATGCGGGTGGCACAAGACCGTGAAGGTAGGAAAACCATGAGGCCTATATCCCGCAGTGGGCATCGAAGCTAATGATGATAGGTCATGTGCTACGAAGCAAGAGATCCCAGTCTCTGAAGACCATTATGATAGGCTATGAAATGAAATGGATGAAAGCGAAGGCCGGAACATCAAAGAGTGGAGCAGACTAAAACCGCTGAAAACTCGCTCAGAGTTGTACTGAACAGAGAGCGTTGGAAAGTGCTGACTGCCAACTTCTAGTACTTAGTGGAAAAGCACTTTAAGAAAAAGAAGAAGCTACAAAGATTTGCCAAGGCAGGCAAGTAAACTTTGAGAAAAAAGCCCGTTCTCTGCCTGGAAGCTCGTGGGACATAGATACATACGTAGGTACAACCTCTCATTGTACTGAGCGCACATCTACTGACAGTAAGTAATAGTCTTTGGACAATAGCTCCCGATTCTCGATAGTTTACACTTTTTAATTTTCACTTTTAAAGTAGTATCTTCGTCCTTTGTATACACTAAGAAGCGTAATGCTATGATTTATCAACGCTCTTCGACAACTACTTTTTCTATTATTCCAGCCGCCGCCAACTCGTCAGTCGCATATGAAGCGATAAACAGCGTTTGTCCGTCGGACTGTCCGTACCTGTGGCTTTTCGTGTTCCTGACTTTCTGCGTGATGCTTTTCACCTTCCTGGCAACCATGCCAGCGCTCTCTGCTACGCTCAGGTAAGATGGATATGTCTCTCATTTCAGCTACACAAAACAGATGTGGCAAAACTGTTATACCGAAAACTCAGATCTGCTCTTTTACAACCTCCCACTTCTGATTTTATTATTCAATTATTTATTGTGCCAGTAAAATTTGTACAATTGGCGGGCTTAATACTATAAATAGTATTTTATTGTAGGCTACGAACAGGTGACGGTAGAGAAGGTGGGGCGGCAATTTGGTGCCAAACAGTGGAATTATATTGTAATGCAAACTGTTTTTAAAATTACACGATATGTTTACGTGCAGAATAATCATAAATATACATATATACAAAGATAAATAGTACCTACATATCTATATACAAATAAATAGAAATAGTTACACCTACGTACGTACAGATCAGAGGAGAAGAAGATCGGGCTCAGTCGCGTGTCTTAGGAGAGACCTATGTCCAGCAGTGGACAGATGTTACCAGCTGATGATTATGAACGAGCGGATAGAATTATATATTATTCTTCTGAAGATGAAGATATTGCTACTCCGACTGACGATGCCTAAGGAATGTATAGTGGTAGCGCGAGCCACAGACGCACCGCAGTCACGGTAAAAGAACTCGAATAGCATGCTTCTAATATGCTCTGGGATTTCATGATGTAGATTCGAGTGATCGATTTATGATGAGTAATCAAATCACACAAGCTCACAGACTCAAAACGACTCGTTAGGAGCCACTAGGCACTTTAGATGATTAGGCCGATAACCAAAGACTCGCTTTCCCCAGATGCGTGCGTGAGGACCAGCGTTCCTTTGCATTGGGCATCCAGTGGATCAAGGTGCGACTGCTGGGCACCATCCCGGCGCCGCTGCTATTCGGCTTCCTCATCGACCTGTCGTGCTCGCTGTGGGCTAAGACCTGCGGCGGCGGCGCGTGCCTGCTCTACGACAACGTTAACATGAGCCGGTGAGTACACGTCCCGTGAAGAGAAAGAGAGATGAAGGAAACGTATACGCACTGTGCGACGTTCACTTGCTGAAGCGAATTGTATAGAATCTATACACAACATGATCTATACTATAGAGGTATTTTTTTTATAAATAAAAAGCAAATAAGAAAATGTGCCGTAGTCATAGGCAGCACAACATGATCTATACTATAGATCATGTTGTGCTGCCTATGACTACGGCACATTTTCTTATTTGCTTTTTATTTATAAAAAAAATACTATACTTACTTTTAACATATTTCTTCACAATACTTGCTTTAAAATGTATTATTAGTACATTACACAACTAGGGTGGTAATACAAAGGCCGAGATCGCAGAAGTTTGCGGCCCGAGCTGCAAGCGAGGGACGTAAATATGCGATCGAGAGCTTTCTTTATTACCTCCCGTGTTGTGTACATCTTTTTATGTCTACACTTGGCCAGAAAGCGGCTTTTTCCGTTTTTTATTGCCAGGTGTGGCATAAAATAATATTATGAGCGGCAGACTTTCGTCGCGTCGTCTTTGTATCGCGTTCTTTATATGCTACTTATGCTGAATGCACCTAGTATTGTAACCGAAATTGTCAAGGAATCTGTCTGGCGGAAACCCTTTATAGTGAATGAGCATTGGAGCACGAGTGAGTACTCGTGTTCCCTCTACACTCATCTCCATCTCAACCACAAAACGTATACACAGTGTGAGACAGTTATATAAAGATGTCCAAGATGTCTAAAAAACATCACAACTGGTACACGATGCAACCTGGATGCACTCTGCGACGTGATAGAAATTTGCAACGAATTGGGTCACACATTCTCACATGTATGAAGAATTATACTCGTAATAGCTTTTTATATCGATCGCTTACTATGTATAACAGAGACTATAATAATGTTGACTTTTTTTGTAGTTCCCTATAAGTTTAAAAGTGACATAAAACGCAAAAAATTACATCTCTGAACCTTATAAGAATTGTACTAAGTATCCTATGAAAATTTGCTTTGAAGTTACCTAATGAATTAGTAGGGAGGTACAGGCCTCCTTATATTTGGACGCTCATGAAAACAGAGGTTTTGATGTGCGTTTAAATGTAACCTTATCCAACAGTAATAGTTACATACTTCTGCATGTTGTAAGCGGAAATATTAAAAATAAATATTCAAAAATTAGAATAATTGTACTTACTTTATTGTATAACGGAATACATAAGTAACTCTCTTTATTCTTGTAAATTCGCGGTACTATAGGTACTATTTATCAATTATTGTAATTGTTAATTACTTTTCCTGTTATTAATGACTGTTTGTTGCCAAAATAAAATAAAATGTATCTCTCCTAACCCAGGTACATGCTGGCCCTGGCTCTGGTGGGTAAGCTCTGCTCCCTGCTCTTCTTCTTCCTAGCGTGGTGGTGCTACCGGCCGCCCAACGGGGCCAAGACCAACGCCGTGGTGCCTTCCGTCGACCTGGTCGTCACTGGGGAGAAGATCAACGGTGTGGCCAACGGGGGCGACCACGTGGGGAACGGATACTGCAATGCAGCTCTCGAGTGTAGCGATCATCTGTAAGATATCCGTTACGAGTATGATCTTTATTAGTGACGAGGCCAGAATAGCCCCCGTTTTTTAAATCGACATACCATCGTACGTTATCGTTTCGTTATCAACCCTTGTATGTCCCCACTGCTGGGGCACGGGACTCTTCCAAAGGCCAATTTCTGAAAGAAACCTACTTGATTGTAATAAACCGATAATGAAGTAGAGGGGCTATTGTTGTACAAGTCAAGGAATTTGACAACTTTTCTGAAGCATAATACACGTACATAAATTCACACTGGTAGGTATCATGGAGGGTAGACAGAGACCTGGGTTTGCAGATTTTGCACATATTCCCAAGTCATATCCTTAGTGTCGACTATATCTACGAGGCAATCTTATGTGCCATCGAGACGAAAGAGTTACATGTAGTTTGAACAGATTGGTATAGACTTTTTTTTTATTAACAAAAACACAATTCCTTAAAACACTCCAAAAAAGCTGACTAAAGTAGTCTGTGGTAAAGATTTTACAAGGAAAAGACACCCACAGATTAAATAAAACGCCTCTAGGAGTCTTTTAGCGGAATCATGTTTTAATAAGGCTGTTAGACACTTAAAAAGGACTGGAAGTGAAGCGTTTTTTGTAAGTAATGAATGCTACAGAAACAGTTTGATGGCAATGTTCGTATTGCACGAAGGTAGCCGTTTATTACAATGTTAATTTACTACCGATTTTGCAACTGTGTTCAAATCATCATTATACTTATGAATTTGTATAATGTAATTAATATTTGTACGTATTTATTAGCATACACATTGGTGTGTTTTTAACTTAAACTGAGGATATTTAAATAAGATACCTCCAAAGACAAATCAAAAAGTACAGTCACGGAGAAAACTTAATCTAAGAATAGAATTCCTAGGTGTAGACTTTCGGAACTATCTATAGAGTGGAGGTTAAGTCGTAAATGAATCAAATCAAATGGTGAATGTTTAAAAGTTTGTTGTAAAATATCTGTGATGTTGTAGTTTTTAAATAGTCACTAAGACCGTAGTTTAAGTGATTTTTTATATCTACATATTTGTATCGGCCATAATGCTGCTATTTATTTATAATTTGTTGTCCTAGTTGTTAATGTAGAAAGTACAATTTTATGGACGCACAGTGATTTTGGGGTTTTCGCATCACATTTTCTTTAAGTTTTAATAAATATTTATTACATTTAGGTTTAGAGGAGTTCTATTTCGTTTTTCGGTTGAAGACTGATCTTAAAGGGTTTTATTCACTACCGCTTTAACACTGAGACACTTGTTTTTACTAACATGTTACAGGCTAAGTTTTAAACAATTAGTATGGCATATATTCTTATTAAAAAAAGTGAACACTAATTGCTCTGGTGCCAGTCTAATTGCCTAATACTTTTCTGCTGAAATGGTTGTTTAAGAGTGGATTTTCTAGTGGTTTTATGTTGTTATAATAATAAAATCTTCACAGTATTAATTGTAATTGTAAATTATAAAAATACATTCAGAGTACAATGTACCTCCATAACCGCTATATTCGCTCAAGTTTTGTACACGTTTTACAATTTTATATTGTAATCCGAGCATGTAAGTCATAGATCAATCAATTTTGTAATTGTACATTTTATAATGTTAGTAAAAATTGTGTAATAAAATAAATAAATTATTAATATCACATTTTGTGTAAGCAATAACTGTTTGTCCTCCCCCAGTACATCAATATCAATCATCTATCTCTGTCATGACATTGAGCTATATATTTATGTTTATATCTATGTAGTTTTCTGTATTTTTGTTTATTTATTTCTTTCGGTAGGTAGGTTATTCAATGTTTACGTGATATTTTGTACACGTATATAGACCCGCTTTTTACTGCTTCTCTGACTCTCTAAGGTTTGATAGAAGAAATCTCTTTCAGAGATAAGCTCACCTTTGTACATGTTATTTCTTATGTAATGTCCTGTCAAATGTTTCGTGTTCAATAAAGTATAATAATAATAATCAATAAAAGATAGGTATAAAAATCTTACGCAATATATTTCAACGTTATTAGAAAATATAATATGAATTAACAAAATGCATTTGTTGCAACGTGTCGCTTAGATAGTAAATAATGTTAAACGTCCACTACAGCCAGATGGTACGAATCACAGTGTGAAGAATCACAAAAAGGTAATGTAACTAAAGACGATTTTGGAAAAACAAGGCTTAGCCGATGGCACAAGTCACGCGTTTTGTGGTAATAAAATGTCAGAAATTGTCAATTAAAGAACTGGAAAGTAGCGACATTTAAAACACATGACAAGCACTATCGTACTACCCAGCCATAAAAGACAATAGGGCTAACCAACTTATTATAATATCACCACTAACACATAACATAGATATTGTGTGGAGACCAACTATAACCCACTTTTTTCAGTGAAACCGCAATACTTTACACCGCTGACTTTAAAATTGTTGAGCTTTTTAACTTTATCATATTTATATGCCTGGCAGCGGCGGATGAGGCATTACTTGTACAGTGGACAAATACGGGCTGATCGATTCATTGATTTAAATGTGTAGAGGTCCAGCAGTGGTAGTCGATGGAGAATTGAAAACATATCCTTAGTTAACCTAACTATCTACCTCCTAACCATAGGAGAATTGTTGCCGAATACGTTAGTACCTTGAAGAACCATCCTGCATCATATTCACCCCTGGCCTTGACCATAACAGGGCGAGACCGGGCCCTAGGATCTAATAATTACAAAGTTATTCAACAGAATAGTATAAGGACGACAATGGTTATTGCCTCAATTTGGTAGTCTACAAAGCAAGAGCAGTACAATGTCATTCCAGGTGTATAACCCGCGCAAATGAAGTAGGCATCTCTCGCGAAGAAGATCGAATCGCGCGAGGCGCCGAGTAAGTAGCACGGGTTATACCATTGCAATGCGTTTGGTTACGAGACTACCCATAGTGTGAATGAAACGACGATAACCGGAGTAATATGACTCTATTGAAAAACATGCATCTTAGAGCCTCCTGTTCAACCGCGATGCATCTTAGAGCCTCCTGTTCAACCGCGTGGGGGAGACATTATGATATTCGAGTTCTTAGAGTACCAAATTGAGACAATAACAACCACTGTCGTGCTTACATCATCCAATTAAAAAACGATGTAAGTTAGCCTTGGATAACTCAAGAGCCAGATATGAGTGGACACACAACTCCCTCGCCATCAGGTGTGTCCCATTTATATCCCAGAGATATCAACTATATCTGGCTCCCTCACACATACTCTCAACTCAGTACGGCAGTCATCTCCAGCTACTTTATCCAGCTCACACACAATGCGAGAGAGCGAGATCAAAATTTTCTGACATGGGTTACATTCGGCCGCAATTCTCGTCGTAACGAACTAGCGATGATAGAAAGTTCACCAAAAAAACGTGTGATCTGGATAAAGTAGGGAATAGGTAGACTAGACTGACTCACCATTTGTGTCTCTTGTTTCCACAAGCACTTAGTTGATTGGACGTCGTATGAGCTAGGACACAAGTGGTGAGCGAGATATGATAGAGATATAGTGTGTCTCGGTGAGCAAAGATATGAGATATAACAACTCCCTTTAAGGACACACTCTGCCCAAGTCTAATTTAAGTATTAGACTCTAGGGCCAGGGGAGACACGAGTCTGAAGGAGTATTTTCAATAGAAATTCTGCAACATTGCGAACCGCCATCCCGCCTAGTGGACGTGAAGCTTAAAGCTACTTATATGACTACACATAAGGTTGCCAATGGCGCGTCTCAGAAGAACTTGACGCCTTGGCTATCATCAAAGTCCATTAGCTCGCACTTGCCTTTCGTTTCTAGATTCTTTAAAGCTTTTATTAATACATTCATGTCCAGCCCGTGGAATTCTGTAAAGAAGAAAAAATGTAGGTAATAAGCACATACGTTAGTCTTGAGTAAGCGGTGGTAGCCCAGTGGGTAGAACATTGGACTAGGAAGCGTGAGACCCAGGTTCGATTCCCACGGGCACCCGTTACATCTATAACTTCGTTTATTTCCAAAGTTACCTACATCTGCGAATTTGTCAAGCAATACCACACGCCTACTGTGAAGGAAAACATCGTGAGGAAACCCGAAAATTCGACGGCCTCGGTGGCGTAGCGGGTTGGCACGCTGACTGTGAAACCAAAGGTCTCGGGTTCGATCCCCGGCCGGTTGAACTATTAAATGAACTTTTCTAGTTGGTCTCGGGTCTTGGATGTTATCTATGTATTTATTGTATTAAATCTATCGTCGAGTTAGCACCTATAACACAAGTTATTTAGTTGTACTTAGTGTAGGGCTAACGAGATCTGTGTAATATGTCCCTGAATATTTATTTATATTTAGGCTCCCAAGGTGTTGACTTGTGGGTTCGGTCCACTAAGCTGTCAGGATGGTATAAGTGCTGGGCAAGCCTACTCCCATCTAAAAAACAATGTCTTAAGCATTGCAAAGTCAGTGTTCCCTGATCCATCTAGTGTGAGCGAAGGTGCCGAAGATGGTACTGGACGATGTATAAATTATCTCATTACATAGTTGCAAAGGTCGAAGTTTTTTTAGTCTTCAATGGGTCAACCATTGTAGGACCCACTGCTAGGGCGCCGGTTTCTAAGGAATGGTAGACCCTACTCGACCACGGGGGCCAAGTACGGGTTGCTGGAGGATTGTAAGACAGTGGTGGGCCTTACTTTTATCAAGTTGCTGCAAGTAGCTGAAGTTATCAAGCCACCCATAAGGCCTCTGGTATGGCTTAACGACAGCCATTACATGACCGGCTTAACGTGCCTTGCGAAGCACGGCAGCGCTCGGAAAAAACGCCACTAGCAGTAGTCACGGGATGGTCACCCGTCCTGCACCTGACCGCGCCTTCTTCTTCTTCCTCAGGCTATATTAGTCCAACGCTGGACATAGCCCTCCCCTAATGAGCGCCAGAGCACAAGGTTGTGCCATCATTGGGGGGTAACACCCATAATCCCCACGCTGGCATGCGGGTTGGGGATCGCAGATTGGTGGAATTGTACTGCAGGGAGCGCTGCTGCCCACCCCCCGCTTTGTCCCCGCCTGGTGATATATTTGGTTATCTAGCGTGGATAAAATGCTGTGACCGTAAAGAAAATACACATGACATAGTAAAGAAACAAACCTTCGTCAACAGTAGTTTCGCCCTCCCGCAGCTCGAACAGCGTACAGACAGAGTTGTTCATGCCATTACTGCAGGCCCAGCTGTAGAGCATGTTGCCCCATTCATCCAGCGAATGCCAGTAAACTTCCCACAGCGCTTTGCTCTTGTCCGTGGGGGCCGCGCGTCCGTTCCGCGCCATGTCTTCTAGTATCGTTTGGATCGCTTCCTGGAAGTGAAGAGTTGAGTTTTCAAACTGAGAGTTAGGTAATGGTATGGTTGAACGGCGATAGGTGATCAGCCTCTGTGAGTAGTACGACCGTACGAGTCACGCGTTTTGTGGCGATTATGTAACAATTATTAATGTAAGAATTTGACAATGAATGTACTGGAATGTCGCGATTTGTGACATTCCAGACGCACGACTAGCATCGTCCTAATGCCCAAGATGAACGTGACATCGCTTGACAACGGATCGCTTTAGGAATTTCGTTGACGATCACTTAGAACACTCTCGAAATATTATACGAGATTTGAGAGGCTAGAGAATAATTGTATATAATCAGCCGTTACTTTGCGGAAATCCATAATAGCATTAAAAAGTTAAAATTACTTAGGTAAATTCCGCCAAAAATCCCACAAGCACCATGCGGCTAGCTAATGCACCGCCCTCCCTCCCACTTTTTCAAGCAGAAGCAAGACACGAACACACCACCACCAACAACAATACTTGTGTGAGAAAACACGCGACGCGTTTCGCCTCTAACACGAGGCATCCTCAGGCTCCCAAATGCAAGTAGTTGTGGGATTTTTGGCGGAATTTAGCAAAGTAATTTTAACTTTTTAATGGTAGAGAATAATTGTTACACAAATTTTCATATTCTGTGCAGGAAAACTGATAAAATTTATTAAGATTAGAGGGGGATGGTTAGATTTCACTAAGGGCCCAACCAGCATAGACCTGCTGCATTTATACGGGGAGTTAAGGATGTAAGTCACGACAATAAACGGTCACAAAATGCATAAAAATCATCTACAAAGGCCGATGCGATTGCGATGATAATAATAGATTTCATTGATCTGGATCACAGCATTTTAGTTTTTATTTAACTAGTTGCTCCGCGGTGTTAGATGCAGTTGTTTAGTGAAAATAATGGATTTTCCCATGGGAATATGATATTTTCCCGTAGTAAAACGTAGCCTATGTGTTAATCCAAGTTGTCAGCTAACTCCATACAAAATTTTACTAAAATCACTCCAGCCGTTTAGTCGTGAAGAAACACAAACTTTCACCTTTATAATATTAGTGTTATGTGATGTAATTAAAGAAGAGACGCAGTATGTTACAATGTGCTTCTTCTTAGCATGTAAATGGCAAGCCGTCCTAGTGGAAGGATTGGCCAAGGGGATTGGATTGGTAAGGAATATGCTACAATATTATAATTATTATTTTTAATGCACTAACCCGTGCTAAGGACAGTTTTAATAAAAACCTATTTACGTAATACAGAGAATATTGTAAATAGGTTCGAAATTTCACTGATGCCAGTGAGTCGCATGGGCGACTCACTGGCATCAGTGAAATTTCGAACCTTTCGAAGCTTAGTTGGAAAGAGCGCTGGCACGGATAGCCAGAGGTCGCGGGTTCGAATCCCGGCATGGGTGGAATTTTCAGCCTCTAAATAGGTTTTTATTAAAACGCTACAATATGTTGAAATGATACAGTTCCGTTAGGGGAACTTGCGTATTACAAT
The DNA here is from genome assembly GCA_934045075.1 of Yponomeuta sedellus. Taxonomy (NCBI): domain Eukaryota; kingdom Metazoa; phylum Arthropoda; class Insecta; order Lepidoptera; family Yponomeutidae; genus Yponomeuta; species Yponomeuta sedellus. The sequence goes on along the minus strand of OW203723.1, from coordinate 24,919,135 downwards.
ACGTCGAACAACCTACCTGTGATAATTTCCTATTGATAGCAGAGTTACTGAAGAGCGGAGAGTTCTGGGCCTCTCGCACGTCCAACGTCGACAGCTTGTTCGCTTTGAGGTATTCCCCTATCAGCTGTTGCCACGCCTCCAGCTGCTTGGCGCGCGTCTCCGTGTGGGGCTGGATCCTGGAGCAATGGTAAAATCCCGTTGATTTTGTGAAAGTGGATTTCTCGTAATGGAGTGAGTCGAAGGTGACCACACACATCACCATCTGTATACTTAAATAAATCCCAAAGTTATCGTGTTTTTTCTCTGAATATCTTAAGTATGTTTTTATGTAATTTAATTATGTGTATGTCTTTGGTCCACTAAAATATTACATCATAAAGGAAAGGCAGAACTACAGACTCGGAAGCAAGTGACCATTCAATTCCCAGTGCGGGCATGTACCAATGACTTTGCTTTCTCAGTCACGCAAATTTGTGAAGTAATAGTAGCAATGCCACTGGCTAACGGTGAAGGAAAACAGTAAGATTACCACAGTGTCTGAGGTGTTCAAATTCTTGAAATTGCCACATGCGGTAATTAAGCATGTAATCTCCCTCTGAGAGGTGTGCCATGCAGTGGGACGTTTATTATATAGGCTACATAAAAAAGGGCCTGTACGTATTACAGAGAATATTATAAAGAGGTTTGAAATTTCACTGATGCCGGTGAGTTGCCCATTAGCTCAGTTGGAAAGAGCGCTGGCACGGATAGCCAGAGGTTGCGGGTTCAAATCCCGGCATAGGTTGAATTATTAGCCTCTAAGTAGGTATTTAAAAAAGGGCAAGTTCAAGAAAGAATAATTTATATTAAATTAGACATAACTACTTTATTTTAATGAGAATGTTACATAAACAAAAACTAGTTATAAATAAAGAAATTAAATGAAATGAGCAATGTTAAGTAAATATAAAACAATAGAATATGTAAATATGGTTCTTGTATTAACACATATTCTTCTCATACTTACATGAAGCATTAATTTCACTCTTTGCCTGAATTAAAGATCTCCAAAAGTTTCTTCTCAGTCTGGGCTCTCTTGATCAATGTCTTCAGACCTTTTGGCTCTAAATCGGTCACTGATACTTTGTAAGAAACTTTGTGATCTCCAATTTCTATGATTGGGCAGTTCGCTTCATATTTTGGGGTGAAAGTTATCATGATGGAGCAGTCTCTTGCTGTAGCTGATATTATTGCTAGTTGTGTTTGGCAGAGTTTGTTAAGGAGCAAATTTTTTGGAGTAGAGCGAGCCAAATCTATCATTTTATGAATGTGGATTGAATCAGAGTCCATGCAAACTTTATCATAATCAAAGTTGATCTCCTCTGCCAAATATTGTAAGACAAATAGTTTGTAAAGAAATGTATCCTTTTCTAAGGCCCGACTTGGACTGCACTGCTGGTAATCTCTTTTGAAACTTGTAACCTGATGTTCATCAAGTTTTAAGACTGTGTTGGTGTTTGTTTTGCTCAACAGTATTTCAGTAATAAACTCAAAAAATGTGTTTGGTGACTGCTGAAAAGCTGGAATAGCATTTAAAATAACTTTGAAGTCTATTTTATTTGATTTTTCATGAAAAACCATGATCCCTTCTTTAAATATTCTAAAATTATTCTGTGGATTTTCTACTAAGCAGCTCAGAGCTAGTTTCATTCTGGATCTTTGACCAGAAAAGAGATCCACAGGGCAGTATTGACTCTTGGTGTCAATTAGATTCTCCGTCAATTTCAGATACTGTTTCAAACAATAGTAACACTTCCCTGTACTTTTTAAGCTTGATGCCTGGAACCCCTCTTTAGGTTTAATCTCTATACAATAATTTTCCTTACATTCCGAGCTTAACAAAGTCATATTAGAAGCTTTAATTGCATAGCGACTTAACGCCAATTTGTGTCTCCGTATCTCTGGTCTTAATTCAAATAAATCTTCGCTAAGCTTTTGTAGTTCTTCAGAGGGTATCTCTACCAATTCTTGGCGCGAATAAGATGTTAGAAGCAGTGGATGGATGACTAAGTTAACAAAGTCAATGGCGGTTCGAATACTCGGCAGATCAATAGGATTTTCACTTTCTTTTATGAGGCGTAATACGTAGTCGGTTCCCAGGACTTGCAGGACGATATGAAGGTTCCCTTCGTTAATGTACTTCCACGGTACACCCAGTAAACTCATTTTGGCAGAAGAAATAACCAAAACTACTTTGAATAAGAGGAAAAGTGCTTTACTTACGTAAAGAATGGAGGGAAGTTGTACTGCCAGGGCCACTCTATGTTTGCCATAATGTATGAAATACAAAGGCTGATTTCTATTACAAGTACGCCTCTAGGCCTAAAAACAAAATAGGTACCTTGACGAACGACACAGAACAATAGGCTAATTTGTGACAGTAGGAACTTTGGTTTAATTGTTCTGTGGTTGATCACGCATCAACTCACAGAACATCTGCTTTTTGACTTGTGTGTTTTTGACCTAAGGATGAACGCTGTCTTCTGTGACGCTGCTGTCGCTGTCGATGTTTTGAAATATCGACGATAGGAATCGGAGAACGTAGTCACATTTATCTCGCTTGATCTTTATTTGTAAGAACTCAGCTAATATTACTACAGCAGCAGGCGTAACACTTTTTTTCTAAACGAGTTCATTTTTGTAAATGACGATGATAAAAAACATCGATAGTCGCTGACATCGCTTGTAAATTCGTACGATTTTACTCATGAAAACAATATAAGGCGCTCCAAGCATTTTGTGGGGAAGTAAAGGAAACGAAAAACCTTACCACACAAAACTTAACTTATGACTTGTAAACAGCGATACAAAAGACACGACCCGCCAAAAAAAAAAATTACAGCTGTTTTGTACATTTTCACTACAACAATTTTATTATCAAAATCATATATATGCCCAACGGGTGTGCGAATGTGAACGGTGAGACCATTTAATAAGTCCTTAAGTGATTTTAAAAACCTATTTAGAGGCTAAAAATTCCACCCATGCTGGGACTCGAACCCGCGACCTCTGGCTAGCCGTGCCAGCGCTCTCCCATCTGAGCCAATGGGCAAGTACCGGCATCAGTGAAATTTCGAACCTCTTTACAATTCTGTATTACTTACAGGCAGCGATATCTGGCTGAATAAATTTGCGTCACTGGTTAGCCAGAGGTCGCGGGTTCGAGTCCCGGCAAGGGTGAAATTTTTAGCCTCTAAATAGGTTTTTAAAATTGTCCTTAGTACGGGTTAGTGCAACCAAAAATAAATATAATCCTCAAGTGATTTCAAATTGTTACAATAGGACAGTTAAAAAGAATAATTTTGGACACACCCCTAGTTGTTCTTGATATTAGGGTAGAAAAAATATCGTGCATTTATACAGACTTTTTTTAATATCCATCCCTATGAGCAGCAGAATAAAAAAATAACTATAATCTGTGAACTGGGGCATAATTACGTAAGTATCCACTGAGTTGCGTGACGTTGATTTATACTTTTTTTAAGCTACGCTGGCTGTCAGATGCATACATCTTTTGACACTTAGGAGTCGTCTAAATGCTTCACTCGATAGAGTGGAATGCTACGTAATAGGAGGTGATCTACGTAGTGCCAAAAAAAAAGTAAAATGCGTTCTGAAGTCTAAAAAGCACAGAGAGAGAATTCTTAAAAATCATGACTGCTTACCTATATAATTTTACCTATTATCTGTAAATGTTGCTTTTTAGAATATAGTAATCTTAAGTATTTTTTTTCTATATTCCTACAAAACATAGCATTTACTCACGCCTGTATGCTGGAGGAGTAGACAAAGACACGGGTTTGCCACTGCCACGATCGTCTCGTCTATCTTGACTGATATTACCACACCACGACCACACCTTATGCCTAATTAATAATAATGTTGATGTGCTGTCGACTACTATACGAGTTGATTGTCATATTAATGTTTCAGAGTGCTTAGTGCGAGTTTGACAGATCCAATCGAATAACTTTACTACCGCGTTAATCAAGCATTGAGTAGTGAGTATGAGTAAGTTAACCGTTCGAACTGGCAAAACGCTGTCACAGTACAACTCGCACTCGCGTTTATTCGTGTTTTGGCTGGTAAACGTGTTCACTTCAACGTAAACCATTACAACTCGCACTAAGCAATTTTAATTTCCATAGTTGTCGCTAGGTGGCGCTTCCTCGATGCCATAGAAATATGAGTTTACGTTAACGCGATCGAGTAGTTAAAAAACTCGCACTAAGCACTCAGAACGTGGATGGGCTTGTTTTGACAAATGATGACTTAGTCTGTGGAAATTTCGCAAAAAATCTGTCTGAAGGATTGTCTTATTGACGATTTTCGCTGCATTCTCCCTAATTTCCTTGTAATGGTTGGTACTAGTTGAACTAAAAGTGAAAAGACAATTACAAACGCTATGATAACTCTCAATAGGAAATTCAAAAAGGATGCCCCAGAGGTAGGAAACGGCATAAAATCTGAACCCTCTAGAAGGATCTCTGTTCGGGACCAGTTGCTCCTGAAGGAAGTTCAAGAGATGAACGACAACCTACCGACGACTTGTGCAGTAACTTTCGATGATCCTGACGTACTACACGAGTTCACACTGACTGTGACACCTGACGAAGGTTATTGGCAAGGTGGGAAGTTCAAATTCAGTGTGTTTGTAACTGAAGACTACAATATGGCTGTAAGTACCTCATTTATTTCATTCCTACACTAAGTTGTAGACCTGTTGCACAGTCACTACATTTAGCCCAGGTTGTTCAGATATGCAAGCAGAACCAAAAGTGCAGATCTTCTTCAGCCTTCTCTAAGACAGTGCGGGCTTAGTAACTAAGCTTCTCCATTGTGGATAGGCTATAAAAAAATGCTCAAGTATGTCTAACAAAACACAGACACAGATTTTCACAATGTTTATTGAAATTATGTCTTTTGAGCGCTCTATACTCTTTATCATTGTTCTAGCCCCCAAAAGCGAAATGTCAAACTAAGTTATGGCATCCGAACATCAGTGAGGATGGTGACATCTGCCTGTCGCTGTTGAGACAGACTTCCATAGACGAGCATGGCTGGGCACCCACACGGAGACTCAAGGATGTGGTGTGGGGACTTAATTCACTATTTACTGTGAGTATTTCCTTTAATATTGATGCTAAACTTGCATAGAATGAAGATGTAATGTTTTGCTTACCTGCTCTGCCTTGGTATGAGATATTCCTGTGAAGTGACCTTTGTTCCTTTTTTATTTTTACTGGCACTAAATATTGTAAAACATTCCATATGAATCAGTGTTAGAATTTTATATTAAGATCTTTTGTCATACTGGATTTTATAAGTCTGATTGAAAATACCCACTAACTACTTAATTATTATATATTATAGTGTTAAGGCATTACTCAATTATTATTATGTAGATAGGTAATGTAATACCTGTTAAATATTCCTTATATTAAAAGGTAGAATATACTTGTACAGAGAAATTCTTACCCTAACACATATTATTGATGAAAACAAAAAAAAACATTTAACTGCACTAAGGCACTTGAGCAGTGTTTTAAGGTTGTATACTTTTTTTTATAGATAAAACTATAATTGGTTGCTACTGGTTTTATCACTAAAAGTGATACCTAATTCAAGATATTTTTTTTTTTCAATTACAGGATCTCCTCAACTTTGATGACCCACTAAACATAGAGGCAGCGGAACTTTACAAACAAAACAAAATAGAATTTGAAGCAAAGGTGCAGCAGTACATTTCAGTGTCGGGCTCCAGGAGATGAGAGCGGGACTTGAGTCAGAGGAACGACTGAAACAAACTTAGTGATTTTATAATATTTAACATTATTATTTGTCTTATAATTTTTTACGTATTTTTAAGTGAATACTCAATTGATTTGTGGTGAGTGAGGATAGTTTTTATTTGACAAATTATGATTACGCTTGTCTGTTTTTATGCACTACCATTCAGTCATTTCATAGAGTGTCCTGTAAATGTTTTTATGAAAAATACACAAATCATTGTATTCAAAATGCACAAACCATTGTTATTGCTTGTGCAAAAATGTTTTAAATATGAAAAACATTGTTTTGTGTTATGTTCATAAAAAGTTTGAAAGTTTTTAAGAAAGTTCACAGGTACAAACCAGGCTTCTACCAGATTATAGGCACTCAGTTTTTGACGTCTTGTCGCAGTGTTTATTATGGAACTCCGCTAAAACGGCTTCACAAATATTTATGAATAAACAAACTTTTTATGCATATTTGGTAGGACTGAGAATAAATTGTAGGATAATTCATATGACAAAACAACTTGTGGGGTCAGCTAGTATTATATAATAATGCATGTAAAAATTTACTGGCTAGATTGCTATCTCTTCATATTCAGCTTTGTATAATCGCAAAAACAATGCTCACTTGCTCAGTCAAGGATATTGCATTTTTCAACCACTGATAAGGTGAATAGACTTTTACAACAAACACTATTTGTATTTTATTCTTAACTAATGAAATAGGAAATCAAATTAAAGCTCTCATTGGATTTTAATGCTCTTTATTAACATTTAATACTAGAGCATTGACATTACAAAATGTAGTATAAATAGTAATAAATAAGTGGTAAAAAATTGTATACAATAAATAGCTTAATTTATTAACAAAGTAACAAAACATTTCGTAACAAAATGTTCATTATGTATGACTAGAATTTTGCGTGTGATCAATTGTTTATGAATGATTTATGTGATCTGATGTTGATTTGGCATATGTTTACTACTTTAAATGATTTTTTCGTGTTTGCCTCAGCTAGACAGCATTTGTTTTTATTTCTTACTTCAATCTGTTTAATTCTTTCAGAAAACAGGCAGTAAGCTCGTATTTAACTAAACATACAGTCTCACTAATTATTTATAATTTCAAGAAACTTTACAACAGAATGAAACAAACATACTTATTGGTGTTGCAAGTATCTGTCGTCACTGGTTAAACTCCATGTCCAGTCAATTTGCTTTACCTACATCAAAGAAAACCGCGACGGGATTTCTCTCATATAATTCAATTTAATAAGCCATTGCAAGCTAAAAGGCAGACGCGTTCGAAGGCCCTGGCACACGCAATTATTTTTAATCTGACTCGACAATTTATTTATAAAATGCAAATATTTTTACAAAATCGTAATAAAATACGAGTCCCAAGTAATTATATCGGATCTGTAGTGTAGTCATAAAAGCTTTGAATTATCCTTTACTTTCATTTCTTTTCGAAGTGACCGAATTTTGACACGGAGAGCAGAATTTTTTAACAAAAACACTTTCATTGTTAACACCCACTTTACATATTTATAAGACACACAAGAAGTCCGGTGAAAAACGAACTTACAAACCATTGGTACAGGTGTAACAAAACCTCTGTATCTATCCGAAAAGGTGGGTTGTGCTAGTGAATTCGATTAACTTTCTCCTTGAGACTGTTACAAAATAAAAATCACCTACGACTTATAACGATTTCGTTTTCCCAATAGGAAAAGCTCGTATTTGCAAAGAACGGCCGATTTGCGGATACTTAGTAAAACGGATGGTGTTACACACCGTAAATAAATGTCATGATAATATCTCAGTTGCGTGTGCCAGGCCCGTCCGTGGGTGCAGCTGGTCTCAGCGGCTGGAGAAAGTGGTGAGTAGCTCGTCTTGTATGCTGTTGGATCGCGTGAGGTGTCGCGGGAAGGCCGTGGAGACAGTATCGGCCTGGGACGCCTCGCGCGCTTTACGCTCGTGGTACTCGTCAGAGAATTCCTGTGGACATACGGTTGGTTTTACGCGTGTGATCGGGGAGCCGATACTCGCGCATGCGAATTGAAAGCGTAGACGCGAAATATTCGAAGGCTTAGACATTGCTGTTCGTGTGTCTGGCCGCAGCACTTATGTTTTCCCCTATTATTGTGAGACATTTGACTAATGCTTTGGCATTTAGGGTTGTTAATGGCAATCATGAAATCTTATTAGGTTTACATATGGCAACTGATGTATTTGGTTTTTAAGATGATTTGAGAAAAGATGGTCAGAGTGGAGTTTTTTTTTCCGCTGCCTTTTTCTCCACTACAATTACGGCCCGAAGGCGGCGGCTTACACTTTACATTGTACATTGACATTCAGCAAACAGAATGTAAATTCTTTACGTTGAAATAAAATTATTTGAAATTTGAAATTTGAAATTTGTCGCATAAAAATAAGATAACCCTACAGAGTCATTAGACATTTATTTTCTTATTCGAATACAATCTAGCATGGCGATCAGCCTGGGTGGTACGAAGACGCGAGTAACACGTTTTGTGGCGATGAAATGTCAGAATTTGAAAGGAGAAAGTCCGGAAAGTCGCGTCTTTAGACGTCTAAAGGCGCGACTCGCGTCGTCGTGCTACCCAGGCTGAATACAGATTTTGGCTGTCGCTCGAGTTTTTATGTAGAATTCAAGTCATCATAAGCCTTAAGAGTTGTACTTACGAATTAACATAACATTTACATAAAAGACATAGGTACATTGCTTCTGGCCCCACACTAGGATACCCTGTGTCGTGGGAACTAGAAACAAACGACGTCACAAACATGTAAACATCCATGACCTGGGCTTTTTTTTTGTCCCCAGCCGGGATTCGAACCCGGGACCGCATGCATGGTAGGCAGACGCGCGCGACCTAACCTTTTGCATCTATCTTGAAGGACCTAACCTTTGCATCTATCATGAAGGTCCTAACCTATTTATTTATTATTCTTTTGCAAGTAGGTACCTTGTAGGACCTATCCTTTGCCATCGACCTTGTAAGACCTAACTTTTTACATCTATCTACTAGACCTATCTTTGCTGCTGAGTCCACTGGTCTACTTGTCTCACCTTCAGTCTGTTCCCGAGGAAGACGGCCCGCTCGCGCTTCTTGTTCATGAAATCGCTCTGCGTGAGCCAGCGGTGCTCGTAGCACTCCTCCGCCGTCGGCCGCTTCAGCGGGACCTTCTTGAATAGGAACATCAGGAACCTGCGGACGGGTATGAGGTTAACTTAGGCTGACATTCAGAGACGAAAACTGAAGCTAAGACCGGTCTCAGAAATGTCAAAATATACGTGATTTGGACATTTGTAAGTCCAGTCTTTGCTTAGTTTTCGTCTCTGAATGTCAGCCTTAGTCTACATAAATTGCGTAGCCGAGTTTCCTGTGGGGTCAATCGACTTTGCATCGTATATCTACATGCCCTCATGTCCCAGAAGGCCTATTAGCCTATAAGCCCAGAAGTACAACAATTAAGTTAACTTAACGTATTCTTTATTGCAAACAGTAAATTCGAAAGATCATTACATAAAATTTGTTCCAAAGGCGAACTTATCTCTAACAGAGATCTCTTCCAGTCAACCTTAGCATCGGGTGTTTAAATTAAGTTATAGAACGAGAGGCCAGAGGTTACCTATACTCAAGGTACAAGGCCTACGTTTTCCCTGGTTGTCGATCCATCCGGTAGGTAGTTGTCAACCTAGTTGGTAGTTTTAAAAACCTATTTAGAGGCTAATAATTCCACCCATACCGGGATTCGAACTCGCGACCTCTGACTATCCGTGCCAGCGCTCTTTCCAACTGAGCTAATGGGCGACTCACCGGCCTCAGTAAAATTTCGAACCTCTGTTCAATATTCTCTGTATTACGTACAGGCAGCGACATCTGGATTAACTGCAAAGGAGGTACTCGGGGCTGCAAGTGATTTAATGAATGAAAAATGTTTCAATCAAATCCGGATTAGCCTTCTCAATAATCAATATCATTAAAAGTCAATAATGTGTAGTGCTTACGAAAGTTTTAGTTCAAGAATTTGTACTTAGGTGAGCTCAAATTTTAAGGCAATCCAGGAGTTGAGAAGTTGCTCGATCAGGTGACATGACTCGGCAATGCAATGTAAGAGTAAGTGTAGCGTGCTGGCGTGTTTTCTATGTTGCGACTGCCGAGCTTGGTAGTCCAATGCATTCTGTTATGGTCCTGTGCGCTTAGCGTGGTCCGCTCGAGAAACGCCCTTTTCTATACAAAAATGTCAGTTTCTCTATCGAGTTCGAGATGTCTCGACTTTAGCATGGCCATCGCGATCGAGATGGAGAAGACCGAGACATGTCTACAAGCAGTAGCATGGTGACGCTGCCGAGATAATTTCGGTCGAGTTAGACACAAATTTTGACATATGCGACCGACATTAATTACAAATTCTTTTTATTTAACTTTTTGATAGACAAGACCGCACTCTTCGGGCTATCTCGAGCGATCTTGATTCTCGGTTGCCATGTTGGGACTTTAGACTCGGCAAGTCTCTCACTCGACATCGAGAAAGAGTCAAAACGTCCATGCTAACCGAACTGGTTGGAGTCAACTCACCTAGTAGCCTCCTGTGTGATCTCCTTGTAGAGATGCTCGAAGCGGTAGCGCACGAAGGCGATATTCTGTTTGGTCTCCTGGCCGTCTTCGCCGCGGAAGGGAGACACGCCCGAGAGCATGATGTAGGTGAGGACGCCGAGAGACCAGATGTCGGTCTGCGGGTAGGCCGGCTCGTCCATCACTATCTCGGGGGCTGCGGGTAAAGGGCGATGAGATGGTTATTATTATTATCGATAATCGAAATCAACCCTTGTATGTCCCAGTACTGCTTGGGCACGGGTCTCTTCCTGGATCGCAGGAAGGTTAGGCCATACTCCACCACGGGGGTCAAGCCAGGATTAGTGGAGGATTGTAAGGCATGGCGGGCTTTACTGTCAGAAGTTATCAACTCGCCCATATTATTATTATTATTGCACATAAGTATAGATAATAGGATAGGGGATGTGTTGGCAACGGGGAAGATAAAAAGTACCCGCAACAGGCGTGCGTGCACGCAACGACTAATGAACGTTGATGAAGCGAAGGTGATCGTGGAAAGTGGCAGTCCCTGTACTCTGCCTAATCCTCTGGTATACAGGCGTGAGGTTGAATTTGATTTTTTAATCGCAGGAGGTGCAAAATAATAAGTGATAGATAAAAAAAAAATAAATAATTTACGAAGCAACAGATGTGGATGATGTACTACCTATAGGTAATACAAATATAATAGAGGATCTTTAAAAGAAAATACAGTGCTGATGGCATGGCTAGGCAAATTAATGGCGATTTATAGTACCATTAATTAAGACCTATCTTTGCTGCTGAGTCCACTTGTCTATTTGTCTCACCTTCAGTCTGTTCCCGAGGAAGACGGCGCGCTCGCGCTTCTTGTTCATGAAATCGCTCTGCGTGAGTAAGCGGTGCTCGAGAAAATACAGTGCTGATGGCATGGCTAGGCAAATTAATGGTATAAATCGGGACGAATAATGTAAATAAAGACCAGCAGGTAAGTTTACCCTGGACTTGAAAACAGTACCTACCTAGAATGGAATAGCTATTAAGCATGTGTTTATAGGTATAAATAAGAAGCGGTGGTAGCTCAGTGGGTAGAACCATAGACTGGCAAGCGAGAGCCCCAGGTTCGATCCCGAGTGCGGGCATGTACCAATGACTTTGTTTAATTTCAAAGTTACGTACATTTGTGAATTTGCAGTCGCAATACCACACGCTAACGGTGAAGGAAAACATCGTGAGGAAACCCGCGGCTTGGTTGGCTCCGCACGTATTGACTAGTCTTTCCTGTGGGCAAGGTCGACTAAGCTGTCAGGATGGTATAGGTGCTGGGCAAGCCTACACCATCTATAAAACCATGACCCAGGCACTACAGCGTCGGAGTGGTCCCTTCACTCATCTAGTGTGAGTGAAGATACCACTGGACGCTGTATAAATCATCTCATTAAGTAGATGCAAAAAGGCCAATATTATTATTATAGGTAAGTATAAATTATTTAAATCGAAAATTGTAGTAACAATCTGTAATACACTTACTAAGCCTAGCTCAGTGACGAATGCTACTCTTTGAGCTATTTTGTTTGTATCAGTACCTACTGTATCTTGTTGTATCTTCTACCTACATAAATTCTCATGTTAGAGATTGCAATAACATGGATGGCGAAATTAATATGGATTAATACATTTTTGTTTTGATTAATTCCCCTGTAAAGGGATTCAACTTCAACATAGCGTCACTCCTGCAGGAATACATGCAAGGAAATAATTTAGGAGCCTACCTACATCCTTTTAGTTAAATTTCAATGTAAAATGTAAGCTCTCGCTCGACGGCGGCGACATGAAGTTTGCTGAGGCGTACATTTATGCTAGAGATGGTTAACACAAACATGGTATTAAGTGTTTATTAGGTATAGCCACAAACCGGGGGTGGGCAACAGCGCCCCCTGCAGTACAATTCTACCAAACTGCGATCCCCAACCCGCATGACCAGCGTGGGAATTATGGGCATTACCCCACAATGATGGCACAACCTTGAGATATGGCTCTCATTAAGAGGGCTATGTCCAGCAGTGGACTAATATAGCCTGAAGAAGAATTAGGTATTTACCTTTGTATTCCAACTCGCCAACGGCCTGCGGAACGCTGGTTCCCAACTTGGTGACCTTGTGCGCTGACCCAAAGTCGATGAGCTTAACTTGAATGGATCGCACCGAAGCCATTACCACGTTATCAGGCTGGAGGTCCAAATGGCAGTACCCTCGCCAGTGCAGGTATTGGAGTCCGTCCAGGATCTGTGTCACGATCGTGGCTACCATTTGCTCCGTGTAGTCGTGGCGACTGGACAGGTAGGTTAGGATATCAGCTCCTTGAAGCTTTTCTAAGATAAGAGCGGAGACCGGGGATCCTGGGGCTTGGTACGCCGCGATAAGGTTCGATATCCTCTCGTGCCTTAGCCTTCGCAGGCATTCGAACTCGCGCTGGATTTGGACTTCAGTCTCTGGTCTGTTCTCGAGTATTTTGGATACAACAACGCTGTCTGAGGCTTTCTCCACGCCCTTCACAACGATGGAGAATTTCCCGCGCCAAAGCTCGGAAATGAAACTGTATTTCTCAGTGAAACTGTCCGAGGATTCCCAGTCGATAGGGCTTTCCTCCGTCGCGTAGTTCAACTTTGGCTTCTCCTCGTCGAGGATCACTTCCTGTCCGGACTCGGTCATCTGTTGCAGGTGCCTCATCGCCTTAGTGACTTCTACTTTGGGAGCGCCAGACTCCTTGGTCTTGATCAGTTTCGTTGGGATGCCCTTGTCGCTCCAGCCAATGCGGTTGCGTGAGGAGAGGCGGAATTGATAACTCGTGTTTGACTTCAGATCTCTAACGACGTAGAATTCATGGTCGATGTTGTGCGCCACGTCTTTCCACTCGATGCTGTCGCCTTCTTTGTACTGCAGGCTGTAGCAGACAACTGGGGAGTTGCCGTCGTATTTCGGTTGTTTCCACCTGAGTAGGACTTCTGTGTCGGAGACCTCTGACGCTGTGGGACTGTCGGGGGCATCTGGTGTGGTAGCTTCGACGATCCGCGTCCTGGCGACGGTCTGGCCCATTTTGTTTCTGGCTACGACCTTGTAAAATCCGATGTCGTGATGCATGGCCGGCTCGAAGCGGAGAGTGGACCTTCCCTCTTCGTCTTCGATGATTTTGATCCGTTGACCTTCTGCGATGACCATGTCGTTCTTGAACCACTGGATGGAAGGTTTGGGGTCGCCGACGGCGTAGCAGGACAGTTGAGCCGGTTCTCCCTCGCGGATGGGAAGCAGCTGCGGGCGTTCTCTCAGGAAGGGTAGCTGGCCGTCTTTCTTCGACTCCATGAAGGCCTGGAAAAATGTGTTTTGAGCAAAAAATTACAAAAACACATACATGGATTTAATTTCATGTTTGCGATGAAATGAAATGCATACCTATATATTTTTTGTTACCTACATGTACCTAGATGTCTTAAGCGTGTGACGAGGCACAATTTTAAAATATAGGTGTCATATTGATGTACTTACGCAAGGTAATCTAGTTTGTAATCAGGACATTGTGTTTTGTGTATGCTGAAACTTCAGCAGAAAATTCATGCAAGAATCCGGAACTAATTAAAAAAACGTCAAAACTATTAGTTTCATAATTACTCGTAATTTGTGGAGAAGACGCTAACAAAGAATGAAGACAAGACGCTAATGTTATGTAGTGCAACGCAATGTAGTTAGTGTAGTGAAAAGCAATGTAGTGTAATGCAATGTAGTGTAGCGAAATGTAGTGTAGTGAAAAGGAATGTAGAGTAATGAAAAGCAATGTAGTGTAGTGAAAAGCAATGTAGATAGACAGAGATAGTTACTTTATTGTACATTAAAATGGAAATTACACAGATCATATTTCTTAACCTAAGAGTACAAACGGCGGCCTTATCACCAAAAGTGATCTCTTCCAGACAACCTTTGGATGGACTGGACTAATATATGTAATATATGCAATGTAGTGTAGTTCAAAGCAATGTAGTGTAGTGTAACGTTGTGTAACGCCTACCTGCGCCTCTGCGTAGCTGTCGAGCCGCGTGCCGAGCTCGTGTCGCAGGCGGCGGATGGTGTAGGACTCGCTGCCGTAGTTGTTGATGCGGTCGCGGCGCTCGTCGTCGATCTCCTCGTCCATGATGTCCGTGAAGCGGCGGCGCTCGCGGATTATCGGCGTCTGCGGGCACACGGGAGTTTGCTGTAACAACCGCCCCTATAGCCTGGACGTCCCTCTATGGGGGCGGTCGTTGTTTTGCTTGTTCAGCGCGGAGATCGCTGTTCTTGTGCATGACTGTGTAGATGGAAGGATATAGAGCTTCATCTTGTCTTCTATAATATAATAATGAATCGCTGAATGTGTTGGTAAGCGCAAATCTCGAAAGCAGCTGAACCGATTTCGCCAATTATTTTTTTAGAAAATTTCTTGAAGTACGAGGATAGTTCTTACGGAGAGAAAAATAAATAAATTAAAGAATCAACTGTTAGGCGGTACGAAGTTCGCTGGATCAGCTAGTATAATATAAAAATGAATCGCTGAATGTGTTCGTAAGCGCAAATCTCGAGAGCAGCTGAATCGATTTCGCTAATTCTTTTTTGCCTTGAAGTACGAGGATGGTTCTTACGGAGAGAAATAAAAAAAAAGAATCGACTGTTAGGCGGTACAAAGTTCGCTGGGTCAGCTAATTTGTTCATAAAAACGGAATATTTACGTAATAAAAACTATTATTCTATAAACGACCCACGGCAATCGGCAGACGAAATTTGACAATTCGACACATTTAAATTGATACGCTGGTACGTAATTACTACACCTACTGTATTAGCCTACTTCATACTATTTCAGAAACAGAGTAAAATGAACCAGCGTCGACATTCAAAATGGATTGCTATGTAAGCTCTGTGTAGGCACAAGTCTCGCAGTTTTATACATTTTTGTGATCTGCCATTTGAATAAACATTTTAAACCTTGCTTTTAAGAATAGATGTGCTAAAGTAAAACTGTGACGGATAGATAGCTGAGCTGTGACAAAGACAATGAAACCTTCCTCCCCCCTTACCCTAAGATGATAGTTGTCGTCTAACTATTTTTTTTTTTTGAGCCCTAGGGTCGTACATGTCGTATCTCTCAGCGACGCAACGTAGTAAAAGTCATTTGTGAATAATTATATTAAAGCACCTATTTGTAAAACCTCGAAGAAGAACAATAAAATGCAGTGGTCTGTGATCTGTCACCGAGATCGGTCGTTACCCGCGCGCGAGTGAATTATTTTTCCACGAGTGCAATTTCTACCCTCACTGTGAAAAGTGCCTAATGATGGAATCGGATTTTTTGTTTATTTAATAACTTTCTACATCGCAACTTGCCCATTGTTTCTGACTACAGGAACAAAATGACCTCCCAAACGTTAGACAATAACCCCAGTTATGCTACTGTGACTCAAAACACTATGTTCCCTAAAAAGGACCAAGCAATTGTCATTGATGCTTTAGAAAACGTACAAATCAAAGATTATGCCCAAGCTTTAGGAAGAATAATCGACCCATCCCAAATCCGTTTTTTGTCAAGAATATCAAACAATAGAATTTGTATCTATGTTTCCTCAAAGGTAATCGCTGATGAGATTATTGACAATAAAAAGTATGTCACAATTCAAAACCAAAAACTACCAATCCGACCGCTGATCAGCAGAAACAGACGTATCATCATATCTAACGTGTGTCCTATTATCCCGCACACCGAAATTGAAAAGAAACTGCTAGAAATTAATATTACGCCACAGTCACCCGTCTCTTTCTTGCGTGCTGGTTTCAATGAAACAGGCTACAATCACATTCTAAGCTTCCGAAGACAAATTTACGTAACTCCTGAGGATTTCGACAGACTTCCAGAAAAAATATCTATTGATTTTGAAGAAACGAGTTACTGGATTTATTTTTCATCAGATACAATGACTTGTTTTATATGCAAAAAAGATGGTCACGTAGCCTCTAAATGCCCGGATAATATCAACGACACAAATTCTGTTAACCAAAAAACACTGAATACTATGGAGACACCCATTTTTAAGCGTCCACATCCACCCACTGAATCTTCGACTACAACTGATTTCATGGAGTCCGAAACAACAAAAGAAAACAGCATACCTAGCAACGAAAATAGTGATGAGGACTTTGATGATAAGTCTTCCCAGTCCAGTTCAGACGAAGTTTACCAATCCAAGAGTGGAAAGAAACTAAAAAGAACGCCTCATAGTGATCTGGAGTCAATCGAATGGGACCACTTGGAAAACTTTACAACCATCTCCGGCAAAACGTACCCACTAACTGGAAAGCAAGTTAAAGAGTATCTTACACACACATATGGAGTTAAGGACATAGCAGAAATCACTTACAGTTACACAGAAGAAATTGGTGCCTTGATTGAAATGTTTAATGACTTGATACCGATCATCTCATATCGCAGTGTCAAGAATAGACTCTCACGTATCGTAGGTAAACTAAAGCTCTTATCTCGTAAGAAAAATCCCAGAATAAATAAGTAATTTACGTTCAGGCAAGGAACGTTCTTGCTTTTAGGTAAGTAAGTTTTAGCTTTTAGGTAGGAGTTTTTTTTTTTTTTTTGGTTGTGTGATTTAATGGTTTTGCCTGCAGAATTCAAGCTTAATATTATTCAGTGGAACTGCCAAAGTTTAATACCAAAATTAAGTGAATTGGATTTGTATCTGCATAATGAAAAAGTACATATATGCATTCTTGCTGAAACTTGGCTGCAATTCGAACACCAAATTAATTTAACAGGTTATTCTATATTTAGAAATGATCGAGCGGATGGATATGCGGGTTTAGCTATCCTTGTCCACCAATCTATAAATTGTAATCTTAAAACTCTCCGAAGAAGTTACAATAATATTGACGTGTTGTGCCTTGAAGTTCTTAATAGCAATAAACTTCAACATATCATAGGTGTCTATTCTCCGACAAATGTCACAGTGAGCGTTGGGGATTACCAAGAGCTTTTCAGCCACTTTTCTGAGAAAACTCTAATAGTGGGAGACTTCAATGCCCATCACACGGCTTGGTCATACACAACTGACACACGGGGTAGACTCTTATCGGACACTAGCATAGAACATAATTACGTATTTCTTAACAATGGAGACTTTACCCGTTGCGCTAAGCTTAATGATAGTATAGTATGCACATCACCCGATATCTCTTTTTGTAGTGCTGATCTCTCACTCGATTTTGATTGGAACGTCACTAACGAATCTTTTGGCAGTGATCACCTCATTATTTCTATTAAAACTTTAGACAGTAATCAAAATGTCCCCGAATTAAAAAGGAACATCAAGAAGGCCAACTGGCTAGAGTACACACGACACATAGAATCTGCATGTGAGGGATTAGATTACAGAGATAATGTACAAAGTAACTACGATAAACTCATAGAGATTATTGAAGAAAGTGCTAACAAAAACATCCCATTTGTTAAAACCGGTTTTAACCCTAACAAATTCAAACCAAAACCTTGGTGGAATCCTGATTTATCGAAGGCAGTAGCTGAGAGACGATTATCTCTGAAGAAATTTAGGAAATTGCGCTCTGTCGAAAACTACTTGATTTACAGAGAAAAAGTTATTATTGCTCGAAAACTGATAAAACTTGCTAAAAGGAATTCCTGGCAACAGTTTTGTGACAGCATAGACTGCAATACTCCCAGTCGTGAGGTTTGGAGGAAACTCAGATGGCTTAAAGGTTACCGAAGCCCTAAACATTACTTACCAGAAACTACCGCAGTCTCCTTTGTAACAGAACTCACTCCTGACAGTGTTTCCTTCCAGCCCCTAGATTCCAATATTGATGTTTCGAACCCCTGTTTTTTTACACTTTCAGAACTTATGTTGACTCTTAAAAGAGTAGACACTTCAGCTGGCTTAGATAATATTACTTATTCTATGATTGGCCATTTATCAGATAATGCGAAACAATTTCTCCTGCACATTTTTAACACTATTTACAAAAAAGGTGAGATACCAGAGCAGTGGCGGAGGATTAAACTCATTGCAATACCAAAGAGAAATACCGATAAGTATCGTCCTATCTCACTTATGAACTGTCTTTGTAAGACCTTTAATTTAATTCTGACTCGTCGTCTTGAACATCATTTTGAAAGCAACAAATTATTTAATAGTAGCACGTTGGGTTTCCGCCGAGGACTTTCTTGTCTAGACAATCTTAGTAGGTTTATAATAGATACAGAAACTGCTTTTATACACAAGGAATACGTTTTGTGCGCTTACGGAGACATTAGTAACGCTTATAACAATGTGGCAATTGAACCTCTTATATCCTCTTTAGTTGAATTCGATGTTGATCCGCTTATATGTAGATATATAAGGGAATTTTTAAGAGAAAGGGTTTTGATATATAGGCTTCGGGATGGTACAGAAATAACACGAATAAGCAGACAAGGTTTAGCTCAAGGTGACCCAATGTCACCTATTTTATTCAATATAGTCACTATTAAGTTATGCAACACACTCGTTCAGTCGGTTAAGGTCTCTCAATATGCCGATGACTTCGCTTTGTACTGTATTAATAAAAGCATTAATTCTTGTGCTAGTATCATTCAATCAAGTCTTAATATCTTTATAACAATGTTACAGGAAATTGGACTAGAAATATCTCTCTCAAAAACTAAACTTTGCATCTTAACTAGAAAATATAAAGTGCCTTCTATTAGTATAAGAATAAATAACACTGAAATTGAGCTTACAAATTGTACAAAGTTTTTGGGTGTTTGGGTGGACAGTCGCCTGAACTGGACGCGACATATTTTAGAAACTACCCAAAAATGTATTCCATATGTGAATATCCTTAGTTGCCTTAGTAGTTCAAAGTGGGGTGTCCATCCTACTCATTTAAGGAGACTTTATTTATCACTGGTACGATCTAGACTGGATTATGGATGTATTATTTACGGTAACGCCAACTCTAGACTCCTCCAGAGGTTGAACGTGATTCAAAACCAGTGTCTACGCCTTTGTGGAAGCTTTATTCGGGACACCCCAATTTTTGCAATGGAAAGCGAACTATGTATTTCACCTTTAAGTCTTAGAAGAATATATTTAAGTGACAAATACTTTCTGAAACTTTCTTCCAGAACATCCGACCATTTGAATAAACAATTAGAAGCATTAGACAATACATTAAATTCGGGTGCAAGATATTGGCGCAAAAACCAAATCCCACTTTTGCTTGAGAGTTTCAGAAACATTTCCAATTTACCTATGTCGAAATTTGAGATTTTGCCCCAATTTTTGCTTTCCTTTGATATTAAAACAATGCCCTGGGATGAAATCATAATGCATAGAGTGAACACTATTAATGAAAGTAAAGCTCAACTACCCATTTTCGATCTTAAGCAACGTACCGAAGATATGATAGACAAACAGTTCTCAGATTTCATTCAAATTTACACCGACGGGTCCAAAACAAGAGACGGTTCCAGTTGCGCGTTTTACGATGAAGCTGCGGATTTTGGGGCCAAATTTCTTATTGAAAATTCATGTATACCCATAATGGGAGTTGAACTGATAGCAATTAATGAAGCAGTACATTACATTGAGTCGACACCTTACCATAAAATTGTAATCTTTACAGACTCAAAAAGCAGTCTACAACATTTGTTAAAATGTGCTAAGGGCGGTAGTGTCGGTAGAAACGAAGCTTACCTCATTATTAAATGTATCCATAGGTTGATACGTAACGGGGTTGAAGTTCGTCTACAATGGATTCCTTCACACGTGGGCGTCAAAGGTAACGAGGTAGCAGACTCACTTGCATCCAAAGCTCTACAAGACGGCATACCCCTCGACACTACACCGCACTATACCGATCACATTCCACTAATTAAAAACGATAATTATAATAAATTTAAATGTTATTTTAACGAGTGCTCTCAAAACAAAGGAATCTGGTACAAGACCATTGTAGACGAACCACCACGTGTACCTTGGTTTGCTTCAAGAAACCTCAACAGAAAATATTTGGTTATTTGCTTCCGAACCCGAACTTACCACATCCCACTTAACAAGTTTAACTTCATAATGAAAAAAAGAGAAGATCCAAACTGTAAACGATGTGAGAAGGAAGAGGACCTCCTACATTTAGTACTCGAGTGTAAAATCAACGAACAATCTAGGTTGGATTTCTTAAATGAAACTCGGTGCTCCGCTGGCGATTTTCTCTTCTTTTTCCATCAAATCTTAAGTTCAGGTTTCACTACCGAATATAGTGATAGATTTGTTAGTTTCATAATAGAGTCATTAAATCTTAGATCTGAATATTATAAAACTACTCATTAAGTAGAAAGTCCAACTGTTAACTAGTGTTTACTATTGTTTTTATTATTTTTAAGCTGACTTAATCAATCATGATGTATAGCTTATAAAATAAATAAGATTAAAAAAAAAAAAAAAAACAATAAAATGTTCGATAGAAAACGAGCAATCCACGTCCAACCCATTTTCCACGGCTTCATTCCCTGGGACTACTTGAAGCCATGTTTTTTTTTTGGTTGCGAAAATTTATAGAGTTTTAAGGACGCACCAATATTTTTTCGCTTTCATTTATTTATCATCCGCGACTCCAAAACTCAATCCTGTTGTATTTTCCTTTTTAACACCCTAGTGTCGTTACCCTAGGGTCGTAGGTGTCGTGCACCCTAGGGTCATAGGTGTCGTGTCGTGCCTCCTAGGGTCGAAGGTATCGTGCACCCTACAATCATAAGTGTCGTGTCCTTACCCTAGGATCGTAGATATCGTGTACCCAAGGGTCATGGTGTCACGTCCTTACCCAAGGATCGTAGGTATCATGCACCCTAGGGTCACAGGTGTCGTGTCCTTACCCTAGGATCATAAGTATCGTGTCCTTACCTTAGGATCGTATATTATATCGTGCACCCAAGGGTCATGGCGTCGCGTCCTTACCCAAGGGTCGTAGGTTTCATGCAGCCCTAGGGTCATAGGTGTCATGTCCTTACCCTAGGATCATAGGTGTCGTGTCCTTACCCTAGGATCGTATATATCGTGCACCCAAGGGCCATGGTGTCGCGTCCTTACCCAAGGGTCGTAGGTGTCATGCACCCTAGGGTCGTATAGTGCGTTCACATTAACTTGACGCGTGAGAGAATTGGTAGCACTGAGATGTTTACTGTTACCATGTTAAATAAGAAATCATTCCCATTACTTGGGGAAAATAAAAGGATTGAGGGCTTGTTTTACCATCTTCCGATTAGGTCCAAAAGGTAATTCACATGTTATGTCCTTGTTACCAATTCTCTCACGCGTCAAGTTAATGTGAACGCACTGTAGGTGTCGAGTCCTTACCCTAGGGTCGTAGGTGTCGTGTCCTTACCCTAGGGTCATAGGTGTCGTGTCTTTACCCTAGGGTCGTAGGTGTCGTGTCCTTACCCTAGGGTCGTAGGTGTCGTGTCCTTACCCTAGGGTCGTAGGTGTCGTGTCCTTACCCTAGGGTCGTAGGTGTCGTGTCCTTACCCTAGGGTCGTAGGTGTCGTGTCCTTACCCTAGGGTCGTAGGTGTCGTGTCCTTACCCTAGGGTCGTAGGTGTCGTGTCCTTACCCTAGGGTCGTAGGTGTCGTGTCCTTACCCTAGGGTCGTAGGTGTCGTGTCCTTACCCTAGGGTCGTAGGTGTCGTGTCCTTACCCTAGGGTCGTAGGTGTCGTGTCCTTACCCTGGGGTCGTAGGTGTCGTGCACGTTGATGCTGTATCCGGCGGAGCGGTTGCAGGCCACCTTCATGTACTCGCGCAGCCGCACCGGGAAGTCCACGTCACGCAGCTGCAGCAGGTACGTGTCCGGCCCTTGCTGGTAGCTGCGCCGACATATCATCACATCAACATAAGGCGATATAAAGATGTTAGGATAAGAGATACTAGCGACCGCGGACCGGACGATGTAGCGTGAGCTGGCCCCCACCAGGTGGTCTGATGACCTGTTTACGGGAGCGTGGTGCTGGATGCAGACAGCACAAGACCGGGAAGCTTGTGGGAAACCATGTGGGGGGCCTATGCCCTGCAGTGGGCGTTAAATGGCTGATAATGATGATGAGGAAAACAGGATATAGTAGATTGCAATTCTAGCAAACCTATCTGATTACTCACGTACCTAATGCTGAGTGGGATTTTAATAAAAAAATCACTAAGGCCTAGAAATGACAATGAAATCGATGTGATAACTTGGACAGTTCTTTTTACATTGTTGGTAGGTTTGCTCAGCATCTGTACCAACTGTGTGATATTCAGCATTGAATATTCACACAAACCCGCCTATTTCGTAGGACTACAATTCGATGTACATTGCAGCCATTTTACCTACAGATTAACAAGTAGACTCTGCTACGCTATGACCTTGAAATGTCAAATTAAAAGTAGGAACTTACGAATTGTACATTTATGAAACTCGGCCCTGTCCTCCTTGCATCGGTCTCCCTATGAATGAATGTCGTGATCATGCAGAGACCATTCAGCAAGGGAACTGTAAAACCACACTTACTGGCTCTCAGATTTGGCGGAGACCTCCCAGTCGGGATGTTCCCACTGCTTGAACTTGAGGTCGAAGGGCTCGCCGTTGCGTTCATGCGAAGAGCGCTCCGGAGTACCTGGCGAAGATCAATGAGAACTATTGAACGGGCATTGCTCGAGCGTTGAAATGTTTCCAATTGGTTTTTTTTTTGTAAATAATAATAAATAAATATTCATGGACATATTACACAGATCTCGTTAGCCCTATACTAAGTACAACTAAATGACTTGTGTTATAGGTGCTAACTCGACGATAGATTTAATACATAGATAACATCCAAGACCGGAGACAAACTAGAAAAGTTCGTTTTCTAGTTTGACCCGGCCGGGGATCGAACCCGAGACCTTCCGTTTTACAGACAGCGTGCCAAATCGCTGCGCCACCGAGGCCGTCGAACGTTTTCGAACGTTTCTTTAACCAAATAACTGCGTATCGTTTGCAACACAAATCGATAAAGAGAAAAAATACCTTCAAAATACACACACTAAACAGAAACTACATTAACACGTTGAACGCCAAACGATAAATAAATAACACTAGGTGGCACTGACAGTAACTACTTTTATTTTTCGCGATATGTGAGTAACGGTTGTGTATATATTGCCGTGAAGATGTGAATAAGTCAGACCACTCAATCAAAACCACTATGTCGCCACCGAGGGGTACGGCTCTCTTCCCTGAGAAAGGTCTGGGCCATACTCTACCACGGGGGCCAAGTCCGGATTGGTGGAGGCTTGCAAGATTAGTGGCTGGTCTTACTTTCAGAAACTAGCCGCCCTAAGGCCTCTGACTTGGCTTACCGACTGCCATCTATCGACGGCAGCCGGCACCAACTGCTGAACACCATTAAACATTAATTGACAATTCGAGAACCACCTCCTTTTTTTAGTCGGTCAAACATAGCTAATGCACTCACCCTCAGGAGTGTAAACTTCGCCGGGCGGATAGACCATCTTGGAAGGATGCTCGAAGGCGCCGCTCAGTGGACGACGGCGGAACCAGTTGCGGCACTGCGCGTTGCTCATCCAATCCCTGCCAACGTACAGAAGAGAGTAAGAAATTTCTCTGAAATGGGCAACTGTTACCACTCCGATGGCTCAGCAACCCGGAGTGGGTCTGTCTACCCTTATATGTATGCAAGAGGTTGCCGCTTCGTGCGCCGTAGTGAAGGTCAGTTATTCTTGTACTTGAGTAGTTTTTATGAATCGCGGAGCATTGCAGGGTGTCTTCGTCGCTCGGCGAACTACGACCATCATGTCACTTCTACGTGCCGACTACGTTTGCAGTGTCCTAGCTTAGCTATTACCATCATTATTATTATACCACCCTAATAATACGAAGTCAATTTAGCTTCGAACCACATTACTTGGTGTAATCATGTTGCACCAAAGCAAAAAGTTATGTATTGTGTGAACGGCAATTTTATCATCATCTTCTTCTTCAGGCTATATTAGTCCACTGCTGGACATAGCCCTCCCCTAATGAGCGCCATAGCGCAAGGTTGTGCCATCATTGGGGGGTAATGCTCACAATCCCCACGCTGGACATGCCGGTTGGGGATCGCAGTTTATGATCCCTTGTTGTTAAATCCCACAAAACTCCCTGACACTTACCTGTACAAATTATAGTAGTTCCTCAGACGGTCCAGCGAGATCTGCGCGTCATCGGCGGCCATCTTATCAGCCATGGTGAGCCAGGGGTGTGAGAGCGCCTTGTCCACGTCGAGTCGTTCATTCTGGTTGTACTTGAGCAGCTGCGAGATGAAGTCGCGCGACTCTGCGCTGAAGCGAGACCACCAGGCCTCGTCGTGCCACTCCCACTTGCCCTCGCGGACCCGGGTGAGGGTCTCGCGGTCGTTGACGCCGCGGAAGGGCGAGTGCCCGCCTGGGGGCGGAATGATGGCGTTAGGAGCTGCTTTTCGAGGCTGGATAGTAGGGAGCTGTGTCCTGAAAAGGACGACACTTTTTGCACGACTTAAATGCCTGCGCATATGATTCACCGATTAGGATTCAGGTAAAGTTTGCCTTGGCCTTATAAGTCGTCTGACCTGGAACTTGATCAGACTTGTTCCGCATGCAATGATTAAGTATTTTGATTGGCAGACTTCCTAATAAAAGATATTTTATCTTGAAACCTACCCAGTAGTATGAAAGTGAAGTGAGTGATGCCCTCGCCTCTGGCGAGCTCCGTTGCGACGTACTCGGTCACGCCGTAGACGCAGGTGGCGTGCTTACCGAAAATCATGCGGCTCGAGACCCCGAAGTCGCAGATCTTCAGATGTGTAACTTTTTGGCTTGAATTGCTGATTTGATTTGTGACATAGTACGACCCTTTTTGCACGAGTGAATGCCTGTGCAATTAACTCACCAAGTACCTAGGATGCGGGTACTCTTTGCCTTGGCCCTCAAAGTCGTTTGACCTGGATCATGATCAATTAGTGCAGAGGCACTGAAATAGAAGATCTGGTTCATAGTCTGCACTTCTTAGGCCAGCTAAAACCCAACGACTCACCTAGCAGGATGTATGTGATGATGCCGACGCTCCACATATCGGCGGGGTAGCCGACGCCCTCGCCGCTGGCGAGCTCCGGCGCGACGTACTCGGGCACGCCGTAGTCGCAGGTGGCGTGCTTGCCGAACATGACGCGGCGCGACAGCCCGAAGTCGCAGATCTTCAGCTCGTCGCTGCCGACGTGCGCGATCAGCAGCTCGCCGATCTGGAGGGACGAGTTAGTGCTGATGTCAGCAGGTCGATCTAAGTTAAGCTTTTCAAAGACGCCTCTACCCAATCTTGGCATTACCCCCCAATGATGGCACAACTTGTGCTATGGCACTCATTAGGGGAGGGCTATGTCCAGCAGTGGACTAATATAGCCTGAAGAAGAAGAAGAAGAAAGACGCCTCTAGAAGGCGTGACCGGACTTTGATTTTTGCGTTGTTATAAGTATGCCTCAATGTGATAGCTGTAAAAACCTGCCGGACCCGATGGACCAAAATTTTGCTGGAACTTGAAACCAAGATATTTTGTTCGGTAGAGATATAGTTTTTAACCACACTTACATCGTTACAATCGAAATTTTTAAATTTTTTGATTTATTAAGATAGCTGTTTTGCACGCCTTATAAATAAAATAAGTACCTAATATACGCTTCGAATTGATAACCTCTTCCTCTTTGAAGTTGGTTAACAAATAAATAATTCCTTTCTCAAAAAACTCCTAATCATTGTTAGCAAGAAGTCATAGAGTCCAAGTAGAAGTACCTACCACAACATAACAAAAACAGTAAACAGCTGCCAAGATGGTATAGGTGCTAGGCATTTCAAAACAGTGTGAGTAAAGTTTTACTCGACGCTGTATAAATCAGCTTATTACCTAAATGTAAGACCGAAATTTTTAACGTAAACATTTTTCAAGAGGCTCAATACTACTTGGTAAAAGGAAAAAGTAACCACAGATAATGTTTAAACTGTGCCTTTACTTTAGAGAAATCGTTTATGTACAAATAACACGATTAGACTAAAATAGTACTCACAGTGAGGCCGAGATGAGCGACGCTGTTGTCATGCATGTACTTGAGTCCGCGCAGCAGCTGCCGGATGTAGCCGGCGATGTCGCGCTCCGTGAAGCTGGTACTCCTCAGCAGACGATCTCTGGGTAAAGCCAAAGTCAGAATATTTACAAAGAAGCGCAGAAACTGCGGCTCAAAGCCGCTCCTGAATGGCAAGTACCATAAAAACGTCGTTTAGTTTTTATTTACGAACGACATGGATTGCGATAAAACGTTGTCGATACTTTAAGATGACACATATCGAGGTTTGATCGCGCTTGGAATTGAATTATCATAATAACTTAGGCTTTTATTTATGTCCTTAACAGGACATAATCTAAAATTAGACTCTTAAAAAGAACTCATGCATTAAAGTGATCAACAGTCATATAAATAACAACGTTATTTGCGTTAATTATGCTTTGTTTATTGACGAACTCGCCACCAATTCACTGTGTTCATGCTCGTAAATGTCATGTAAACGGACGAGGTCTCTGTGGTTGACCACGGCATGATCTCCAGCTCATTCATCTCTTTGTCACTCTCTTTCATAAGGAGTATGTTCCTTCGTGTTGATATCATATCATGATATGATATTATGTTCCTTAATAAGGGACGCAATGTATGCTGGTCATGCTTTAGGGTCCTACTCTGGGTTATTTATAAGTTTAGTATTTTCTAAGGTTAACACGAGCACTAGACACAAATAAAACTGTTTTTATACGGATTTATGCTCGATTATTACATTTTTACAACTTTCCGACGTTTCCGAGACCACGGCAACTGAAAAAGTGCCGAAACGTCGGAAAATTGTACAAATGTAATAACGAGCATAAATCCAAATAAAAACAGTTTTAAACATTTATAAGTTTGATTATAGCAGTCTTATGCTAGTTTACCTGTCGAGCTCGCCACCGCCTGCCAGCTCCATGACTAGAGCCAGGGTGTGCTCATGCTCGTAGGCGTCATGTAAACGGACCAGGTGTCGGTCGTTGAGCAGGTTCATGATCTCCAGCTCATTCATCACTCTCTCAATCACACATCACAAGGAGTATGTAACTTGTCATAATGACAATTGCATGTTTGTCTTTATAATGTTTGCTCGTATAACTCGAAAAAACTGTTTTGGGCGCCCGCCATACAGGTTTACCAAGTGCGGGGTCCTCTGTGTATTCGCTCATGTAAAAACTTATTTTTTGTATTTGAATGTATGGTGCTTATTTTTTAGGGTGCTACTCTGGGTCATTTATAGGTTGGTTTATTCTAGTGTTATGCTAGTTTACCTGACGAGCTCGCCACCGCCTGCCAGCTCCATGACTAGAGCCAGGGTGTGCTCATGCTCGTAGGCGTCATGTAAACGGACCAGGTGTCGGTCGTTGAGCAGGTTCATGATCTCCAGCTCGTTCTTCATGAAGGGCTTCAGCGCGGAATGGCCGTGCATGATCTTGGCGGCGTAGTTGCGGCCTGCGGACGGAAGGGCAATAGGTTTTGGGGTTTACTTTGAGCGAGTGGTTCAGTGTCGAAAATCTGACTTTTGTAGTGTTACAAGCGGGATCTGATACGCAGAAAGAAACGAAAAAATGTTTTAAAGTTTTTTCTGTGAAAAAAGTCCTAAAAACACAAACTCTTTATTGGAGGTATATATAATTCTTAAGGTTTTTTAATAAAATTATGGATTCATAAATACTAAAATGACCTATATTTTTTTATTTACTAACTATATAATAATCACACAACAATATAATTTATCCTGGTCCCAAATTAGGATACTTATCCTGCCCTACGGCAACCAAGCAAAGCAATTTTTGTAAATACTGGTGTTTACAAAAGTTTACCGGTTGCCCTGTGATATGGTAACCGGGCTAGGCAATTTTTGTAAATAACCGGTCACAACCGGTTATAACCGGCTCTCCTGGAACCGGTTCAGAGCGGTCCGGCAGCGCGACTGACCCGTGAGCCGCTCCGCGGCGTGGTAGACCACCCCCTGCACCCCGCGGCCGAGCTCGTCGCCCAGGTCGTAGAAGTCGCCGAACGGCTTCGCGCTCGGCTTCACGCGCGGCGGGTGCTCGCGGATGCTGCACAGTATACAGGAGAGTAAAGTACATACATATAATATGAATAATAATAACTTTAAAAACCTATTTAGAGGCTAAAAATTTCACCCATGCCGGGATTCGATCCCGCAACCTCTGGCTATCCGTACCAGCGCTCTACCAATTGAGCCAATGGGCGACTCACGGCATCAGTGAAATTTCGAACCTCTTTACACTATTCTCTGTATTACGTACAGGCAGCGACATCTGACTTAAGCAAATTGCATTACTTACAGCCCCGACTACCTACTTTGCAGTTAGGTTTTAACATCGGAACGATATCACTGTACCCACATGATTATATTATTGGCCCATTGGCTTAATTGGTAGAGCGCTGCCACGGCAGCCAGAGGTTGCGGGTTCGAATCCCGGCATGTGAGAAATTTTTAGCCTCTAAATAGGTTTTTAAATTTGTCCTTAGCACGGGTTAGTGCATTAAAAATAAAAATAATATAATAATAACTTCCACATAACACCATCACTTGACCTGGGGGCGACTCTCTAAAATGCATAGTTGTTTAACATAACATTTACGGGCACATACATTGCTTTTGGCCCCACACTAGGATAATCCGTGGCGTGAGACTTAGAAACAACGACATAACAAAAATGTAAATCCAAATGCAGATGCTGGACGCAGGCAAGCTGAAGACGCTATGGCGCTCATTAGGGGAGGGCTGTGTCCAGGAGTGGACTACTTATTATAGCCTGAAGAAGAAGAAGAAATATCCAAGACCTGGATTTTTTTTTATTCCCAGCCGGAGTTCGAACCCGGGACCTCTTGCTACCGCTGCGCCACGGAGGTCATCCGATAATTGTCGTTTCATTCACACTATTGGTAGTCTAGTAACCAATCGCATAGCAGGTAATAGTATAACCCGTGCTACTTAATCGGCTCTTCGCGCGATACGATCTTCTTCGCGAGAGACGTCTATTGAATTTGCGCGGGTTATGATACAATTACATTTGGCGGTATTATCCCTGAGAGCGATCTCTTCCCGACAACCTTTGGATGGAGTGGATTACATGAAGAATATAGTCAGAAGACGCATGTACATAAATAATAAAATCAAAAATTAATAAATCGCGTATGCACTAGTCGCATACCGCTCATAACTAATACATTTGGTTAAGAAGTAGACTTTAATATCTATGTAATTTCCTTTTTCATGCTGGCAGAATCTGGCCATGAACACGGAGGAGCGGAAAGCGAAACGGGAAAGCCTTTGCCCAGCATTGAAACACAATAGAGTCTACATGCAAAAAGTATCTATATAATACAGATGGCCTTTTTATGGGCAGTTTCGAGTTTTTATGGGCCGTCCTATAAACGGTTATACGGGTGAAATCGCGATTATTTATCAGGTAAAACGTAATCGCGAGTGATTAAGAAGCACAATACCGGTAGGAGTACTCGTGCTCGCTCTCCTCAACGTGCAGCATGGCGGAGGAGCTGACGGCGCCGGCCGCGTTGCGCGCCGAGACGGAGTAGAGGCCCTCGTCTTTCAAGATGGCGTCGTTGATGATCAGCACCGTTGTGTCGGGCTCCACGAACATTATCTGGCGGGAGACGAGACTATTGCAGCTTGTAGTGTGTGACGGCACCATATATTATAAGTCTCAGTGTTTGTGTCGTCGTCGTCGTCAGGCTATACTAGTCCACTGCTGGACGTAGCCCTCTCCCTAAAGAGCACCACGTTGTGCTGTCAAAGGGGGGTAGTGCCCATAATCCCCACGCTGGGCATGCGGGTTGGGGATCGCAGTTCGGTGGAATTGGACTGCAGGGGGCGCTGCTGCCCACCCCCCGGTTTGTGTCCTTTAGTCGTCTTTTACGACACCCGCGGGAAGAATTGGGATGATGCTATTCTCTAGGCCGACACCACACAGCAGTGTTTGTGTGCGTAGGTACGCCTAATGTGTAAGCCTGTTTAATCGTATAACCGAATAGAACAAGAGACGCTATTATGTAGCGCGTCGTAAATACAAGTTGTGACCATACAAATTAATCTTTCATTTTAACTACCACAACACAAGCTGGCCACAGTATTGTTTGCACCACAGAACGTAAAAAAAAGAGTAGAAGTAGTGACATGACCCATTAGTATGAACACCATTGTGCCCAAACTCGCACATAATTAAACCAAACGCACACTATGAATGCCAAACTGCCATTGGTAAATAAAGGCAATGCCAAAAAGGTCTATATCACAAAAGTTCCAGTTAAATATGAACCTTTTGGTCATGTAAAGAATGATCAAAATCATTGTACAAATGTTTTTTTCGTATGCACTTTGGCCCACTGACAGCTGTTAACAGTAGATTAACGGCTTGTTTGTGTACCGGAAACCAGGGCTTAGTGTGATATGTCGTACTTGTCTCTTTAGGGACCCACAGTAGCGACGTTTTAGTAAGAAGTTGATCACAGTATTGTTTGCACTCGATGACAGTCATAGTGTGATTTCATCTTATGTATAGAAGCTATTGATGGCACCAGATGGCAGTTGAGGCAAGAGGTGTATACATACCCAGCAGTGAGCAGTCGTGAGCTGATGATTATGATGATGATACGAACTATTGATTGTTCTTTTTATCGTATTGATGGCAAGACATTATGGTATGTTATCGTTGACGATAGATGATAGACATTGTTGAAATATGGAATACTATAAAGTTTGCTCGTCCTTGGTAATTAATTCATCTTAATGTTATCTGTATATTGCTTTTTGATGTATTAAAGAATATGTTGACACCCAGGGAGAAGATGAATAAAATTAAATATAAGTACGGAGTGCAATAAAGAATGTCACAAGTTGTAGATTGTAAATGCGTTATCAAACGTAAACCTACTTCATTTTAATGACTTACCTTGACTCTTGAGCTTGGGGCGAGTGGCTGCCAGTCCTTGTACCACTTAATCTCAGGGTAAGGCACTCCTGAAAACAAACAAACTTAAAATTAATGAGATCTTTTTAGCCATCTAAGTGAAATTTTATTTAGAGTGCCACAGCGCTCAATTTTAAGGCAGTTTCTTTTCCTCGTGTATGTCGTGGTTCAATCATATTAGAGATAGTGTTATTTTCTACTGTTATCTATTACGATCGTCTCCTCGGGACAGCGGATTAAACTGGGGTACTCGGCCGTTCAGTGAGCCTGCTCAAGCTAACGACTTCTTATTGTTGTCTTAAGGTACCTGCACGAAGATTGTGGAAAATGGAATCACAAAAACGAATCTGCTCGGGTACTACTAGATCGCATGTTATTGCTAGTTAATAGTAAATGATGATGATGAATAGAGATGGTATGCGGTGGAAAGTAACGGTGTAACGCTGACCTCCAATTTTCTAGTATTCAATGGGTACCCGTCGGCTAAGACCGACCTGTGAACTGTAAGCAACAACGAACCTGTGACCCTGGCCTCGATGCGGATCTGCTTCCGCAGCATGACGACGGTCTCCTCGGGGCGGCGGATGAAGCTGGGGTACTCTGCCAGCTCTAGCCGCACGCGCTGGCGCGCCTGCCCGTGCTCGTTGGCGGCCACCGCCTCGTAGAAGCCCGCGTCGCGCTCTAGCATCCTGCGGGAACAAGTCAGGCCCCGAGGTGATTCATGGGGTACATTTAAGTCTGGCATTCCGTGTTCATTTTATTTCAGTAATTATACATATGAATGTGTGAACATTCATATGTATAATTACTGAAATAAAATCGTCTTCACCACACACTCTAAGATTTATAATGATTGTAAGAGAATTGTATACTTTTTATGAAATGTTCTGAGGCTATGATATTTTAGATTCGTTAAAGAGATACATCATCCTAAGCTAGCAATAGACAAGCAAGAGACTGTTCCAGCTTGTTTATCCAAAAAGGCTAGGATCACTTGTTAATAAATAGTGTGGCCTGTCCTTTTCTAAAGCAACTGTGCACCTACTCTACGATAGGTTCATCGATGAAACATACGTCTTGCCCTTGGGTTAGCAATAAACGAATGAGAAGAACCCGCCAAATTAAGAAACAGCCTAACCTATTTATCCTTGGTGTATCTCCAACCAACCCGTTCATCATTCCGAATAGACTCGTTATTCAACACCTTCGGCTTAGGGAAGAGTAGAGCACAGACAAAAACAGCCTGGGTATTACGATGACGCGAGTCAAAAGTTTTGTGGCGTTAAAATGTCATAATTTGACAATTAATGTACTGAAAGTCGCGACTTTTGACATTTAAAACGTGCAACTCGTGGTAACGTACTACCCAAGCATAAAAGACAATGTGGCTAACCAACTTATTATATCACCTGTAACATATAGATATAACATAGATATTGCGTGAAGCGCTCGTGACCTAGTCGAACCGAGTGATTGGAATCAATCACTTGAGTTCCAGTCACCCACCGATTACTACCCATGCAGCTTGATAATCTAGAAGGTTAGACTCACTTGTTAATAAACAGCGTGGCCTGCCCATTCCTGGTGTAGCTCCAGTCGAAGCGTCCTCCAATCTCGATGGGCTCGTCGTTGAAGAAATATGTCATCTTGGGCTTGGGGTATCCGTAGACGAACCAGAAGAGGCTGACGTTGTGCCCCTTTACGCCATACTGGGAGTCGTGTTCTTGGCGAAGGAAGCGCGGGGCTTGCGCGTACCTGAAATAGCAACGAACGTTAAAATTAAATATTAGGTAAGTACATCCTAGCAGCAACCTGAAATTCTTCAAAGTCAAAGGATGAACCTACCTATCTCGTACATTAAAAACTGTATGTAATAACCCTGAAAACCTGCTAGTGACTCCAGAATATCATGTCGTTTTGCATGGTTGAGTTGGAATTTTCAGAAGCTGCTGCAGAGGCATAATTATACGCACCAAATCCTAAGCGGTTCCAGTCGTCTAACTGTTGAATTCCATGCTAGTTTTACTGTTGGAATTACTCAGGATTTACAAGTTTTTGATATACTAGAGCAAGATGATCTTTTTTTTTTTTTCGATAATTAATTTGTATTTTTATTTCCAGTTTCTAAATATTTGTGCATGAAATTGTATAAATTCAATAATTACCTATTATAATTATTAAATGAGATTAATGTAATTAATAGAAATAGACTGCCTGCTTAGATTGCCCTATTGTAATTGTAAATAAATAATGGCTAATCATGTCCTGACGCCCACGATACAGGCTATGCCTAGTGTGGGGTCACCATTACTCTTGTTGTTTACACAAAATTTTACTTTTTAATATCTAAGTACCATTGTTATCTGGCATTGTGTATTATTCCTTATATAAATAAACATTATTTGTATTTGTATGACCCAAGCAGCACTTACAAACGAAAACGTAATTCGTAATTATGAACTGCTTCCCTAGCCCTTTCAAGCGTCTAGTGTGAGTGAAGGTGCCAATGTAGGCAGTATCATTCATCTCATTACATAGATGCAAAGGACAAAGGCCGGGGTTTTGGTGTGGAAGTCGATTCCAGGCTCTTATAATACGGTACAAATTTACCTTTAACCACGCATGGGTAGTATGAATTTTTGGTTTTGGACTTTATTTCAAGTTGATATTATGACATTGCCTAATTTAGGGTTTGGTGGCTCGGGCTCTCACAAACTCCTGTGCATGATGACAAACGTCCGATGGGTCTGACACGCCATATTTGTTTATCACCCGGATCCGGAACTTAAGTGGAAGCGTGCCTGATTTTTATTATTCCTTAAAAATAAATCTAGACTAGACCACAACTCAGCACTTACCCATCATGCGGTGGCCTTTCAATGTCGAAGTCCTTCGGGAAGTAGGGCGAGGTCTCCGGTCGGAAGTCGATTCCCGGCTCCAAATACGGCACAAATTTAGGCGGCTCGGGCTCCAGGCGACTTCTATGCGTGATGGCAAACGGCGAAGGGTCCGAGACGCCATATTTGTTCTCGACGCGGATGCGGAACTTGTAGTCGCGGAAGGGCGCGAGGTTGCGGATGTCGCAGACGCAGGAGCGGAGTCCCGTGCGGGCCGTGAACCAGTCACCGTCGGGGACTTCACACATTTCCACCTGGGGAGAAGGGTTTTACTTAGTATTTTTAGGTACCCAAAACCGACGTGCGTGCATGCAACGACTATTGAACGTTAATGAAGTGAAGGTGCTCTGTCAGCATCGTGGTGAGTGGCAGTCGCTGGTCTCTGCCTACCCCTCTGGGATATAGGCATGATATTATATTATGTTATGCCGAAGGTATAACGCAGTGGTCAAAATTTCATCCTTCTGAATAAAAACCTTTAACAGTTTAATGTTACATACACACATAAACTCACACTAGTAACCCGAAGGGGTAAGTGGCGATCAAGCTTTGCAACTTCCTATAACTCTGACAAATCTTTTTGCTTTATCAAATTTCATAACTTTTTAAAATATTTGCCACCGATAGAAATTCTCATTAGAAAGTATCCAATGAAGAGTAAGGAGATGAAGGAAAATCTCGTGGAAGGAAATGTCGATCGGTCATACATGAGATGTTGAATGGGTGTCAATCTTGACTTTTGGTAGGCCGGTTGCTGGTGATAGGCTCATGATGAAGAAACATGCCTCACCTGGTAAGGAGCAGGGAACCACGGTCCGTGCCGGACGAAGAGCTTTCATGCTAAAGTCAGATGGCGCTGAGTTTTACCTAGGTGAAGTCAAAGTACTGTGCTGGGCTCATGATGAAGAAACATGCTTCACCTGGTAAGGAGCACAGCACCTCGGTCCGTGCGGGATAAAGGGCTTCCATGATAGAGTCAGATGGCGGTCAGTCTTACCTAGGTGAAGTTAGAGTACGGTGCTAGGCTCATGAGGAAGAACCATGCCTCACCTGATATGTAACAGGGAACCGTGGTCCATGCGGGATGGAGGGCTTCCACGATAGGGTCAGATGTCGGTCCGTCATGCGCGAGATGATTGGCCGGTCGGCTAGAGGCATCGGGATGCCGGTCTTCTTCATCTTGTCGAAGTCCGTGTACTGGTCGCCGATCGGTTTCTTCTCCTTGCGGGGCTCCAGCGCTGCGGAGGGAATGTGTGCTGTGAGATGTTGTGTTTAAGGTCGAATTTTAGTTGAATGGTTTTTTAGCCAAGAATGGTATCTTTTCATTTTGTGCTCGATAAAAATTGTTTATAATCTGTAAGTAGGCACCAAGTTTTATGGACTGTCGTAGTTTATCAGGTAGCACTTCTCCTCATCGTGCGGGTTGCTAATTCAGCAGGACCATTCTCCTAGGACATATTCCCTTGTAGATTGGGTCTACTTGTCCAATGCCTGACCACAGTAGGTAAGTCATCTCTTTGATGGAAAAGCGGCTTCCGAAAATATAATTATAATATCATCGTCATCGTCAGGCTATACTAGTCCACTGCTGGACATAGCCGTTCCCTAAAGAGCACCACGTTCAGCTATCATAGGGGGTAATGGCCATAATCCCCACGCTGGGCGTGCGGGTTGGGGATCGCAGTTCGGTGGAATTGTACTGCAGGGGCGCTGCTGCCCAATGGTGCGGGAAGAATTGGGTTGATGCTATCTCACTATATTTTTGTTCAGATTTATAATATGAACAACCAGAACTTAGAGTTTAAGCCAACTCCCCTCACCGTGCGGGTTGTTGATGCATCAGGAGATGTCTCCGAATTCAAGGGGTCCACTTATCGGATCTTCAGCTACAGGTTATCGCCCGATTGAGACCTTAATTTACTGTTAAGAGCTCCTTAATTTGACTCCTAAATACAACTCGTCAGAACTAACTGTCGTAAATAGATTTCCCTAACGGTGAGCATTGTTGATGTATCAGGAGTATTTAAGCGGTCGACCTATCGAATGGTAGGCCATTCGCAAATCT
The DNA here is from genome assembly GCA_934045075.1 of Yponomeuta sedellus. Classification (NCBI taxonomy): domain Eukaryota; kingdom Metazoa; phylum Arthropoda; class Insecta; order Lepidoptera; family Yponomeutidae; genus Yponomeuta; species Yponomeuta sedellus. Next base: position 24,882,580 of record OW203723.1, on the reverse strand, counting down.
CCTGGTTGACCTTGATTCACTGTTAGGAGCCAAAATAACTCCTAAATACGACTAGTCAGAACTTACTGTCGTAGGTCAACTCGGCACAGCAGGTCTCCTCGCCGTGTGGGTTACTGATGCGGCAGGAGTACGTCCCGACGTCCGAGGGGTCCACCTGTCCGATGGTGAGCCGTAGCAAGCCAGTCGTCTCCTTGTCCATACGGATGCGCTCGGACGGATAGATCTTCTCCCCGTTGCGGTACCTTAGTAAAAAATGGGATTGTTTAATGAATCTGCAGAAGTAGAAGACGATATACTGTTGTTCTCTTCTCTGATTTTCTTTCTTCTCTTTATTCGATTCGACTGAAATATATGGCGGGCAACACTCTTTAACCTAATTTAATGCCTAGGCCTATATCCAGCAGTAGACCGACTAATCAAATCTCTCTCTATTTTCCATACCAAACGATTGTAGTAATTTTATTACATGTAAAATTTGGTGTTTAAAATAAACTTTAAAAACCTATTTAGAGGCTAAAAATTTCACCCATGCCGGGATTCGAACCCGCGACCTCTGGCTATCTGTGCCAGTGCTCTTCCAATAAACTCTTGAAATAAACTGTAAAAAAAAATTGTTCCACTTTAAAGGGGAATAAATCTAGTCTAATCTCTCTCTCCTCCTCCATCCATCTCGCCCTCCAACAATCCGGACTTGGCCCCGTGGTGGAGTACGGCCTATACTTTCCTTAGGGAAGAGACCGTGACCCACGGGTGGGGACAAAATATGGAGCTATGATAATTATAAATCTAATTTAATCTCCCTCCCTCTGTCTTTCTTACTGTTCCACCTTCTATGATAACGAATACAATCCAATCTCTCTCTCTAACTGTCTTTCTTACTATTCCACCTTCTATGATAACGAATCCAATCTAATCTATCTCTCTCTATCTCTGTGTCTTTCACTCTGACCCATCTTCTATCGCAGCCTGTAGTTTACACGGTGCACTCACCAGTCGACGTCGGGCTCGGGCGTGCCGGTGGCGCAGGCGGTGAACTTGGCGCTCATGCCGCGGTACACTTCCGTGTCGCCGATCTTCTTTAGGAACGACGGCGGCTCAATCTTCTGCTTCTTTAGGCTGTTGGGAGATGAAGATGGGGGGTCAGGTTTGTTTGACAGTGTCGGAGTTGTGTGGCGCTGGCTGCTAAATTATGGGGCTTAATTCTGTTAGTGCATTACCCTAATATGACAAACAAATGGAAGCGTCACGAGACGTTTTTTTATACCATTGGCGCACCAACATTCCTGCACCGCGGAATCAAAATGTTTCATATGACATACATAGATATAATTTCCGACGAACAACGGTCGGAACGTCAGCCGTCCCCAAGCATAGCATAGTCAGAATACTTCCCAAAAAAACTTCTTGAAGATTGCTACAGGGACCATTGAATCTAACCGAGAACCGGGATAAAGACAAAGACAAAGATTTTTATTTGTGAAGCATGAGTTCATTGATAGGATGTATATAAAAAATAATTAGTTCTATACATGCTCTGCCTGATGAACAATAATAATAATACCATTAGAAACAATAATATAAAAATGTCAACAAATTCAAATTAAAATTTTTCAGAGTAATAAAATATAATGTCAATTTGAAATAGAGTTAATGATATATTAAAATGAAAATAATAAAAAATTAAAAATGAATGAATAAGTTAAATTTTTGTTACATGTCAAATTGTGTAAACAGAACCAGATAACTCATATGGTAGCCGTGACGTCCAGCTAGGCGTTGCAGTTCGACGTCCCCTATAACTCACATGGTATACGCGACGTCAAGCTCGGTGTTGCAGGCGGTCGCCCCCTGTAACTCACAATCGGTCGTCCCCTATAACTCACATGGTGTCGGTGACGTCCAGCTTCGCACTGCAGTCGGTCGCCCACTATAGCTCACAATCGGTCGCCCCCTATAACTCACAGTCTCTCGCCCCCTATAACTCAGTCGCTCGCCCCCTATAACTCAGTCACTTGCCCCCTATAACTCACAGTCGGTCGCCCCTATAACCCGGTCGGTCACCCCCTATAACTCACATTCGGTCGCCCCCTATAACTCACAGTCGGTCGCCCCCTATAACTCAGTCGGTCACCCCCTATAACTCACAGTCAGTCGCCCCCTATAACTCAGTCGGTCACCCCCAATAATTCAGTCACTCGCCCCCTATAACTCACAGTCGGTCGCCCCCAACAACTCGCAGTCGGTCGCCCCCAACAACTCGCAGTCGGTCGCCCCCCACAACTCACATGGTATCGGTGACGTCCAGCTTGGCGGTGCAGTCGGCGGCCCCCTCGCGGTTGGTGGCGCGGCACGTGTAGGCGCCGGCGTCCTCCCGCGTCACGTCCCGCACGTAGAGGCAGCACGCGTCCCCGTCGCGCCGCACGTGGTACTTGGGGCTCTCGTGCAGCGGCGCGCCGTCCTTCAGCCACTCGATGTCGGGGGCGGGGATGCCTAGGACGCGCGCCGGGAACTTCGCGTCGAACGTCGGGAGCTGCGGGGAATGATGGCGGTGTCAGCTGACGATATTTTTGACCGCCTCTGTGACGCAGCGGTAGTGCATTTGCCTACCGTGCGAGAGGTTCGAAATTCGGCTGGGACAAAAAAATCCCAGGGGTTGGATGTTTACAATGTTTGTGATGTCGCTGTTTCTAGTATCTAGTTCCCACGACACAGGGTATCCTCGTGTAGAGCCAGAAGCGAGGTTAAAAAAATATGTTATTTTTCATAAAAGCTAAGTGATTAGAAATACAAAAGAGAGAATCAACTGATAAAAAGTTTGTTGACGGGGATTAAAGTATTTTGACATTTTTATGTTTTTTTAATTCTATTATACCTTTTTCTACATATGTGTAATGTTTTAAATAGAATTGCTACTATGTCAATAACAAACAAAGAAAAAAGTTACAAGATGCCTAAAAGTCACTTACGCGTTTTCTTTAATTCTTATAATATGCATATATTTCAAGTAGCGTGTAGTGAATACGTGATATAAACTACCAGAGGCAGAAATTAGCGCAACTTCAGTGAACTTATCTAAAACTGAGTATATAAACATTTTACAAGGGCACAGAAGTGATGGACACGCAGCAGCATAATGCTGTTTGTGAATTAGTTATTAATAATAATAATAAAATATTTCTCGTCCTACACTCGCAGTTTTTCCCGCGGGTGTCGTAAAAGGCGACTAAGGGACACAAACCGGGGGATGGGCAGCAGCGCCCCTGCAGTACAATTCCACCGAACTGCGATCCCCAATACGCAAGCCCAGCGTGCTGATTATGGGCACTACCCCCTATGATGGCACAACGTGGCGTTCTCTAGGGGAGGGCTGTGTCAAGCAGTGGACTAGTATAGTCTGACGACGACGACGATGACGACACTCGCAATACACCAATAGGTCCGAAGACTTGCCGATTCATTAGTATCCGCTCTTTTCCCTCCATTAGGAAACGTTCATTAATTAGCAACTTATCAACTCTCTCCCCCTGCTGATACAACACAAAACCCCCTCGTAATTAAAATCGCTTAGTTCTCTTTTGTACTAACTGAAGTTAGTAAAAAAAACGCTAAATAATTTGACGGCCTCTGTGGCGCAGCGGTAGCGCATCTGCCTACCTTGCAAGAGGTCTCAGGTTCGATCCCCGGCTGGGGAAAAAAAACCCAGGTCTTGGATGTTTACATGTTTGTGATACATCGTTGTTTCTGGTTCCCACGACACAGGGTATAGTTAGGGGCCAGAAGCAATGTATGTGCCTGTATGTAAATGTTATGTATCTATACAGACCATATCAGTGTCTATTGTTGCAAATATTATGTAATAATATCAATTTACTTACTAAAAGGGACGGGCTGAAAACCAGCGCCGAGACTACGCATGCATTCACGGCAATAAAGCTGAGCTCTTTCCTTTTTACCCCAAACATGTGAATGAGACAATAATTATCATTTGTTATTTTTTGGGCGGTAAATAATAGTAGATTATGCATTAAGGGAATAAAACCATGTATTACGTCATGGGCGGTATATTGAACCCTGAGCGGAGCGAAGGACTCCGAGTTAACTCCCGAGCGCAGCGAGGGAGTTAAATTTTAACTCCTGAGCGAAGCGAGGGAGTTATGTAGAGTCCTGAGTGTAGCCAGGGGTTCATACCGCCCGAGACTAAGACATGTTTTATTCCAGAGGTGAATACTCTACTTTTCACACCATCTGGGAGACAATAAAATTTTTCTCTTTTTTTTATTGGTGTTTCGCGCGGTCACACGACACAGTAGTTCAGAAAAAAAAGAAAAAAGGGGTGAGTTTCGAACAACAATTCGAATTTCGAATTGCAATGCGGGGCTTCTTCATAGTTTTCATGCGAATTTTGACATTCTAAATTCAAATCACTTTATTCCCTAGGGAAATTCTTCATTATTATTGCCCTCGAGAGACAAGGCTATGCTTTACGATGATATTTGACGGTACGTAATAAGGCATTGTCGAGCAGGAGGTGTGAAAAACTTTTTTCACTTTCACTTTCACTTTCAAAGATTGACCAGTTACCTGTTGTATATCAGTGAACTTCTGCGTGAAGACGGGCGGCTGGAAGACCTTCCTCACGCTGACCTTCCCCTCGGTCTGGTCTTCGCCGAGCGGGTTCACCAGCTTCACGGAGTACACGCCCGTGTCCGGGATCTCCATATTGTTTATCTCTATGCCGACCTGCAAACAGCAGTCATGTTGTTACGTCGGGCATTATTATTATAATTAGATAGATAGATAGAGATAGAGAACACTTTATTGTACATAAAAATGGAAATTACACAGATATTTCTTCACCTAAGAGTACAGACGGCGGCCTTATCACTAAAAGTGATCTCTTCCAGACAACGTTATATTAATACGTTTAATGATATTAATACGTTTAAAGATATTAATACGTTTAATGCACATAAGTAAAAAAAAAGTACAATGGCAATGTGGCGGACTTAATGCTATAAGCATTTTCCACCAGTCAACCATAGGTGGTGCAAGAATTAAATGGTAGGCATTCGAAACAAACGGAAGAAGAAAATACATTATCATTATCGATTTATTACATTATCGAGGTATTGTTTTCCAGTGAGAATATCTATAGAAGACCTGGAATGGTTAATACCTGAATACGGTCGCAGATGTGGTCAACTTTCCCCACAGTTTAACCGATGCGTAATCTCTAAAACTATGGGAGATGTTCATTAACATTTAGATTTGAAAAGCGGCGACTAGCGTATACACAGCTTGATTGGCTTTAAGATAACGCAAGTACTTGTATAACCATAACTGTCACAAACCTAAAAGTAAAAAGCTCAAATCATTCGTTCATGGGTTCATGGGTTCGAATCCCGGCTGGTAACAAAAAAAAAACCCTCAGGTCTTGGATGTTTACATGTTTGTGAGGTCGTTGTTTCTAGTTCCCACGACACAGGGTATCCTAGTGTGGGGCCAGAAGCAATGTATGTGCTTGTATGTAAATGTGATGTGATGTGATTTTGTGGATGAATGAATATTATTGTGGAAGTGTCTTAATAACTGAGAAGGATTTTTGTTTTAAATAGCCGAATTCGTGGCCCACTGAACTGAATTTACGGAAGACAACATTTTTCAGTTACGTAAGGTTTCGTCATGCGAAGATATCTCTGGTTACAGCATCCACCAACTTAAACCCTTATTATTTCGGTTGGTGCGACGTTCCCAATATTAGAGCGAGGTACCCACATCTCAATGCGAGCCTATGCTCAATTAAATAATGATGACCACACTAAATCGTTTTAGGCCCACCTCCACAGCTGAGTATAGATCTTTTCCTCCAAATTTACGGACGGAATCGTTTATGGAACATCCGTGGATTGAATTAATTTGAAACATTAATTAATGCACAATAAAGGGTTTGTATGGAGGCCAGTTCACCCCTAATAAGTATTTTGTTTTAGCTAACCTTGCCGCTGCGAATGGCAAGGGATCATGATAGACATAAAATTGTGATTATTCCGAAAGCTTCTACCAACTTACCCTCTTTCCGTCACAAGTGAGGGTGATCTTCTCACTTGGCTGCAGCGGGACGCCATCTTTGGTCCAGGACACTTCCGGTATAGGGTTGCCAACGAAGGGCGCACTCATGGACAAGGGCTGGCCCTCTTCAGCGGTGAGGTCTCGCAGCCCGTGGATAAACTGCGGACGCTCTTGCGGCGAGGAGTCGTCGCTGCGGCCTGGTGGTAACGAAAAATGTACGTCAGTTGTGAAATCCGTGAAAACTTTTAGATTCGGGTAAACATGATGAATAGCTTCTGTCGGTTGTGTGTTCAAAATTGAGTCCAAAGACACAAAGGAATTGCTACATACAGGGTGTCCCAAAAATAGGACGTCACGCTGACATCGGAGGTAGATGGACTTAAGGCGCATCAAATAAGCTTAACATGTCCATAGAAAAGTGTCACGAGTATTGAGTATGACCAATTTCAATAATTTTTGAAAAAAATGCCACTTTTTGATGATTTTTGTATCAAGGATCTTCTAAAAAACCGTTTATTTAAAAGAGAAATACGTTAACGGCTTGGTCAATACTTACTTATGATGTAGCAAACATTATTTAGTTGATGATCAAAGTGAAACACTGACAATTTTATTGTCAGAGTAAATTTTTATTCTCTCAAAAAAACAATAGCTCGACTTTGAGCATCTACCACGAAAAGAAAATACTTGAAACGTAGTGAACAAATGCTTTTAAAAACTTCCCTGTGCTATACCGATTCCAAAATGGTATAACACTTGCAACAACAACACATATGTGCCTTTAATACTGAAAAAGACTGGATTCACGACCTCTATTGTTCTGGAAGATCGATGAAGTGTAAAATAAATATTGTTTCTATTAATTGTTTAACCAGCTCGGTGGGCCGATGACATTGCGAAAGCGTCTAGTAAGTATTGGACGAGACTAGCAAAAGAACCGGATGGGTTGGCGTAAATGAAAAGAGTCCGATACCAAACAATAGGCTCTGTTTATGGACTGATTAGACAGATAGATATTATTCAACTAAATTAAAAATCTACACCAACAATCAGCCACATTTTGGTAATGCCCTGGCTTTGAAGGTTAACCGCAACGATGTCTCTAAGACATCAAGCTTTTGGGTTCCCTAAAAAAGGACAACCTATTCTCCTATACTCCGTGGGCTTGACTGCCGCTCTGGTGCGTATCTTGGACAGAGGGTCTCTTTGGCGGTGCAGCGTGGCAATGCTGCCAGCGTATTGGGATCCTTTGGTTCAGATATTTTCCGGAGTGGTTTGTTCAGTTAGGGTTTTTTTTGTGTGTTTAATTTATTATTATTTTATGTGTTCTTGACGAAAATTTATTGAATATCATACTGCGCATGTTTTTTTTTATTAAGTGTGAGATTTTTTTGTAACTTTTCTCCTATTGACGCTCAAGTTTCCACTTGATTTTCAAAGATACTTACTGGCAACACTGAGATCCGCCTTGCTAGCGCTCTCGCCTTGTTCGTTGATGGCTATAACGGCATATTCGCCGCCATCCTCGGCGGTGGCCTTGTCCAGAATGAGGGCGTGAGTCCCGTCCGGCTGCGAGACGATCTTGATGTGCTTGCCGTCTGGCACGATCTCCTTACCATTGTGGGTCCTGAGTGAAACATGTAAAGAGTTGGTTAGGAGTAATTAGGAGCCTGATACATGGAAAGAGAAGGCCGGGAAGAAAAAGTATGTCATTGATGTACAATTGTGGAAAAGTTGTTTGTTGACCGTTGTATAGAGTTGACGACCTACCTACAGTAATGCAGAAGCACTAAGAAGAAAAGTGAAAAGTGTCGACAAAAGTGAAAAGTGAAAGAGTTACGAGGATTAGTAGTTAGGGAATTTTAGAAGTCGTTTTGGTCATTCTAGGTGTAGCTTTCTAGTAAGAGAAGAAGACATCGCAGACCAATGCTAAAATTGGAACTCTTCAATAACCTCAAAGGTGGCTCACGAATAAAATGTTACATCCAGCCTGCTCACAACCTTTCGAATTACATTATCTGACTCTGTTACCAAAGTCACCTACTTTCGATCAATAAGCGTTTCCACCCTTGTGCCAAAAACGAACGCCAATCAGATATTCTACAAACAATTTGACTCCCAATAGTAGTGTAATTGATGGAGTATATGAAATGATATTTCCCAAACGATGTAAATACTGAAACCTGTTTGTCTGGTGCATCCTTGGCATCAATAATGAAATCCTCACGTTTACCGGCAAATCCTTTCAATACTATGGCGAACATCTTTGCCGTCAAGAAGGTGAGTTCATTGTTTGAATTAGATTAGATTGGACAGAAAACTGACCACTTGATGGTAGGCGGCGGGTGTCCCAACACTTTGACCTCCATCTTGGCGGGGAAGCCCTCGATGACCTTGCAGGGCTGCAGGTCTGCGATGAAGGCTGGCTTCTTCTCCCGCTGCTTCACTTCCACTGTCGCCTGAAACGTTAACGATGCTTATTAAATCATCCAATCATCAGCCCATATTATTATTATTAATACGTTTATATTTGTCCACTGCTGGACATAGGGCTCTCACAAGGCTCGCCACTTATTTTTCTTCTCAGTCATCCCAATTCAGCCGTTACCGGCAATCTGCCTCAAATCCTTAGGACAAGAGTAGTGCAGCGATCGCGTTATCCTACCAAAACTCCAATAAGAATTGCCCTACTCAATAGCTGCAGTTTGAAAGATTAGACAAGTACAGTCCTAACATTATGTTGAAACTAAGATTTGCCCAAAACTGAGCGTAACTTGGTGGAGCTTAGCATCGTCAAGTTTGTTGGGTTTGTTGTAACGGCGTTGACAACGACATCTACGAGTTCACGTTCAGTCTTAGCATAATTTATATGACGCACCTAGATTTTTCCAAAACTTAGCCCAGCATTGTCGAACTTAGGAGCTAGTGTCGCCAAGATTGTTGGTATAGTGGATAATAGAGTCCGCCTGTCGACATGACTTCACTCTCAAGTCTCCGTCCGATCATAATTTATGGGGACGCACTTAGATTTGCACAAAAATGGGACCAACATTGGCGTACTTTCGAGCTGGCATCACCAAGCCTTCTGGCGATGGTGAGGAAGTAGACTCCGGCATCCTTCGGCCGACATCATTCCACGCTCCGTCCGATTACAATCGACACACCTAGATATTCCTAGAAGTGAGCCCACCAGTGGCATACCTTGGAGCTGGCATCACCAAGCTTATTAGCGATGGTGAGGGAGTAGACTCCAGCGTCCTCCGGCCGACACCATTCCACGCTCCGTCCTATTACAATCGACACACCTAGCACCTAGATATTCCTAAAAGTGAGCTTGCCAGTGGCATACCTTGGAGCTGGCATCACCAAGCTTATTAGCGATGGTGAGGGAGTAGACTCCGGCGTCCTCCGGCCGACACGAGTCCACGATGAGGCCGATGATTCCGCCGGGCTGGTTGATGAAGTTCACCGCTTGCGAAGGCCGGATTGGTAGACCTGAGAACAGACAGAGCGGTTTAATCCTTATCTTATAACGAGAAAATAACCTGCCTAGGCGGCACGAACCCGGTATTAAGGACTTTGAAAAAACTAAGACTAAAACATGAATCTCTTCGAGAAAACTAAAAATCCACGTCGCAAGAACATACTTGTCCTTCCCGCAACTAAATTAGAATTTTTTAAGAATAGGTCACAATATAGATGCATACTTATTTAGAATAATCTACTGGAAAATCTTAAAATTATTACAAAATACAATACATTAAACACACAAGTTAAAACTCTATAAGTCAAAAAGTCCTACTACTCCATAGATGATTATAACGTGTGATAAAGAATTATAATTACCTATATACATACTAGGTTAATCTATTTTAAGTTAATTTTCTTTTAGGGTATTTAAGTACATGCATGCTTTACAATTGTATACGCTAACATGTAAATCTGCCATACCCTTACAGGGTCCATGTTCAATTAGTTAAGTTACTGTATCTTTTTTTAATTGTTCATGACTGCATTGAATAAATGATATGAAAAAAGTTTGGAGTTCTTTTTTAATTTTTTCTCCAAAATGATTGATTCAAAATCTAGATCATTTTAACTTTAACATTTTAACTTTAATTAATTTTAACTTGTAACGTTCATTAAGCCGCACCTTCTGTGCTATTTTGAATACAGCCTTTCTGTTTGTTTCTTTGTTATTGGGTGTGAAAAAGCGATAAACAGTCGCGACATTTTGCTCTACGTAGCAGAACGAGATGGCGCTACTCATTGTTGCTATATCGCGCGCGATACGGAGTACGTTGCCAGGGTCAGATAAATAATTATTCATATACTGTTTGTATTCTAGTAAGTATGTAAGACTATTTTAACATAAGGTGGGATGCATCAATTAGACATATTTTAAATACAATTATGTTTAAAGACAGTCGTCAAGCCATGTCAGAGGCCTTATTTGCCGCTTGATAACTTCTGGCAGTAAAACCCGCTACTGTCTTACAATCCTCCACCAACCCGGACATGGCCCCCGTGGTGGAGTATGGCCTAACCTTCTTGCGACGCAGGAAAAGACCCGTGCCCCAGCAGTGGGGACGAACAAGGGTTGATATCGATATCGATGTTTAAAGAATGAGATTTTTCAATAAATATTATTCACGGATAGCAGAATATTCAGAGAGGAAACTATCTGACCTGAGAAACATGATGCATTGGCAAGACCCTTGAAAGTAAAAGCATAAAGTTTGAGTTTGTCCATACCATCCTTGAACCACTTGACTTCAGGCGCCGGGAAGGCCATGACGCGAGCCTCCAACTTGAGGGGCTGGCCCACCATTGTCTTCACATCCTCCAGCTCCTGACTGAACGATGGCTTGCGCGGGGTTGCTGCAATGTTTATTTTAAAATAAATATCATAAGCTAAACATAAAAGAGCAAGACGAATTAACGAAAATAATATTGTAGACTTTTAGTCCGGATCTACTTACGGGTGTTGTCATATCGGAAGAGTCCGACCAGGTTTAAGCACTGCGAATCGGAGCGAAACCTGGTCGGACTCTTCCGATATAACAACACCCGTAAGTAGATCCGGACTAAAAGTCTACAATGTGTTGTGCTTACGAAAGTTTTAGTTCGAAAATAATATTTATCAGAATTCGTAGATCAGTCAAGGAAAACTCATGCCGTAAAAAACTCTTACGACACAAACGCGGAGTAGAAACTACTTTGCCCGTGAATTCTTCAGAGGAGTATAGGATTAAACGATAGTGGTCAGAACCGGTGACTTTATTTGATTTCAGCCAAGCGTCACGTAGTTTATCGAAGGCGAAGTTATTCATAAAGACCTCGCCAGCAGGATTGGTGATGATAGTTTGGTAATGATGGTGAGTTTGTTCGTTCCATAGTCACCTGGTGTTACGTGGTCTGTGACCTAAGATCACCAAGCAGAGCTGTATGAAAAACATCAGAGCCACTTTCGTACCTCTTGAATCCTCATAAGCAAGTGTAATGCACTCACGGTTAACAGCAACAGCGCACAAAGCAGAGCTTTCTCCGTTGGGGTTGGTGATGACCAGTTTGTAAGCGCCGCAGTCGCTGGGCGTGACGTGCTCGATGCTCAACTTGACAGTACCGTCGGGTAGAGCCGTTTGCACCACGCGGGCGTCGTCCGCTGGTAACTCCACGCCGTCCTTGTACCTAGAGCGGAGGTATTCTTGAAGACATTTTGTATAGTCCTAAATGATATGATGTGAACATTTATATGTCGCGGTCCTATCCCGAACCATCTAGAATAGAGCTTTCTGGAAGCCTATCGAATTGTCGCCGCATGCTGCGTTCTAAGAAACAATAAATGCTGCAAGCAATAATGACTCGTATGTCGACTAGCATAAGGTTCAAAACTCTTTGACATGAAACTGTTCGAGCGACGTTGCCGTGTGTACCGAGTGTAGGTACGTAGGTACGGGAATGTTCAAGAACCCTTGCCGGCGGATATAAATAGTCAGTTCCGTTTGGAATAGCGAAGAGTGAACTTCGAGAGAACATACTTGCGATACGAGCGATAACCTACGACCTCAGCGATACTATTGGACTTCGATTGGACCTGCGATTGGAATCTACGTGTGGACTTCGTGTAGTGAAGACCTGCAGACCAGACCCTGCGTGAGTAAATCCTAGGAAGTTGTCATTGGCGTTTTACATCCAAATCCAGAACCCTAGCCCGTAACACATTAATTGCCTCAGTTTGTAATGTTTCTTGCATACACCATCTAAAAAACAATGTCTCGGGCATAGTGGCGTCCAAGTGGTCCCTTCACCCAATTAGTGTGAGTGAAGGTGCCACTGGACACTGTATAAATGGTCTCATTAGGTAGATGCAAAGGCCGAAGCCTCTACGCTGCTGTTTTTAGTTAGCTCTAAGAGGACACATATAATAATTCACAAAAAGTTTCGTCAAGAGCACAGAAAAAAATACAAAAACGATAATATTTTACCGTACAAAAAAAATAGTATATTTCATAACAAGTGCGGAAAGGCTGTCATAACAAAGAGTTCCGACAAATGTCTACCCGAGCCGAGGCGCAGCCGAAGGCGAGGGTTGACAGTCGGAACAAGTTGCAATGACGGTTCCGCATGTGTACTAAACGACTATTTTTAATACAGTTGCGAAAAAAATAAGCAATTTAATAAGGAAAAATTATTTGGAAAATGGCGCCAACCGTAAAAAAATATAAGCAGAGATTTTTTTTCTTCACCCATTCTAGTAGGCAAAGGGAACTATGCCCAGCCAAGTCTTTATTAGTAGGTATTTTTTTATTGATTCAATATAAAATGAAAATGTAATTTAATGAGATGAAATGAAATGAGACCTAACCTAATTCATTAAATAAAATCATTAAATCTGATGTTGAAACAAATAAGTAGCTTCTTTTTAAAAATATACGTATTTGCATGAATAATAAAAACTTCTATGATTTTTTTTTAGTAAAAACTTCATGGTTGGTTTTTCTTTTTAATAGACATTATTTTGACAGTTGGGAATAAAAAAGCACGAGTGCGGGAAAGGTAAAAAAAAGCACGAGTGTGTAAAGTGCGTTCACGTTAACTTGACGCGTGAGAGAATTGGTAACACTGAGATGTTTACTGTTACCATGTTAAATAAGAAATCATTCCCATTACTTGGGGAAAATAAACGGATTGAGGGCTTGTCTAACCATCTTCCGATTAGGTCCAAAAGCTAATTCACATGTTATGTCCTTGTTACCAATTCTCTCACGCGTCAAGTTAATGTGAACGCACTATAATAGCCCACATCCCGCACGCTATACGTCCCTGTAATACGCCACTTTTTGAGCAACTGTATTAAAATATCGGCGTTTTACCTACCATTAAAACGCTTATTAAATTCTTACCTGATTCAAATCCCAATAAAATATATGAGAGGGCAACCCTAATTTCCTTCCCTTTCATTCTCATTCGCCTATATATTGCGGTCTTACTCGCACATCTCCTCTCTCTACCACCGCGCAGAGTCGAGCTTCGTTATTGTTCGACTTTCCTCATTGTATCAAAAAGTCCAGTCGGCAGGACTTATATTATTGGGATTTGAATCAGGTAAGAATTTAATAAGCGTTTTAATGGTAGGTAAAACGCCGATATTAAATTATGTACCGTGATTCAAATCCCAATAAAATATATGAGATGTGTTTGTTATCGCCGCTGGTGGTAAGGATGCCAATGTGATCTCCGGGTGTTGTGGAGTCATTGGAATTGAATCCCTGAAGATTGGGTTATTATAGAGATGTGCGGGTATGGTAGATATTGAATGAAAGTAATGATTGAACAAATTTAGCATGTATTTAGCAATCAACCATTAATAGTTATGTACTCTTCACATAACAAAACAGAAAAGAACCAAAACTAAAACCTTACTTCTCTTCAAAAATAATAATAATAATGAGGTAGACTTATACAGTAATCAGTCACTAGGCTATTTTAATGTTTAACTACCTAGTCAGCTGGGGTGAATAGTACTGTGACATTTTGTTCACTAGTAACTGAGTGCGTAGGTAAGACTTCACGTCTGTAGAACTTCCTGAATGTGTCACTAGAAAGCCAGTTTCCCTTCGCTAAGATATCATCGATGGGAAAGTTTTCAGCCCAGTTTTTTGATGCTACGGCTGCTCTTACGCTGCCCGGAGTGGCCTTAATGCCAGCATCTTTTAAAACTGATCTAACACACCCACCAATAATGGTGGCCGTAGCTGGTTCAGCCAGGCCAATAGTACGCAGGAATAAATTATTACTTTTGGTTGCTGATCTGCGTTCGTTAGACAGGTCGATCAGTCTAGTGACCCAATAGATTGGATCTAAGTGTATATTTGTTACGTTACGTTTTAGCCTCCAGCCTGATTGTCTATGGTTCGATCGGTCTGTTTTAGAGACAAAGACTGGCCAAAGAACTATGGAGTCATCCGAAATGACAAAGTGATCTGCATCACAGCGCAAGAGTGTTAGGTCATGAACCCTTCGTCCCGAGCATAGTAATAATAGAGCTGCTGTATATCGTGAAGTATCGTATAAGTTACTATCTAAAGGTCTTTCAGCTATGAAATCTATTACTTTACTGATATTCCATATAGGAGGTTTTCGTTCTTTAGGTTTTTTGAGAGCAATAGACTTTAACACTTGCTTTACCAAAATATGGGAACTTAAATGACTTGAGGATTCCAAATTACAGAAAGTTGATATTACTGATTTATGTACAAGTATGGTATTGTACGCAAGACCTTCTATGTTATGTAGGTCAGCTAGGTATTTTGCTAAATCACCTCCAGATGGGTCAGTAATTTTTACCCTGTTTGTTTGGCACCAGCGAGTCCAGCGAGCCCATGCAGGTCTGTATGTATTTAACGTTGAGGCCCGCCAAGCAGTTTTAAGTAAGTCCTTCTGGGCCTTGGTCCAAGAGGTTAAGGTCTCGGCCCACCCCCACATTTCCATACTTCCAGGGTCATTTCGTTGATCTCCGGAGGTGCCCGGTTGGTTGTAACATCTAGGAGAACTCGATGGAGATTTTCCACTGTGAATGGCGGTGCTACTGCCCGGTTGCGTAGGTCTGCTCTCCAGAACACCCGTT
Organism: Yponomeuta sedellus; assembly: GCA_934045075.1. Lineage (NCBI taxonomy): Eukaryota > Metazoa > Arthropoda > Insecta > Lepidoptera > Yponomeutidae > Yponomeuta > Yponomeuta sedellus. The sequence goes on along the minus strand of OW203723.1, from coordinate 24,867,381 downwards.
CCCTCCTGGGAACTACTAATAAGTATATTCCCGTTGCCTGGTTCATGTACGCTAGCACTCGCGGAATCAGAAAAGGCGGGGGAAAAATCCATGCAAGTCGGTAATGCCAGGGATTTGCTAGGGCATTGTGAAGCGTTGCGTTCTGATCGCTTCTGTCGAAAGTTCCGTACGTCGGAACTACGTGAGCTTTCTTCGACGCAAATAAGTCTATTTCCGGCGTTCCCCATTTGAGAAATACTTTCTGGGTGGCTTCCGGAAGGAGATGCCACTCCGGTGGTGCACGATGTCTCGACAGACCGTCGGCTTCTGTGTTGTAAATGCCAGGTATGTGATGAATGGTGAAATGAACCTTGTGAGTATCTACCAATTCGAAGACCTTGTATGCCAGTTCCATAAGAGCAGATGATCGAGTCCCGCCTTCGTTGCGCAGATATGCCACAACAGTTCTGTTGTCGCTCTGTATAAGAATCGAGCTTTGTTTCAAGATTTGCCCTTGTTCTTGTAGACATTTCAGAATGGCCAACATTTCTTTCCGGTTGCTGTGAAGGTGTATTTCGTCTGTGCTCCAAGTTCCTGTGAGGTACTGATCGTCTAGTGTCGCTCCCCATGCAATGTCCGATGCGTCTGTCGTTAAATAATGATTTGGACACGGGCCGTGAAGAAAGGTTCGCCTGACGCAATTTGTGAGCCACCAGTTCAGATCTTTCCTCACTGAGCAAGTTAACCGAAGGACTTTTTGTGGAAAGTTTTCGGGAAAACGATTGAGGAATTTTTGTAACTCTCGATAGTTTAGTCTGCCTCTCGGTACTGCAAAACTGGCAAAATTGAGTACGCCTAGTAAACGTTCTAAGTCTTTCCTGCACACGGCGTTCTTGTTTAGAATGTTCGAAATAAGCATGGTGATCTTTTGTTGCTTGCTTTTTGGTAGGCCTATTTGGTTTATACCACATTATTCCGAGATATTCCAGAGACTTTTGTGGAACAACTACCGACTTTTGGAAGTTCACCTTCCAGCCTAATTCTGCGAGAGTTGTTACCACAGTTTGCATGTGATAATTCAAGACTGCTCGATCTTGACTGACGATCAAAAAATCGTCTAGATAAACGATCATTCTTATACCTCTTTGCCTCAGGATCTGCGCGATCCAGTTTGTGAGAGTGGCGAATGTCTTTGGTGCCGTGTTGAGACCGAAGGGTAGGCAGCACATTTGGTAGAGTTCGTTGTTGTAGACGAGACGTAAGAAACACCTGTGAGACTTTGCTATTGGGAGGTGATAATAAGCTTGCGACAGATCTGCTTTGCACAGCCAATCGTTTGCTTGTAGGAAATTCGGAATCTGATACATATTTATTAGTTTGAAGGGACTTGTGCCTATGTACTCGTTCAACGCTTTGAGGTTGAAAATCGCACGGGAGGTGCCGTCGCTTTTTGGACGCAAAAATAGGGTGGAAAGGAAGCTGGGGCTTCGCTCCACTTTCTCGATTACTCCTTCCCTCTCTAGGGACTGTATGATTTTGGTCATTTCGTTGGAAACTGGTGTTCGGAAAGGGCAATTTTGTAAATTTGGCTTCATCAACGGTGGCTTTTCTGTAAATGGTATGCGGTAACCTTGCAACATTTTTAGAATTTGTATCGGAGCGCCCATTTTTTTCCACTGAAAATGAAACTGGCTTAAACGCCCCGCCCTGAAAGGCTGGTTGTCAATATTTGCGTTGTTTAATAGACTTGTCTCTGTATGACGGAGAGCCATGTCGTTTTCCTCCACTGCCGCGGGATGCGAAGCGTTGCCCTCTTTTTGCGTTACTTGAACCGCGACCCCGAAAGGAATCTCGGCCTTTTTGTTGATAGTGTACCGTGTCACGCTCCTTATTGTTGAAATCGCCATAGTGACTCTCTCGGTTAAAATAAGCTGAGCCACTGCAGCAAGTTTTGCCTTGTGCAGATACATGCTGTCTATTTTTGCCACCTTGCGCAGGAGCATAGTTCGGGGTTCCCTGCGCGGGATACCTCAGTGTTCCATTTGAACCTGGTTGCGCACCAGGTTTATTGGAGTGAGCCTTTGGCTGTAACCAGAAAGCTTTCTTTAAGCCACCAGCCTTTTCTAAAGCAGTGCACAAAGCGATGGGTTCAAATAGGAATGAACATGTTGGGGGAATTTTACGAAGTCCACTTTTAATAAGTGGGTCTTTTGTCGACGAAAGGATGTTGTCTCGACGCTGTTCAACAATGTCAGCTCTTCGTCCACATACCAGTTGCAGAGCATCCGCAGAGACTTTGTGGAACTCCCCACCTGAGAGGGTCTCAGTAATTTTGTCTTTGACCGATTCGTAGCATAGGTTTTCGGAATCACGGGCCCAGGATAAAAAGTTTCTTATACCTGACTGGAGCGTTTCTCTTTGCTTGAGGAGTGCGAGTGTCAGTGCAGCATATGACCGCTCAGCTAACTGGAGCTGGCGAGAGCTGTCCAGAGATTTAACTTCATCATTGCATTCTAACTCTACAAAGCCCGGTGAGCATGAAAATGTCTTTTGCACCTCCGCGTAGCGTATATCACACCATTCTGACTTTCCGAACCGCTGTAGACCTTGTAGGGCCGCTAAGTATTGAGAGTCGGCCTTTGGTACAGCCGGTTCCTTTACGCTGGTAGAAAAAGTCAGTTCAAAGTCGGGCGTGTCAGGGCCTGGCACTTCTTCATCACTTATGTCTTCTAGGGTTTGTCTATTTACGTCCAGACTGATCGTGGGAGAATGTAGTTCACGAACTGATTTAACAGTTTCACTGTAATGCCGCTCGCAATCTGGTGTAGCAGTTTTATTGTGGCGGTAAATGTGGCTTTGTAATTCACTTACTGTTTTCGTGAGCTTATCTAGAAGTCGATCATTGCGTCTCTGGCGTCGCTTACTTTTCTTATTCCTACTACCTCGTTTCCTACTCGCAGAAGCTGAAGAGCTTGAACTCGAGCTGGCTGAAGAACTTGAACTGGACGAAGAGCTCGAGCGCGCCTTCCTTTTCCGCGTTCCTTTTTGCGAGCCTTCCTTTTCAACCACTTTCTCGCTATTTTCCATATTATTAGCTGAAACAGCAATTTGTTTTAAAAATTTTCCTACTTAAGTAACAGAATTTCCTATTTAAGTACGGAATATTGTCTCCGCGACGAACAATATCCTAACACGTTACCTTAATGGCTACACCAGTAATCCAAGTATCGAAACCGCAAGATTCTAGAGAAATTTCACTTCATGGAAATTACTTCCGTTTAGTGAGGTTATTTTGATCACAGAATATACTACATTCACGTGGCCGGCACATAGTTTGCAAAATGCCACGCAACAAAATGGCGGTACGCTTCGTTTGTACAACTGATAATATTTTACGAGGTACTTACGTAATTCCACCGACCAAACCTTTATTATTTTATTCGACGAATGATACTTTAATACTTAGATGTGGTCGTTCCACTTGGTTAATATTACAGAGCTGGGAGATTCTGTTAAATTTTCACAGCGCATTTATAAGAACGACCTTTCTTGATAGGAAAAAAGGATGCCAATGAGGAAAGTCGAACAATAACGAAGCTCGACTCTGCGCGGTGGTAGAGAGAGGAGATGTGCGAGTGAGACCGCAATATATAGGCGAATGAGAATGAAAGGGAAGGAAATTAGGGTTGCCCTCTCATATATTTTATTGGGATTTGAATCACGGTACATAATTTAATAGTATATTTCATTACAAGTGTGGAAAGGCTGTCATTGCAAAGAGTTCCGACAAATGTCATTGCAAAGAGTTCTGAGGCGCAGCCGAAGGCGAGGATTGACAGTCGGAACAAGTTGCAATGACGGTTCCGCACGTGTACTGAACGACTATTTTTAATACAATTGCGAAAAAAATAAGCAATTTAATAAAGAAAAATTATTTGGAAAATAGCGCCAACCAAAGAGTATATAACCACTATGGCGCCAAGCGTAAAAAAATATAAGCAGAATATAAGGCAAAATTACCAAAAATACCTATTTCTTCAATGAAATATAGGTACAAATAATCTATTTTTACACTATTTTTATTTTAAATGCACTAAAACGTGCTAAGGACAATTAAATACCTATTTAGAGACTAAAGATTCCACCCATGCCGGGATTAGAACCCGCGTCTTCTGGCTTGCATAGCTTTTTTCTTTCTTAACTCTAAATAGGTTTTTTAAAATTGTCCTTAGCACGGGTTAGTGTATTCTATAATATAAAACTGAATCGCTGAATGTGTTGGTAAGCGGAAATCTCGAGAGCAGCTGAGCCGATTCCGCTAATTCTTTTTTTAGAATATTCCTTGAAGTTCGAGAATGGTTCTTACGGAGAGAAAAATAAAGAATTGACTTATTTAAAAACCTATTTAGAGGCTAAAAATTTCACCCATGCCGGGATTTTTAGCCTCCAAATAGGTTTTTAAATTTGTTTTCACACCTCCTGCTCGACAATGCCTTATTACGTACCGTCAAATATCATCGTAAAGCATAGCCTTGTCTCTCGAGGGCAATAATAATGAAGAATTTCCCTAGGGAATAAAGTGATTTGAATTTAGAATGTCAAAATTCGCATGAAAACTATGAAGAAGCCCCGCATTGCAATTCGAAATTCGAATTGTTGTTCGAAACTCACCCCTTTTTTCTTTTTTTTCTGAACTACTGTGTCGTGTGACCGCGCGAAACACCAATAAAAAAAAGAAAAATTTTATTGTCTCCCAGATGGTGTGAAAAGTAGAGTATTCACCTCTGGAATAAAACATGTCTTAGTCTCGGGCGGTATGAACCCCTGGCTTCACTCAGGACTCTACATAACTCCCTCGCTACGCTCAGGAGTTAAAATTTAACTCCCGAGCGCAGCGAGGGAGTTAACTCGGAGTCCTTCGCTCCGCTCAGGGTTCAATATACCGCCCATGACGTAATACATGGTTTTATTCCCTTAATGCATAATCTACTATCTTTAGCACGGGTTAGTGCATTAAAAATAAAAATAGTAGAAAGAATTGTCTGTTAAGCGGTACGAAGTTCGCTGGGTCAGCTAGTTAAAAATAAAAATAGTATAAAGAATTGACTGTTAAGCGGTACGAAGTGCGCTGGGTCAGCTAGTTAAAAATAAAAATAGTATAAAGAATTGACTGTTAAGCGGTACGAAGTGCGCTGGGTCAGCTAGTTAAAAATAAAAATAGTATAAAGAATTGACTGTTAAGCGGTACGAAGTGCGCTGGGTCAGCTAGTTAAAAATAAAAATAGTATAAAGAATTGACTGTTAAGCGGTACGAAGTGCGCTGGGTCAGCTAGTTAAAAATAAAAATAGTATAAAGAATTGACTGTTAAGCGGTACGAAGTGCGCTGGGTCAGCTAGTTAAAAATAAAAATAGTATAAAGAATTGACTGTTAAGCGGTACGAAGTGCGCTGGGTCAGCTAGTTAAAAATAGTTTAATGAAAAAATGAAGTGAGCTCACCACTTGGCCGTCGGTATGGGGCTGCCGTCGAGCTTGGCCTTGAGCAGCAGCGGCTCTCCCTCGTCCACATCGCGCTGGCGCTCCAGGCGCTGCGCGAAGCCCGGCGCGCTCTGCGCCAGCGACACCGCCGCCTCACACTCCGCCTCGCCAGCCAGGCTCACGGCGCGGACCTTGTACTGGGGGAGGTAGAAGAAGAAGAAAAACATTTATTATAGCCACAGTACACACGCCACAGTAACAAAACAAACTTATAACACAAACACTAAAGGTCACGGCGTGTCACTGCCGCTATAAACGGCAACTGACTCAGCCTATGCTGAAGGGCCAGCTTTCAGCGCTGATTTTCAATCAGAGCCAGGAGGTGTTCCGCGAGCGTTACGGACTGCGGTGTGGTGCAATCATGGAAAATACCATACTGAATAGAATACTTCGGACATGGAAAATACCATACTGAATAGAATAGACGGCCGCCGATCAAAACTATCATCATCAACTGATAACCACGGTGGAATTGCACTAAAGGGGGCGCCGCTGCCCACCCCCCGGTTTGTGTCCCTTAGTCGCCTTTTACGACACCCGCGGGAAGAATTGGGTTGGTGCTATTCTCTGGGCCGACACCACACAGCATTGATGTACAGCATATCATTCCGATGTAAAAACCCTAACTGCAAAGTAGGTACTCGGGGCTGCGAGTGATGCAAATTACTTCAGCCAGATGTCGCTGCCTGTACGTAATACAGAGAATATTGTAAAGAGGTTCGAAATTTCACTGGTGCCGGTGAGTCGCCCATTAGCTCAGTCGGAAAGAGCGCTGGCAAGGATAGCCAGAGGACGCGGGTTCAAATCCCGGCATGGGTGGAATTTATACTCCCCGCCACCCTCTAAATAGGTTTTTAGCATTGATGGTATTTCTTAATGATTCGCGATGCCCATGCGTGGTTATCGGTTGCAGTATCCCGGTACGGTGTCATAGTCCAGAAAAATTTTAATTTAAATAAAACTTCTGTTTGAAATCGACGTTCAGATTATAAATTATAAAGTGATACAAAGAGTACACCTGCGAAGATAGATTTCATTCCTAATGCTTGATGCAGTTGAGCTACCACCCCAATCCTGATCGTATGTCTCTTATCATCAGTGACCTCCTCGCCGTAATGATACTCGTGAATCTCCAGCTCGGAAACTTGAGGTACAGATTAATCTTTGACTACCAACATCTTCTCATCACTATACAGTTTAAAAAAACCGTTCTTACCTTCCCAGCATCTGAAGCGTTGAAGTGCTTGATCTCCAACGCGCTATCCACTTGAGCTACCACCTCGGTCTTGATCGTATGCCGCTCATCATCAGTGATCTCCTCGCCATCACGGTACCAGTGAATCTCCGGCTTCGGCACTCCATCGGCGCGGACTTGCAGCGACACGTCGTCGTAGTCCTTGACTGTCTGCTTCTGGAGAGTTTTGGTAAACACTGGCGCGTCGACTAAGGAATAGAAAAATTATGAATTAGAAATAATGATAGCAGATAGATCCACCTGAAATGGCAAGGGCTGGTCACATCTGTCATCCACCTACGAATGATTTTAAAAAGTTCCCGAGCAAGGAACACGAATCGGCCCATACCGCATAAGATGCCTGCTAGCTCGGTAGATTGAAGATTTGCCGAAGACAGCTGAATGATTACTGAAATAAATGGTAGCTGTGGGAGCCTATCTCAAGCAGTGGAATGTGGAATGATATGTTGCATTAGATGATGTCGGCAAGCCCAAATCGTTTGGGGAGTAGATATAGAAAATATGAGAAAAGAAAAAGAATACCAGTACAAAAGACAGTCTATATTCTTAACTCTACAGAATTATAGTTCTATAATGTGGAAGGCGTCTATGAGATACGTGGCTACATCCTTTTTGTTATGGAATGGGAGCAACGAAACGATAAAGAACTCTTCCTTTCGCAAGTTTTACGCCTTAATCGCTTTCTGATATACATATAAATAAGAACTTACTATGATCGATAATACCCACTTTCTTTGAAGCTTGAGTGTTCCCGTGGATTAAAGAGAGAAGTGGCAAAAGATAAAAAAGAAGCATCGCAACTTACGAGTATAAAAATACTAGAACGAGATAATTCATTTATTTGCTACTAAGTGGGGAAAGAAAATTCAGCCTTCACCGTATTCTAACCTGTAAATATGAAGAACTTACTGTGAACGGTAAGCGTGGCCTGCTTGGCCGTCTCGCCAATTTCATTAGTGGCGGTGAGGGTGTAAACGCCGCGGTCCTCCAGACCCACTTTCTTCACCAGCAGCTTGAAGGTCTCCGTGGAGCGGTCCTCGATGATATCGTAGCGCGAGGACGGTTGGATCTCGTAGCCATCCTTGCTCCTACAGAGAGGACTCTCGTTTGTGATGTGGAAGACGGATCAATGCCTATCTAGTTTCACACAAACCTTTCTAATCTGATTGGTATTTCTAATATGTTTGCCGGGAAAGTTAATCATGATGACTTTCAGTAACGGAAGTGCGATGGAAGAAACATAATCAGAAACCCGGAACTGAATAATCTTTTTAGGAAAATCTCGACTCTTCCTCATTTAATATAGCCGTCTACATTGTAGAAGCATGAGACAAATAGGTATTCAGACTCTTTCGTTATTTAACCGTGCTGTACTTCGTTTATGTATAAATATAAGAAGTACCTATGTATTTATTTAAGACATTGCCCATACAGCGTCAGTATCAATGGTGACTTTATGACCTGTTGTTGAGAGAAACCAGAAAGTGTTAAAAGGTTGTCTGGCGACACTGCTCTGAGCGATAAGACCAGCAATTATACAATAATAATTAGATTTAAGAAATCATGGTTGTAATTCTCTTTTTCTGGTTGTGCATGAACTTTTTTCTAAGTGCCTTTCGACGCTTACCATTTAACCTCAGCGATGTGGTTGGCATGTATGTTGGCCACGAAGAAGGTTTCCTCGTACGGCTGGGCGGTGACATCAGCTAGCCCTTCGATCTCTGGCCTCAGCAGGATGTCCAAGCGAGCGGAGCTCTCGCCCACTCCGTACTGGTTCTTGGCTTGGATCGTATACACGCCGGTATCGACGTGACGACCTGGAGGAGGACAAAAGAGAGAGGGTTATTGGAGTGAAGGCTTATTAATGTGGTAGACTTTGAATTTCAGATAAAAGCCTTTAACCCGCGGAGACTGTCTCGAGAGATCGGACAGACCAAACAGCTCAGTAACTTGACAACTTCTGGATCTATTTAAACGGCCTTCTATCCAATAAAAATCTACCAAATCTTTGACATAAGTTCACTCACAGTAGGCATATGTATCGCAATCGTACTGTCCTTCAGTCCGTCCCCGATCTCTTTAGAGTCAGATTCGTCTTTTTTTCATTTTGACGCCGTTGCGAAGTAATATGAATCGAGGGTGACGGCTTTGAGCGACTTATTCTTATAGGGTCATTTATGTTCACTGTACGCGCTAGCATATTGACTATTTAACAATTAAATTATAATAATCTAACATACTACGTCCTTTTATGTATAATAAAATCAATAAACTTCTAGATCTTTATCCACTAAATCTACACATGTGTAAGCATAAACTTAAAAAATATCTTCTCTCCCTCAAGTATTCAGAAACAGAGGCCCTTTTCACCATCCTAAAATAAAACCAACAACAAACTGAAAATACAACAATCACACACAAATAAAGTCTATAATAAAAATATAAGTAAACTAAACACGTTCACCAGCATTCACGCAAAACAGCATTCACGCACACCTACCAATACTTTCCCCCATAAACACACACACACACACACACACATACACACACACACAACTAAACAGGTCTGTTTTAATTAAATTTTTCAAACTTTAAAATTATTGTAAACAACGAAAGCACCTTATTATAATCATATTATATTTGTAATAGTTAACTTTCCGTTAACTTACGTTAACTTTCGTTAAACTTACGTAGTAACCCAGTGTTAATTGCACCATTAGGGAAGGACTGACTCCTAAGATACAGGTTACCCTAGTTTAGGAGTCAGGACGCTACGAAGTATTATAAGAAAGCCGTGTTCACATATTGAATGTTACATTGTATGTTTTTGGCAATAAATTACTTACTTACTTACTTACTTACTTACTTACTTACTTACTTACTTACTTACTTACTTACTTACTTATACTTTTAATACAATTTTGGATCTGTAAATACTAATTTATTATATATTTGTACGCCTTATGGGCAAAACATAGAGATACGTACCTATTCTCTTGAATGTTATACCTATGTTTTACAAATAAATTCATCTCATCTCATCTCAATACACTTTATCACTATTTTCACTCACCAGTACCAGCACAGAGGAAACCCAATAGGAATATGAAGGGTGAAAGTGCACTCCTTAAGTCCATACTCGATTTCTTTATAATCAGTGTCGGCCTGTGCGGTTGCGTCAGGCTTCAGTTCGACTCCGTTGAGGAGCCAAACCACGTGGCACCAACCGCGCATACCAACTTGAGGGTGGTGGGTTCGAGAGACCGCAAAAGATCAAGAACTTCACAACTATGTCCACCTGAACTATGAGCTACGTTCTTTTATCCAAAAACAATCTACAAACACCTGAGCTCTCAGGCTTTGTCACCTTACTCACCAGTAGGAATATGCAGGGTGAAAGTGCATTCTTTCAGTCCGTGCTCGATCTCCTTAGAGTCAGATTCGGCCTTTGCGGTTGCGTCAGGCTTCAGTTCGACTCCGTTGAGGAGCCAAGCCACATGGGGGAGTGGGTCGGCCGTGCAGACCGCCTTGAGTGTGACGGGTTCACGTTGCATGACTCGCTGCGCCTCCAGCGGAGATGTGAAGATTGGCTTGCGGAATTCATTAACAGCTGGAAAGGTTGGAAGGTGAGTAAATGTTTTGTCGAGTACGTACCAAGTGAGGTTTTGCAGTATGTTTCACAAAATAAATTAAATGTCTGAGCAATGACATTGAAATTAACCTCCCAACAACTAACCCTTGATTGATTGGTTAGAAACTATATTCATAAGAGTTAAATAATGATGTCCCGTGTTATTTACCTTAGGGGAGGCCCAGCGACTATTATATCACTATCATACTGCTGAAATGAGGGAATACCTGTTTTCCTAGACCAACAATTTCCTCACTTAGACGGGACTTCCCTTATTAGAATAACTTTCTTCTTTCACCTTATATGCCCAAACAAATGCAACAGTCTTTTATTGCTAAGGAATCTCTCTGAGTAAATAGTATTGTAGTCAAGGTATACTCACAAGTAACAGCCAATTCAGCCTTCAGCACTTTCTTTCCAATGTCGTTAACGATCTCGCACTGCCACTTGCCACCGTCGTCCATCTCGACGCTGTCGATGACCAGCTTATAAAGATCTCCCTCGTTGGTGATATGGATTTTGGCATTCTGTTTGACTTCCTTCCCGTCGTGTAGCCAACGGACCGTGGGCTTGGGGGCCCCAATAGCCTGGACGGTGTAGACCAGAGGAAGGGACTCGTAGATGTGTTGGTCTTTGAAGTTGCTTTCTTTGACTGTGGGTGGTGCTGCGGGGAAGAGTTTGAGGTTAGAAGGGGATGTGGTTTAGTTTTTGGGCGACTTTAATTATTTTTGGTCCGAGAAATAAAATAAAAACTTTGTAACTATATAATAAAAGAGGCAATGAAAATATGGACTTCGCTTTTAGTCAGACATGGAATTGTAGCAAGAGCTTATGACGTAGATTTCTAATAAGAGATAGGCAAGTTTGGAATAAAAGTATTCTATATAATAAAAGAGGCAATGAAAATATGGACTTCGCTTTTAGTCAGACATGAAATTATAGCAAGAGCTTATGACGTAGATTTCTGACAAGAGATAGGCAAGTTTGGATTTAAAAATCTTTTGGGTTCTTTCAATGCGTAGAAATATGTACAGTAGAAACAAAACGACACCAAAACGAAGCTCCTAGAAAACCCCACTGAAAAAGAAACAAAACACATAAATTATGTACAATGTGTAGAGACAAAACCATCGAATAGATCAAAGTAAAGAATAGTATTGGCGAATATAATACAGCTGTTATTTGTTGAAAAATTTAATCACAGTAGAAGAGTGTATAGTCCCGCGTATTTTAAACTTACCAGTCAGTGTCTAGTTTGTAGTGTTTCAAAGAGAGCTAACACCATTACATACCTTGCATCGGTCTTACTTCGCAAAGTAAAGATTTGGCATCAGATGATTTCATGTGTATGAGACCTTACGAACTAAACATCTAAAAGCGTAAATTGACCATGCCGCCAAAACCGTGCAGCTAAATAATGTAAAGACGGTTTACCTTTATGACATGATGATTGCAGATGCATCTTTCTAATATCGCCGCCGGATCGGGGTCCAAATATTAGTATGCCAGAAGGGAATGTTATTACGCATGCGCGCTAAAACAAACATACGGACAGCACATTAGTTATTTTCAACTTACGGGGCGTTGATGGTGCAATACGAATTAAATGAACCAGTTCAGAACTTCTCTACTAGTCTAGTATATGTTGATGTCTTCATTCACTGAGTTTCGGCATAATATCATTCATTACTCGTGTAGAGAATGATATTACGCAGATTTGTATTTAACATTGCTTTAAAAAATTAACTAACGTTTGTGAGATATATCCCAAAGTGGATTAAATTACTCAACGTTTACTAGAAGAGATTTACAAAAATGGTAGCAAAGAATGGGGGATCTGAAGCATCGAAACAGCAATTCTGTTCTCAAAGCGATAGTGGTGTTATTCCTGACAATTGCGCAGCGTTAATTTTCTTTTCTCAGCCTTCAATAACATCAAATAACGTATCCGCTGTTTGTAATTTTGGACATTTACCTTTTGCTTCGTCTTCCCGGGTTAAGATATCGTCTAAAATACTCCTTTGCCTCTGACTCCTTCGCAATAGTGCCTCGATTTCCCCATCGTCCTCTTCTTCAACTATATCTAGCTTAACTACGTTCCGCTTTCGCTCTACGGTCGTTTCAGTTACGTTTTTCGTTATGTTTTCGATATTCTTTATTGGCCCTATGACTAGCTCTTCTATCAGGCGGTTTCTGACATCGTCTTTTTTGCTTTCGGCAGTTTTGAAATCATCCAAATCGAATTCCTTGGAGATGTGTATGATTTTCTCTGTGACATCGTTTTCGTAGATTTTGTGAGTCTTTTCTTTTACTATCAACGCCTCTGTTTCTCCGCCGTCTGTTAGATATTCTTCTTGGAATGAGGATGATCTAACATAAGAATCTTTACTGAATACTTTTCTAGTATCGTCTATATCAAATAAGGATTTAGATAGATCTTCAATAGAAATTTCTCTAGAAAGAGGCTCATTGTGCCAGCTATTTTCATCCTCTGAGACAGACATGATAGAAATTGTTCTATTTGAACTGTATCTGCCACATCTAGAACCATATTCTGCTTCGGAATCTGTTTGCGGTTCTTCTATAATACCGTAAGTACCCCGTCTGACATGGTCAGGAACACCATAATGACCCATTTCAGTTAAGAAATAGCTGTGACTAGCTATCTCTTCGACTTCCAAGGAAGTTTGATGGGGCTTATTTGGTTGAATGATTTTTCTGTCGCCGAAATCATCATCGTCTTCATAATAGACGGAAGTGGATGTCATTTTGTGTACGGTATGCGTTTCCGCCGGACCTAACAGTAAAATTGTCAGTTGATATTTTGGAAATAATTAAGAGGTTATGATTTTGTTAGGAAGCGTGAAAGAGAGGAGTGTTAATAAATGACAGATTTAGTTGTGGATGTTTTTAATTTGAGAATAGAAAAAGCCAAATAGAAAGGTCTAGATACAATGTGACTACTAAAGGAAAAGGTATACTAAAAGCCAGACAATACTGACCTGTGATGATAGCGCCGTGCGACCTCGTGCTGCTAACTTTAGATACGACAATTAATCCATCGTCGCCTGTCTTGAATGTGGTAACAGTTTGAAATACTCGGCCTAGAGGAGAACAATAATAAAAACATACACACTGGGGTTGGTTGGTTAAGAACACCAAGTTAAATGCATGCAACATATTTGCGAAGTCACTAAAAAACAAGGAATATACAGACCAACTTCGCATATAATATAAGAAAAAAATTGTCTTGTTAAGTACTACATGTACGGAAAATAAAATGCAATACACTTTGTCGATTAGGACTGCATATTCCCATTTATGGTGAAATTGACAAAGCTAGTTTTCGGAGTATAAATAAAGCCTGAAGCTGTGACAAATGTTGGTCTTATACCTTCACTTTCGGCACTCAATGGCTCATCCAGAACCTTGTCTTTTTTAATGGATTTACGTTTGGACGACTTTAGGTCTTCATCTAGTGCTACTTCTTCAATAACCTCCGGCTCTGTTATGCTTTTCCTTCCAGTTTGTTTTTTGGGAGTTTTGATTTCTTCTTCTTGTGCTTTTTTGTTTTTCTCATTGTGGTTTTCATCCCAGAAAGACTTTTCTTCAGCCACCTCGGCTTCAGTGATAGATTTCCTAGCTTTACCAGGTTTCGGTGTTTCCACATCTTCAACTTTGGTCTTCTTATTCTTGCCATCATCTTGGTCATCCCAGAAAGACTTTTCTTCGGCGATTTCTGGTTCTGTTATAGATTTTGTAGCTTTGCTTGCTGGTTTGTCTACATCTTCAGATTTTGCTTTCTTAGACTTGCCATCATCATCGTCATCCCAGAAAGATTTTTCCTCGGAAACTTCCGGTTCTGTAACCGATTTTCTAGCCTTGCTTGGCGCTGGGACTTCTACATCATTAGATTTTAGTTTTTTAGCTTTACCATCATCATCTTGGTCATCCCAGAAAGATTTTTCTTCCGCAAACTCAGGTTCTGTTATGGATTTTCTCGCTTTGCTAGGAGCTGGCTGATCAATTTCGTCAGCTTTAGCTTTTCTAGCTTTGCCATCTTCTTCATCGTCCCAAAAGGACTTTTCTTCGGCAGTTTCTGGTTTAGACTTGCCTTTATTAGCTGTTTGCTTCTCGACGATTTCAATATCTTCCTCGACTAAGAGTTTCTTTGATTTACTTTCATCTTCGAGATCGTTTTCAACAATTGATTCCTTTTTGAACCGGGAATGAACTTCTTTTGCTAGATTCGGGAAAATCAGATTGTGTATTATGAAAAACTTAATGAACTAATGAGGGGACATCACAAATGACACTAAAAAAAGGTGCAAAGTGCATTGGTGCTTTGATGGGCATACTTTAGCATTCTAGTCTATTGAATGCTTAATGGATGTCAAGACTACCAGTTTTGGTTCAGAGTCAAAACAACACTATAACGTGCTATGGAGATGCAATTGGTTATGTCAAACTACTTTTACCTCCTACGTGTCGTGCTCTGTAGAAAATTGCAAAGTTCTTACCATCAACATGTTTGTATTTTGTAAAAGTGTGGTGCTTGTGTTGAAGATACTTGCAAACTACATTTAGCTTATTAATAATTTTAAGAACTTAACTATATTACCAATTTACCACTACCACTCTAAATCTTATGAAATAACCTTAGTAGGAAAAATTGGGTAGAAAACGAAACTCATAAACGGAGTCATAGCTCAACCAAGTAAACTATCACTGTATTCTTCGGCAACGATATTTTTTCGTTCTTTTCTGAATTTATAATCAACATAACATAATATAATCAGAAGATCTCTTCAGGATCCCTCCACAAGGTCACTGATATCATCAGGGTTGGAGCCTTACATACTACGACTACTGGGACTACGACGACTTCGACTAAGTACGGAATTGTCGAACCTAAGTAAACCCCACGGCATCTAAAACTATTCAAATACTCACTGTGCACTGTGACGGTACTCTTGGAGGAGACACTTCCCATCTCGTTCTCGGCTCGCACCTCATATTCGCCGCCGTCTTCTTCCTTCACTAGGTTTACAGTCAGGTAGTAATTCTCCAGCCTGCAGGGGAGATCAAGCGTTGTTACTCGATTGTAGTAGATACAGCGGATAAACGGTAGGCAAACCAGCGATCGGAAAGCTGTGCACGAGATTGGTAGGATTACGAATGGATTGGCATGACAAGGAAGAAGCGTATACTTAGCAGCGGTCTCTAAAGGGTTGGATATATAAATGGTGAACTGTATTAGGCATACATAGACATAAAAAGAAGAAACTAACTTTTGTATATGGAAAGGACAGAAGTCAGCACTCCGGTCTACCAAAATTGTCATGAAAATTGGAAGAATAAAAATAAATAATCGAAAAGGTCAAATGATGGAAACTTTTTAAGATTAAATTAAGATTAAATTTTTTTTTTGATCAAGTAAAAGGTTTCAAGGTTGGGATGGACGAAAGACCTAGGGAGTTCCCTCCTTTGGTAGACGACATGTGGACCAGGGTGCAGTCCGAGGATCTGACCATATCGTTAAATCGGGGAACGTTCGTAAATGCGGATGGCAAGGGACCGTACGGTAGGAGATGTTATTTGGAGTAAAAGACCTACACACGGTGAACAGCGGTGAGCTGATGATGATTATGAAAAGGTCCAAGAAGCTGCATCCAAATATTCCATCTCACCTTTGAGAATCTCTCTCGATCTTGATCCTAGCGTCGGTGTTGACCTCTTTGCCGTCCTTGAACCACTTGATCTTGGGCTCAGGGCAGCCTTCCACGTCCACCTCCAACTTCAAGGTCTGTCCAGCGTCGACCGTCATGTCGACTAAGCTCTTGGTGATGCGGGGTTTCCCTGGAGACACAGATGAAGGTTACAATGTGGCTTTTACTTATACTTGTACACGTATTCCGAAAGCAAAGTTTCATCGAATTTGAGCGTCCA
Organism: Yponomeuta sedellus; assembly: GCA_934045075.1. Classification (NCBI taxonomy): domain Eukaryota; kingdom Metazoa; phylum Arthropoda; class Insecta; order Lepidoptera; family Yponomeutidae; genus Yponomeuta; species Yponomeuta sedellus. The sequence goes on along the minus strand of OW203723.1, from coordinate 24,851,030 downwards.
ACTTATATCCAGCAGACCATCAATAATGCCGTAAGAAGCTACCAAGCGAAACATCACTTTGTTGTTTGGTAGTACAATCATAATTACACTATTTTAATTTTTAATGCACTAACCCGTGCTAAGGACAAATTTAAAAACCTATTTAGAGGCTAAAAATTTCACCCATGCCGGGATTCGAACCCGCAACCTCTGGCTATCCGTGCCAGCGCTCTACCAATTGAGCATAATTCACACTGACAGGGAAATAATCCAAAGAGCTATATGGTACAGTGAAGACACGACGTCCACTTTACTTTGCCTCACTTTATTCAGGTTTACCAGTACTATACTGTACACAAATTATGAACAAAAGATATCACTTCGTTCCACAAGTCGCTGGTAATAATGAGGATGTTCTGTCGATACCCAAATTTTTGAACTAAAACTTTCGTAAGCACAACACATCGTAGACTTTTTGTCCGGATCTACTTACGGGTGTTGTTATATCGGAAGTGTCCGACCAGGTTTCGCTCCGTACGCTGAGATTCGCGTCGTCGGTTGCTCGTCTCACACTGCGAGCAAGCTCTGTCTCTGCTCACCATGATTAAGCTCAGCGAATCGGAGCGAAACCTGGTCGGACACTTCCGATATAACAACACCAGTAAGTAGATCCGGACAAAAAGTCTACGATACCCAAATTGTTGGAGACGCGCTTAAAGTGAACGCTAGATATCTCGGTCGAAACGTTCCCAGAATCCAAACGCGTGATCATTAACTTTTACACAAATTACGAGAAAAAACGTTACTTTGTTCCACTAGTCACTTATCTACAATGAAGGCGGCCTGACAATTCTGTAGTTTGTATGTGTCTGTATCAAGTGTCACCACTTCCTTCCATAAGTTACTTACTGTCGGCAGTGCAGGCGGCCTAACAACTGAAGTCTGTACATAAATTATAAGCATACTCCCACTTCGTTGCACAAGTCACTTACTGTTGACAGTGAAGGTGGCCTGGCAGCTGTCAGAGCCCAAGTCGTTGGAGACCCGGCAGTGGTACACGCCAGACATCTCGGCCGACACTTCCTTCAGGATCAGCTTGTGCGTGTTCCCGGAATCAACGCGCGTGAACACGGACTTCTTTTCAGTGATCTCCACGTCGCCAGCGTACCTTTAGGGAAGGATGGTTTTATATAACACGTGTATGATGTTTAAGACTTTTCCTTGATCTGATAGTAACATCATCTACCTCTGTTATTGATCTAAATTAATGACAATTTTAACATTGAAGCATAACAATGAACATATTTAAATTAGAACCCCTTTCTTTTAAATTTAGTGCTGACTGCGAGACTAACCCATGGCTTTTTGTGTCATTATTTTACTTACTCGTAGCGTTCGTGGCCTAATCGAACCAAATAATTGGAATCAATCACTTAAGTTAAGCAACAACAGGCGCGGTCAGGTGCAGGATGTGTGACCGTCCCGTGAATACCGCTAGCGGCATTTTTTCCGAGCGCTTCCGTGCTTTGCAAAGCACGTTAAGCCATTCATGCCGGCTGTCATGTAATGGCAGTCGTTAAGCCATGTCAGAGGCCTTATGGGCGGCTTGATAACTTCTGACAGTAAGTCCCGCCACTGTCTTACAATCCTCCACCAATCCGGACTTGGCCCCCGTGGAGGAGTATGGCCTAACCTTCCTGCGATGCAGGAAGAGACCCGTGCCCCAGCAGTGGGGACAAACAAGGGTCGATAACGACTATGATACACTAAAGCACTCAAGGCCCAGCAAGTCAGCAACTCACCATTTGACAGTGGGCTCCGGGTAGGCCTCCACGGAGACTGTAAACTCGACGTTGACGTCTCCCTCCCTAGCGGTGACGTCACGCAGCTTTTCCGTGAACACGGGCCCGCAGCGCACCTTCAGGTTGGACGAGTCTGTCACCGCGCCGTGGACGTTGCGGATCTGGTGCAGGATACAATATTGAGCTGTGTTCTACTAGACATAGATAGATAGTAACAGTAGTAAGTAACTAATCGCCTAATCTTAAAATGTCCAACCTACTTGATCAGTCTCCCACTATACAGACTGTCGTCTAGTGTGGGGGTCGCCGGTAAACATTGTCGTTTTATTCTTAACATAAACCAATAAATTTTTAACCTTCTCATACCCTTCGTAACTGTGTGTAAAGTGGTTTTTTAATAAATATTTTTATGTTTATGTTATGTTATTTTTCAATACACTTACCATATTATCCTTATACACATATTTGACAAATATAATTTCCGTACAAATTAAGTGTGTAGGATTGTAACGTCGGTGTCTATACTAGTATAAAATACTCTATGACAGATATCAGATAGATAGAGAACACTTTATTGCACAACCAGCAAAAAAATATACAATCATGATTTCTTAAAGCTAAGTAATGTTGGCGGTCTTATCGCTAAGAAGGATCTCTTCCAGACAACCTCTAGATGGAGCAAATACTTCATGATTCACCTGCGTTATTAGATTAGATAAGAACTCTTTATTATCTGCAACTATTCACCTTCAAAGTCTTCTGTGATTTCGTTTATAGGCTGACTCTAATTTTTACAACAAACACAATGGTTTCTAGTGATAAATTCTATAACTAGAAATAAACCATATTGTTTGTTATTGTTCGCAACACTATGGTTTCTACTGATTAATCTCATTCGTACGGAAAGAGGTTTTTTTTTTATCTGATTCCCTTTAGTTGGACTGTTTTGGTCTATTGCAGTTTTATACTGTTTTGCTTCGTACAAAAAGGAAATTTTATTTTAAATTGAATATGCTATTTCAGTTGTGATATAGTAGTTGCTAAATAAGATATTTAGTTGTATATTAAACGGGTCTTATCGCGATTATTTATTAGGTAAAACGTAACTACCTTAATTCCCAGCGTTACCTACTAAATAATCGCGATTAGAACCGTTTATATCTATCTATATAAATAAAATTCAAAGTCCTGACTGAGTGACCCACTCATCAACGCCCAGCCCAAGCCGTTGGACCTAGGCAGATCAATTTTGCACAGGGGGTCTATATATAACGTAGGCAAGGAGTAAGACCAGATTTTTTGAAATTCAACCCTTAAAGGGGCGAAAAGGGTTGTCAAAATTTGTATACGAGGTATAAAGAATGTTGTCTAATTTTCTTCAAACTTAAAATAAATACTCTTCAACACAATTGATTGAACACGTGTTTAGTCGTTTTTCTAAATTTAACCCTTAAGGGAGTGAACGGGATTGCAAAAAAAGTCCACGCGGACGGACGGTCGCCGGCAAAAGCTAGTATATTACTATGAATGAACATTGCGAGTCATTTATAAGTGAGATATTGTTTGAAAGCTTTTTTCTTTACTTTTTTTGTTCTAGTAGAAAATTCTACTCACTACGAAAATACTACTAAGCTTAGAGTATATACTACAGTAGTAGTATATACTCGAAGACTCCAAGAAAGAAAGTGCATTGAAAGTTTCCTGCTAGACTGACCTCGCAAGAGTACTCTCCAGCATCAGCGCGGCTAGCGGAGGTGATGGTGATGGAGTGCGCCTGACCGGAGGACGATATCTTGACGCTTGACGACTCCACCAGCTCGGCTTTGTTCTTGAACCTGGAAAAGGTTATATATATTATATTAACAATGAGCTTAAGAAACCTGAGCCCTGTTTCATAGATCTACAGTCTTATATTGTCTCTCGAGTTTTACTACGACAATAATTCGAAGTTCATCAACCCACAGATTAACAAGTAGGACGACTATCAAATTGTCATAACATGTGCATTGTAGTTTTATAAAACGTCGCCTCGGGAGCCAATTCTCACTTCATTAGCAAGTAATTCGTATACATTTATGATTTGTGAACTCTACTTAAAATGTCAAACGACAGACAAAATTTGTTCTCTGAAAGCCATGCTACCTTGAATTCGAATGAGATAATAAATATCTTAAGTAGACAAATAACAGTCATTAAATGACTCTGTCGAGTTATCTTAGTTTTGTGCGACAAATGTTTAAGCATTAGAATATTTTTCATCTACGCTTTCAATTCGCATGGGCGAGCATCAGTTCCCACGTCTTAATATACAGAGTTTTAAAATTATCTATAAAGTATTAAACTTTATTCAAAGATGTTATTGCACACAAAACATTAAACAGGAAAGTACATAAGAAATAAAATCTACAAAGGCGAGCTTAAATCTGTAAGAGATGAATGTATTGTGTCAAAACATATATTACATTCAATTCAAAACTTGAAAATCTTTTTTTAAGTATCGATATATTTGGGTATGCTTCCAATAATGGTTGAAAATATAATTGTAAATTTTTGATTATATGAAAAACAATTCTTCTAAATAAATAAAAGTGTGGCGAGCACATGTCAACTGTGCGCGAGCACTACCTACTCCAACATTTCTGCACCTGCATAAATATAACGTCGGACTAACAACAGTGGGACCAGCCGTCCCCAGGCATACGATCTGCCTGGCGAGAAATTTCCCTTTATAGTGGGAGAGCACGATCACACGCTCTTCCATATAAAAGTTATATTTAAATGTACTTTTTTTAAACGAACAAATTCCAACATAATTAATAAGCTCACCACTTGACAGTGGGCGCCGGCTCCGCCTCAGTCTTGATCTCGAACTTGACACTCTCCTTCTCCTCGCAGACTTTGTCAGCGCCCATCTTCTGCAGCACCTTCGGCGGTGAGACCACCTGCCACTGCCAGAAGTCCGAGCACTGGTTCACCTCGTTCTTAACCACCACGGAATAAGAGCCGGAATCGCTCAGCTTCGCGTCCTTTATGACGATCTTGTAGATTTCCTCGGTTTCCTTCACGATCTGGATGCGCTCGGAGCTCTTGACCTCGACGCCATCTTTGAAGAGCGTGACGTCAGGCGCGGGGGAGCCCTCGATCTCGATTGTCACTGTGTGGGTCGAACCCACCTGTGGAATTTATGATAAATGTAAGCGTTGGCAGATGCTGGATGTGGCAAGCTGAAGACAGGGCGCTATGGCGCTCATTAGGGGAGGGCTATGTCTAGCAGTGGACTACATAATATAGCCTGAAGAAGAAGAAGAAGAAGTGAGCGTTGAGGCGAAACTCGACCGCATTTTTCTTTTAGAGTTCTCTCCACGTCTCCACATCCACGTCTTTCACTTGGGATTAATCATCTAAGCCAACAGTAAATGCCGAGTAAATGAAGAAATAATGAATTAATTTAGAAATGTGTCTATACCCTGACGCCCTAAGACCCTCTCAATACATCACTCATGCAGAAGAGTATATTTTGCATGCGGTCTGTTATTTACAACAACTTGCCCAGAGATCTGCGATAGTTATACTTAGCTCATTCAAACAGAAATTAAAACTTTTATTGTATGAAAAATGCTATTACACTATAATTAATTTTTTGACTGAAAAATAATTTATAAATATTGTGATTAGTGACCCATCACTGACATAGCTAATTGACATTTCGTAGTGTATTTAATTAAGGTGATATTTAATTATATTTATCTTGGACCTACCCTTTTATTTCATTATTTTGATTCGATTGAATGAATTGTATTACTAAGTGATTTTGCTCTTTATTGCATGATTTTAATTATGATTTTAAAGGCCTGTTTCACAAACTGCAAATAAAGTTCCGGATAAGCTATCCGCAACCAGGGCTGCCGTTTGTTCTAAATTTAAATAAATATTCCTATATTGCGTGTGTTTGTTTATGGCTTCAAATTTTGAACAAACTGCAGCCCTGGTTGCGGATAGCTTATCCGGAACTTTATTTGCAGATTGTGAAACAAGGCCTAAATTTTAAATATTTCTACGCCTCAAATGGCAAAACATGCTGGGCTTTCAAATGTTTATTTGTGTAACATGAGTATAAAGTTAAAAATTCTTATTCTTCATGTCTATCTTGGTACTCAAGAGCCTTAACGGTCTAGACCAATGAGGCAGTCAACATTTTATATTGATTTCAACTTGTTACTCCTCCTACTATCTTCATTCTAATGTAATGTAAATTATACTATTATACACGCAGTGACATCTTACCATGCAGCTCTGGTTCTCCACTTTCTTCTTGATCTTAGGCGCAGCCTTCACCACAAGCTGCACCTCAGTGGAATCTTCCCCGAGCTCGTTGCTGGCGGTCACGTGGTACGTTCCCGCGTCCGCGCTGGATACGTTCTTGATTACCAGGGACATGGATTCTTCGTCTTCATAGAGGAATCTGGGGGGACAATTCGTTGGTTAAAATCCCATGAAGGCTAGACTGTTTCTATGACTTGGTTTGACTTGGTCTTAACCCTTGGGGGAATAGTTTGAAAAATCGAAGAATCGTTCGTGAGGCAATTGGAATAAAAAAACACAAGAATTTTAACAGGGAGCATGGTTTAAAGGTTTCAAGTGCGTGGAATCTAGTGCTAAGTAAATACAAATCGCGCGCCTTATCACCGGACCTGTCCGCGGGCGTAGTGAGTGTTGTGTTGGCCTGCTGCGAAAAACTAAAAATTACTACCCACAATAATTGACTCGCCACTTCAGTCTACCCGAGACCACGGCAACTGTACGCTGCCGAAACGATATCACAAACATGTAAATATCCAAGACCTGGGGGTTTTTATCGCATGGTAGGCAGATGCGTTACCGCTGCGCCACAGAGGTCGTCTTGAGGTTGTATACAACTTATAGTTTGGGGAAACCCTAACTTTGTAGCTGTAACAGGAAGGACCATGGCGTCCTTGTGAACCGCCCACTCCCAATACGAGCTTACTTCCGTCACGCTGAGTACAAAGGATTCCGAAGACACCCTTGTAGTGTACCTTTAACACGGGAGGAGCATTCTGCCCGTGTGACTAGCCCAGTGCCTCTGGTAGTTCCCTTTCAGATACAGATACTTTATTTGTAAAATATAGGTATGCAATAATTGCATGGTGTTATAAATTGCTTATGTGGTTTCATTTTAATTTGACATTCAGCGAACAGAATGTAAATTCTTTTTGTTAAAAAAAAATTGTTTTATTTTGAATTTTTGAGTTTGATTTGTGTAGCCTGTCAGTTTTAAAAAAAAACTTAAAAACAATTGTGACATTCTTATTATGACAATTGCAAGTCTTTATCGATAAAATCGAAATGAATCTATCAATCTTCGTTCGAGTTGCAATACTCGAACGAAGTTTGATGGATTAATTTAAATTTTAACTATACATCGCCGTATTAAACGTAATTTTATTAACCCGTCACACGATTGCCGCGCTTGGACCCCAGCAAGTTTCAAGTGCCCTGTAGCGCGAGGTCATTGCGCACTGCCATCTTTTTGCAAATTGTTTGTGGACACAGTTCCGCATTTTTAAAATTAGAGAAAGTACTACGTAATTATTCAATAAGTTTTATCTTGTTCAGGCTATACTAGTCCACTGCTGGACATAGCCCTCCCCTAATGAGGGCCATAGCGCAAGGTTGTGCCATCATTGGGTGGTGATGCCCATAATCCCCACGCTGGGCATGCGGGTTGGGGATCGCAGTTTGGTGGAATTGTACTGCAGGGGGCGCTGCTGCCCACTCCCCAGTTTGTGTCCCTTAGTCGCCTTTTACGACACCCGCGGGAAGAATTTGGGTTGGTGCTATTCTCTAAGCCGACACCACACATCGTAATAAGTTTTATATATCATTATAATCCGCATAAAATTCCCTATCCGATTATTATGCTTGTAATGCTAGTAAACATGATTAATAAATTATCTATAGAAGGAACATCATTTGGTCAAATCATATGTTGGTCATATAATTTTCCGTAATTATTGTATTAAAAGAAGTACTCGTGCTGTGCTTGCCTATAAGTGGCAAATCCGGGCTATATTTTAATGTAATATAATAATCTGTAAAATTGTCTAGGATAGCCGTTGGTGTGCCGTTTCAAATAAACAATAGTCAATAATTTCACAAGGCAAGTACTCACTTATGCCTCGCGTCAGCCTCCACGACTTTCCCCTGGTGCTTGAACACGACTTCTGGTTTGGGGAAACCCTTGCACTGTAACTCCAGCATGGCAGAGCCGCCGACGGTCACGATTGCCTCGCGGTGCTCGATCACCAGCGTGGGCTTTTCGGGCTCCCTGTATAGCTGGTTCACGGCACCTGGGAGGAGACTTTGTGTGTATACTATTTTTATTTTTAAGGACAATTTTAAAACCTATTTAAAGGCTAAAAATTCCACCCATGCCGGGATTCGAACCCGCGACCTCTGGCTCTCCGTGCCAGCGCTCTTTCCAACTGCGCTAATGGGCGACGCACACGCATCAGTGAAATTTCGAACCTCTTTACACTATTCTCTGTATTACGTACAGGCAGCGACATCTGGCTTAAGCAAATTGCATCACTTACAGCCCCGACTACCTACTTTGCAGTTAGGTTTTTACATCGGAATGATATTACTGTACCCACATGATTATACTATTTTTATTATTAATGCACAAACCCGTGCTAAGGACAATTTCAAACTTTGTGAGTAATTATGTGAGAATCGACTGCAATGAAATTAAATGAAAAGGTTTTATTCAAAGTAGCGCAGAAGCTGCGGCTTACTGAACGTTACAATTCAAACTAGGTGTCCATTTCAAAATCTAGATCATTTTGGAGAAAAAATAGACAAGAAAACTCCAAACTTAGTCTTTTCAAAGTCCTTAATTAACAGAGCTTACATAATTATTTTAAAACATAGAAGTCATGCATTGTACTGGCTTTAATTCCAGACATTATTGTCCTTTGTGAGTAAGTATGTGAGAATTGACTGCGTCGTTGATTGTCGGTAACACGTTTGACTTTCATAACGGAGGTAGTGGGTCCGATTTCCACTAGAGGGTTATGTGAAATGGTATGAAAAATAAACTTTATTGTAAAACAGGATTACAATACAATTATGGTCACTGGCTCTAAAACTAGGATTCCTTGTGTAATGGGTAGCCAGGCTAATTACTAATTACGTCCACATTATTCCCCTACCTCTTTAAAATCATCGAATGATCTGGTTGTGTGAAAGAAACTTCTATAGAAATAAGCTCGCCTATGTACTCATTTGTATTACCTACGCTAATGTTTTGTGTAAAATATTTCTCTCTTTGTGTACAATAAAGTATAAGAATAGTTCGAAAACAAATTGGATAACACGTAGGTAACATTAATTAATTATAACAGCTTTTATCTTGATCACTTCTGTAACTAGAAACTGACCCACCTCATCGGGGAATTGGCACTGCTTGCTGTAATACAGGTGTCCAGCCTAGCATAGCAACAGAAGCTAATATAATGTTTATGATTCATAAACTAGTTGTAATTTTAAATTGTATCAACTCTGTACGATTTGTGGAAATAAATATATTCTTATACTTAAGAGCCCTATAGGCTCCATTTCACAGAACCACACTCCACGGCTCGCCGACGCTCATCTCAAACCCAGTCGCTGCCATATTTAATCGGGACGATTTTGTATTTTTGCAATGTCTTTGTCCACCCATTATGTGCTGGAATATTAGTGTTAAGAAATCCTAATCATCTCCTAGCAACTTCAGATTATCTGAACCAGATCTACCTAGGTGATCTTTAAACTAACCTTGGACAGTAAGTTCAGCCGAACAGGAGATGTTTCCAGTACTGGTCTTAGCCACGCATGTGTAGAGCCCGGCATCTTCAGGCTTCACGTGCTGGAACACCAGCGCCAGGGAGTCTTCGTCATCTCCTAATAGCACCTAGAGAAACAAAAATACTATATTCACTTTAAGGAAAAACATCCCAATTGCTTCAACCTGCGTGCATGCAACGACTTATGAACGTTGATGAAGCGAAGGTGATCTGTCAGGATCGTGGCAAGTGGCAGTCCCTGGTCTCTGCCTACCCCTCTGGGATACAGGCGTGAGGTTATGTATGTATGTATGTATGTATGTATGTATGTATGTATGTATGTATGTATGTATGTATGTATGTATGTATGTATGTATGTATGTATGTATGTATGTATGTATGTATGTATGTATGTATGTATGTATGTATGTATGTATGTATGTATGTATGTATGTATGTATGTATGTATGTATGTATGTATGTATGTATGTATGTATGTATGTATGTATGCTTCAACCTTGAGATTGAGAAGTTGCTCGATAGTTTTCATTCTTGTTTTGGAAGGTGAGTGAATGAATATAGTGGTGGAGGGCATGGCTCAAGTCGACTGATGACTTTATGAACTGACTGATATTTGCCGCGTGAATATTACAAAAGGCTGGTTAGGCGCAATGTCTGCAATGCGGTGAATTAATACTCATGTATGTAGCTTTATCATTTATCTATCTCAGTCCATAAACAAATCCCACTGATGGGCATATACCTTTTCTGACTGACTGATTATATTTTTATGCCACTATAGATTTACAAAGAAATAAAACTTAGTTACAGCGCACAACTACCATTTTCTCTTTAGTTCTTCAAGTTCCCTTAATAACTTTTTATCCAGCCGTCGGATTTTGACCGGAGTCACACGTTTCGCATCGTGGGACAATCCCGCGACTTATTTTTCCAGAAGCTTACCTTGAACCTCTCCTCAGGGTCGAAAGGCTCCCCATCACGCTTCCAGGTAAAGGAAGCTTTCTCGCCCTTGGCCAGGAGGCCCTCGCCCCCCGGAGGTAGCTCGCCGAAGATGTTCTTGTCGTCTGGTGGCATGAAATAAAAATAGTTTGCTTAGCCAAAGAAAAATCTTACCATGACCTGTGATGAATGCACTTTCACAATTAAGTGCTACAACTTAGTTCAAACGGCAAATCTGACACCCTTGTTACATGTAGATTACGAAACAAGAGAATCTGAGGTAGACCGCCTTCCAAATAGGACAGTAGCTTAACACCTTTAACGGGCAGAGATGGTGTACATTTTTCATTGGTTTTGGACTTTATTTCAAAGTGATAAGGTTCAATTTATGATAGGAACTAACCACTGCCTGGTTAGTTACTTACACTCCAGGTATTTGATATCGCGTCAGTAGATGTCAATCTTCAATAAGTTTTTGGAGTGCATAGGTTGATATATCTTTGAGAAAGTATTCGCGTACTTTTAAACTTGATAATTGACATATCGAAGCGCTCGTGGCCTAGCGGTATCAATCACTTGGGTTAAGCAACAACAGGCGCGGTTAGGTACTGAATGAGTGACCATCTCGTGACTACCGCTAGTGGCATTTTTTCCGACCGCTTACGTGCTTTGCAAGACACGTTAAGCCGTTGGTGCCGGCTGTCATGTAATTGCAGTCGCTAAGCCATGTCAGAGGCCTTATGGGCGGCTTGATAACTTCGGACAGTAAGTTTCGCCACTGTTTACAATCCTCCACCAACGCGGACTTGACCCCCGTGGTGGAGTATAGCCTAACCTTCGTGCGATATCGTTGATATCGAATTGACATGTAACTCAACAACTCGTATGGCAGAATTTGTTGTTTGAAAGTAACGTCAACTTAGATTAGGGTTGATATCGAATTGACAGTAACTCAACAACTCGTATGTCAGAAATTTTCGTTTGAATGTTATGTCAACTTTACTTAGATTAGCTAGACACAACATTCGTAATATAATTTCAAGTTTAGTATTTATTTTAAGCAATGACTCAAACTGAGTCATAAACAAATACTGGAGCGAGTCCAAGAGGAATAAAAATAAACATATTTCATAGTGGCTTTATTAATAGCTCCTTGAGGTATTTATAGCAGAAGGCAAGCTTTTGCCTCCGATTTCTTCTGACGGTGTCTTAGGTTTCTAGTGATTAATAAGAAAATGCTATTACTTCATGTATCTTTTTTTAAAAGTTCGAATCGCTAGCAAACTTAGTATAAGGGTCATTAGGCTACTAATGAAATTTTAAGGCATCTATTAAGATGTCTTACAGGATATAGAAAAACTCACAAAAATTAAACCATAAAAATTGTTTATATAATCCTGCGGTAGACTGGTAGAAAATGCTTATGGCATTAAGTTCGCCGCATTGTACAATCTTATGGTGCAATAAGGTATTAATAATAATAATAATAATCATAGTCGGAGTTTTAAAAGTCCACAAAAATTAAGTTACTCCAATATTTTTTTATATTGATAAACGGTGCAATTTATGACAACATGATTCCTTAAAACACCCCAAAAACGCTAAATAAAATAGTATGTGGTGGAGATTTTACCATTATACAAGGAAAAAATTTAACCACAGATTAAATTAACACCTGTAACACAATTATATTCTTTTTTTTAATGCCTAACCCGTGCTAAGGAATACAGAGAATATTGAAGAGGTTCGAAATGTCTCTGATGTCGGTGAGTCGCCCATTAGCTCAGTTGGTAGAGCGCTGGCACGGTTAGCCATAGGTCGCGGGTTCGAGTCCCGGCATGGGTGGAATTTTTAGCCTCTAAATAGGTTTTAAAAACTTGTAACACAAGTGATGATTCACGTTTATCACGATTATTTTCTTAACATAGCAGGACAGGCGTCCTGACATCAGTAATATAATTAATTATATTTTGCAAGTCGTTCTACCAAGATGTACCTTAACTATTTCCCGTATGAAGTAAAACGAAGCAATTTAAAACTGCTCACTTCTCTATTTCAGTTTGTATAACTTTGTGGCGTGCAAATTATTTAGAACAACAGAGTTCGTGATAAATATTATGAGAGACGATAACAGATTATGACGCCGCAAGATTGATTATAATTGGAGTAATATGATGAAACACAGATTGCCTCCAATATATTCTGATCTATGTTTGCTCCGGACCCCGTGAATAACTAGGCCAACGGCCTAATGCCGGACATAAACAATTACCAAACTTATCGATCTCTATTGTCGATTCATCAATTATTCTTAGATCCTATGCATGCAAGAAGCAAAGTTATATTAAAAGTAGATTAATTGAAGCGATACCAATTATGTTGGCGAGAACAGTACATACATATTTAAAAGTTAAATATGAAGATAAAGACACATCACTAGACGTCTGAATAATAATAAAATAATAATAAATAGAGGCCCTTGCCCTGGACGGGCACGGAGAGAGAGAGTATAGCGATGCATTTGAACACCTCAGACACTCAGGTTCCCTCACGATGTTGTCCTTCACCGGTAGCAAGTGGTATTGCTCCTATAACTTCACAAACGATATCATGTAACTTTTTTTAAATACGTTATCCTTTATAGGGATATATAACATTTGAGCTCTACCTCGCGTGGCTTAAATAGATTAAACTGTAAATACAGCAACAACAGTACCCTGACATTACACTAGATTATATTATTTTTAATGCACTAACCCGTGCTAAGGACAATTTTAAAAACCTATTTAGAGGCTAAAAAATCCACCCATGCCGGGATTCGAACCCGCGACCTAGGCTATCCGTGCCAGCGTTCTTTCCAACTGAGCTAATGGGCGACTCACCGGCATCAGTGAAATTTCGAACTTCTTTACAATATTCTCTGTATTACGTACAGACGGCGACATCTGACTGAAGTAATTTGCATCACTTGCAGCCCTGAGTACCTACTTTGCAGTCAGGTTTTACATCGTATCGATATCGCTGTACCCACATTATTATATTATTTTTAATGCACTAACCCGTGCTAAGGACAATTTTAAAAACCTATTTAGAGGCTCAAAATTCACTAGATGTTCAGATTGACTTGCACCGTGTGTGTGAGCGGGAGTGTATGAGTACACTGTGATTCTAAGCAGCGAATATAATTGGGAATTTCTCTCTGTAGTCGGTTCCGTTGACGCATAAAACTAGAGAATACCCCTCCTTCTTCAGGCTATATTAGTCCACTGCTGGACATAGCCCTCCCCTAATGAGCGCCATAGCGCAAGGTTGTGCCATCATTGGGGGAATGCCCATAATCCCCACGCTGGGCATGCGGGTTGGGGATCGCAGTTCGGGGGAATTGTACTGCACGGGGCGCCGCTGCCCACCACCCGGTTTGTGTCCCTTAGTCGCCTTTTACGACACCCGCGCGAAGAATTTGGGTTGATGCTATTCTCTAGGCCGACACCACACAGCAATACCCCTGAGTGCTTAGTGCGAGTTTTTTAATTACTCGATCGCGTCAACGTAAACTCATATTTCTATGGCATCGAGGAAGCGCCACCTAGCGACAAGTATGGAAATTAAAATTACTGAGTGCGAGTTGTAATGGTTTACGTTGAGAAGTGAATACGTTTACCAGCCAAAACACGAATAAACGCGAGTGCGAGTTGTACTGTGACAGCGTTTTGTCAGTTCGAACGGTTAACTTACTCATACTCAATGCTCGATTAACGCGGTAGTAAAGTTATTCGATTGGATCTGTCAAACTCGCACTAAGCACTCTGATTCTGACTAACTCACCGACAACGGTGACCTTGGCCTCCGAAGTGACATCCCCGTAGATGTTCATAGCCTTGCAGGAGTAGGTGCCGGCGTCGACGGGCGTGACGTCAGCGATGACCAGCTCGTAGCAGCCGCGCTCCGCGAACGTGCGCACGATCTTCACGCGATCGCTCTCGGAGGAGGCCACGATCTCTTTGCCTTCACGGTAGCTATAAGGGGAGAAATTGAACGAACGGCTGGCTCACATAAGTTTCTATTGACATTATTATTACTAGCTGTCATGGCGAACCCTTTTATTATAAGAATCTTACAATGTTAATATGTTGTCTTTTACATAGCAATGCAATGAATTAATATTCTAGGACTCAGTCCAGATCTTTGTCCATCTGTACGCCAAGTTTCATGTGACTCCATTCAATCATTATTGTGTGATCGAGTAACAAACATCCAAACATTTTCACAAGCTTTCACAGTTATAATATTACTAGCTGGTGCCCTCGATGTCGCCTGCGCAGGATTAGTGCAAAACGCACTACCGGGACATCAAGTATCCTATGTATCAATTCAAATTTATGTCTATCTTTACGCCAAGTTTCATGTAACTTCGTTTAGCCGTTATTGCATGATTGAGTAACAAACATTCAAATATTTTTAAACTTTCACAGATTTAATGTTGGTAGGATTAAGAAGAATAAAAATCAGAAGTGGGTATGCCGCTATTCTTCTTCTGTATTTCTGTACGTTGTCTCTAAATTGACAGTGAGTTTTCCATTAATTCTACTCGTTAGTGTAGCTAATAGCCACTGTTACTTAATAACTATTTGACAGACAATAAACAATAATGTGTCGGTACTTACAAGGTCACATCCGGGTTAGGGTCACCCTTGACCTTGACCATGAACCGGAGATAGGTGTTCTCCATGATCTCAGTGTCCTTTAAGGCCACGAGGAAGTAAGGCGCGTTGACGGCGTTACGCTCCTTCCGCTCTTCGGATGTCACTATTTTGGTCCATTTGGGGAAAAGACAAAAAAGATTAGCTTAAGGTACAGTCTCGTTGTGAAGTGTTTTGTTGTGTCAATTAAGTGTAAAATCAAACCGGGAATGTTTAAATAGGTAAGAAGCGCTTCCTCGGTTTAATGTTTGATAAGTAATTAATTTACATCATAAACACATTCAACAGACTGCTAGCGCTTCGGCTTATCTGTCAGTTCACTCGTACGTATTTTTTAAACGATTTGAAGTAACTTTGTATTTTTTTGCGTATTCTATTACAATGTTGGGTCCTTTAGGGAAAAATATTGTTTCCTTTTTTTTGTACTAAAGATTAGATGAGTTTTTAAAGGTTGTTTTTATATAATATAAAAGAGACATAATTTGAAAGAAAAGTAGGTAGTTTGATAGGGTATGCCAATTAGACGGCTATTAGAAAGGCTAGTAGTCCAGTTTTGCCAATTAAAAGAGCAAATCAGCATGCCAATAGAGTGACTAGTAAGTATGCAAGAGTGAAACTATTAAAAATTTCAACTTGATCATAGTGCCAGAAAGGAAAGAGAGCACTATCACACCAAATCTATCATGAAACCATCTTGTAACAACCGAAAGTTGAAGACAGTATAAATCAAGATGAGGTATGATTAGTTGCCCCACGAAATGTGCTTAGTGTAACAGAGAGGAAAGACGTCTACAAAGTACTGTGTCAACGATAAACGACAAACTACTGGTTATCTGCTTTTACAATGCCTTAATAAATGATGACGCTTGATGCATGCTAGTTGAAAGGGTACGACAGTACAAAATTATAATCAGATAACTTATAATCTAAAATTTTCCTGAAACAGAATATGATTAATTCATTGAATTTTCGTAAAACTGATCCAAAGTATCGCTTTTAAAACGCTTTGGTGAGATTTGCATGACGGATGCAACAATTTCTTGGAGCACTATTTCTATTTACGTCTCCATACATTTGAAAACCAAAGGGTAATCTAAAGACTAGTAGTATCTTGCAAATCCCACCGGAAAAATCATCATAGTTAAGACCAAAACTCACACTCATGAACGAGCAACAGCGCCGAGCAGTGGGCGTTCCCCTTGGTATTCTCAGCCCTGGCAGTATACAAGCCAGAGTCGTCTTCCCTGCAGTGCTGCAACTCCAGCCTGTGGGTGCCTTCAGCGGCCGAGATGTTGACACGATCCATGAGACGGTCGGTCAATGGCTTGTTATCCTTGAGCCAGGTGACCTTGGAAGTCTCAGAAGACGAACGGAGCTGGCACTCGAAGGCAGCATTCTCGCCGGCTGCGGGTCAGAGTTAGTTGGAGGGGCGTTCGTACGAGGGTTTTGGGTGGCCAAATTTGATTGGTTTTGCAGATATTGACTGCAGATTCTAGATAATAATGATGGTATTCTTCATTCTGTTGTTGCGCTAAATTACTGAGAAAACTTTTCAGATATAATTATTGTTATAGTTACGCTTCCCATTAGCTCGAAGTGTCCCGGGTATATAGTCTGAACTTCCAATCATGTTATAGGATCGTAAAAAATTTACGAAGCTATGTAACTCGTAGTTTTTACACAAAATTGATCAACTCATTGACGAAAATTTCCTCTCGTACGACCCCTTAAATCTAAATAATGAAATGAAAAAGGGAAGAACATAGAACATAAAGGAAAAAGCATCGGTTAGGCAATGTGTTGTGTAGGTTAGTCACTAAAAGCGTATGTACAAGCACTAGATTGTGTTGTCTACTTGTGTTACAAACAGGGTGATTTACACGAGGGCCTCTACTATCCAGTCCTGGAAGAAAATACATAGCGTAAGCTATTCGAACTTTAATAACAACCAATTTTATAGAAATATTATTTCAAACAATACTAGAATTGGATCAGTCTACTGGACTAACATAAAAATCCTCGTGTAAACGTTCTACAATTGTAGTAGAAAACTCACGTTCGATGTTCTGCCCTTCCAGAGTAACGGAAAACGACGGCTTTCCGTCTGTCTCGACGGTCTTAGAAGATGACCGCACCGTGGCCATTTCTCCAGTGCTGATGCTTCCATTGGAGATTGCCTTGGAGCTTTCATACTTGCTCTCATAGGCGCCACCGGATTGGGCGGAGCTGTTATAGCTCGACTCGATGGATGTTACGCCATTTCCGATCTTAGAGCTCTCGTATCTAGAGCTACTTTCATATTTGGAGGAGAGACCTCCCTCGATGGCGCCTCCAGCCTCATAGCGGGAGCTTTCGATCCTGGAGCCACTCTCGCGGCGGGAGGATGAGACTAGGCCGCTGCTTTCGTAAGCGGATGACTCATAACGGCCTCCGCTGGAGAGTTTACGGGTGCTTGAGTACTCTGGAATGGTAGGATGGTGTGAGTTTCGATCATTTTTGTTGTATGCACACATGATGATCTCAAATCAAGATACCCTGTTCATTTATAACGTAAGTTTAACCACTTTTAATCTCCACTTTACTGGGTAAGACCAAACAAGTTTTATGTCATCTACTTATATGCAAAAACTAAGACTCAGACCCCTTCCCCAATATCGTCTTATGTTATAAAATAATATAACCTTTGGTTATCACCTGACAAGAACTTTGCAAAGTTGGAAAAACATCACGATAGCGAAAAAACAGCATCGTCGTCAAATCTTAGGAAACCCCGTATTGTTGCGGAGCTTTAGTATTATCCCCTACAAGAGGATGGATCGAAGTGCGATAGATTTGGAGTAAAGGTTTAAAAAAGTTCCTCACCTCCAGAGAGCCTGGAACTCCTACTACTGGTGTATCTCGACATATCTTCGCCACCGTTGTCCTCGGTAGTTACAGTTTGCCCCTCTTGCGTTACTTCCGCCGCGCCAGCTGCGTCGCTGGCTTTAACAGCTGTTGCACTCGACTCAGTAACCTTCGCTTGAGTCTCAACTGTCTTTGCTAATGTCTCACTAGCCTTCGCTTCGGTTGAAGAAATGGAGGTCTCACTAGCTAGAGCTGAGGAGACGGCTGATGCTTCACTGACTTTCGTCTGTGATTGAACGGCTGTTGAAGCCTCACTGACTTTGTTAGCTTGGACGGATGAAGCAGATACTACGACAGTTTCTTGAGAAACTGTCGATGAGGACTTCCGTTTTGTCTCAGCTTGTGCAGATTCAGATTTCTGCTGTGCGGAAGATTGTTCAGTGACTGAAGATTTTTGCTCTGACGACGCTTGTACTGTCTCAGTTTTTTGCTGCCTAGAAGCTTCTTGCAAGGAAGATTTCTCTTCCTTTGTAGCTACGGACTCAGAAGTCTGAACTTTGGTAGATGTTTTCTTGGACTGCTTTGAAACAGATACGTCTTCACTTTGCAATGAAGCTTGTGTCTTTTCAGAAGCCTGCACTTGAGTGGTCACGGACGATTCAACTTGGGTACCTGTTGTGATTTCACTTTTCACTTCACTTGTTACTACAGTAGTTGACTTCTCCTGCACTTCACTTATCGACGACACTTCTGTCAGTTCAGTTTTGGAGATTTTCTTCGCGATTTCAGCCTTTTCTAGGGACGCCTTTCTCTTAGCCTTCAACTGTTGTAAGGACTCCTCCCTTGTTAGAACTTCGGCGACTTCGATCTCCTCGACTCGGGTGCGTTTGGATTCCTTCACTTCGGTTGCCGCTTCTAATTCGTTTGCCTCTTCCGCGCGTTCTCTTTTCTTCTTCTTCTCTTCGGAAGGCTCCGGCGAGGTGATATGCGGTGGCGACTGCGGCTGTGATAGGACTTGGAGGTCGTCAGCTGCGTGCTCCGCTAGGGCAACTAAAACGAGGATAGTAATCGTGCAGTTTAGTAAGAGCTTAAGTAATATAGAGCTGAACTTTAGTTATCTACCTAGCTGTTCAAATTAAATTTTACACCATTCAATTCTTGATAAGTGGCTTATTTCAAAGCCTTTACCGATGAAACACGTCACAATCTAAAAGTAAAGAATTTTCACACTCCCTTCTACTTTACCTATAAAAATAGTAAAATACTGTTCTACTCTGCACATCTATTCTAATGTAATAAATAGTACCAATAAAATTCTAGCTATTCCATAGAGTTGTTGATTTCAGGATTGGATTTCGAGTAAGTCGTTTGTATTAATGACTACAAAGACTTCATAACGTAGAGCTGGATATTACGCATCATCACATGGTGTCCAGTCGTTGACTAATTGTATATCTTACCAACGTCACTAGCGTACTGTCTGATCTCCTCGAGCCAGGTATTCTTGACACCCTCTTTCCTCGCTGCAAGTGTCACGGGGTACGTAGGGGCGGCGGAGAAGAGTTCAAACTTGAACGCGTCCTCCGGATGGTCCTTGACCGTGACCTCAGGGAGCTGGAAAGAGGTTAGTTAAGAAGTTTGATACAAAATACCCAGTCTGTTGGTGGCGAGCCAAGAGATGTGAAATAGAACATTTGTTCGGAGTTTTGTGGTATTTGTATAATGTACTAATGCTGGTTAATGATTAGGAATAAATAAATAAGTTTCACATAACAAAATCAGCCGTCCAGGTCCCAAATTTGGATACCCTCAATAGCAACCCTTGTAGGTCCCAACTGCTGGGGCACGGGTCTCTTCCTGCATCGCAAGAAGGTTAGGCCATACTCCACCATGGGGGCCAAGTCCGGGTTGGTGGAGGATTGTAAGACAGTGGCGGGTCTTATACTGCCAGAAGTTATCAAGCCGCCCATGAGTCCTCTGACATGGCTTAACGATTGCCATTACATGACAGCCGGCACCAACGGCTTAACGTGCCTCGCGAAGCACGGAAGCGCTCGGAAAAATGCCACTAGCGGTAGTTACGGGACGGTCACCCATCCTGCCCCTGACTGCGTCTGTTGCTGCTTAACTCAAGTGATTGATTGGGATCACTCGGTTCAACTAGGCCAGGAGTGCTTCCCTGGATACCCTGCGCTAGGGTAAACCAGATAAGGTGATCTCAAACATAAAAATACACTCAGACTTACACCATTTGTATATCCTTCTAAGCCCTGGCGTCCTAGAAATAGGACATGACGAATAACTTTCTTAATTTACACCCATTTAGTAGAAAGTCCGGAAAAGTTACTGTTCCAGGTCCAATATTTTCGTTATCATTTGTTAGACAAGAAAAAAAAGTTCTTCAAAATCTACGTAGTTTTAGAAAACTTGAAGTAACTGATACCTCCAGGGCTCAGGAGGATAAATGTACGGCGTTGGGTATCATACTGGCTGTGGGGGGGGAGCGCCCGTAGGGGCTCTCGTGCTCGCCTACTACACCTTCCCTTTTAAAGACCCTTCATGGCAGTCGCAGTGAAATTGTAACAATGGGACCGTCATGTCTGATTACTACTTCCGGCGTGGAATTCAGACGTGATACCGCTAGACCAACCAGGCGTACCTACCTTGATAATATCCTTTAAAACGAAGACGGACCGGTCGTCCGAGATACGCCTGACTTTGCAGACCAGGATCCTCGCTTTGAAGAGGAACAGGTAGCGTTCCTTCGGCTTCCCCTCACTGTCTGTGACGGTGAACCAATCGTGCGTCAGAAGCCGGCCTAGCTTGTAGATATTCCCGCGGTAGCCCTCGATGGAGGCGATGAATTTGTTGTCTGTGGCGCGGTTCGGGACCCCGAGGAAGAGCTCCAAAGCCTTCTGGAGGTCTGTGCAGTCTTCGCCTAGGCGCTTCGAGAACTTCACTAGTTCCTGAAGAGGGGATGGCTTGGATTAGGGACACGGGAAACCTACATTTTATTAAAAAAATATTGAATAATAGTTTCTTTATGTAGCTTATAAACCCTTTACTTTCAGAGCGAGTAAGAGTTTAATTACCACGCGTAATGACCGCTGCATCTACATAATGAGATGATTTAGTCAGCGTCCAGTGGCATTTTCACTCAGAAAAGACTAGAATCTGCGGGTCTCCTCACGGTGTTTTTCCTTCACCGTTAGCGCGTGCTTTGCGACTGCTAATTCGCAAACGTATTTAACTTTGAAATTAAACAAAGTCATTGGTACATGCCCGCACTGAGGATCGAACCTGCCCTTCTATTACGTAAGATTCCACTTTATCGAGTGAAGCATTTAGACTACTCCAAAGTGTCAAAAAATTTATACATTTGACAGCTGGCATAGCTTAAAAAAAGTTAAAATCAACCTCGTTCAACTCAGTGGATACTTAGGTAGGTACACAATAACTGGGTCCCCTGGGTCTTTCGCTTGCAAGAGACCTAGCTTGCGATAAAAAAAAGGCTTTTACTCAGTAAACCACTTTTTTAACAAGAAAAAGAAGCTCTGATAATTCATGTCATTTATATTAATTTGGATCCCTGCTTTTTATTTTAGTATAGTCTACATTCCTACGTTTTATGAACTGTATATTTATTTATGTACCCTCTGTGATTCTAGCAAATAAATGGACTGAATAGTATTGTAAATTCAACATAGAAATGCCGAAGAACTTTACCTTCAAGAGAAGTTGATAGTCGTTGATCCTTTGTATAGGTAGCTTGAGATGTTCGGATATGCCTTTATCGTCACCAAGATCGTCTGCTAAATCCTGAAACAATAATAATATTTTTCTGACTTTGAAGATTCACAATCTTGGCGCCATCCGCAAATATTCATTTATGTGTTGTTGTAGTTCATTTGTTTTTCTGTTGGCCTTTAAAACAGTAAACGGCCAGTAATGAAAAAAAAAAAAAACTTTCGAACGAACGAAAATAACTTAATTGATGGAAAATAACCTCTTTATTTTGTTGATGACGTCAAAATAGTAAGTGGCCAGTGACATATATATATTTTTTTATAATACATTGTCAAGTTCAAAACCTCTTTACTTAGTTGTCTTTCTTTATTTTTTCTAATTGGAAATGTACAATTTTTGATTTAGTACTTATTTTGTACTCTCTCTCTCTCTCTTTGAGAGAAGGCCTGTGCCCCACAGCGAGACGTTTATAGGCTACATAAAAAAACCCGTATTTGATGTAACCTGAACTGTGTAAGAAGTTATGCAATGTCCCATAACTTAATTTTAATCTCCAACGGGCAACGAAAATAAATATACTCAATGTTGTGTAGGTCAAATACCTCGGACTGTCGTCGTAAAAATAATCGTGATCACGATAACGTAACATTTTCAACCTTCACAGGAATTCGAGAGATGAAAAGAGTAGAATTTTAAATTTGATCAAGACTTCCCGCTGGACCGATGCTTTCTCTAATGAGATCAAGCAGTTGGGATATATCCGCGATCTAAACGGTCTGCTGCAATCATGCTGGTAATTGATTTAAATATACCGACCGACATATTCTGACTTCGTCACAAAATAGATGAGGTATAGAAGACACAGAAGAAATCTTCATCAAATTAAAATCAGTATCACATGTCTGTCAAGCAATACTTGTTTTATAGTTTTTTTTGCCAGTGACGATTTATAACTTAACTACCTATTAATAGTAGTAAAACTTTATTGTATTAAAAATCAAAACTGTTTTAATACGGATTTCACGCGTTTATTATATTTTTTTTACAATTTTCCGCCGTTTCGGCACTTACAGGTGCCGTGGTCTCGGATGACTGACGTGATAGGCGTCTTTTTGAAAGCATTAACTGTTAGTTTACTACCCTCGGCTAAAATTACAAAAGTTAATTATGAAGTTACGTTCCAAAATAGGTAAATCAATTATTTTATATAAAGTCAACTATATTGATTATTAGTAATTGAAGTTAAAAATTAAATTTATAAACCAATTATTTTACATGAACTAAAAATATTGATTATTAATTGAAATTAAAATTAACTCTACAGTCACACTTTTAGCAAGGGGGTCTCATGCACTTAAGCACTGGCTCCCATGCTGTCTGTATATTCCAACCACGATATCTATTGAAATTTGGATGCCGGCGGAGCTCTAACTTTAACTTTATCAAAATGTATAAAGTGGTTGGTACCGCTAAGTGTATGTTCGCTGACTGCAGATCCACCAGAGCGCTTATGTTTCACGTCCGCGATATGTTCTTTCACCCGTTCAGCTATGGTACGCTTGGTTTGACCAATGTACGAGGAACCACATTCACTTGTATACTCCTGCCTCTTGTAAGGGAATCCTGTGCTTGACACTTCGCATGAATTGGTGTATCTTTCTTGGCGGCTTGTAGATGGTTCTGATTAAAGCGCGTTTCAGAATACTCCCAATTTTGTTAGTCACTCCTCTCACGAAAGGCAGGTAGGCTGGAACTCGCTCGACTGTGTTCGGTTTGACACTTCCTCCGCTACGGACGTTTCTTCCCTAGAATGATATGCGAGGCAATAGAGATCCGCCGGCATTCAAATTTCAATAGAGATCGTGGTTGGAATATACCGGCAGCATGGGAACCAGTGCTTAAGTGCATAAGACCCCCTTGCTAAAAGTGTGACTGTAGAGTTAATTTTAATTTCAATTAATAATCAATATTTTTAGTTCATGTAAAATAGGTAATTGGATTATAAATTTAATTTTTAACTTCAATTACTAATACTCAATATAGTTGACTACATAAAATAATTGATTTACCTATTTTGGAACGTAACTTCATAATTAACTTTTGTAATTTTTGCCGAGGGTAGTAAACTAACAGTTAATGCTTTAAAAAAGACGCCTATCACCTCAGTCATCCGAGACCACGGCACCCGTAAAAGTGCCGAAACGTCGGAAAATTGTAAAAAAATAATATAATAAACGAGTGAAATCCGTATTAAAACAGTTTTAATTATGTCTAGTACTCGTGTTAACCTTAGAAAATACTATTAATAATCATTTAGCAGTACAAAATCTAGTTTTACAATTTGACTAACTTACTAATATTGAAATTTACTTGGCGATCTAGATTAACATCAAGGTATGAAACCTTCATGTGATGACGTCATTACAAAAAAAAGAAGGGGAGGCGCCATCTTAGCTTGTTGTTTTTTTTGATTGGGTAAAACCAATAAAACGTTCTTGTCTTGGTCCCAACACATGAATTCTCAAATATTTTTAAAGTTATATTTTAAACGTTATTATCACCGACTTCAGTTTAGCCGTGACCACGGCAACTGCAACGTTGCTGAAACGTCAGGAACTATGGTAATTATGTTTTAACTAATAAATAATCGCGATTAAATCCGTTTGATATATAAGCAACAAAATTGCTCGGCTCAGAAAAAGGCTTGAAGTGAATTTATTTCATTTCATTTAGTGTCGTATTGCTCACAAGAACGAACGGTCGCTGGATTGCTCGCTAAAACGGTCCTGTTTATTTTGTGAGCTTTTATTCGTTATCAACATTTACTAGTATTGTGATAACACGTGAATGCTTAGTCTATCAGCAGCTTTAGCACATACGACAACATATCAACTTTTACATCAGTGCAATGTACCTACTGCGTTACGTTAGGGCCGAATTTGACTGCACGTACTATCCCATAGTTCTTCTACGGATAAGCATGTTTTGTTAAAACGCCTGACGTGTCCGAATAATTGTTTGGCACGGTGACAGGGTTTGGGATATTGACATTACGCGTAAAGACTTTCGATTGCGTTTGATAGCGATACCGGCAAAATAATAACTATAAACTTGCGGTAATGGTTTACAAGCATGCATGTAGCGCTTTCTTTGCTAAAATATCACGATGTACAAGATGAATATAAATAGACCGAAAGAGGGGGAGAGTAACGATAAATTCAAAGAACCCGGTTTCTCGTGCGCTACGAGTAACAGTTTGTTAAATGTCCGTTGTTGTTTTTATTTGTATGCACAGATTCTGTGAGTAAGCAACTTAGCAATAGGATCACAGTAGTAAGGGGCAAAGTGCGAGTGAAGGAGGACTCTAAGACAATGGCGGGCTTTACTGTAAAGAAATTATCAAGCCGCCCATAAGGCCTCTGACATGGCTTAACGACTGCAATTACATGACAGCCGGCATCAACCGCTTAGCGTGGGTACTTTAAGACGACCATTGTTTTGATTATTAACTTGCAACAGAACAAGTTCAACCTCTTCCAAACAATTTAACGCTGCGGCATCCTGTTTCAAGCAAAACACTAATGTTTTACAACCAACCGCGCGAAGCGTGTAAAATTTGATTTGTGAAACACTAATAAAGCTAGTTTCCCACAGTGTGTCGGAGGCTACGCATTTAGAGCACCTTGACACATCTGTAGCTGATGCCCCGCGCTAATGTTATGGGCGGAACACCGACCTACATACATTGCGCATTTCTGTTGCTTTGAAGCAAAACACATTTCGAAGATATGTCAGAAAATTAAATATCGTTGTTTGCTTGGGAGACGTGCATTATTTTGAAATCGAACTGTCGATTGATACGGCACCTGCTTGGCTTTCAACAATACCTACCATATCCATCGTTTAAAAAAATTTAAAAAGGGAAAGTGTCAAGAAGATATGTCGGCCAATTGGAATAGCAGAAGCTTTCAGTGCTCCATGAAATAAACCTATCAGAAGACGAATAGATGCAATATACATGCGATAAAGAGTTAATATTGTAGGAAGAGATAGCAGAGCGTCTTTTAACGGACTGCTTGCTTAAGTACCAAGTTTTATGTTGTTATGATCTTTAATCAGACTGTACCTGAAACTAATGCAGGTTCCAGAAGAGTAAATCTTCCATCAGTAGAGTAAGCGGTTTCTTGAATGCCAGCCAATATGACAGTGGTTGTTTTGAAACAGTACGCATTCGCAACGGGTTTTGCGTTGAAAGTTGCAAGTAAATTCAAAAGAAAGAAGATACTTTGTCAAAATTCAAACATAGGTCATCAAGTCATTACCAAAAAATTAATGGATATAGGTCAAGGTCACTAAGGGAAACCTTTAATACGTCGATGTTTGCCTCTTCTTAAATCAAGAAATCCAAAATTTATAGCCACAATGAACTTAAAGAGGAAACAACATCTTCGTGAGAAACAAAAAAAAAACTCATAAACCGTCAGCTATCCACATCACGCATCCACCCACGCCGGCCGCCGACGCTAAAATAAACCAGCCCCAACATTCAGCATGAAACGTAACACCCCGCGTAACATTGAAACTCGCCGATTCACACAAAATCGCACAACACCGCACTAGGACCAAAACTAGACTATAGCAATAACACCCTAATGATCAACCCCGGAAACACTTCTGGGCCCGTGGTCTCACGTCACTCGTAGAAACTCCTGCGTCAGCGGTACCGTAATTCCTGGCGACGGCACCTGGCCCTACCTGGAGCTAAGTACACTGCACGACACTCACACTGGGGCACTAAGTTCGTGACGTCACTCGGGCGGAGTGGTCGAGGGTCGCGCTGGAGCGAGGTGGTCGGTGCCGCGGTCTACGGGCGACTGGCGGCGCGCGGCCATGGGCTATAGATAGGCCAGAGGATAACACAATTTCTCTCGGTGACGCGCCGCTGTCGTCGCAAGGTCACGCTGTGAACTTGCAGCGCTGATGGCCGGCTTGATAAACAATGGTGCTGGGAGATTAACCTTCTTCTACGCGAGGAGTTGGTGGCAAGGTTACAATTTGAACTGACAAAAGACGTTCAATGATAGAGTGAGGATTTGTGATTCTGAAAAGATCTGCTGTCTGCTGAATCAACCAGACAAACTAGGAAGCAGTTGTGTGCAAGACGGGAGCCTCCTCGACTCCCCACATACCTCCTCAGTCCTGCATGTCTGGTGCATGCACCCTAAACAACAAATCTGTAAGCACTTGAATTTGATTGACAGACTCCCCAAATACCTCTTCAGTACTGCATGTCTGGTACATGCACCCTAAAAAAAAGTCAGTAAGCACTTGAAGTTGATTGACAAACTTCTCTTGCTATCGATACGCAAAGAAAATGATTTGTTGTGTAACAAGGAATGCGAATAGGATACCACGATGCTTCTATCAGTTTCCGCCAATGACCAAACAAATTATATTTGAAGATTTGACTCATTAATGACGAACACTCGTGTGGGCTATGTGTGGATTATTTCCTACGGATTCAGTAAATTTATTTACGTTTTACCCATTGGCTGGGCAACCATTCATGCGTTCGCGTTGACGTAAAAACGCTTTTAACGCTATCGCGAAAACTATAGATTTGGGGGGGTGAACAGTTTTGCATTATAAACTGCATTGTTATTTGAAAATGAATGAAGGAAAGGATTTATGCCTAGAAAAAGATTGTCGCAGGAAGGGTGCTGAAGGCCAAAAGCGAGTAAAAGTATGCTGCTGCTACTATTAAGGCTCTGACACGACTCAAGATAAGACGTAAGAATAATTATATTTTATGTTAGGTACTATTTTTTTGTGATGGCATTAGTAGAGAGGCACAACGAAGAAAAATTACGTATATAATAACGCATCAGTGTATTAAAGCAAAACTTAAAAAATGTTTCTTCAGTCCAATAATGGTATCAACCCTTTGTATTTCCCCACTGCTGGGGCAAGGGGTCGATGCTCATACATAGGTATATATTAAACGACTCTCGATATCAACCACTTACTCTACCTACATCGCAGGAAGGTTAAGCCGTACTCCACCAAGGAGGCCCGTTCCGGGATGGTGGAGGATTGTAAGTCAGTGGCGGGCCTTACTGACAGAAGTTGTTAAGCCGCCCATACGGCCATTGACATGATTTAACGACTGCGATTACATGACAGACGGCACCAACGGCTTAAAGTGAAAACCGAAGCACGGAAAATCTGGCAAAAAATTACACTATCGGTAGTCACAGGATATCACCTATCCAGCACCTGACCGCGCCTGTTGTTGCTCACCTTAGCGAGTGATTCCAATCACTCGGTTTCACTAAGTCACAAGCGATTTACCAATCCAAATAAATTTTGTTTGGACTGATGAATCGAGTAAATTTAGTCAATTTTTAATTTTGTTTTCGTACAAGATGATCGATCGCATCGCGTTTTATACGAAAAGTACCAAAACTTTCAATTGGGAAATGTTATAATTATTGATACCGAAGGAAAGATTTCAGGTTTTGCGTAACTTCAATAAGACCTTGTTTTCTTTGGAAACTTGCTCAAATTATCCACGAAAATGTCTGAAAAGACAAGGAGAGGCAGACAAAGAAAATGTCTCCACTAAGTCTTGTTCTTTACTTTAAGAGCATTTTGTCTGAAACGTGTAGCGGACACAGTATTAGACCAGTATTATTTATGAATTTGTTAAGGATAGCTTAGTTATAAGATCATTGTAGTTTGATAATTGTATGATTAGGTTACGATGGGGGTGACAAGCTCGTTCAGCGAGCAAAGCCCCTAAATAAATAAGATTAAAAAAAAGTTTTGTTTGCGATGACGACTTCACGGCAACTCACGGTAAACTGCAATTACGACGCAGGCGACTGTTTACCTTATTTGTTTTCGTCAGTTTGAGTAAACAAAGTTATTTGTAACCAACCGTGGCCAATTTGGCTGGTGACCATCTTTCCAAATTGCGAATTATGACTCTTGGCGGATTGCTTACATTTCTATTTTAAATCCGGACTTAAAATATTTATTAAGAGGAAAGAAAAAAATATCCAAAGATTCACAGAAGGCTTCGTCAAAAAAGTGGCACAACAAACACATCAAGTAAAATTCTAAGTTATCAAAACTACCACCCCCGCAAGTTTCCTTGACGCTGGCAGGTAACCCCGCTGCAGTCAGATCCCGCGTCTTGTGAGTCACATAAGTATCAAGAATTTAATTTAAAGTACGAGAAATCGCGGGTTTGCAAGAATGCGAATGGGCAATATCTGCAATAATAGAAATGTTATTTTCGGAAATATGATATCAGTGAGTACCTGTGTAGGTTGAAGAAATGAATGGATTCTGCTAATCTTCATCAAATAGTCCGTAGTAGATTACATGGACAAAAACATATTTAGATACTAAAAATTCCACCCATGCCGGGATTGGAACCCGCGACCTCTGGCTATCCGTGCCAGCGCTCTTTTCAACTGAGCTAATGGGCGACTCACCGGCATCCAATACTTATCTATGCCGGCATCAGTGAAATTTCGAACCTCTTTACAATGTTCTCTGTATTACGTACAGGCAGCGACACCTGGCTGAAGTAATTTGCATCACTTGCAGCCCCGAGTACCTACTTTGCAGTTAGGTTTTTATTTTTAAATTGTCCTTAGCACGGGTTAGTGCATTAAAATACTCTACTACTTAAATTACCACTCGCCAAGCGTGAATGAAAACATCGTGAGGAAACCTGCGCGTTTGAGGTGTTCGCGTACGACAGCGCTTGAAATAGCTTATCCGCGGTGGTCACGCGTGGTAATTAAGCCAATACCATCTCTCTCTCTCTCTCTCTCTCTCTGAGAGAAGGCCTGTTCCCTTCAGTGGGACGTATAATAGGCTAGTGATGGACGCGTAGTCGTCCAAGTTGCTAGTACGGACACAGATAATTTTAATCCGCTATTTTACTCTCTTTTCAAGTAAGTCTTAAACGGCAAATAACTCTTCCATTAGACCAAAAAATATTTTAGTATATACTATTTTTATTTTTAATGCACTAACCCTTGCTAAGGAACAAATTTAAAAACCTATTTAGAGGCTAAAAATTTCACCCATGCCGGGATTCGAACCCGCAACCTCTGGCTATCCGTGCCAGCGCTCTACCAATTGAGCCAATGGGCGACTCACGACATCAGTGAAATTTCGAACCTCTTTACACTATTCTCTGTATTACGTACAGGCAGCGTCGGGGCTGTACGTAATGCAATTTGCTTAAGACATCTGACTTAAGCAAATTGCATTACGTACAGCCCCGACTACCTACTTTGCAGTTAGGTTTAACATCGGAACGATATCACTGTACCCACATGATTATACTATTTTTATTTTTAATGCACTAACCCTTGCTAAGGAACAAATTTAAAAACCTATTTAGAGGCTAAAAATTTCACCCATGCCGGGATTCGAACCCGCAACCTCTGGCTATCCGTGCCAGCGCTCTACCAATTGAGCCAATGGGCGACTCACGACATCAGTGAAATTTCGAACCTCTTTACACTATTCTCTGTATTACGTACAGGCAGCGACATCTGACTTAAGCAAATTGCATTACTTTTCACTAATTAATTTTAATTTCACTGATGTCCACTGATGTCTACTGTTGGTGTAGTACTGAGTCCAGTACTACACCAACAGGAAGACGCCGGTGTACGCTTGTTTTTTGGACTTATCCAAGGCTTTCGACCTCGTATCTTATGAGACGCTCTGGCATAAGCTGAGAACCGAAACCGAGCTTCCGGAACAGCTGATACAAGTGTTTGAATATTGGTACAGCAACCAGACAAATGTAGTAAGATGGTCCGGGGTGGACTCCGAGGAGTTCAGCCTGCGATGCGGTGTAAGACAAGGAGGTCTGACTTCCCCTCGTCTATTTAATGTATATATTAACAAGCTGATTGAGGGGCTTAGCAGTACCAAGATTGGTTGCTCCATAGATGGAACATGTATTAACAACATTAGCTACGCCGACGACATGGTGCTGCTGAGCCCTTCAATCAGTGGCTTGAGAAAGCTGATCACATCGTGTGAGGAATATGTAGACCAGCATGGGCTAAGATACAACTCAAAAAAGAGTGAGTTGATGGTGTTTCAGCCACGCAAACATAAAGTGGGCACAGTGCCCCCCGTTAGGGTAAATGGCGTGGAGTTGAAACGGGCACATCAATTTAAGTACCTAGGCCACTGGGTCACTGAAGACCTGTCAGACGACCTAGATGTTGAAAGAGAACGGAGAGCGCTGGCTGTACGGGGGAACATGCTGGTCCGCAGGTTTGCCCGGTATGGGGGAGAGGTAAAAGTGACCCTTTTCAAGGCCTATTGCCAATCCTTCTACACCTGCAGCCTGTGGGCTAGCTGTACCGGCGGGCTCTCAGCGCTCTCCGCGTACAATACAACAACATCTTCAGGATGCTGCTGGGGCTGCCGCGGTACTGCAGTGCCTCAGGCATGTTTGCCGAGGCCCGCACGGACGGCTTTCATGCCATCATGCGCAAGCGGGTAGCATCCTTAATAGAGCGCGTCCGCGGCAGCGCCAGCGGTATCCTGCAGGTACTGGCTGACAGGCCAGATTGCCCTATGTGGCATCATTTTGAACAGATGCATGTGAATTAGTCAATCAATCGTTGATTGACTAATTTACATGCAGATTAGTTTACTTATAAATTAGGCTATAGTCAATTTACAATTTTATTTAAATTTTTAAGGCTAGGTTAAGTTATATGGACTTTGTATGGTCCGAAATAAACGATTTATATATATCAATTGAAACTCGGGTGTATTTATGTGAAGATCACTTTGATGTAAGTCCTATAATGATCAATGTTCACTGGCTCTGGCTGAAAGATGTTTGTTTACATACTTTAGATGGTTTCAAGATGGCGGATAGCGTTTTCGCCGTTACGAATTAACCGAGAAATTTTTTTTTACTTTGCATATTTTGCAGCCATCCTGCATACACTTAGCAAAATCAATATATTTCGGTTTCTTACGTTAAATACTATAGGAAATATTCATTTATCGCGTCAAATTTGATACGTGTCAAATAGCGGATTAATATTTATAATATTCATACAAGACTAGTATTCCCAAATAAACCTTAAATAAATCGATACACTGCAAGGCACAGGCCTTGAGACAGTCAGTCTACAGAGACAGTATGGGCTTAATTACCAGGCGTGCCCACCGCGGATTGCAATTTCAAGCGCTGAGGTATTTGAACACCTCGGAAACTCAGGTTTACTCACAATGTTTTCCTTCAAATGATATTTCTTCTCTACTTACAAACGTACAGAACTTAGAAAAGAAAACCTAACGACAACATTTATTGAAAAAGAATGCTCAAATATACGATTTCTACTAAATTTTGCAAGAAAAAATTAAATAGTACGACATTGAACCTCGCTTTGAAAAAAAAAATCTTATAGATGAAGAGAATACGTTGGTTTTGGGAAAGGCCTTAGTTTATTTAGGTACACCCGATATTATTCGATACGCTACATCCTTCGACATACCATCCTAATTCAGTCTCTGCTTGTGCGATGTGTTCATCTAGGCATTCACATATGTTAGAATGACCTTGAGTAGCTACAGCCCATACTTCAACTCCACCGAACCATGTAACCACAATATATACTTCCAAACAGCCCATGTCATTAGTCGCAGCTGTCACCCCGTGCGTCAATGCCGCCAAAATATTCAGTATCATATCCAAGTTCCTGATGAGATTCGTCTCCGTTGCGTGTTTGGATGATTTATAACGTTGACGCTCAGTTACATCAGATATATCCTTCACAAGGCCTTGAGGTATAAATGTATGTCTCGTCTGACATTCTATCGTGTTTATTTTAACTTTTAGATTAGATTATGGAAACCTCTACGCACGACGAAAAAGCTATTGAGAAACACGTCTGCTAGATAAATTATTTATTTGATGGACTAAGCCATGAGCTTTTGTCGTAAGCAAAATTAGAGTTAGTTAAGCTCTGCGAATGAGAAATGAATTTGATCAAATTGAACCGATAAAATTATAAGAAAATCCGGACTTAAATTAAAAAAAATGTTAAGTTTAACTATTCAATGTCGAGATTCTTCTCTTCTTCTGGTTATATTAGTCCACTGCTGGACAAATCCCTCCCCTCATGAGCGCTATAGCGCAATGTTGTGCCATCATTGGGGGGTAATGCCCATAATCCCCACGCTGGGCATGCGGGTTGGGGATCGCAGTTTGGGGGAATTGTACTGCAGGGGGCGCTGCTGCCCACTGCCCGGTTTGTGTCCCTTAGTCGCCTTTTACGACACCCGCGGGAAGAATTTGGGTTGGTGCTATTCTATAGGCCGATACCACAAGGCAAATGAGATTATATAACAAAAACCAAAACACAATATTTCGATGGAATACCTTCCTACGATGCAGGAAGAGCCCGTGCCCCAGCAGTGGGCACCTACAAAGAGTTGATACCGATATCGAATACTTCGATGGACAAACTTAGCTAACTTTACATGTTGTTAAAGACGGTAATATCATCACAATATCGCGATTCGGTTTTGATCAACGAGTTCCTTTACTTCTTTCTCTCTTTACAACGTAATTTATGAATCGTCTTTTGATAGATCTCTTGTTAAAAATATCTCGTCAAGTGCGAGTAAAACCCCAAGTTTCGATTTGATGTAAATGATTGTTCCCCGACATACACCCCAACCAAGGGCAAAATTGTTTTCATCAAAAATACCTATTTCTTCAATGAAATATAGGTATAAATAATCTATTTTCAGTTATTCTTGTACGCAGACCTTGCTTCTTGACAGATTCCATGATTTTAGCCACCGAGAGGGTTTTAATACGACGCGTCGGGAAAAATGAGACGTTGAGACAAATCTTTTGATTTATTTAGCAGCTTGAATTTTTTACACCTTTCAAGCACAGTAAGCACTTGATTATGTTTATTTGACCTTAGGTTTATTTAATTTTTATTTTCAACTTGGTAGCTTGGTAGCTCTAACTCTTACCGGGAAAAAGGCCATTGACAGAGGTGTAACAAAGTGACCGAGAACAAAGTGATGCTGTAAGTGTCCCCGTTCCAGATTAACATAAAAAGCTCTTTTGGTAGGCATAAGAAACTTAGTTATTTATTTCTACACTATGAACCGAATATGCTCGGAGTCAAATGGCAACTACTGTAATTTAAATCACCTATAAAGCATTGCTGTGTGGTGTCGGCCTAGAGAATAGCACCAAATTCTTCCCGCGAGTGTCGTAAAAGGCGACTAAGGGGCACAAACCGGGGGGCGGGCAGCAGCGCCTCCTGCAGTACAATTCCACCAAACTGCGATCCCCAACTCGCATGCCCAGCGTGGGGATTATGGGCATTACCCCCCAATGATGGCAAAACCTTGCGCAATTTCGCTCATTGGGGAGGGATATGTCCAGCGGTGGACTAATATAGCCTGTAGAAGAAGAAAAAAGATAAAGCATTAGGGATCGAGGCAAGGGATCGTGAGAGGCGGCATTTGGGAGAGAAGACCAGCAATGGCCAGCAGTGGGGTGATAATTATGATGATGATAAAGAATTCGCGGGCTGAAATGGACTGGTCGCATCCCAAGAACCGATAATCGGCAGGGGTACAAGACCCTTAAGTGGAGAACACAAACTGGTAAGCGTAGCGTAGGTCGCCCAACCGTATTTGAGAAAATGTGAGGCAGATTTATGTTGCATCTGGATGAAGAAAATCTAAGGCAGAAAGAAGTTGCATTCACTGTTCGATTCTAGGGTTTCTTTATTCGTAGGATTGTTTACGCATAATTCGCGCCTGCCCTCAATATGATCGGCACTGACAACGAGGCGCGGAACGTCAACTATTCCTGTGTTGGCGCGCTGCCGATTTCGCCGGCGCCTCTGCGCGGTGCGATGTGAGGACTCTGTTAGCGGACTAGCGCTAAAACTGTCTTTAAGTGTTAGAATCGGATATCAGACATTGCTTTGTACTGACGAAGCCACGTCAACGAGAGCCCTTTGCATTTCCTAATGTAGTGATTAGCCGGATTTACATTTGACGATACCGTAACTGCACGACATCGTTAGACTAGTATTGTACGATGCTGGTACAATAGCCTTAGTTAGTTTAGTAACACCTGAGAGGTCCGCGCTTAAAATTATTTTTTGCACTGCCAATTAATTTTAACTATGTATCAGAATGGGGAGGCGCTGCCAAAACTTTCCTTATCAATAAACTCTCCATCTTTACCAAGACTCTAAAGTTTTCCAACTGAACAGTTCGCTAACTATTTTTCTAGGCTTATGATTGCATTCCAGAAAACATACTTACTCGTATATATTAGACGGGTCTAAACGCGATTGTTTATTAGTTAAAACGTAATTTCCGGCGTTTCGGCAGTGTTGCAGTTGCCGTGGTATCATATCGTATGAGTTTCGCCGATAATTACGAAATACCTCCACAAAACATCTTGAGTTACAGAAAAAGTAACAAATAGATCCACTAGAACAG
Organism: Yponomeuta sedellus; assembly: GCA_934045075.1. Taxonomy (NCBI): domain Eukaryota; kingdom Metazoa; phylum Arthropoda; class Insecta; order Lepidoptera; family Yponomeutidae; genus Yponomeuta; species Yponomeuta sedellus. The sequence continues at coordinate 24,815,600 of OW203723.1, read as the reverse complement.
AAGTTTTAGAAATTCTATTTTATAGTTAAACAATTTTAAATTTTAGAGTTAAACACAAATGTACATCTGGATACAGTCTTTACCAGTTCTATAACTGCCTGCCTGAATTACAAATAATAATAATAATAATTCCCGTAAACACAAAAAATACCCTTTCTATGATTTTTGGTCACTCATTATTTATATAAATTTATATAAAAAATAAGAACATCCGGGTTCACGTTTTTTTTGCAAGAGCTTCCGTTGTTGCCTATTGCCCTTGTGACGTTGTCTACTAGTGCTCAGTAGTGACGCTAAAAATCTTATAGCGCTCGCTTTAAGTTTGGTGGTGTTCGGATGGATCCATTATGTCTAATCTCGTTTGGTAGCAACTCTCAAAATACGTCTTTAAACTGAGATAATCGCCGTTGACACTTGAACTAATTATAAGAAAATAAGATCTCAAAAGAAAGTGATTTTCTTGTAAAAAAATAAATATTTACTTCTGAATTTTCAATGGACAGTATCCTGACACGATTCCTATGGTTCATTATAAGATGGTGTTTAAAAATAAAGTTTCTTATGAAACTCACAGCGCCATCTGCCAAAAGCTGTGGTGTACTACAAAGAATACTTCTTGGTACATTTGGTACTGAGTTTAAAAGTTGCACGAGCACCAAAGTGATTTACAGATGGCGCTGTAAGTTAGTAGTTCGCCTGTATCACTTTAGATGGCGTTAGAACTGTAAATAATAAGCCGTTACATACATACATACATACATACATAACCTCAAGCCTGTATCCCAGAGGGGTAGGCAGAGACCAGGGACTGCCACTTGCCACGATCCTGACAGATCACCTTCGCTTCATCAACGTTCATAAGTAGTTGCATGCACGCACGCCGGTTCCGGGTACTTTTTATCTTTCCCTTTGCTAATACATCGCCTATTTGGTCGATGTAAGTCCGTCTGAGACGTCCCTTACCAGCCCTTCCACTCATATTCGCAATATATATTTGTTTCGTCAATCTTTCTTCCTTCATCCTCTCCACATGTCCAAACCAACGCAACATTCCTTTCTCAATTCTAGTGACTACATCCTCTTTCAGTCCACAACGTTCTCTAATTGCGTATCCTGTCATTCAAAGTAACACTACACATAATAAGCCGTTTTCAGCACAAATTCCAAAAGCACTTCATAGATGGCGCTTATAGGCGTGCAAATTATATTGAAAAAGTACCTACTTAACCTAAAACTAAAGTTCGAACTTACTTTCTTAAGCACCACATATTATCAGCTTGATTCCGGATTCACTTACTTACGCAAGTAAGTGAAAGATTGATGCAAAGGATATCCCTTGCTGTGCAGCGCGGTAATGCTGCCAGTGTCATGGGCACCTTTGTATGGGAAATGTCTCGGGGCGGTTTATTTGATTGACATTATTATTGTTAAAAACCTATTTAGAGGCTAAAAATTTCACCCATGCCGGGATTCGAACCCGCAACCTCTGGCTATCCGTGCCAGAGCCAGAGGTTGCGGGTTCGAATCCCGGCATGGGTGAAATTTTTAGCCTCTAAATAGGTTTTTAAATTTGTTCCTTAGCACGGGTTAGTGCATTAAAAATAAAAATAGTGTAATCATGTGGGTACAGTGATATCGTTCCGATGTTAAAACCTAACTGCAAAGTAGGTAGTCGGGGCTGTAAGTAATGCAATTTGCTTAAGTCAGATGTGGCTGCCTGTACGTAATACAGAGAATATTGTAAAGAGGTTCAAAATTTCACTGATGCCGTGAGTCGCCCATTGGCTCAATTGGTAGAGCGCTGGTACGGATAGCCAGAGGTTGCGGGTTCGAATCCCGGCATGGGTGAAATTTTTAGCCTCTAAATAGTTTTTTAAATACTGTATATGTTATTTTGTATGCATACAACTAATTAAATAAAAATCTAATTTCACAAAACAAAAAAAAAAGTAAGTGAATCCGGGATTAAGTTAATCAACTTAATGTTTATTACCATATTTATAATATAAACTGTTGTGTATTGTATAGAGTGTACCGAAAAACACGCATAAACCTCCCAGGTTTTTGTGATTTTGGTTTGTTTAATTTCATTATACTTATGTGCCTTAAATACATAAATAAATAACAAAAACACTAACAAGGACACGTCTGTCAAATTTTGCTTTGCACCGATTAATTTTGACAGCCGTTTTTCGATTCTTTTATGGCAACGCCTGTCAGCGCCATCTTTGAACTGCTTTGTGAAATGTGCTGAAAACGGCTCCTTGTCATCAGATATCGAGGATCTAATTTGAAAGATACACATTCATTCAAGTAACAATCAAGTAGAAATAGAAAACTTTTAATTTAATCAGGCGATCCATTGTTCTGACTTGTGGCGACCAGTAACTATACTGGTCGCCACAAGTCAGAACAATGGATCGCCTGATTAAATTAAAAGTTACTAGGCAAACAGTGCTTCTAGGTAAGCGAGGTGCGTGGCAACGGTTCGTAAGCCGCCGGATGAAAATTGGACACAGCAATCAGTTAATTTAGTTATTGTTATTGCGGCTAGAATGACAACAATGTAGAAAACTCGCTTCCTCCAACTAATACCATAAATGTAAAAGTTTGTGAGAATTTTTTTTAGAAGTTTGTTTCAATGTTTGTTTCTTAATCACGCTGTAACTGTTGAAAATATTCACATCAAACTTGGCATAAAGATAGACAAAGATCTGAATCGAGACATAGGATGACGTTTTTGGGGTCTGCTTGTACGCAATATTGCTCAGTCTGCCGCGTAGTAGGTACTAGGCCCACCTTTTCCACCTATAGTTAAAGGTCAGGAAATAGAAGGTTTTTTTTAAAATAAATATTCATGGACATATAACAGAGATCTCGTTAGCCCTATACTAAGTACGACTAAATGACTTGTGTTATAGATGTGCTAACTCGACGATAGATTTAATACAATAAATACATAGATAACATCCAAGACCCGAGACAAACTAGAAAAGTTCGTTTCTTAGTTTGACCCGGCCGGGGACCCGACCGAGACCTTCGGTTTTAGAGTCAGTGTGCCAAACCGCTGCGCCACCGAGGCCGTCGCACAACAGACCTCTCTAAAAGAACTCTCGCTTCATACACAATATTGGTCTACCGCGTAGTACTTGATGTTAGGAGGACCTTTGAGGCGGTTAACTCAATCTTACCTGAAAGTACTTATTAACATCTGGGTCGGAGGCTAGTAGATATTGCGCTCTGGGCTCGTCCCGGCAATAGGCTACGTGTTTGTCGAATTCTCGCTCCATACGCAGCAAGGCTCGTCCCAGCATACGCGGATCGCCTGCGTAGTACTTGATGCCTTCGAGGAGGACCCTGGGGGCAGAAGGTGACTGTGAATTTGTGAAATGGCTGTAACATAATCTAGAGGCATTCAATTCGATATTTAAATACGTGTACATAAAACTATCAGTTTTTTTTTTACTGCGTCGGTAGCATAATAGTGGGTCGAACAATGGACTCGTAAGCGAGAGTCTTAGGTTCGTTTCCCAGGCGGGCATGTACCAATGACTTGACTTTCGAAGTTATATACATTTGTGAAGTTGTAGTAGCAACCACTCACTGACTGTGAAAGATAACATCGTGAGGAAACCTGAGTGTATACGGTATTCGTATACCTGGGATTCGAACCCACGACCTCCTGATAAAAGCCGGCGTTCTACCTCTCCACTACCACCGCTTCGTTGTTAAAAAAATATTCCATACGGCAGTTTTATAAAATTAACAAAGCTGTGGAACCAAGGATAAAGTTACTGTGCAGAACTCACACTAGGTGGTATTTATTTATTATTTTATTATTTATTTTATTTATAAATATACATACACACACATACACACCCTCGCACACATACACACATACATACATACACCCTTACATACATACATACATACATACATACATACATACATACATACATACATACATACATACATACATACATACATACATACATACATACATACATACATACATACATACATACATACATACATACATACATACATACATACATACATACATACACAAACACACACACTCGAAAAACCCTACCCTAAAACCCTAGTCTACGTAAACCTAGTGATTTATGATTTTATGTTGAAACATCGTAAAAAAACTGAGTTTCTTCTCCTTAGATAGATAGAGAACACTTTATTGTTGATAAAAAAGGAAGTTACACAGATATTTGTTGATAAAAAAGGAAGTTACACAGATATTTCACTTCTAAACTCTTGCCAACATTGTCATGAGAATACATGAACATGACTGCAACAACGAATGCATTCTGTGTTGCAACTAAGAATGCAACATAGGAGGCATCCCTAGTTGCATAACTCACGTGTTATGAAACTCGGCGATTTGCCGGAAGTTGCTGAAGAGAAGCTCTCGATTGTCGAAGACGGTCTTGGGCGTGACGGCTTTGTCCATAGGCCGCATGTACCGGCTGACCACCTGCTGCATGTCACGCCCGAACTCCTCTTCTGTCTCTATCAGCTCGCGGACCACGGCTCTGTGGGGAAGAGAGACGGAGAGGTGTCAGTAAGTATCGTCGATTGTATTTATGTGCCACCTGGTACTATCCTGGCGATTCTGTTTCGCTTCATCGATATTAATTAGTCGTTGCGTGCACGTACGTCGGGTACCGGTTTACTTTTTATCATCGTCGTCGTCAGGCTGTACTAGTCCACTGCTGGACATAGACCTCCCCTAATGAGCGCAACACTTTGTGCCATCATTGGGGTAATGCCCATAATCCCCACGCTGGGCATGCGGGTTGGGGATCGCAGTTCGGTGGAATTGTACTGCAGGGGGCACTGCTGCCCACCCCCCGATTTGTGTCCTAAGTCGCCTTTTATCATACATCCCCTCTTTGGTCGAAGGATGTCCGCCTGGGACGTCCCTTACAGGCCCTTCCACTTACATTCGCAGTATATATTTGTTTCGTCAATCTTTCTTCCTTCATGCTCTCCACATGTCCAAACTAACGCAACATTTCTTTCTCAATTCTAGTCACTACATCCTTCAGTCCACAACGTTCTCTTATAAGACTATTGCGTATCCTGTCATTCAAAGTAACACTACACATACTTCTCAAGGACCTCATTTCTACTGCATTAATTCTACTTTCTTGCTTTTTTTGTCACACTCAAGTCTCGCTGCCATACAAAGTGTTGGGACCAGCACGTCATCATGTATAGCCAATCCAGCTCTTTTGGAGATGTTTCGGCTGCACATAATGGAGTGCAAGGCACCGTTTACACAATTCCCCGCATTTAGTCTTCTTTCTATATCACCTTCACATTTTCCATCTGTTTAACATTTCTTGCTTAATACTACTTATAGTCACTTTCAGTTCACAACGTAATGTGCATTTTTTTATTTCATAATAGTGTTTTCTGTACGTGTACAAAATCAAGTATCTATCGACGCATCCATCTAATGGCCATCAGCTCTATTTTCATAAATAACATTAAAAAAGCATATGCTGGCTCGTTTCAGCATATCTCTCCGAACAAGAACCCTTCGCAGACAGAAATAGAAGCTAAAATTACAAACAGATTGATATATTGATAATCCGTGAAGTCTACTTCGGGTACCTTGACTCATAGACTATTCTGCGAAGATGCCAAATATCCACCACGGCTAATAATCGACTTTTGTACTTTATTCCTGAACAGTAAGGGCTAGTTTCGATGGTGGCAAGAGAATAGTAAGTTGGTTCTCTCACGTGAATGAGGTTTTAGCTGCTGCAGCCAAAATTGGTGTTCGTTAACAGATTTCAGAATAATTAGGTCTGAAACTGATTTACAGCGTTTGAAGTACTGAGATGCGGGCAATTAGAATGATTTATTGGTTTCCTGGATGCTTAATGAGTTTTCTTGGATGCACTTGATGTGCAAGTGAATTAGAGTCTTATTTCAAGTCACCAGGAAGCGAGTGTGGACATGTACTTTCAGGCAAACACGGAAGAGCCGACAAATGTCAAAATTCAATGTAACGAGCAATTTGCTTGCATTTACACAGTTTACACGTCAACATCAACATTTGTGTGAACAAAGAGCTTTGTGTCTGTGTCCGAAAGCCCTTTCTGGGAACATGGAAATTGTCTTTAGGTATTTGGACAAATTTTTCGCCCTTTTTATGTCTATATGATTGTGTTCAATTCACTTCGAACGAATCCAATATCTAATAGAGGTTAAGGTTGCATTTTAATCTTCGTCTCGACATAAGAATATGTAGACTAACAACAATTCAGAGAAACGTATAAGGCGTATAAAACGCATAATTTTACATTACATTAAATATGTTTTTTATCCTTATTGTAGTGTATTGTGATATGGCCTTACAGCAGAAAGAACCGCCTGTTGGGTTAAGTATAAAACAGTTAACTTCGAGTAATTCTGAGATTTTTTGTCCTTCTTTCTCCCAAATCTAGATTTTGAAACGGACACGTAGGTAGTTTTACTTGTCAAGTCCATCAAGTTACAGTTTCTGTATTGTTTTTAATATGAATGCTTTGTTTTGTATTTTAATTCTTACCCCCAGGGTATATTATATTTTGGTTTGCATATTCTTAATTTATTTAGGAATCTGTAGTGACTGCCGGTTATTGAATTGAGAATTGCGCTAAGTACAAACTCAGTATAAATACCTCTCTCTTTCTCACTCTCTCTTCAGATTTTTCTTCTTCGTACATATCTGTCTCGGTCTTTAAACAGACCGAGACAGATATGTACGAGACTATAGTATTCACTTAGTGAAAAATATCAATACAGAAACCGGCGGTCACTATAACAAGCAGACATAAAATAAGTAGAAATCAGGAATCAATTATCTATTTCAACGTAAAGAATTTACATTCTGTTTGTTGAATGTTATGCACTATGCAAGCCGCTGCCTTCGGGCCGTACTTGTAGCGAAGAAAAACGCAGCGAGGAAAAAAACGCGTAAAGGGAACAAACAGGTCGCACCACCCAATGACGTAAGCAATAACTAGTATTTCAGCATCAGTTTCCAGAGTCGCTCCACTAAACTTGTTAATTCGTCATAAATCAGACAGTCCCAATAGATTTGCCGTGAAACCGGTTGCCAACTCGATAAATCACGTGTGAAACGCGTCAAACACCGGAGAGTCGTAAACATCTGCGGGTGCGTACTCGATAAGTTTGTGTTTTGCGGTAAATTAGTTTGGCTTAGAAACGGCCTGAAATTAGCTGGAGGATAGGTTAAATCAGCACTGAACGCACCCTGTGTTGCGAAGGTTAAGCAACACAGGAAGTGCAGTGCATGGATGGGTAAACCGTCTATGTCGACTAACGCTAGTGGCATTTTTCCAAGTGATTCCGTGCTTCGCAAGGCACGCTAAGCAGTTGGTGCCGGCTGCCGTCGATAGATGGGAGTCGTTAAGCCAAATCAGAGGCCTTAGGGCGGATTGAAAGCTTCTGACAGTAATACCAGCCACTACTCTCGCAAGCCTCCACTAATCCGGACTTGGCCCCCGTGGTGGAGTATGGCCTATACCTTCCTCAGCGAAGAGACCCGTGCCCCTCGGTGGGTGACATAATAGGTTGATGATGATGATGGCGTTAAATCAAAAGTATGATTAGACTTTCTCTAAGATTCGTTAATGATTCGGGATGCTCATACTTTGTTCAATTTGAAACCCACCAGCTGCTTAGAAGTTATTGCTCAGTCGGGTTTATCGATTTTCCCACGGGAATAAAATATTTTCCCGCTGTAAAACGCAGTCTGTGTGTTAATCCAGGGTGTCAGCTAACTACATACTACTTTTTATTAAAATCGCTCCAGCCGTTTAGACGTGAAGAAGTAAGAAACATACTGATTAGCCTATGGTACACAAACATGTTAGCTAAGGAGTTGTGAGGGAACCTAGAATCGAATAAACACACACACACATACATACATACGAGTCAAACACATTACCCTCCTATTAGGCTCCGCCCAAGTAGCCACGTAACAATCCCATATTATGTCCGTGTCATCGCCGTGTCTTGTCTCATTAAAATAATTTCACTTAATGCTCTACCAATTGCAGATTGGATGAAATCATTTACAAATAAAACATTAGGGGAGGGCTATAGCTAGCAATAGACTAATATAGGCTGATAATGATGATTAACATATTTTTGAACTAAAACTAAAACTAAGCACAACACCCGTAAGTAGATCCAGACTAAAAGTCTACAATGATTAAGATACATACAAACTAGCCAAACACATTACCCTCCTATTAGGCTCCGCCCGAGCAGTCACGTAACAATCCAATATTATGTCGACATCGCCGTGTCTTGTCTCATTAAAATAATTTCACATAATGCTCTCCCAATTGGAGATTGGATGAAATCATTTAGAAATAAAACCTTCAGAATTTTAATGTTCTTAAATTTGCCAGCAATTTGTCTCTAAGGAGGACGGGACAATAAGACGCAGTGTTTATAACTCGTTATAAGAATAGTGACACAAATACGCCTAAACGAAACGAAAGTGAACCGATCATAACGCTTAATCCACTTTCTTTGAGATGCAATATTATGCAAGAAATATATTTAAGGGGACGCTCTCCTGTGGATATCTCGAGCTGACAAATAAAGATGTGGTGCTTGACGACGACCCGAAACATAAAAATTTAGCGACTGTATACACGCATGAGAGCGACCGAACTTATCTTACATTGCGAGTGTTCAGGACTGCAGCAGCGTGCTGGCCGAATGGCACGTCATCCGGCTCGAAGGACCAAACTGTATCATAGACATAGGCGGGAACAGGCGGGAAGGCGTTTAATGAAAATCGTTTGTGCGATCGAATAAAAATGAAAGAAATATTATTTTCGTGTGCGTACTACATTTACAAAGCCATGACAGCAAGAAGTCAAAAAAGATAAAAGGAAATAGTTTTACTTTTCCAACAAAAAAAAATAAGCTGGCCAGCGAGCCGCGATGGTGTGCCATTCGGCCAGCACGCTGCTGCAGTCCTGAACAGCGAATGTTACATGACGATATCATAGTGCCCATTTTGTAAAATCGGTAAACCTGCAACGAATTATAAACTCTCGGGCTCTAAGGGCGAGCGTGCACAGCCGCCATAAAAGCCAGCTGAATGAGGATCCTCGAGGACCGAAAAAAGTAGCATGCCTTGGGGGAGATGTTATTATAAAATAGAGGAATACCTAGAATACATTCAACACGAAGGTTAAGAAACATAGGGCGCGTTCAGTGCATGGATGGATGACCGTCTATACTAATGCTAGTGGCATTTTTCCGAGCGGTTCCGTGCTTCGCAAGATACGTTAAGCAGTTGGTGACGGCTGTCGTCGATAGATGGCACTCCTTAAACAAAGTCAGAGGCATTAGGGCGGCTTGAAAACTTCTGACAGTAAGACCAGCCACTAGTCTTGCAAGCCTCCACCAATCCGGGCTTGGCCCCCGCGGAGGAGTATGGCCTATACCTTCCTCAGGGAAGAGACCCGTGCCCCACGGTGGGGACATAATGGGTTGATGATGAAAACTATTTATTGTTTTGCTTCAACTAATGCGGACTTTTAACAGGTCGCTTTTAACTTGATCTTTGAACAAAGACTGACTAAACATGTAATTAATCCTTAAACTCCCACGCTTGCCTGAAAATGCTGTCTCCCACTCATGAAGGTTAACAAAGAGCCATCTCCTTAAGCGATCAACGAACGGGGTCGTTTGGCAAACATCTGGCTGTCACAACAAAACTCGGAACACTCGGGAATCGGCCCAAAATTGTCAAAATAAAACCGAAATACATGTATGTTATATAACTGGTCGCCCAGTTACTTTATTTTAACTTTAGTTAGCCAGTCTACAGAAATAGCCAATTAGCCTACTTGGTGTTGGGAAAAGCAACAAGAAAATTTGGAGGTGAAAGTTGAGATGTTTTATTTCCACTGCCCCATATTCGTTAATCGTAAATTAATTGTATTTTTTTGTATTTTTACCACGACCACTTATTAACGTTGATGAAGCAAAGGCGATCTGTCAGGATCGTGGCAAGTGGCAGTCCCTGGTCTTTGCCTACCCCTCTAGGATACAAGCGTGAGGTTATGTTTGTATGTACGTTTTAGCACGGTTCCAAATGTTATAAGATTATATGCTAGCTGACCCTGCAAACGTTGTTTTACCATATTAATTACAACATTTTTTCAGACCTATCAAATATACATAAAAAATCGGTGAAGCTGTTTCGTGGAACTTGGATAATAAATACTGTCACACGAGATTTTTGTATATTACGTATTGTTTTAGGAGTTGAAATATAAGACTAATAAGACAGGACTCATATTAATACACATTACCTGTCATTTACAATCCTGACAAACTTATGGATGCAATAAAGTTTCATGTATCGATATTCAAAAATTACTATAAAATTTAAAATTGAGTATTGTAAAGTTTAACATAATATTTCGTTATTTTTTATCACCGTAACAATGGAATACATTAAGAAAAGAATTATTGAAGAGGAAACGGGACAAAATATCGAAGCCGTAATAACTTACTAACATAAAAGACGGAAAGGAGCACCTGACGGTAGAACTGTGGCAATAAGCCTTGCATTCTTGTAGGGACCATGGACTAGTTCCAAACCGCCACATAACGGGCCACAGTGACCACAGATTATAGCCGACAGATGGCACCACGAGAAGAAGATGAAGAGGAACCACTCACTGTCTTCTTGCAGCCAAGGCGGGGAAGTCCTGGTCGGGCCGTTGCTCAGAGTCCCGCAGGACGCGCGAGGGCACCCAGCCCTGCCGCGTCTGCACGCCTCCTCCCTCCACATCCTCCAGCACGCGTACCAGCCATCTGGAAAAGGGATAACAATAGATGAGCACAAAGGCTTATGTTCAGGCGAAGCGTATGAGCGCTGTGTGGTGTCGGCCTAGAGAATAGCACTAACCCAAATTCTTCCCGCGGCGGGTGTATTTAAAGGCGACTAAGGGACACAAACCGAGGGGTGAGCAGCAGCGCCCCCTGCAGTACAATTCCACCAAACTGCGATCCCAACCCGCATGCCCAGTGTGAAGATTATGGGCATTACCCCCCAATGATGGCACAACCTTACGCTGGTGTCCTGCCTTTTCGCAGAAAATTGTTACGCAGATTATCACTTGCCAACCAACGTTTCACCTATTTTTTAAGTTGACAGCAAACGATTTACAAATTTTTGTATCACAATGTTTCATTTAGTAGGATTATTGTTAACCTGATTATTATAATGACACAAAACGTTTTGGGAATTTATTATTTGTCAAGTCTTTTACTAGGCAAACAACTATAAGATGAATAAAGTTTCGTCAGTGTAAGTTCCCTTTTCATACATTGATTTTATGATAAAAAAAAATATTTGCATTTTTAATTTAAGAAAAATATTACTGGGTATGGAAATATTACTGGCTAGAGGGGTGGCCGACGAGACTCAATCTGCGACAAAAATATAGGTGCGACGAAGCGCGGTGCGTAGCGGAGCGCGAAAGAGCGTGTTAGGTTGAACATGTAAAACCGAAGGTTCTCTGCCTTTTTGCAGAAAAAAATTTGGCCGACCGAATGAATATTACGCGTAAAATATACGCTACTTAAATATACGCTACGCTAGTTGGCATTTTGAAAGATTTCATTATAAAAAGCAAACCAAACAAACAGTTGACAACTACGAGGTTGGGAAATCAAAAAAAATATATATAAAAATAGTTGGCAAATGATTATTCCGCAAAATAATATTATTTGAAACGTCAGTTGCCAAACGATAATCGGCCGAAAATGTTTCTGCAAAAAAGCAGAGAACCCCTTACGCTATGGCGTTCATTAGGGGAGGGCTATGTCCAGCAGTGGACTAATATAGCCTGAAGAAGGAGAAGTATGAGCGCTGTCCATTCCGTCAGTCGGAGTAAAGTAAAGTGTAGGCAAAGGCACCGGATATACCCCACCAACTCAACCACCAACCACCGCACCTCACTTGCAAATAAAAAGCAAATACGGCTAGATGCGATCAAAGGCTTGTGTGTACTCGAAGCGTATGAGCGCTGGCGCTTCCGTCAGACGGAGTAAAGTGAAGTGGAGGCAATGGGGCCGGGCAAACACCACCAGCAGCAACATACTTGCAAATAAACAGGAAATACTTCTGTGGGAAATACGGCTAGGCGAGGAAGGCTTGTGTTTACTCGGAGCGTATGAGCGCTGGCCCTTCCGTCAAGCAATGTGAAGTGGAGGCAATGCGATCGGATATACCCTACCTGCAGAAACACACAAACATAAAGCGAAGTGAATAAGTTCCAGCTTATTATATTAAAATGATTGCAAATAATAAGTGCTAAATTTGTTTAAAAACAAACTGGATAAATATCTAAAGGAAACAAAACGGACAAGGAGTTAAACACAAATGTACATCTGGATACAGGCTTCACCAGTTCTATAACTGCCTGCCTGAATTACAAATAATAATAATAATAAATTGAAATAGCCCAGCCAAGCCTGCTCGCATATTTACTATGGCTCCGTCGTCCAACAAACTCGTCGTAAATTTTAAATGTCATATTTATTTTTTAAACATAAATAATACGTGAATCAGCTATCTGGAACAGGAGCCCTCCTCTTAGAGCATTGGTGAGTGCAATGACTTGGTTGCCATAGTAATAATAATAACATCCACACAATACCATCACTTGACCAGGTTCCAAACTAGAATACTTTGTAACCAAGTACTTTGGTTACAAAGTACTTTGGTAACCAAGCAAGTACGTCACCAACGTGAAAATACACCCAGTCTGTGGCTACTTATACAAATGTACTGTGGATCCTAGTGGAAATCTAACCAACGACTTCTTTTTGGTACCCAAGTGCCTTAACGGCTAGACCAACCAGGCCGTCGAGCATCTACCGAGCCCATCACTGGGCATAATAGCCTCTCCTTTTACACACAAAGCCACTCTGTCTACTACCAATCTCGTCGATTGCCCACCGGTGCTTTAGACTCCTTTTGTTATTTTGTTTTCGCACTTCTTCTTCAGGCTATATTATGTAGTCCCCTGCTGGACATAGCCCTCCCCTAATGAGCGCCCTAGCGCTCTGTCTTCAGCTTGCCGCTTGCAGCAGCTGCCGGCAGTTTTTCGCAGATCGTCATCCCACCTGGTCGGAGGGCGTCCTACACTACGTTTGCCGAGTCGCGGTCTCCACTCAAGAACACGTTTACTCAAACGGATGTCGGTTCTTCACGAGATATGGCCAACCCACTGCCACTTCAGCTCACTAATTCTCTGAGCTATGTCGATAACTTTGATTTTCTGTCGGCTGCATTCGGGAATCCTATCCTTCAAAGACACTCCGAGCATAGCTCTCTCCATAGCTCGCTGAGCTACTTTGAACTGGTGGACCAGCCCATTTATTTACTAATATTTTTTTATTTCAGATTTAAGTGTAACTAAAAATAAGTTTTCGCATATGGTAACTAAGTAAAAAAACATGTGCATGTTGATATAAAATGAGTTTAAAGTACACAACAGCACCGAGAACACATTATCTCACAGTATGTGTTACAATTACAAATTATACGTTATAGTTCGATTTTGGAAATTATTTTAAGATATTATTTAAGTAGGCAAACGACGCCGTCGATAGTTTGTCGGCAGAGCATTCACATTCATCCCAGTTCACCACAAACAAGCACACACCTAGATTCACAACTAATTTAAGATATTTCAAACGGATGCCGAGACATATCAACCATTTTATTAGCGGATTTTTCTTAAGAGCTTTCATATAATTCTAGTTGAATTAGTGCATGAGAGAAGAAATCCATGGTAGCGAAAATTGAGGCATTAGTAATATTCCATGCTGACATAATCCATCTGGGATGAAAACGAATCGTGTCAAAACTCGCGGCCGAGATAAGTTAAGGCCGCTTACAGTTCCGCTGCGGTCGTTCTCTACTGTATTTGTATGTCCTTCGCGTCTTTCCTATCCTTAGATAGGTTCTTATATGGCTAGCAAAACCAATTTTCGTCTTGAATACACTGTCATACGGTACAGCTGACCAGACCAGCTGGTGTGCATGAAAGGAGCCTCCCCGAACAACGTACTCACTCGTATTTCTTAATGATTCGCGATACTCATACATATTATTACTCACCACTTCAGTCTACCCATAACCACGGCAACTGTAACGCTGCCGAAACGTCGGGAAATAAGGTAATTACGTTTTACCTAATAAATAATCGCGATTAGACCCTTTTCATATATATATTTTTTTTGTTTTCTAGTGTGTACAATAAAGAGTTCTAATCTAATCTAACAACGTGCTCACTGAGCCCGTACGTCTGGCGGACCCTAGGAAACAATTAGCAAGTCCCTTATGCTGATTGGCAAAACCTTTCACCATGATAGCTTGCCATCGACACGTTAAGAAGATGATGACCACAGAATTGTTGTATGTCTTCGTGTATGAAGGTTTCGTGCGCGTTTTTCTCGATTGACGTTTAGCGTAAAGTACACTTTGTGCCAAAAGGGCTACTATGACATAAAAAGCTTTTAAATCTGGCTGTACTTTTTAAACAATTAAATCTGGAATTAAAGCCATGAGTTCTATGTTTTATAATAATTATGTGAACTCTCTTAATTAAGGACTTTGAAAAGACTAAGTTTGGAGTTTTTTTTGTCAATTTTTTCTACAAAATGATTTAGATTTTGAAATAGACACCTAGTTTGACTTGTAACGTTTATTAAGCCGCAGTTTTTACTTCGAATAAAACCTTTTCATTTCATTTCATTTTAATAACGATCCTTTTGGATATAACGGACATAACAGTACAACGACAGCTCACCAGTAAATTGTAGGCACGCATGAATACAAGAATTATCTAGAGCGCAGAGTCCACAGTCATGCAGTTGCAGAGACCAATAACCTATGAGTTCAAAACTCTACATAGTGTAAGCTTAAAGGATGATTAGTGAGCTTCATTTTTGCGGGAGTTATACTAACGAAAAGTTCACCACTTGCTCAATGTTTATGAAATAATGAAGATGTTAACGGTCTAATCAAAGTCACTTTGTGAAAAGGCGCAGATTGCAATGTTTTTACTGTATTTATAAACAAAAAATATTAGTGGAGCACCATAGCGTCCATTGGTCCATTAGAAATGAAGAATTTACGCTGGATTTTGTGTGTCGATTCGAGCTTCTATCTTGCGAGAAATGATGTTATTATTTTCTGTGTTTTCTTAATAAGCATGAGAAATAGGGGCATCATCATTCGGGACTATTAAAATTTATCATACCTTTCTACAAAGTCTTCTAAACCGTATATCATAAGCAGCATTCCAAAAATCCGTGACACAGGAATATATGATCAAACTGCACGCAAATAGAGTTGACAACAAATCATAACAAATCGGTCACCTGAATTTTCGACTGTATTATTAAAAGCTGGCTCGTCTTGTAAAAAGTGGGTTGTAAGCCTGCCTCTCCTGACGATCGACTTAGTGTTATGATAGCAATAAAATTGGGAGTAAATTGGAGCTCTGACTTTTACAAACTTTATTTATTTATTATTAAGAAAAACAAGTGACTAAACCAATATAACCCATTTACTTCTTTATCTTCATTTATCCGTAACTCAAGAAAACTTGCATATTTAAAATTTATCTTTTAAGTGCTTGTGATGTGTCACAAGCACTTAAATAACGTAAGTACAATTTATTGGATAAAAAACACGGTTAACAATGAGACACTAGGATCTGTTTCACAATCTGCAGATAAAGTTCCGGATAAGGTAGGTATCCAGAACCAGGGCTGCCGTTTGTTCTGAATTTGAAGCCATGAACGAACACACGCAATATAGGAAAATTTATTTAAATTTAGAACAAACGGCATTCCTGGTTGCGGATAGCTTATAGATAGATAGAGAACACTTTATTGCAGAACCAGAAAAATATTACAACCATGATTCTTAAATCTAAGTAATTTTATACAATTGGTGGTCTTATCGCTAAGAGCGATCTCTTCCAGACAACCTTTGGATGGAGTGGATTGCATTAAGAATATAGTCGGTACGTGGTGCATGTACATAAATAATTAAATCGAAAATAAATTGATAACAAACAGCAAGGGAGTGCGAGAATATAATTACTGCTTATGTGGAACTTTATTTGAACATTGTAAAACAGGGGCTTAATATAAAGTAAAATTGTTTCCTAACTGTCACCTACACTGGTCTGTTGACCACAGAATATAACCCAGATCACTTGTGATATATCGTGAGTCACAAATGAACATAATAAAGGTGATAAACTCAGCAAAGATAAAATAAAAAAATAAAATTATTAGGTTTTAATGGGACACTAAGTTGGCTATTTAAAAAAAGGTTTCCAAATATAGAGCGGTATTCGTATGATGGAATTGGGGACTGGGGAAAACTTTGTGTATTTGTAGTGAGTGAGTGATCACGTGTGAGTTGCGTGATGTGTGAGGGTGAACAATGTGATAACATTACTCATCAAACTGACCATACACTTTGAAAAAAGGGGGCAAAAACGATAGAGAAGAGTTTTTTGATCATTTATGAGAAATTATAATAAAGGTGTTCAGCTCAGTTCAACTTTCCTTCATAAGGTTGACTGAAAGAAATTTATTTTACCAATAAGGCCGCCAAGTTTACTTTGCATCTTTACATGTTTTATGATATGTGCTCTGGTGTACAATAAAGAATATTCTTGGTTATCGTGGTTTCATACACGTGAGGTACCGGGTTCGAACCCCGTCGTGCACCAACCACTTTGTTTTCTAAGTTACATGATCTTTGATTCTGTAGTAACATAACACTCTAAGTGCGCAGGAACTCTTTGTCTGGAAACCTCAGTGTCTGTGGTGTGAGATAAGAATATATTATTTTTTGTGCACTAGCAGTAACCCGCGGTTTATCGATTTCTCCATGGAAATAAGATATTTTCCCAGAGTAAAACGTAACCTTCGTGTTAATCCAGGCTGTCAGCAAACTCCATAGCAAATTTTATTAAAATCGTTCCAGCCGTTTAGACATGAAGATGTAACAAACATACACACACAAAAAACTTCCGCCTTTTTAATATCAGTGTGATGTAATGTACACCAGGAACAACAGAAGATACATTTTTTACAAAGATACAGTATAATGGCGGCCCAATTGCTTACAGCAAAAATATGGGATAAGCAAAAAATACACAGAAAACTAGCCATACACGGCACCGTAAAGTACCTGGACAATGTACTGGACTAAGGCCTTGTTTCACAATGTTCAAATAAAAATCCAAATAAGCTATTCGCAGGGCTGCAGTTTGTTCTAAATTTAAATAAATTTTCCTATATTGCGTGTGTTCGTTTATGGCTTCAAATTTAGAACAAACGGCAGCCCTGGTTGCGGATAGCATATCCGGAACTTTATCTGCAGATTGTGAAACAGACCCTTAGAGTGACCAACGTAACTGTGGCAAATGTAAATGTCATCCGACATTAAATTATTTTGTGGTGCAAGCTCTAAGTTCTATCATCAAACATACAAAATAACGGATATAATTATCGCCGCACGACATGCATCTGACGTCACAGGCGTCTGACTTTGTAGTTTTATGCGAGCACGCAGTTTTAACGACCCGAGGTAACTGGGTCATTGACTTGTAGTGAGGTAAATATGTCTATCCATCAAATCAGCCCACAAACAGAGCCCACTGTTGGACATAGGCCTCTTCTCTGTCACGTCATCGCATACGGTCCTCGTATACCGAGGATTTTCTTTGCTCTTTGTTTCTTTATTAGTTACAAAGTCAGCTACAGTAACAAAGCTTTTGAAACGCAGCGTAATTAATAAATTATTTAGAAAAAGCTTATTTTAAGGAACAAAAACCCGACCGACGAAATTTTCAATTTGACGCGTACACTCATATTACTTTTTTCTTATTTAGTTTATTTAAATCTTTTTATCGCAACATGAAGCAGACGACCGCTATTTAACTTGTTTCATGATGTCATATACTCGTAGCCGTTGGCACTCGCATGGTTAATACCTCAGATCATAGAAATGATCTGAGGTTAATACCTTTTATTTGACGTTAAATTCGTCAAAACGTAATTTGTAAAGTTTCAAACGGCAAATAAACTCAATTTTATTTTATTTCGCAATCCGGCCGTTTGAATCTGCAATCTGAACATACATACACATATACGCGCAAAACAAACTCTTTTCTTTTAGAATCGGTCTCGAACAAGAGCGTCCGCGAGCTGGGGATTTTAACGTTTTTTCTTCCACATTTCAGGAATATCTTTAAAAACTACATCACGTTAATCTCACGCACGAATTACTCGTGTTACACAACTCTTTATACGCAAGTGAACGATCGACGAGTGCGGAGTATATTAGATTTTGTTTACAGTCAGACTCTGTTCTATTTGTAGGTCGAATTGGGTGTAAAGCTAAAGCCGGAGTCTCGGGTGTTGTTCATCAAACATTAAACAAATACACCCATTTTTTAAGGCCATTGAATCAGGTTATATTGTGCAATCATTGTTACTAATTATTGTTGCTTTAATTACCCAGGCTATGTAATTTTTTCATTCCGTAGAATTCTGACCTTTTAATAAGCGTTGCTACGGGTGTGTCTCATTATTTCCAATTTCCACTGAATTTCCATTGGAATGGAAATTCTGATACTGCCAGATTCGAATCGAAATAGAACATCGAATCGAAATAGTGATACCTACCTGATTTCTCTAACAAACTCTTCGAAACAAATTTCGATGTATTAGCAAAGGACAAGAAAAAAAGTATAAAAACCTATTTAGAGGCTAAAAATTTCACCCTTGCCGGGATTCGAACCCGCAACCTCTGGCTATCCGTGCCAGCGCTCTACCAATTGAGCCAATGGGTGACTCACAGCATCAGTGAAATTTCGAACCTCTTTACACTATTCTCTGTATTAAGTACAGGCAGCGACATCGGGTGAAATTTTTAGCCTCTAAATTTAAATTTGTCCTTAGCACGGGTTAGTGCATTAAAAATAAAAATAGTATAAGAAAAAAAGTACCCGAAACCTAAAGAAAGTTTATGAAGCGAAGGTGATCTGTGAGGACCTTGGCATAGGACAGGCCCTGGTCTCTGCCTACCTCTCTGGTATACAGGCGTGATGTTTATGTTAAAAATCCGAATAGGCATTAATCACACTAACTCGTACTACATCACATTGCGACTAAAATACGTGTTTTACCTTAACAATTACTTGCGTGGCCAACAAAACTTGTAGAAAACAAAGACATTCACAAAAAGAACATGTATGTTTATTACTGGTACACAAAAAGTATATACATACCTGTTATATGAGCGGTGAACAAGAATAAAACTAATTTCAAGGGACCAGTCATTCAAACATCATTGCCAAACATCCACAAATGTTGGTTTCCACGGCCGACTAATATAAATTGGAAACAAAATGTAAACAGCGAGGAAATATTCGGGTTAATTAGAAGCAGACAGATCCAATCAAACGCTTTCGCCACAAAATAATAAGACCAGAATGTCCGCATCTTTGATTGACATAGCTTTGCCCGCGCATTCACCCACTTGTATTTCAAAGATAGTATAATGTCATGTCTAACATTCTGGAGGTTCAAAAAATTTTGATCTCTGTAAGCTTTAATTCCAGGGCAACACAATAAGTGTTTAGAAAAATTAAGTCTCATACAAAGTTCACCTTACGTAGTACCTATCACAGTATTAAAGCTGTCAGTTGTGCCGAAAGTTGATACTATGGGATACACTCTTTATGCTTATGACAAGTAATAATAATAAACATCGGATAAAACAGAGCTATCCAAATCTATCCAAGTAAGCTATCCAAATGCTTACAAATTGGGCAGTTCCGCCTATCCGCCTAAACTTGTAGCCAACCATTGGCCGCCGCAAATGTTTTGATTTGCAACATGAATAAGAAGGCCGTTATGAAAGTAAAATTACAAATATAAAACGATTGACGTTATGAAAATAAAATAAGGCAAATGTCGTTGCAAAACTTAACCAAAAAAATATAAAGCGATGAACGTTATAAAAGTAAACTTAGAGGTACAGCGTAGCATTGCTAAATTTCGTAGGTCCTATACGGTCTACGCGCTACGAACAGCGTAGCTCGCTACGCTCGTAGGCATTCTACGATTAACTTAGACCCTAGTACGGAGAGTTTTAATTACAAATGCTACGTTGCTATGTTTGCATGGTTAACTAACTGCCACCCGTGAATTTTAGCATGGGATCGAATAATTACATTACCTCATCGCTCTTCGATTAAGAGCGAAACCAGGGAGCCGATTCTCGCCCATGCGAATTGAAAGCGTAGACGTAAAATATTTATTGTTATACATTTGTCGCATAAAATAAGATAACTCGACAGAGTCATTAGACATTTATTTTTTCATTCGAATTTAATGTAGCATGGCATTCAGAATACAGATGTTGGCTGTCGCTTGACTTTTTATGTAGAATTCAAGTCATCATAAGCCTTAAGAGTTGTATACGAAATAACATAACATTTACATACAAGACATACATACATTGCTTCGGGCCCCACACTAGGATACCCTGTGTCGTGGGAACTAGAAACAACGACATCACAAACATGTAAACATCCAAGACTGGGCTTTTTTTTGTCCCCAGCCGAATGAAATAGCGAGAGAATTAGCTCCCTGGTTGGACTCTGCCGACAAAAAATCAAGCGATTGCGGAATTTAGTTAACAAAAGTACCTTACTTACAGTCGCAGACAAAAACATCAGAAACAAACGATGGTTGCAAGATTTTTATGTTCACATGAACTACAGAATAAGCCTGAAATAGAAAATCTTAATCCACACAGTGAATGAATGACTGAGAAATCCTTTATTACACTAAAAAAATTGTACAAAGGCGAGCTTAGTACTAGATTTCTATTTTCTGCCAGCTAACCCACGTTGATGTAGAGAAAGGGGTAGTGAAAAAATAGCTGAGAAACAAGAAACATTCTTGTATCTACTTTATCTCAATGAAGTGGATACAAGAATGTTTTTGAGTGGATCTGGCAATAGAACTAGCCAACACAGTAATTTGTACATAAATGACTGTATTTAGTCCAAAAATCCAAAAATATAATGTCAATAAAAATATTTTAATTTCAATTATCATGAAATTATTTATTTGGATATTTCTCAGAAGAAGCCGTATTTAACATTCAATTAGGCTAATATGCGAACACAAACCATTAGCCCGACCTAAACTACCAGATAAGTGTCTTGAAGATGTCAAGATAAATATTGTAAAGGGAGTCATTTATTTAAACGAGGTATAGTTTCTGGGAAACAGTGCGGGAAAATTATGAGCTTAAAAATTATTTTCTGTCCGTGCTGAAAATATCGTCGCAACAATAAATACATGAGGTAACAAATCTGTCTATTTGTCAATACAATATTTTTAATAATAAAAATATCAGGTGATATCAATAAAATATGAATTTGTTAGATACAACAAAATAAATCAAAATTATGTTGTCATTACTTCGTTGTTATCGATTTAAAATTTTCGAAATATTGTTGTAATCTCTTCATTGTTATTAGGTTAAAATTTTCAAAATATGGTCGTCAATATTTCGTTGTTATCAGTTTGACGGGCTTAGTCAAACTCAGACTCATTAAAATTCCTCAAAAAAATAACAAGATAGATAAATACCTACTTATATATTCAAGAATATTGTCATATTGCCACCACAAAAACATTAAATTACAACTAGTTTAAAGGTTATAAAGGAATACATGAATGAAGATCTATACCACCATGTATATAAACTCTTCGAACTGAAACTATATTTAAACACTGGCTCAGCGGGCAAATAAAAAATAAAGAGATGGAATAAAGTGGTTTACTGAACCACAATTGACGATTAGAAAAGACGAAGCGTTTTTAAAATAGGAAGTTGTGTGATTTTGCCGACCGAATTTCGCAAACTTACGTGGAGTCAAAACAAGGATTATCTAGTCATCAAGTATTGAGAACAATATAAATCCTTGGAAAGTAGAACTCGTCTCACGAATATTTTAAGATTAACAAAACAAGATCTGAAGACAGTAGTTCTGGCCAGTTGATTTGGAACAGATTTGTTTGCAAAAACATAGCCTAAATGACCGATTAACTACTAGACACAAATTCAAAATGTTCACCCATACAGTCGTTCACCATTAGTGTGTATTTGAAAGAGTAAATGTGTACCTCAGGAGCTTCTCGGCATGTTGGGTCCTATTACCTGAATGCCCAGTCGGTTTAGGACAATGTTTCTTAGCATCCACTCCACTCACCCATCCATGCACTGAACGCGCCCTATGTTTTTTAACCTTCGTGATCGTTTAAGATAACTCAGGCAGTCGGAACTACGAGCGAGTCGTCTTACTCTTTACTATTTAATTACAGCAAGAGGACGCGATGTTTAGCGGCTGGTTTCAGATCGTTCCTTCAATAGAACTCGCCATAGTTATGACTCAAACTAACGCCTGACTTCTCCAACAGCTCGTGGCCTAAATTGGCTACTCCCATTAAAGTTCATGGCACAGGGTTAGCATGGTAGATTAGATCATCCCACTGCTTCAAAGAATTAGATACTCACGGACGAATCTCGAGTCGAGAAGTGAATCTTATACAACATACATACATAACCTCACGTCTGTTTCCCAGAGGGGTAGGCAGAGACCAGGGACTGCCACTTGCCATGATCCTGACAGATCACCTTCGCTTCATCAACGTTCATAGGTCGTTGCATGCACCCACGCCGATTCCGGGTACTTTTATCTTCCCCTTTGCTAATACATCCCCAATTTGTCGATATATGTCTGCCTGGGACGTCCCTTACCAGCCCTTCCACTGACATTCACAATATATATTTGTTTCGTCAATCTTTCTTCCTGCGTCCTCTCCACATGTCCAAACTAACAAAACAAATTAAATCAAAACCAAAAATATATTGAGCAGGACAAAACTTAACAATATATAAAGTAACTGTGAACTCCAAACTAATTTAAATTGTATCTTCGTGCACAGAGCTTAATTCGAGATGAACTTAAATTTAACAACATAGTCCGTAATAAAATAAAAATAATTACATAATGTGAGTGATACTGAATGGTACTCCATGATAACAGACTCTATTGGGCTTGATGTAAGTGTGATCTCACCACAACAAATATATGTAATGAAACACCAACTTCTCATCTAAAAAAATACGTGACACGTAGGAGCCCGGTTAAGTTGTCTGTCCGCCTACATGGGATTAGCTACGTTTTGAAAATACCAAAGAATTTTGTCTGATTTTTGTGAATAATAAGACATCACGTAGACGCTCGCTTCGTCAATACTTTTAATATTTACAATTCATTAGTCAGAAACAGTCTAGCCTGGGCGTTGTTGCTCTTGAACTAGGAAACCTGTGCGCTAGGAGCAAGTGTGTTCCCTTAGCCAATTGTTACAGTTGAATGCAAATTATTGTTGAGCAGTGTACCAAACATAAAATAAAAATACGTTTTAAAGAAAGCAAAAATAGAAAAGCTTGCTTAAGCCATAATTAAAACTATTTTTATACGGATTTATGCTCGTTTATTAAATTTTTTACAATTTTCCAACGTTTCGGCACTTTTCGGGTGCCGTGGTCCCGGATGACCCGGATGATTTGCTTAAGCCATGTCAATCGATATGTTAAAGAATAATAATCAATTATGTTTAAAGAATAACAAAGCATTCTTTTAATCATTGTTATGTTATACGCAATAGTGTGTGTGCGCACGTTTGGGTGTGTGAATGTGTGTGTGAGTATTTGTAAGTGTGTGGATGTATATGTTTGTGCAATATAGTACGTGCCTGTATTTGTAGAGGCCTTTTTAAATTTATGAAAGAAAGAAAGAGAAACATTTATTGCATGAACAGTCACACACACAAAACATCTAACAATGAAAGGGTAAGGTAGTAAAGACAATTTAAACAGTTTTGTCGTGGTGTGTTTCCGTTGCTGCAAAAGGCAGCTGACTCAGCATTTTGCTGAGGGTGTGAGCCCTCAGCGCTGGTTTTCAGTCAGTACCTGATCAGTACTCTCACGAGTGTCCCAGTGCGCGGGTCAGTATGTTGCAATTTAAATAAATATCGGTAGTACTTATGTATATTACAATTTATATATTATAAAATATACATAAACAATAAAATAAAAAACGAACAATATGAAATTAAGACAGCCGTCCTTGATGCGATCACATAGTCAATTGATTAGTCAAGTTAGTAATGGCGGCGAGAAGTTTGGACAGGATAGGGAAGTCTCTGCTTTTGGGCGTAAGCTCAGGGCAAATATGCCCTGAGCTTACGCCCAAAGGACCATCTACTAGGCGCATCGCGGACTGGGGGAGGAATATAATTCCAGCACTTGGACGCCGCATACTTAAAACTGCCACGGAAAGCCTTCGTACGATGCGCGGGAATAAGAATTCTGTCCTTATGTACATAGCGCTATAAATGTATCATAATAATTGAAGTAAATTGTAACATTTGGCCAGCATAATGACAAACATGAATGTGTACAAACGCGCGAACAGTTAAATTCATTCTAAGTATAAATATTAATTTGGCAGACCCTGGTCTCTGACTACCCCTCTGAGATATGGGCGTGAATTTT
The DNA here is from genome assembly GCA_934045075.1 of Yponomeuta sedellus. Lineage (NCBI taxonomy): Eukaryota > Metazoa > Arthropoda > Insecta > Lepidoptera > Yponomeutidae > Yponomeuta > Yponomeuta sedellus. The sequence continues at coordinate 24,790,837 of OW203723.1, read as the reverse complement.
TGATATGTATATATTTCAAATCTTACTCGTAATATTGAAACAAGGAAAGCCAACCTCGAGGCAAAAAAGCTTTTACTGTAAGAGATGGAAAAACGCGTAAACGATGTTCACGATAAGGTTTTTAGGTTACAGCGTTTTAATGCTTGTTTGTTTTGGATTTCAGTAGACTCTGCCAAGATCTGATTGATAGATTAACACACTTTAGCATCGTTGTTAGCTTTTCCTTGTGCTATTATGAACTTTCATCATGATATTATGAACTCACGTTTTTTCATTAGAGACTCGGACGAAACAGTGTAACATTCTTTAATGATTTAATTACTTATAATTAATTCTTTTTGTTTTTTCAAGTGCTGTCTAATATCGGAGGTCGGCAACCAATTTTTTTTTCGCTGCCTTTTTCTCCACTACACTACAGCCCGAAGGCACCGGCTAATATTTTAAATTGTACATTGACATTCATCAAACCAAACCTATTTTTTTTACTTACGTAAAATTACGTACGTTTGAATTGGAATACGGCTATATTGCTTTAAAATTATCTTATTTACTCAGAAATACGTGGTGAGCCTTAGGGAGACCTATGTTCAGCAGTATACGATTACGGACTGATTCATCGATGGACTGAGATCGGAGAGTCATCATCTTACAATACATACTTGAGTTAAACAAAATCTTTTTGTAAAGTTGAAATAAAGGTACCAAGAACATGAAAAGTTAAAACAAGGTACTGTGGGGTATGTGACAAAGTTCGGTGTCTAGGCTTAAATAAGATTATAGTGTAGATCTATTACATACCTAATGTACTCTTTAATATTTAATCTTCGAACACGGAATATATACGGTAGGTATATTTAATGTAAAATGAAAATAAAATCTCCATCTGGCGTATGTATTAAGAACGGATATCCTGCAATTACAGCAATTTCACGCCAACTTAAAATAACAATTTCATTAAAATAAACTGAAAAAAGCAGTGGAAATTTAAGACGAAGACGGCATAAAGTACATTGCTCTCTTTTCCTGAGTATTACAAAGTTTGGATTTTTAGCACTCATTTATGGATAAAGGGCGAACGGATTTGGATGACAGGCGCGTTCAGGTGCAGGATGGGTGACCATCACGCGACTACCGCTAGTGCCATTTTTCCGAGCGCTTCCGTGCTTTGCAAGGCACGTTAAGCCGTTGGTGCCAGCTATCATATAATGACAGTCGTTAAGCCATGTCAGAGGCCTTATGGGCGGCCTGATAACTTCTGACAGTAAGGCCCGCCACTGTCTTATAATCCTCCACCAACCCGGACTTGGCCCCCGTGGTGGAGTATGGCCTAACCTTCCTGCGATCCAGGAAGAGACCCGTGCCCCAGCAGTGGGGACTATATCGATTTGAGTGAATCCTACTAATATTATAAACGCGAAAGTTTGTATGTATGGATGGATGGATGTTTGTTACTCATTCACGTAAAAACTACTGAATGGATTTCAATGAAACTTTACAATAAATATAACTTATACATCAGAATAACACATCTAGCCGACAATTTATAAAGATATTGTGTGAATTGTCCACACTACTCGTATGATGATAAGTGTCAAGTAAGTAGGAAAAAATCTACCATCTGCGAGCTATTCTGGTGTGCGCTGCCCAAACCGCTGGAGTTACACACGTAATGTAATGTATGATGGAAATGTTTAAAAAAATCGTTCAATTAATGAAGTAGCTACTTATAGGCATATGATTAGGGCTCCGCAGTGCTTAGTTACCGTATTTCTTATGCTGACAATACTGTTACGTTATTATTGTGCGACTGTCATATCTCAATATTGTCAGGCTGTTATATTTTTCAAATGCGACTCAGAAAGTATTTATGTGATAATTTTAGTGTCATAATGTTAATTCTTTTCTACGCTACGCTAATATAAGCTACTCGAAATACTAATCCTGCGCAGACGAAGCCGCGGGCACCAGCTAGTCTTCTCATAAAGGCAGACCAGTCTAATTCAGTCTAACAAGTATTACTTAGTAGTTTTATGTTTTACTAGCTGACCCAGCGCCATCAATGGGGATTTTCAATGGGGATTAATGGAATAACCCCGAACTTCGTACCGCCTAGCAGGCGATTCTTTTTTTTTTCTCTCCGTAAGAACCATCCTCGTACTTCAAGGAATATTCTAAAAAAAGAATCAGCGAAATCGGTTCAGCTGCTTTCGAGATTTGCGCTTACCAACACATTCAGCGATTCATTTTTATATTATAGAGAAGATGTAACTATCCCTTGACGTTGCAAGCAGTTCCGATCGTTCCGATGTTAAAACCTAACTGCAAAGTAGGTAGTCGGGGCTGTAAGTAATGCAATTTGCTTAAGTCAGATGTCGCTGCCTGTACGTAATACAGAGAATAGTGTAAAGAGGTTCGAAATTTCACTGATGCCGTGAGTCGCCCATTGGCTCAATTGGTAGAGCGCTGGCACGGATAGCCAGAGGTTGCGGGTTCGAATCCCGGCATGGGTGAAATTTTTAGCCTCTAAATAGGTTTTTAAATTTGTTCCTCAGCACGGGTTAGTGCATTAAAATAAAAATAGTATAGTTTTACCTCTTTTTATTATTCTATGTTTTACTGTCACGTATTATTATTATTAATACTTTATTGCACCATAAAATTGTACAATGCGGCGAACTTAATGCATAACTATTTGTCAAGCGCACTGTCTTATACCATTTTCTCAACTTTTCCATTAAATCCTTAATTAGCGTTATGCTCAGGGCGAGATAAATAGTCGCTTCTAAGAACGAGTCTTAGCGAAAGCACTTGCTTAAGAATCGATTTGTCTATCATAGACAGTACTTTGGCACTCTCTAAGTCGCGAAACCCAGACTAATTCTTAGCATTGGCCTAAGAACATGCTTAGCTAAGCAAACGTCTATTTTAGTAACGCATTGATTCTTAGCTAAGTTAGCCTGAAGTAATGCTTAGGGAAGCATGAGTACGGACTTGGGCTAAGCAACGACTATTTATCTTAGTCTGAGTCTCTCTTCAGTTTTCCTAACAGTCCACCCGTAGTTAACAATTTTATTGGGTTATGCAGTTTCACAACAATTGTTTTGGGTCCGAAGTGACAAAATAGGTAATTTCGTCTGATTCCTTAAAGGAGGTACGTGGTAGCGCTTCTGAATCGGAAGCACGACAGACGCGCGTCGCGAGTTTTTAAGTCACGACTTTGCAGAGTTAATAAAAATTAATGGCCAAATTCTGACATTTGAGCTTCATAATACGCGTATGCATATCCTAGTTTAAAACATCTAATACGCACGGGTCGCTAGCTATTAAGGAAAATACCGTGAGGAAGCATCTGAGGCCTTCAAATACCTCACGCTTGAAATTGCCAATTCACAGTGGGCACGTTTGTTAATTAAGTCCATACTCTCTCAAGCAGACAAGACCTGTGCCATGTAGTACAAATTTTTTAAGCTACATAAAAAAATGCATGGGTATAACACATTATTCACAAATAAAACTTGAACGTATTCCCACGTACCCCAAAATAAACAAAAACAACTATGTTGTCTGGAAGAGATCACTCTTAGGGGTGAAACCTCCAACTGTATAACACATTGTAATTCTTTTTTCTGGTTGTGCCGTAATATATAAATAAATAAATATTCATGGACAAATTACACAGATCTCGTTAGCCCTATACTAAGTGTAACTAAATGACTTGTGTTATAGTTGCTAACTCGATGATAGATTTAATACAATAAATACGTGGATAACATCCAAGACCCGAGACAAACTAGAAAAGTTCGTTTCCTAGTTTGACCCGGTCGGGGATCGAACCCGAGACCTTTGGTTTTACAGTCAGCGAGCCAAACCGCTGCGCCACCGAGACCGTCTATAAATTCTTTATCTATCTCTATTATCGTTTTCATAATACAGCAATAGCAAAAAAAACCCTTAGTAGCTACCTTAAATAAACTTCATTTTTCTCATAGCCAAAACATTTACAAGCACATCAGGCTATTGCAAAAATTAGGCGGGTGCTTAGGCAAATAGCTGTATCACACTTAGAAAAGAGTCTACCGCCTCGTAAAACATTAGAGCTCGTAACTGCGTCGTAAACGTTAACAAACGCTTTAAGAACTATTCGATTGTTTGAGAGAGATGACTGTGTTGAAAGCTGATTCGAAAATAGGGTAGGTAGATTGGGTATACAGGGTAAAGGTGAAATTTTATCCAGAGCCGAGAAATGTGTCGTTTCAATGACAATGACTATACATGAAATAGGGTGGAAGTAAGTGATTAATAAGTGGTTGAGATTAAGATGACTTGACTAAAGATGGTCAGAATGGAGTGTTTTTTCCGCTGTCTTTTTCTCCACTACACTACGGCCCGAAGGCAACGGCTTATATTGCATATTGTACACTGACATGCAGCAAACAAAACATAAACTCGAACGAGAAAAATCGTAGAGAACGGAAGAAAACAATCATCCCATCTTGTTTTATTGTTATTTTATGTGACGACCTATGTGGCGTAGCGGTAGCACATCTGATGGGTTTGGATTCCGGCTGGGGACAAAAATAAAAACTCCAGGTCTTGGATGTTTACATGTTTGTGATGTCGTTGTTTCTGGCTCCCACGACACAGGGTATCCTAGTGTGGGGTCAGAAGAAAATGTGCCTGTATGTAAATGTTATGTTATGTTAAATGTCAAAAAAATCTTTCAACATACGTTCTGAATTGAAGAGAGGCATCGCGTCTTTTAAATAACTACTACATGATGTTTTTTTTGTCGTAATCTGTCATCATGTCAGAGTGCTTAGTACGAGTTTTTTAACTACTCGATCGCGTTAACGTAAACTCATATTTCTACGGCATCGAGGAAGCGCCACCTAGCGACAAGTATGGAAATTAAAATTGCTGAGTGCGAGTTGTAATGGTTTACGTTGAGAAGTGAACACGTTTACCAGCCAAAACACGAATAAACGCGAGTGCGAGTTGTACTGTGACAGCGTTTTGTTCAGATCGAACGGTTAACTTACTCATACTCACTACTCAATGCTCGATTAACGCGGTAGTAAAGTTATTCGATTGGATCTGTCAAACTCGCACTAAGCACTCAGGTAACTACGTTAACTTCACAATCTTAAAAGTCCATCGTTTTTTTTTTCTTTATTCAAAAGAAGACATAGTTTGCCAAACTCTCGGTAACAATGTTTATATCTAAACTTATACAATCTCCACAACCAACAGTGTCGATAGTACTTTCTGAATCTGAAGCATAGGATAGTTTTACAAGCTGCTTAAAATAAAACTTAATTTACTCAATTGTTTAAAAAAATTTAGCCACTTATATCTTCTAAGGCAAGTAAACGAAACTGGCCTTTACAAATCTAATTAGCCGTCTAGCCCGCCTCACGAAGAAAACTCTTGGCAGAGACCAGAAGGAATCAGACAATTTTCTCTTAACTCAAGTCAAAAATAGCCTACAATGTAGGTGTACTAATCTACGTAAAATGTGGAGCGTTCAAGCGACGATTACCTATGAAAATCCAAACATTAGTTGAAACCGTACACCCGAAGCCATTTGTTTTAAAAACAATCGTGTGTTCTATACCCGTGTTAATATGCCTAATAATCTGTGTAAGATCATTTCGGAATCGTACCCCTGACGCCCACGTAAAGATCTCTCTCTTTTTCAAACTTTCGTTTGATTAAGGGTAATTTTCAAAGCGTTTGGAGCATTGTCAGAGCTCTTTGTAAGCTGGTCGTATAACGGTAGAGAAGACTAATAGACAGCTTTGCAAAGCTATTTCGTAGAATCAGAAGGACGTTAACCCAATCATTTTGTGTTAAACTAGTTTTTGCGCGCGGATCCGCTTTTTCGATGTTTTAATAAAATTAAATTTATTTGTAGGCAAAATCCGTGCAATAAATTCTTAAAACAAGTCAATGGTTCATAAAGTCTGTTAGCTTTTAGAATATACCTCGGCTACTATCGGATAGAATCGCATATATTCATGTAATAGAAATATCGGAACTAATATGACACTTAATTTCACATAACTTTTAAAACAGTAAAGAAAACTTTTATACTAAGCAGGAAGTAGTATTACACTCGTGTGCTTTCGGCGAAAACCGAAGCCTACTCTAGAGACCGAGGTATATTCTAAAAGCTAACAAACTGTCCATGTGTTTGCTAGATTCTGGTCGGTAGATAGCCTAGGTATATTAATATATTAATTCAAGTAAGTCAGTTTTCGAAAACTAATTCTGGGCGTTAGGGAAAAGTAATGTCAATTGAATACATTTTCTATAAATGACCCGTGTCTCTGACTAGTTCATACATTCACAAATCCACTGTGGGACGTGTAGTGATTAGCCCATACCAGAGTACTGCTTACTTGTTTAGGTTGCTCTTTCTATACTAACCGACACGTCTTACTTTGGAGTTAGTGCCTTTTCACATGCAACCGGTCGCCGGCTAAACGGCAGGGAGCCGGGATTAGCAAGAGCTTTCACATGGACCCGGTTTGAACACGGTCGCCGGAGGAGCGATCGTATTATCGAGGTACTAGTCTGAAGGCGTCGTATAGTTTTCTTCTGATATACTACTCGAATAAAGCTAGCTAGCGGTTGAAGGATCCTCCCTGCACTCGCCGGCCGGCTTGCGTTCATGCGACTACGTGATAATTTGACGAATAACGAAAGTCACCTCTTGTGGCTTCTCACTTGGTTAGTCTATGTCTCATGTGACGAATCGCGAAAGTGACGTTTATCTCACAAATCATGTGAACGCGTCTACACAAGTCAATACATTACTGCAAAGCCGGCTGCCGGGTCAAAACCGGCTTTATGGTCGAAAAGCACGGCTGACACCCGCCCTGCGTTCCGAGATGCGATGAAATCGATTACAGCACGAATCGGACGAAATTTAGTACTCCCAAAGTATCTCGCACGAAATAGGGTTTTTGTTACGGGTTTTTGTGCCTACTGGACTTATATGGATAATACTGTAATCGATTTCATCGCATCTCGGAACACACCCCCGGTCGCCGGCCGGTCGTTATGCATGTGAAAGCTGTCATTAGATCTCTTTTTATTACTTTACCCGGCCCGGCGACCGGACGGCGGCCGGGTGCACGTGAAGAGGCACTTAGGCAGAGTGCATAAAAATAGATAAGAAGACGAACAATAATGTATAAAATATTAGTTAGGTATGGATTCCCGGAGCACAGTGTGTCACGGTGCGAGATTTAACGTCTGTCGCATAAAAACGTTGTCATATTTATATTTCATTTCATAAAGCGTTTGTCGTATTTTCTCGTGCAAAGGAAGGTGTAAACCTGGATTCTGTGACAGACGCTAAAAATGACTATTTATTGCATTACCTAGTTTTTCGGGCAAAAATAAAGCTGTATTGTTTACAACTTTGTCATAAGCATTACTTATTAGTATTAAGCTCGCTTTTGTACAAATATTCTTATTGTGCAATAAAGAATTTTTTAATCTAATCTAATAAGCTACGTATTATCACTATGACTGGGCGCGCATCGACTGAAAGTATCATTTGCGAATTTCATTATTATATAGTCAAAGGCCTTAGGGCGGGGGTGAAGCGCTCGGCGCTCGTGTCCTAGCGGAACCGAGCGATTGGAATCAATCACTTGGATTAAGCAACAACAGGCGCGGTCAGGTACTGGATGGCTGAACATCTCGTGACTACCGCTAGTGGCATTTTTTCCAAGCGTTTCCGTGCTTCGCAAGGCACGCTAAGCCGTTAGTGCCGTATGTCATGTAATGGCAGTCGTTAAGCAATGTCAGAGGCCTTATGGGCGGCTTGATAACTTCTGACAGTAAGGCCCGCCGCTGTCTTAGAATCCCCGGACTTGGCCCCCGTGGTGGAGTATGGCCTAACCTTCCTGCGATACAGGTAGGAACCCGTGTCCCAACAGTGGGGACATATGAAGGGTTGATATCGATGCATTAAGGCGGCTTGAAAACTTCTGACAGTAAGAACAGCCACTAGGATTGAAAGACACTTCCTCAGGAAAGAGACATAATGGGTTGGTGATGATTATTAATTATACGGCATAATTGGTATGTAACGGAATCTTTGACTCAATTTTAACTTTAAATTTTAAGCAATTTAAAACGTGAAATGAATTCAAAATTTTGCACACTTATCAAGGGCTGGTGACAACAGAATAATTTTGTCCCATTGTCCGGATCAGTATCATCAGGATTAACGATATAGAATAAAAATATAAAAAATATTGTTAAAAAAGTAAATATCTTGCGAAACACCTCCCGCCTATATTACAATGTAATATATTTTTTATTAATTGTTTAAATGCTTATACAAAAAATTATTTTTACTTTTTGTGCGGTTTCGATTATTACATTGTTTATTTAATATTCCTCACCATCGAGAAACCGTAAAATTTAATTTAATGTTCAATATTTATTTCAAATATTTTTTTTGTGATCAGGACCCTGTTTAAGTTTTTCTTTGAAAGAAATTTAGCACACAATAGGAAGGAATATACGCGCCAAATTGAGAACATCCTCCTTTTTAGGAGACGGTTAATAAAACACATCCTACACGAACGAAGTGGCGTTCACATCTAGTTTCCAAATCTTAAATACATTTACTACAATTTCCAGTGCCAAGACCTATTTATCGGGGTAAAATATTACTAGAACACAATCTACCATATCATTACTACCGGACATTGCCGTCCTCTTGTATACGACGACCACTAATTCAATTTCCTTGTAAACCATATTTCAGCCGTCACCTTCATAGAATAAATTCGTTTGATGCACAGAGATATTACTTAATTTTAAGTGAAGTATTACGGTTAAGCGCTAAATAGGTCGACTATACAGTTCGGTCCCGAAAGCATTACGTCACCCGTTTCAGGTCAGTATTGTAAGACTTATGTAATTGTTATAAATCATGTCGTGCCGTGAATCAATAACTGTCTTTCTAGAAAAAGCGAGAAAGCTAAAAGTGCGTGAAACAAAGTGACAGTTTGCTAATAGTTGTCACTAGTTATGATGGATGGCCTGGAGACGGTGGAGGGATTTGCACCGATTTGGTCGACAATCAGGCGACTGTAGGTTTATAGCACGTGGCTAGATTATACAGCATTCTTGCACAGATGCGGTAAAATGATTCGGAGTTGGTTTGATAGTAAAAAATGTTTAAACTGTAGCTCAAACCATTTTAGAGGAATAAATTTTCAAAACATTATAAAAAATTCTTAAAAGTAATACAGCCGTTTGTGAAAATAAACAACGATAGAGCATCAGGTTTTGTTGGCAGATATAAATAAAGTTATTGATTTTTTTAAGTTTAAGAATCATTTATTCATTAATGAAAGAAATTTCATGTCTTCTGAGGTTTCTTATTGAATGTGAGGCCAGCGTTCTGTCAATGTGCTATTAATCACCGCCTTTAGATAGACAGACAGATAATACTATTGCACAACAAGAAAAAAAGAATCACGAAAGAATCTTTAAACTCACGGAAACTAGCAACGAGCAACAGAGGATCTAACACAAAACCTCACCTCTCCTCAGCATTGGGGGTGGTCGCCGCGCTCCCGTTCTGCGCAGGCGACTTTCCCCGCGGATGCTTCTTCTTGGGTCGGACGGCGAGTTTGTGCTTGGCCGCTGATGCGTCCAGGAGGGACTCTGCATCGCCCACGTCCAGGTCTGGATCCAGCCGGGGTTTCCTGGCGACCAGGGGCGGTGTTAGGCACAGAAGGGTACAGAGGTTGGTTGGGTTAGACACAGTTTAGATTTAAGGGGCCAAATACAAATAAAGTTTATTTCTCCAGTCACAAAAGGTACAATAGCAGTGGTACAATATGGTACTACAGAAGTGATTTCTGAACAGGCTAGATCCTAAACTAGATTGGTGATCTATATTTTATGAAGCCAGACCAAATACTAGGACAACAAAATATGAAACCTACTGTAGACATTAAGCCAGCCCGAGTCAAGACCGAAATAAAGAAAATGTACTAAAACGTAAATACCCATTTTTGGCTAACCCATACTCAGCCCTGCGACTAGGTCTTGAGATTGGGTTTCAGCACCGGTTTTAAACTTTCAGTTCTTGTATAATCTAGTTCACTTAGGTATGAAGACAATCACGAGTATCAGCCATCAATGTCGGTGTTCCTTGTTGTCTACGGAACATTAATTGAAAACAGAGATATGATTGTAAAATTACCCTGTGATTTTTTCCAAGAAATAGATAGATACTCGGATTATACTTTATTGCATACGAAACATTAAATAGGACACTACATAAGAAATAACATGTACAAAGGCGAGCTTATCTCCGTAAGAGATTTCTTACAGCAAACCTTGGAGAGTCGGAGCAGCAGTAAAAAAGAGCGAACAAAATAAACTACATATACTGCGGGATTCTGCCTAATACAATGTTTTGGAGACAATAATGTTTTCAGAAACATTCACAAGATTTTTTTAACCTAATCAGAATTTGCTAAAACATTGAGTACCGCTTGATTGCTTGATATGAGCGCCTTAATTGAATACAAATAGCAAGGCTTGTCACCGGGCCCGTCGTCGGAAAGCGTTTTTTAATTTTGTTTGAGTTTATGATCTTAGTCCAGAATTCTATCAGTTACACTGTTTTAGTATCAGTTACAGTTACACTGTGGCTGAAAACCAGTGCTATCCGGGAGTGAAACATTTCTCGTATGTAGGTCCGAGTATACTAAACGCATAATTGTTAAGAAGAATCAGCACGGTAGTAGCTGCTGTTGTAATGTTGATGCTGTGTTCTACTAATCAAGTCAACAATCAAGTGGGCAGAGGCCGGTATCACATCACATAACAATATTATTATCTAAAAACCTATTTAGAGGCTGCCTGTACGTAATACAGAGAATAGTGTAAAGAGGTTCGAAATTTCACTGATGCCGTGAGTCGCCCATTGGCTCAATTGGTAGAGCGCTGGCACGGATAGCCAGAGGTTGCGGGATCGAATCCCGGCATGGGTGAAATTTTTAGCCTCTAAATAGGTTTTTAAATTTGTCCTTAGCACGGGTTAGTGCATTAAAAATAAAAATAGTATAATATAATTATCATCACGACAAACTAATATTATAAAGGGGAAAGTTTGTGAGTGTGTTGTTACTTCTTCATGTTTAAACGGCTGCAGCGATTTAATAAAATTTTGTATGGAGTTAGCTGACACCCTTAACAAAAAGGCTACGTTTTACTGCGGGAAGATATCTTATTCCATTGATAAAAATGATACACTGCTGGTAACACTGCGGGGCACAGCTAATTTGCTATATGTATTGATGCCGAGAAACCTCTTTCGTTTCGTATTAATTCCACTTTATCAACATTCGCTGCATACACACCCGCACTGTATCCTTTTACTATCAGAAAAGTACAGTCTGCTAGCTTTAGAATATACCTCGGCTACCATCGGATAGAATCGGATATATTCGTGTAATAGAAATATCGGAACTAATATGACACTTAATTTTACATAACTTTTCAAAATAGTAAAAAACCTATTTGGAGGCTAAAAATTACACCCATTGCCGGGATTCGAACCAAGTGACCACAAGTGATGCAAATTACTTCAGCCAGATGTCGCTGCCTGTACGTAATACAGAGGATAGTGTAAAGAGGTTCGAAATTTCACTGATGCCGGTGAGTCGCCCATTGGCTCAGTTGGAAAGAGCGCTGACACGGATAGCCAGAGGTCGCGGGTTCGAATCCCGGCATGGGTGGAATTTTTAGCCTCTAAATAGGTTTTTAAAATTGTCCTTAGCACGGCTTAGTGCATTAAAAATAAAAATAGTATTTTCAAAATAGTGAAGAAAAGTTTTATACAGAGTAGGAAGTAGTATTATGAGTACACTCGTGTGCTTTCGTCGAAAAGCCCGAGGTATATTCTAAAAGCTAACACACTGTACCTACTTCAAAGCCGTTCAAATCCATTGCGAACCGATTCCCGCTCGTGATCAGTGTGGATGGAGTGACGTCAAAGGCAAGGCATTGAGCAGTAGGGCGTCTCTGAAGTCTCCAATGACAACTAAAATAACCAGCAGACAATGGCAATGACGCACGGGATTTCCGTTTGCCAATCCATCTGATACTGGCCGGCTGCTCTCACTCAATGTCAGGGTTCTGACGCGGCTCCGATATCCCAGTTGCTGAGGCTAATGTACAATATGTTGTTGGTATAAATAGGTCTTTGTTCTCAGTGTTGCAAGGTATCCTTGTCAAGATCTCCTAATTATATTCTTTTTAATGCACTAACCCATGCTAAGGAAAATTTTAAAAACCTATTTAGAGGCTAAAATTCCACCCATGCCGGGACTCGAACCCGCGACCTCTGGCTAACCGTGCCAGAGGTAACTCTGGTACCTCTATAATAGGTTTTAAAAAAAGTCCTCCTAAGTTATATCGAATCGGAGACTTAACCTTCTATTGCATGAGCTATTAAGGAAAAGAGAAAAAAAAATATTTTGATGTTGCAAAGTGCTTTATTTGGGCAAATTACAGAAAAAACTTGTGAAAAAAAAATTACTTACATTAGTTTAGAAAATAATTTTAAAAGCCAGAAATGGCTTCGTGTGCATTGACCGCTGTGCATACGAATGCCATTTTTGGCTTCCTAGGCACTGAGCGTGTCATATTTATACCATATGAAACTCTTTGAAACAGTTTCTTCTTTCATTAAGACAAGAAAACTTTACATTTCTGACATTTTATGTAAGAACGATACATGCAATCGTTTTGGCACAGTTGACGATTTTTCATGAGCAGTTTGGTCCGTTCTTCGTACCGAATTCAATGGCAAATCTTGAGCTTTTGCTGGAGCTTTCCTGACTTTTTTCAAGGGTGGTGGTGCCGGGGAATCCTTGCGTCCTGTTGGTGTGTTCGTTCTACTCGTTGTAGGTGTGCCATGACTTGGGAGTACCAGACGGCAGGCCTAGTGGCCTGCCTCGTTTCTTGCAGCTTTTGCCAACTTTGCAATAATGCTTCGAAACGGCAAGCTTGAAGTCGTACAATGACATGTAGACATTATTTTTGCGTCGCCACAACAACCAACCATTGACGGTGAAGAGGTCAATCATATGGAAAAATATCTAATATATATAAAGTAATATGTAATAAAATAATATAGATAAAGTTGTTTTGGTTTTTCAATAACAAGACTTTCTTCTTCAGAAGAATCAGTATCAGATGAGGGAATTACAATGAGTCGTTTGCGGCGGTTAGGTAAGCGAAGGTTAGCAAGCGGAGTATTATCATTGTCAGAGTCGGATGCAGATTCGTCATTACTAATAAATCCATCCCCATGAATAGGTTTATCATTCTTAGAAGTCCCATAAAACCGTGAAGGAAGCATTCCGAAAATTAAACAAAAATGTCTCTATGAATGATACCCAATTCACCGTAAATGTATGCGAAGCCAGAAATGGCCTCTGAAGAAAAACGCGATTATGAAGTAAAAAAACGGGAAAATGAAGAATAGGTTTATGAGGGAAGGACAAGAACCCTTTGAGGAGCACGAGCCATATTTTTATTTATCAATATCTTACCTAATCAACTTTTTATAAACCAACAAAGTCGCACAAAAATCACTCAATCATCAAAAGCGGCCCGCGCGCAGCTTAAAATGAGGTTATGATGACAAGTGTCACTTATCATTATCACACACTGCAAAAATACGTTCCGTTTCACAAAGAAGTACCTAACAATATTTGAATCAGATTATTTTGTTTTTCAAAAATTATAGGGTAGAAAAAAAATCGTAAAGTTTAAAGGCCAGTAATGGCTTCGTATGAAATAGAGGGGTGACGGGGACCGACTGCCTTATTTTTTTTATTTACTTTTCTTTGCATGAGATCATGCAAGGAAAAGTAAACAAAAAATACCTGGTAAATTACAATTTTTTTACTATTTCTTAATGATTCGCGATACTCATACATAGTTATATATTAAACAGGTCTAATCGCGATAAATAAGGTAATTACTTGGCCCCCGTGATTTAGTATGGCCTGGTGCAGGATGGGTGACCGTCCCGTGACTACCGCTAGTGGTATTTTTTCCGAGCGCTTCCGTGCTTCGCAAGGCACATTAAGCCGTTGGTGCCGGCTGTCATGTAATGGCAGTCGTTAAGCCATGCCAGAGGCCTTATGGGCGGCTTCATAACTTCTGACAGTAAGGCTCGCCACTGTCTTACAATCCTCCACCAACCCGGACTTGGCCCCCGTGGCAGAGTATGGCCTAACCTTCCTGTGATACAGGAAGAGACCCGTGCCCCAGCAGTGGGGACATACAAGGGTTGATACCAAGGTAATTACGTTTTACCTACTAAATAATCGCGATTAGACCCGTTAAATATGTACAATTTTTTTTTTAAGTAAACCTACACGATTCGATAGCAGGATGCCTACTATTGCACTTGGTTACTTTTCAAAAGTTCCATACAATCGGTAACAAAATGTCAACATTTTTAAACTTTTATACATGGGTTCGAACCTTTTTCCAGGTTTTTACGGTCTTTAATAACTAAATTTCAAGGAGTTTATGTACAATCTCATTAGTTGCCTTAAATATGTTTGATTTTTCCTGCTGTTTATGCAGACACCGGAAACATTTTCATGAACCACGATTCAGGACAAAGAGTAGGTACACAACCAACAACCTGTTAATTATCTCCACGTCAAGAAACAGGAACATTACCATCGTTAAATTAATCCTCCAGGATTTATAAGCCGCATAATTATTTTCGGTATTAAAATTATACGCGTGGTCTGCATTTGAGACAATTTACGAATTTACAACGGTGGTTGTACTACGGACAACATGATAACACGAATGTATCCCACAGGGATTGGCAGAGACCAGGGACTGCCTCTTGCCGCGATCCTGATAGATCACCTTTGTATCAACGTTCATTAGTCGTTGCATCCACCCACGCCTTAGCGGCCCTTCCACCGACATACCCTATACTCGTATATATTTGTTTCATCCTCTCCACATATCCAAACTAACGCAACATTCATTTCAATTCTAGTCACTACATCCTCTTTCAGTCCACAACGTTCTCTAATCAGACTATTGCGCATCATGTCATTCAAAGTAACATACTTCTCAAGGACCAATTTGATTAATATTTCGGACATACTTGACTCTTTTGCCATACCCAAGTCTTGCTATCATAAAGGTTGTAACCAGAACCTCAAGGCCTACGGCCTCGATCGAAAATACTTTATTTAGGATAATAAAAATTGTTTATTATGCTCAATACAATAGCATTACTAGAATAATAACATCCGGCAGGTTCAGGCCTTCTCTCAGAGAATGAGTATCGTCCACTACCACCCGTGCCCACCGCAGTTTGACAGTTTCAAGTTGAGGTCTTAGACGCGGGTGTTTTCTTGTGGTGCAGGTATTCTTCAGATTACCGATAGCGATTGGTATCGCTCGCTCGCACTACAAATGCCGAAAAAACGTGCATAGTTCATCAGTTGTGGCCCAACAGACCTGTGCTAACCTAAGCTAAGACCTAAGCGTCTTCCCGATACGGCAGTGCAACGTGATGGACTTATAGGTAAAACAGGACTCAACGCGGACACTGAGTTCTCAGTGATCTGAGCTCACACCCCTTCAGTACAATGCTGGATCAGCTGCCTATTGTAGCAACTTTGATGCACCATAAATTTAATTCTTTTGAGTCTGCTGCTATTTGAAACCCAGTGATTTCTTTTAAAATTAAAATATTTTTATTATTAAAAAAATAGTACTACTAAATTACCAGGGGTCTTTGCACTAGGCTCAGCCTGTTTAATTTTTTTTCCATTGGTTTATTTTTGAACATATTCAAATTATCCGAGCAAGCTGGCAGCATTGGCTGGCTCCACCGCCAAGGAGATGCTTTGACCAAGGAGATGCAGCAGTTCAAACCCAATGGTTCCTTGAATCGGCGCCAGAGTTCTTTAACAAAGATCACGGCCTGTGCTCTCCACACCCAGCTAGTCTCCAGTAGTCAGACTTTCTTGTTATATTCTTTTTAATGCACTAACCCGTGCTAAGGACAGTTAGAATATGAATATTTTTTTTTTTTATTATCTCTAAATAGGTTTTTTATGACTTTCTTGTGATCTATCATTTCTTAATGATTCGCGATGCTTCGGGAACGTCGGTATAATAGCGTTTTTTTTACGTTGCCTCTATATTTGTATCCCACTGTGTCATAATAGCATTTTTTTTTAAAACGTTAAACGGCTATTGGATACAGCGTCCTTAAGCCTAGCTTAATTAAGTATTATTATTAGGTACTAAGGATGGTTTACAATTTTCTTACTGAATTACATATAAATTTATACATATAATTAAAATATTTAGGATTAGGCCCGTTAACAAGTCTATTAACGGGCTGTATCTTTATGTATATTTTAATATGTGACCTGTTTTATTAGGGTTCCGTACCTCAAAAGGAAAAAACGGAACCCTTATAGGATCACTTTGTTGTCCGTCTGTCCGTCCGTCCGTCCGTCTGTCAAGACCCTTTTTCTCAGGAACGCGTGGAGGTATGAAGCTGAAATTTATATCAATTACTCAGGTCTACTGTCCCTTGAAGCTGTGAAAAAATCAAACTTCTAAGCCAATGCAATCAAAAGATACAGCCGTTTATGCCGCAAATTTTCGACACTTGCAAGGGAATCAAAACCTACAGGGTGCTTCCCGTGAACTCAGAATCTTGAAATTTGGTACGAAGCAACGTTTTATAGCATAGATAAAGGAAAAATTACGAAAACCATAAATTTTTAGTTACATCACATAATATATATTTTTTTAATAATTTTAAACTTACTACCCATTTCCTCATAAACGCGTAGAGGTATTAAATTGAAATTCATACCAAATACTCAGGTCTATAATACAGGTTTGTACGGAACCCTCGGTGCGCGAGTCTGACTCGCACTTGGCCGGTTTTTATCTATATATAATCACGTATAATCTAGTTTTCCTTTTTATATAGGCTATAAAAGTTTCACTTCAGGGCACAGGTCTTCTCTCAGAATATGAGTAGAGAGTATGGGCTTAATCACCACACGTGCCCAGCACGGATTTGCAATTTCAAGTGCCGAGGTATTTTTATTTTTTATTTATTTATTTTATTAAGTTTACAAAACAGAATACAGTCATTACAAGTTCCATTTAAAAATACATCTGTTTGTGTTCTGGACTGCAGTCCAAGGTATGTAAACATAGAGGTTTTCAAAATTGAGAGCGGGATATGCAGTAAGTTTAACGTAAATGACATCACAAATAAGTTTAATTAATCATTCAACTATCGTGTGAAGCGTTGGATGAAGACGAGTTACAAATTATAGAGCTAATAATTTTAAAGAGTTTAGAAGGATTTGGTTCAAATATATCAATGCTTGAAGATTCGGCGAACAGGTTGTTATTTGAACTCCTGAGACACTCAGGTTTCCTCATCGTTAGTTAGTGGCATTACTACTATACTATCTAGTTACAATAAATAAAAAATCGTTTAATATATAACTATCAATGTATTTAGGAATAAAAATGTATGTTATCTAACCGAGTGGTAACAGCGGCAGATTAACCTCTTACGTCATCTGAGTTTTATGTGGTGCCTATTTGAGGCCATGAGAGCCAGAGCGGCCTAACTGCACGAACAAAAGTTTACAGAAAAACTAGCAGCTCTGATTTCAAATATTTGTAACTTTAGTAAATAATCTATCCTAACATCCTTTGCTGCTTTAGTGTTTTAATTATGAGATAATTGCTGTTTACAATAGTTTGCA
This sequence comes from Yponomeuta sedellus, assembly GCA_934045075.1. NCBI lineage: Eukaryota > Metazoa > Arthropoda > Insecta > Lepidoptera > Yponomeutidae > Yponomeuta > Yponomeuta sedellus. Next base: position 24,772,985 of record OW203723.1, on the reverse strand, counting down.
CAAATAAAATTTTTATTGAAAAAAATGCAGTTAGGCCGCCCTGGCTCTCACGGCCTCATATGAAAAATAATGTATGAGCATCGCGAGTCATTAAAAAAATATGATTTTCGCCTTCCCCCTGTGCTCCCGTTGCGTTGGTCATGGTAGAACCACGGTCCGCGTCGTATATTTAGTTCAGAGCTCGTGCATTGGTACATCTGGCCGTTCGATTTATTGCCTCTACCAAGAAACTGTTTATGCGTAATGGCTCTGATACTCTGCACCAGCACCTGCGTACACTTTATTTGATAGATATCTAGACACAATAGAGCGGTAAAAGTGATGTGGGTTGACGGAAAACCAATTGCTTCTGGATTCGAGAGTAAAGTAAAAAGTTTACTTACGTACTTACTATTTTTACAAGGATCGATCCTTGTATTAACAAATTTGTAGTAGAGATAACACTCGCTAATATTCAGAAAGTCTCGTTACATACTTCAGCACTATACGAATTTACATACAATAAAAAAATTGGCCTTTTTGCATCTACTTAATGAGATGATTCATACAGCGTCCAGTGGTACCTTCACTCACACTAGATGAGTGACGGGACCACTCCGACGCTGTAGTGCCTGGGACATGTTTTTTTTATAGATGGTGTAGGCTTGCCCAGCACCTATACCATCCTGACAGCTTAGTCAGCCTAGCCCACAGGAAAGACTAGTCAATACGTGCGGAGCCAACCAAGCCGCGGGTTTCCTCACGATGTTTTCCTTCCCGTTAGCGTGTGGTATTGCGACTACAAATTCGCAAATACGTTAATAAGTTACGTACATACAATATACTATATAAATTATGCGCGTGTGGTGCGAGGATCATTCTTTGAAAATGTGCTAAGGATTTTGTGAACATTCCCAAATAATAAAATTGTGAATGTTGGAATCTGGATTTGTGTTAGTCAAGTAACCGAGTTTAGAACATTCCCAAAGAAGTGTGAAAGTTGGAATTTGGATTTGTGTAAGTCAAGTAAGCGAGTTTAGAACTGTAAAGTTGGGCCCTCGGTTTTCACGTAAAGGATTCATGGTCACTCTGTACTCTGTACTAAGCCATTGATTTCCCAGACATGGTTTTTTATAAAAATAATCGTCAAGGTGCAAAGGATACAGTGGCTTACAGGAAGGACGGGGCAATTAGTAAATTACCACTCGGTACAGAATCTATACAACATACCCCTTATCGTGGTCCCAAACTAGGATGCCAGTGGAATGTTAACCATGCACCCATAGAAATACACTCAGTTTGAGGCCAAGTAGAGCCCGGATCAAAAGAATTTAAGTATTTATTATATTATATACAAATACATTTTGTTATTTGTATAAGTAGTGCATTAAAATATTCATATTTGCACCGACTACCCGTCTCTAATTTCCTTCAGCAACTTTCCGTCGTAACGTTGTCTGGAAGAAATTGCTTTTAGCAATAAGGCCGCCAATTGTACTTTGTATCTTTACATGTTTTATAATATGTGCTCTGGTGTACAATAAAGAATATTCTTATCTTATCTTACATTTTTTGCATTATCATCCTGCTTACAATAGGTTGGCCTCGGTAACTCTCGGCATCTAGGCTAATATTTCGGGACCTACTCGTACGAGTACATTTCAGAAATATTACCCACACGTCCTTGCCTCTAAATTGTAGCACTGCACATGATTAACCAAGAGTTATTTTAATAACCATCATATTGTTGCGGTTGGACCAATAATTTCTGTGGACTAGCGATTAGTTATTACGAGTACACCTAACTGCAATCTTTACAACACAACTGAGCGACCACTCAACCGATGTACGTTCTAATATTTTCTTTGCAAGTTTTATGTAGGTAGTTAAAACGTTTTTTATAGGGCTCTCTTGATCCAATCTGTGCGGCATTTTTATTCGTAGATGTACTCACCATTTTATTGCAATGACAGTTAACGTAAAGGGAACGTTTGAAGAAAATAATGTACTAAGGTCAAGTGTTTCGTGGTAGCATATCGAGAAAGACCGTCTCAGACTTAGAAGAGATCCGTTCCCTCTGAGACGAAGGAGAAGGGAAAAACTAGGCTGGAGCTACCATCCCTAGCCATGAACAGAGATAAATGGAAAGCCCTTGTGTCAGCCCAAGACTCCACGGAGGAGTGAAGGGACCAAAGAAGAAGAAGATATCATTATGGTGTTTTTTTTTCTTCAAATTAAAACCCGAGGTATCAAAACCAAGATTCAGACGCCCACCCTAAATCACTCAGTTGATTTCAGGTCTGAAACCTGGCGGCGTATGTAGAGACCAGGGTCCCGATATCGTCATCATACATACATAACCTTACGCCTGTATCCCAGAGGGGTAGGTAGAAAATAGGAACTGCCTCTATCCTGACAGATCACCTACGCTTCATCAGCGTTCATAATTCGTCATCATCCTCTCTCAGTCCACAACGTTCTGTAATCAGACTATTGCCTATCTTGTCATTCAAAGTAACACTACACATACTTCACAAGGCCCTCATTTCTACTGCATTAATTACGTCACTATCGTCGTCTATCGTCATCACGGCTTGCATAATACGGAAAATTATAACGGTCTGTGGCGTAAAAACGTCAGAGTTTGAGAACTGCAGTACAAGTCACAACTTTTGAAATATAAAACGGGCCACTCACGTCATCGTAGGTCGTACTATCCATGCTAGTCCCGTACCCGTTACCGTCTCATGACGATCCTTTAAATGTGGAAATAACCTACATAAATGTGTGAACATCTATCTGCGAGTCATTTAAACCATTTCCGTAGTGCTGTATTATTATTATTATTTATATATTTATTCACTGTAAACAATGCAAGATTACAATATCAATAGTAGATTCTGACCTAGGTCAATCGCATAGAATGAGTAGCTATTCACGATTGTGGTACAAGTTTCTTTACTTTAGGGGGATTATCCATCGCCGGAAATTTGTCTGCTTTTGAATTTAGGAATCTGACTTTCACACGACATCAAACTCCTCAACCAAGGGTGTTGATAGGAAAGGGAACTGGCCTCATCAGTGGGATTTATCATACAGGCTTTAGCTTAGTATAAGGGCCAGCAAACACCATTGTATATTTCTGATGATGCACCTACTGTTAATAACTAAGAAAATTATGTGCATGCAATTATAAATTTAATAGATAAATAGTTTAAGTGATGTACAAACCCACATTGCTTTTTTGAACAATAAAATTTTTTTTTTATTATTTACGAACTAGACAGATTCCAATCCACTTCAAACTACTATATACCTAATGAAATCTTACAAACTTTTCATGGAAGGAAAAATTGTCGGACCGGAGCGGGACATGAACGCATGGCTCCCACATAGATCGTACAGATCCATAAAGAATTAGTAGTATGCTGGCTGGTTCATTCATTGCCTTTGAGCTAAGCCCGGCATCAGATGGAACTCAACTCAAGTCTAGATTTACCCACGCCTGTATCCGGAAGGAATAGGCTAAGACCAGAACTTGACACTTGCCACGATCCTGACAAATATCAAAATTATTCTGTCGCTGCAGCACATTCACTAGATTTAAGTAGGTCTTAACTATAACTCAAAATATTGTAGCATGAAATATATGGCAAACTAGCAAGGACTTTACACAAACAAATCGTCCCTAAGGCGGGTTAAATGGGCAGTAACGCAGCGCACACGCACCGCTATTTCAGGCGGGCGGCCCAGAAAGTGTGTGACGTCAGCGTCGACACCGATCTCGCCACTCGGGATTCTCCAGGAGACCGATTCATTGCCGTACGATTCTGATGAATGGCAATCTAAATTGTGAATTGACTTGAGTTCTAGAGAAAACATTTTCTCAACAAATATCGATAAGTATTTACAGATCAATAATTTGTCCTGGGAACGGTGTGATGAGGGAGCGAATTCGATCAAATCTCGGATGCCTAGTTGAGATGACTAGTCTGCCTGTATATGAGCTTCGGACGGATATATCACTGTATTACTACGGAGTTCTAAGAGAACTGAGCGTAGACAGATGACGCGGGTCTGATTAGAGGGATTGAAAATGATAACAGGTATTCACTGTTTACAAAGAGACCCCATACCTACCTGGGTGATAAGCTTGTGCCTCTCGAGGGGCAAAAGAACTGATTAAAGTCCGCACTTTTGGAAAAATAATAGTGAAAGTAGTTGATATAGTGAAAGGTTTTTCTAAAAGATTGTTGTTGATGTCTATTCTCAAAGATTGAGCAAAACAGGAAAACCACTGTGTGATTCATCGAACATTTCACGGGTTTAAGGAAAGTTTTTTCTAAATGGAAAAATAATCTTGCTAAGAATAGCTCCCTCCAGAGCTTCCCCTCCCCCTCGGCTGGCCTGGTTCGGTTTGTACTAATTCATTAGTAGCCAATATTCCCGGAGACTATCTGTGTCAATGATCCTACGCTTTGCCAACGTGATTGAGTGATGTTTTTAACAGTTCTGCTGTTTTTTTAAGGGAACTCTTTTTAATAACTAACCTAGGCATTGTAGAAAGTTTTTGAAGGAATAAATAGCCCATAAAATACTAACAAAATAAATATTTTATTAAATTTGAGATATTGAGGTACCTCTAAACGGTAACCTGCAAACTCAAGGGTCGACCCTGACACGATAAAGCAAAAATATGTTCCGTATGAAATCCATTAAAGCATATCTGATATAAAGCATGTTAAGCAACTCTTCTCTGGCACATAGGTAGTAGCAAAATATCTCCAAATATCACAGTGCATATTACGATCCGCTCAATTTTGGAGGACAAGATTCCGTTCACCTCAGACCACCTACTCATAAAGGTATAAAATTATCGTTCAGACAATCTAGCAGCATCTAAAAGACATTTTCTCGTGTACTCTAAAGTTTTCTCATCATATTTACTAGCAGTAATAAGCTTCATGCAGACAGGCTAATCTGTTACCTGAAAGTGTTTGGCGGAACGCCAGAAGACAGCTGCCATCCTTATCAAATTTCTCACTGTATAAGCGCTAAAGGTAGCCTCTTTCAAGAATGACACTAAGCGCAGAAGTGATGTAGAATTGATAGCAGTTTTTGGTCTGCTATATTTGTTGAATGTGTTTACTTTATATATGTATCTTGCTCATTTATGGACCCCACGGCTGGGTTTAGGGATATTATGTCATGGGAACTATTTTTTGCTTGTGTGTATTTCATTGTTTACCGCACTCATAGGGTATTGTTAGGTTTCTATCTAGTTAAATAATGTGAAAGTTCGCGCACATATTGGCTTGTTTGTAAATCAATCACAGAATAACGGCTAAACGGATTTACAAGAAACTTGGCGTTCAGACAGTCAAAGACCTAAATTGAAACATACGATACTTGATATACTGGTAATGCGTTCCTGTAGCATAATTTGTAACGCGGGCCAAGCCGCGAGTTAAAGCTAATATATTATAAATAAATAAATAACTTCCACACAACACAATCACTTATCGTGGTTCCAAACTACGATACCCTATGCTATGATAACCAGACCAGGACATCATGAAAGTGGACTACAACCAGTCCGAGGCCCTTTGTACAAATTTAGGTACCCCTAGTTAGAATATTTTCGGGGCTTAATCGCGTAGTAATAATTTAATAATTTAATTTATTTTAAGTAGTAATTTAGGTACCCCTACAGCGGGACTCAGACGTCATACCGCTAGACCACCGAGGCAGTCAAGTTAAATATGATTTTATAAAATATGGTCAGAGTGGAGATTTTATAGCTATTTCTCGGCAAAGAACTTGACCCGAAAGCGATGATTATTGATGGACTGATTTACTTTACACAAAATAACAAATTATACGATTAACATAGAAGCACCAGTCATTACAGGAGCAGGGTGCTTATAAAGCAAAAGCGGTTGGTACTATTCATACTATTTACTAAAGTGGAAATTCTTTTTCTTAGTTTAAGTAAAAAGAACGTTTTTTTATTTCGTTAACATTTTAAGTAGATATAGACAATTTTTACGACAGAATTGGGAAAACAGGTTCATACTTTGGTTGGTTAATGGCATATACTTTAAATTTCCATACAAAATATGTAACATAACCTCAAGCCTGTATCCCAGAGCGAAAACCAGGGACTGCCACTTGCCACGATCCAGAAAGATCACCTTCGCTTCATCAACAACATTTAAAATGTCAATAACAATTAAACTAAATGCTACAATGCTACGTCCTCTAATAAGAAACGGGAAGTTTGGAAGAGAATACCACATACTTTTGTACGGTGAAATTACCTACATTGCGTTTTGCAATTAATTATCTATAGTTTCTAGTAGATATTCCTATTGCCATCGTACTCGCCGGATAAGTCTTTGTGGCCTTCAAGCCACAGTTTGTATAGTCTATAGCTTTTAGAATATACCTCGGGCTCTAGAGTAGGCTTCGGTTTTCGCCAATTTTCGCCGGTTTTCGTACTGATGATCGAGTTCCAATTTCGAAATTAAGTGTAATATTAGTTCCGATATTTCTATAATACGAATATATCCGCTTCTATCCGATAGTAGCCGAGGTATATTCTATAAGCTAACAGACTATATCTTCGATATGTGTTTTAAATGTTACAGAGATAGTCTTCGGTATTATTTAGAAGAATTTCATTCTTTAAGACACTTCACATAGGCAGTTTAAATAATCTGCCTTAAAGAAAAAAACGTTATAACAGATTATATTTTTTCCTTTCGAGGTTGTTTTAGGCCAATCGTGTCTTATCAGTAAGACCGTTAGTTTATGTACGTAAACTTATTCTTCGTTTATGCATATCACTCTCATAAATTGTTTATAAGTGTTTTTGTTGTTATCTTACCCAATAGTCATACTACAGACAGTTTGACTTTTCAAAATCACAATATTAAAACATGTAACATAAAAAGCAACACAATAAATATTTACAAAGCTGACCGCGTTCTTCAGTCCGATGAAGCTTCTGAAATATGACTTTTAAATTGTCACAAAATGTCACTTATTAGTATACATAAACTAGTTCCATAAAATAAACTCACAATTGTTTGTTTTATTCATTTATATCTTGCTAATTAAATCACATCATTTACCAAACATATGGGATACAATATTATGCACAAGTAACAATAAATGACCAACGAATGATAACACATTTAAATGACGGGTGTATCTTTACAAATTATCACAATTTTAGCACTAAATATGCATTGGGGATCACAAAATACGATATACACAAATAACACAGATTCTTTTGATAAGCCAGATATTTACAATGATAAGGCAACAATTTTGATGAAAATAATATTTTACTGTATTTTGAGTAAATTTGTCTTCTTAACCTGCTAATTTGAGAAGTTCAACTTCCAAATTTAATGGTAGTACATCCTATATGCTGGCACACTGAAAACGTAATCTAATGATAACCCTCTAGGCTGGAAGAAATGTTTCTCGTAACAATAAGTCCGCCCTCTGTACCTGCGTAAACAATGTATACTCAAATTACGTCTTTGCATGACTTTGTTGTGTATGATTTGATGAACGGGTCAATAAAAGCTGCTGATGATTGTTATTTAATTAAGAAAGACTCTTTTATGATTTAATGTCGATAATATTATTATGTATGGTATTATTCTTGTGTGATGTGAGATATTAACCGCAGGGAATACTTTTAAATTGTTTCTGAACTCTTAGTTGTCAATACAAACAACTTTGTTTTGAGTTTGACACTGTAGCTGCAAAATTCTGGAATCTTAAGATTATGATTTCTGCTTTGCAGTCCTCTGATATTTTGCAGCTGTTGCAGTGTGTCCATCAATAAATAAATTGTTTGTTTGTAGTGAAAAGAATGACCTTGTTAGGGCAAGCTTATAAATAAATGGCATGACTATGCGACAATATTAATAATGATGAATTTGTTGGAGGGCCATTCAACGTGAATTGCATATGCTGGTCTCAGTAGAATTTCATACAAAACGCAATATGTCTTTTCCAACGTCGGGACGCCTAACCTGGTGAAGATTTATCGGTAGACCAACCGTCTTCGGTTGCGATTACGGAAGCTAGCGCAACGAACCCACGAGCTAAAATTACACCACGGACGTCCCGCTGGAATGTCGGCGCATCCAGTATTAGACATTAATGTGCATTCTTAGCACTTCAGCCACGAGTGGCAACTTTACGACCGCCTATGTGAAAGGGTAAGTGGTGGCGTCTCTGTGGCGCTTCGGCAGATCTCAGGTGTGTCTTTTGGCATTTACATATATTATAAAAGTACCGATCCATCGCGATATAATACTATTTATATAACAAGCTAACATCGACACACTAAGAAGAATGAATGCATTGATGGTGTAGTCGTACCACGAAATTCCAATGCTGTATCAGTGCAAGCGCGCAAGGTATCCAACTTTGTTTTGCGAGATCTTCCATTTCGTTGTTTTGACAGAGTAATCGAGTAAAGCAGCTCACTTGGTTTATGTTTTGAGATTAAAATGTCGAATGAAGATGGAATGATGACATAATTCTAAGTTCAGATAATGCATTGGATGGAGGCGCATCAAAACGTACGATATCATTGTGAAAAGAACAAAATACACACTTGGAATGCAATGATGGATAAACAAGTTAGTCACAACAGTATTAGTGAAATCTCAGCGTTTATATTGATACAGACAACATACCAGAAAGTTTCGCAACTATTCTGGCACAAGCATGGCTGTGCAGTTATTGGTGATATTTAGTTTTACAGCCGCATCAATGCGGTCAAGCCTGTAATAAATTGGCATGCTAACACAGGGTTTGTGACTACTTTTAACTCATGGTTGTTCTACTATAAAGCTATGATTTGGTAAATCCAAATCAAAAAATCTAAAGGTTGTCTGGAAGGGCTCACTTTTAGTTATAAGGCCGCCATATGTACTCTAAGGTTAAGAAATATCTGTGTACTTTCCATTTTTAATGGGGTTTCTATCTATCTATCTAAATAAACTAATATTTAGGCGTAATTTGTCAATGCCAGATAGGCACGAACAAGCTGACTAGTTTGAAAATGTAAGTTTTGTGTGACTACCAATAGAATGTTATTATGACTGTGTAAAATCGGACATTTGCTAACAGAAAAATTACCCGCACTGTCTTATATATCTATATAGCACAGAGCTAAAATTCTGGAAAATCACAATTATGTCGAATACAACTTTTTATTAGGTTTTCCAGATAATAAATATCAAAAGCACTCACAAACCCAGTGAAAAATTAAGTATTTTCTACTTACTTCGAACCAATGGCGGATTTCGTGTCGAGAACCTCGACAATATCCCCTGCCTTGAGGGACACTTCGTCGTCGGCTGACGCTGTGTAGTCCGCAGTCGCTACTACCACATCTTCGACCTAAGACAAAAGAAACACAGACTGATAAAGATGCTGGACACAATACACGAAGCTCCTGAAATTAAGTGCACCTTATTGTACATGTGTGTACAGTTTCAAAAACATATTTCGCTCCTGAGGCAGTAAAACTATATGAAAGTAAAAATCAGAGACAGTAAAAAAGTTAATGGAGTGAAAATTTAACAACTGCTTTATTGGTCGATATGAAAGCATATAACCTAGATAAGACAAGGATTATGTTAAGTAAGAAATGAAAAAAGTTTAGATTACGCCTAAAATCTAGAAACTCTATCCTGATTACCTTAGGTGGACTGCGACTGCAACTAGACCTAGACCTCGTCAGACTCGTAGACCTGGATGACCATCTGTCTTTGTAACTAGGCGTATTGTCCAGACTGGACATTCTGCTCCTTGTATTCTCTCTGTCTAGCAGGACACCGCTCAGTCTACGACCCCATCCACCGAGCCGAGTTATTCGCTGATGATTGCTGATGTTGCAGTAACCAGTGAACGTCTGTAAGTCTTCATCTTTGTCGTCTACTACTGGGCAGCTATACATGGAGAAACGAGTGGCAGTCGGCTGACTCAAGTTCAGTGCGGAAAAAACGTGTAGGGGCTCAAAGTGTCTTATTCCATTTTCGTCGAGCACAGTATAGGCAACTTGGCCGGTTAATACCGCGCGACTGGCTTCGCGGGGCACAACGGCTTGAAGACCTCTCTTCATGATTAGGAGAGCACCAGACTGATGACGGTTCTTTTTGCGTTGGAGGAGGAAGTCTTCCATGGCGAGAGCGTTTTCTGGCTGCAGCAGGCTAAGTGGTACGTCAGCTGAAGTCAATAAGGGTGGTTCTTCCGGGACGATCATTAGGGCAGCACTCTCACGCACTAAATCGCGTAGTTTGGGATCTGTGCGCGCAAGTTCGACATCGGATTCTAGTTTTTTAAGCGCTGCGTGCAATCCGGGTGCCTTATCGGCTAACTTCCGCATTACAGTTAATCTTCTCAATATGTTTAGACTAGTTTCGTCATCGGCAATCTTAGATAGACTCTCTACGTCGTTTACAAAGGCTAGTAAGCTCTTTGCAACATCACTCATGCCCAAAATCTTTGCTAGGCCGACTGACTGAATGATCAATTCTTTTAGTTCATGCTGATCAGTGTTGTGTAGAATATTTTCAAGTTCCTTGTTGCTGGAATCCTGTACAGCTGCTACAATGGCTTTTTGCAGAGTTTCGGTAGCTTCATTGTCGGTTTTGATAAACGAGATCGAGTCTGAGATGTGACTCAATACGTGATGAAGCAAACTTGTATCACTTTTAGTGATGTTTTTGAAAGCTGGACCGAGGACTTCGTTCTCACTGCTAAGGAAATCACCAAACTTTTCAATTATGTCTTCTTCGGTAAAGGAATGTTTTTGCAAACTGCTATTTACTGCGATCTTGATAAGTTCCACTTTCGGTTCTGATGAGTTCTCAAGAATTTCTTCGCAAAGGACATCTTTATCCTCTTCTGTTTGTAGAATTTTGTACATAGCTGATACGAAATCAGCATCTATGGCTTTTCCCAAGATAGTGTCAATAGATTTCAATATCAATTGGTATTTTTCTTTACTATTGTTATTATTTACTTCTTCAAATTGTTCAGCGGTGACTAAAGCAGCTAATACAGCAGCAGCGATAGAATTCTTCACGTTTTCTTCATGTGGAGTTTGATCATTGTTACCTTTGAAAGCAGGTTGCTCTTGCACTTCCATGCGTTTCTTACTTCCCCTGCTTTTCTTTCCATCAGAAGATCCTTGATCACTATTCTTATCACGTATCTCAGACTTCAAGTGAGCACTCATTTCTATGATTGAAGTAATAACAGCCATAAGTTGATTTGCAACGCCGTCTTTTAGCCCATAATCTGTGACGAAAGCTTTCAGAGCTTCGGCGTTTCTCGTATGGTTTAGTACTACATTTATAGCGGGTAAATCAGCTGGGACTTGCCTTCCAATTGACATTCCAGCTTCAGATAGCTGCCTGAGCATGTTTGTGTCAATACTCAGTTCTCCTCTGGTTGACGTAGTGTCGTTAGGGTTTGTTTTTACTTTTAAAAGCTTTAGCTCTTCTGGAGTGACGACAAAACTTTGAACTGAAAATTCCAAGCCTTCTTCTCCCTCAGTCAAATCAGGTGCGACAAACTTCAGTCCTTCAGGTGTTTGCACTATTTGTCCAGGCACGAAGGTGACACCATTATCATCTGTCTCTATGACTCTGCCGGGTACGAATCTAGGTCCCTCTTCTGTGTCAACAACCTGACCGGGAACGAATCTTGACCCTTCGTCTTCAGTTGAAATCACTTGTCCAGGGATAAACGTAGGGCCGGCTTTAGTTTCGATAATTTGGCCTGGTACGAATCGAGGGCCATCAATAGTGTGTATCGTTTGACCAGGGACAAATTTGGGTCCTGATTTAGTATTAACAACCTGGCCTGGTACAAATTTGGGACCGTCAGCTGTGTCGACGACTTGGCCAGGTACGAATTGTTCTCCATTTTCTGTGAAGACGATTTGGCCGGGTACAAAGATGCCTTCAACCATCATTCCGGGCACGAACCTCGATTCATTGGCATCATTTTTGACTAGTCTTCCAGGTACAACTTTGCCTTCCATTTTCGGCATTCTAGGTCCAGGGTAGAACTCGATGCCTTTGGCTGTCTGAACCATGTGGCCAAATACATACAGTGATTCTTCAGATAAGGAACAAGTCTTGATATCTATAGGTAATCCCACTGGAGCACTTTCAGAGAACACGATGTCTTTAGCCGATTTGGCCACTTGGAATTCTATATGACCATTTGCTTCAATAATGGTTTTGCCAGGCATGAATTTTTCTCCACTATCGGTGTGAACTATCTGTCCTTCTATAAACTTGGGTCCATCGATGGTTTCAACTGTAGTGCCAGGTACAAACTGTAAGGTGTCACTGCTCGTTGTCTTGGTGATTCCAGGAATAAAGCAAGTCTCTCCATTTATAGCAACAGTTTGCCCTGGAACGAACTTCAAGCCGTTCGGAGTTGCCAAAGTAGCGCCGGGCACGAAGTGTAATTCATCATCTTGCGTGACTACTTGGCCTGGCACAAACTGCCATTCATTGTTGATCTTGGCATTTTGTCCGGGAGTGAAAATCACACCAGTTTTATCTGTTATTGTCTGGCCGGGCATAAACTGAACGCCTTCTGGAGTAAGTATAGTCTGACCGGGTACAAAAGTTTCTTCCGCACCGGTGTTTATAATTTTCCCAGGAACAAACTTCATTCCTTCTTCTGATAGGACTGTTTGACCTTCAGTGAAGCGGTATGAGTCTTCCTTGTTTTTGATAGTTTGACCACAGACAAATTCTTCCCCATTGGCGGTTTGTAAAACTTGCCCAGCTAGGAAAAAGGGTTCTTCTGTGGTTTCATTCATCACAATATGTCCAGGGATTAATCCTGGGCCAGCGGGGGTGTTGACGCTTATGCCAGGGATAAAAACCGGACCCGATGGGGTTTGAACTGATTGGCCGGGCACAAATACGGGCCCTTGCGGTGTGTTCACATGATGACCAGGAATAAAAGTCTTCGCTTTGTTTATGTCTATTGTTAGCCCAGGGACCTTAGAAATCTTTTCGCGTTTGCCTTTCTTAATATTTTTTATTATTTTCGGTAAGTTCTCTAGGGTAGGTAGCATATCAATTTTGTCATCTTCACTTAATTTTTCAGCTACATTTAGTGTTTCGTTAATACGTTCTTCTGTTATTTCTTTCACAGCCGATAGAACGGACTCTGTCGGTCTATATTTTATCGGTTTTAAAGGGTTGACACACGGCACATTCTCTAGAGAAATCGACACTTCGCTGATATTGCGGTCAACTTCGAAAATCTCGGCTTCACAGTGATAAGGAGTCAGTTTAACAGGTGATGGTAGTGTAGTTATTTTTGGAACGACGTGATCGTCGTTCAGTTGTTTTTCAAATGTGTCCCAGTCCCAAGATTCGACCAATGGATGCATTTGATCCTTCCACTCGCCAGTGCACATTGCGATACTCGATTTGGATCGCATATGGTTTACATCAAACTGAGTGCAGTTAAAAGTTTTGACGTCATGCTTGTCATGTTTGATTTCTTCAAGTTTGGCTTTCTTCGAAACGCGTTCTGCGCGTTGTTTCTCTTCTTGTAACTCTTGCACTTCAGCCAGCTTTTCTTTGTTTTCGAATATTTTTTTCATGGAAGACAAACCAGCAGCACGCTTACGCTTCTTCTTTTTCTCATCTCTTTCCTCCTGTTCCCGTTGTTTTAACACTTCTGCGTTAGGGCCTTCACCTTCGTATATCTCGACATCTTCGGCAAAATCCTTGAACTCCATTGAGACGTTGCGACCATGTTTTGTTTTGATAAGCACTGTGTCCGAGTCCTTAGCGAGCATCACATCTCTGACATCACCATCCCGCACTGCGGCCTCCATTTGGGCCGAAAAAACTAAGCTGCACCTTCTTTCTTGAACCGTGTATACGTAGCGTTTCTCTTCAGTCACATTTTTCGTTAGTAGCATATCCATAAGGGCCTTTTGTGCTTCCGTGGATCCATCCAAAACAGGGAATATGTATCGAAAGTCCGGTAGCATTTCATGTTTTCTGTTTCCATAGTTGATTTCAGGCGAGTAATGGTGCGGTCCGAGTTCTCCGGCCACGTTTGTTATTTTGCATTTTGATTTCTTGGAGCGAGACGTGAGTAGTACTGGAATGTAGTGGTGCGACGGTAACCCGTATGACTTGCCCGTGATCCTGCAGCATCTCTTCGCGTCGGCAGGCGAGATGGGCGCTAGGAGCGGGAAGTAGTTGGGCTTAGGCAGGCCTCTACTGCGGCCGGTGATTCTGCAGAACGACATTTTGAGCTTGTATCACGCTGGCATAGTAAGGTGTGTGGCGCACCCTCGGCGGTGTTTTGTGTTTATAAAGTAACGAGCGATCTGGAGGAGCTGGAGCGCGTGCGGTCGCGAGGACGAGAGCGGCTAGACTGGCCCGCGGCGGCTGCTCTCTCTGTATTCGCACCTTTACAGACGCCGCGGTGCGCCGCTCTTTGCGTGTTCCGCGGGTTATTTATAAACAAAGAAAGATGGATTTAATCTTTAAGCAAAAATATATGACACAGTTTTAACAACAGAAGAAGACAACAAAACGTTAGCGCGCGGGGGGATTTTAGGTTTATTTATTCAAGTCAACATAGAACACTATTTTTAAATATACAGACTCGACTGCCCACGTAACCTCAATACGTAACTCAAGTAAGTAAGGTACGAGTAACAAACTGACTGTTTGAAAACTATGTCATACCTATACCGACAGCTGGCACGGTTATTTTAACTGTTTGTTTTTATATGTCATTAGGAATGGCTGAGCGTTTCATGCAAGAAAACAAACATAATAAATCCACGTCACGTTCATTTAACAAAGAACGTACAAAGGGCTGGAGCTTACAGTTGTGTGAACGACCTTTCGTTAGTCAAGACCAATACAAGTCAGCAGCTCTCATACGTGCGTAAGAATTCACATTGTCTCTGTCAAGGAAACACACTAAGATTTGCGAGCGTTACGCAAGCAATTATTCAGCTACAGGCTGAGCGTAAATTTTTTTGCATTATTCAAAAGATGAAAGTGTTCTTTACATAGGTTGAATTCGTACATTGGACTGTCTGCAGAAGGATGACACAAGAACTTAATTTAAACGGGGTATGTAAGTGTTCCCACATTACATCTGATCGATATCAACCCTTGTATGTCCCTACTGCTGGGGCACGGGTCTCCTCCTGCATCTGTGAAAGGTTACATTACATCTGATCGATAGTAGTAATTTATGAAAACCACTAAATTTCTTCGGGAATGCTCCTGAAAAATCTGTTTCCAAATGTCCGTGGATCACGGAAAATGATAAATGGCTCATACAAGCAGTGCTTTAGGAATCATCCTGAAGATCCACTGTCACACTGTCGCAGCGATATTCGTAGAAATCCGCGTTCGTTCGCAAGTTTGACCTCGCACGAGGCGACCGGGTCGTAGTTTTAAATAATACGCGAGAGTCGAAATTAAAATTAACTCGAACAAACGTCAGACCTTCAAGCCAGTGCAAGAAACCGAGACGTCCAGTTGACAGGCAGCTGAAGTGAAAAAAAGGACTTTATAGTTTGCAGAATGAAAATCTAAATATCAATTTAGTAAACGAACTGGAGGAGTAGGTAAAAATTTGCAGCCTTATTCATAAAAAACACGATTCGTCAAACCACTCCTCAGATGCAATTTGAGTCAGTGGTAAAGAGAAAGATGTAAAATACATTATTTATATTTCCTCTATGGAGTGTTTTAGAGAAACCGTGTTTTAAGAAATTTAACCAATTTAATTAAAATTCAATAAAAAACGCATAAACACAAAAGAGTGTTTTTAATGACCGCATCGCCAGTCATTCAAAACACTCTTTTCTTTCAGCTATACATTTAACAATCAGAATCGTTAAATGTATAGCTGACATTAAGGAGTGTTTTTCTACCCTCTATCCCCTATCACATTGTGTGCTGGCAAACTATACAGCATTGTGATCTGGAAGGCTATCAACATCGTACTTTTGATTTCTACAGCAGCAGTGTACGAAATCGGTACATAACCTCAAATATAGCTGAATCTAAGGTTGCCGACGACAGACCCATTCATTAATCGGCGAGCGAACGCATTAAATAAACCAACGTCAATAGCTCTTGGCGCTGCCAATTCTCCAGTAAAATAAAGGATGCAGTGGTAATCCCCTCCTCTATTTCTAAACCGGCAAACTCTGGGTTCGATCCAAGTCTTAAATCACCTAGGGAGCTTGATCACTTTTCTTTTGAACGAAATCTTTGATACAAAGTCTTCCGTCTCAATGCAATTATCGTTGGCGAACTATAAAAGATTATTAATATCTTCAAAGCTGAGAACAGAAGTTGAAAAGAGTACTCGACCGGCGCACAATCAAAGCAATTGCGTGAAAATAAAATTGCTGACTCAATTGGCCAAAGTTTTTTAGCTCTTTTAATGTGTAGGTCATAGTCAAATGCAAAGCTATGTTTATAAAACGATGGAAACTATTGGCTTTGGATCGTTGACAGTTTCTTTTGATATTACAGACGTCTCATTGATGTTTATGGTTTATTTCCACGGTCCGTTACCCCGTGATATAGACTTTATTTCCAGAGAAACCTTTTAGTTCGGGTTTGGCTAAATCTGTGATTATAATTAAAATATATTATTTGAGGTGCTGGCTTGAGTGCTTGTCTCTTATTCTGTATGTATGTTATACAGAATTACAGACAAGCACTCAAGTCAGCATCTTAAAGAATTAGGTAGATAACAAGAATTTTCTCTGGCCACAATCCTGTAATACCTGCCCCTAAATTCAATTGGTCATTCCATGAACAAATCAGCTATTCATATTTACAAATTAGTTCTTCACCCACGTATTTTAAGGCCATGTAAGCTACCTGATGCCGAAACGTCGCCCGAACGTAATCTAATCTGATTTGTAACTTGGAATTACTAGAACCATCTACCTACTGTCGGAAGCTGCAAGTTCACCCTGAAAGGTCGCGTCAGGCAAGATGAATGGTTACGGCCGAAAGTTACGGCTGACGGCTCCCACCTGTAGTGTTGGAGTGACATGTCCGAGAGTCGGCAGTTGCAGGTGAGTAATCAATGAATGGTACTAGGTATTATGTTTAGTCGATGTAACGAGTGGTGTTTTTTATTTATTCAAGAATCCAACAGACAATTTAGTAATAAAACCGTGATTCTTATTAATAAACTAGCTGACCCAGCGAACTTCGTACCGCATACCATCGATTCTTTATTTTTTCTGGCCGTAAGAACCATCCCCGTACTTCAAGGAATATTGTAAAAAAAAAATCAGCGAAATCGATTCAGCTGCTCTCGAGATTTGCGCTTACTAACACATTCAGCGATTCATTTTTATATTATAGATAATGGGAATTACCCCACGACAGTTTTAGAAAGCGTATTGGTTGACGTGATTATAGAAAAATACAAAAATAGAAACTATCCATATGAGATTCTTGATTGACGTTTTATTTAGTCGATGATGCCAACAAAAATATCAATATTCCAAAAATATCAATATCAATATCGCTGTATTTATCTCTACTACAACTCGACCTGAAGACAGGCAATAACAATAACATTGTACACTGACATTCAACGAAAAGATTGTAAATTCTTTACGTTGAAATAACTTTATCATTTCTGATATACTACACGAATTATTAGCTCTATAATTCTATTATGATTCATAGCTCTAGAATAGCACTATTAATTCGCATGTTTACTGATATAATGTACCTACTCATAATGTAGACGGCCTCGGTGGTGCAGCGGTTTGGCAGGCTGACTGTAAAACCGAAGGTCTCGGGTTCGATCCCCGGCCGGGTCATACTAGGAAACGAACTTTTCCAGTTTGTCTCGGGTCTTGGATGTTATCTATGTATTTATCGTATTAAATCTACCGTCGAGTTAGCACCTATAACACAAGTCATTTAGTTGTACTTAGTATAGGGCTAACGAGATCTGTGTAATATGTCCATGAACATAGGAAGATACCATCAATCACAATCTAGTAAGATTGAGCCTAAACCAAGAGATCGTAGAAGAAAAACGTTTAGTTTTCCTGTAGCGTGTAAATTATTGAGGAAAAACGGGCCAAATTTTCCCGTAACTTAATTACTTTTTCTAAACATAAATTTTGACATTCATCTTTCCACGGAAAGTCCGCATTAAAAACAAATCTTGCTTTGTTCGACTTTCGGGGAAAAAGTCACCTAAAGCAATAAATGTAGATTGGATACAGGAAAAGAAGAGCATTACAATGGGTCGAATACCAAGGCTAGAAAAAGGCTGGATAGTAACAACTCCTCCTAATAATTGAATAGGGGAATTAGTGACTGATTAGCAATTCAGTGAAACAATGACAACAAAAACAACTTAGCGAGCGTGGATGACTGATTAAACAAGGGTACGGTTTAATACAGACTACATACGTTCCACTGCAGGGCACATGCCTTCTCTTGGAGAGAGAATATGGGCTTAATCATTACGCGTGCCCACCGCGGATTGGCGCGCTTTGAAGCGCTGAGGTATATGAACATGTGAACACCTCAGACACTCCTCACGATGTTTTCAGTCAGAGTTGGCGAGCGTTAATAACTGCACCAATGTACGTAACATAGAGAACAAAGTCATTGGGGAGTCGAACCTACCACCTCCCGAATGAGAAGCCGACTTTCTACCGCTTCGGGTAGTTAGGGTAATGCAAATTTCGCATTGTGCACAAAAAGTCACGCCAAAGTGGAAGCTCAGCCGAGGACTTCAACACATTTCTCTTGACCATGGAAGATGTCGGGCGTCATAAGATGAGTGTCGCGAGAGATAAACAGCTTTCCAGCCAATCGTCCGGATGACTCACGAACTCCGGCATGACGATGTGGTTTTGTTTATGACGGGCTTGGAAATAGACACGGGAAAACACTTGACAAGGTGTCGGGATTTGGCTGCCACGTTTGTTTATTTAGATTTAGCAAAGAGGCAGGTGGAACTTCACCTGAGATGATTGTCAAGGTCACTGTTATCAGTGAATATATAAGTTTATCTCTGTACGTACCGTCGATTTATACTTACTTGTCCACTTTAGTAAAAAACATTCTGACCACAAAATTGACATTTGATGCCAAGACTGGATATTTCCCCGCAAGTTCATGAACTTAGCTTATAAAATTAGCAGCGTGTTATCTAAAATAGTGTCCCAGCTTACTTCATTTATGGGAATATGGTACTTTTTGACTAAGAAGTCATATTTTCCCGGTAGAATCTTGTTTACTAAAATGCCAAAGCTAAATAGACTGTATTTAAGCGGTTGAACGTACTTTTAGAAATATTAATTCCTTAATCTGGACCAATCAATTCTCCACTTAGTGACTAGGATTGAGTAAGAGTAAGAAATGTTTATTCATAAACTATAACACCAAATAGACCATACAATATGAATGGCAACATAGAACGGAAGATTTAAATACTTACACTTAACTAACATAGACTGTAATAATATACTAGACTAACATGCAGACACAAACAGTTTATAACTATTATGATATTACATAGGTTGATGCCAAGGTGTGTTATGGTTATAAAAAGGCCGCTGTCTCAGCATATTGTCACGGGCTATGAACCCGAGACCACTGGTTTTTTGACAGGGCCTGCGCGTGACGACACGAAAAATCACGACAGATACGAAAAACACGTAAATCAATTGCAGAGGATAACATGGATAGTCAACAACTAAATAAATTTTACCAATAACGCAAAAGATCGTAGTGAGCAAATATAGCGTAATAGAAGTCAGTGGAAGAAGTTAGTGTCAATAACCCGACTAAAGCTAATTAAAAGTAATGGAGTCAAAAAACAAATAAATAAAACAAAAAAGTAAAACACAATAGATCTCGGGCAGATCTAAACAGACCTAGTTACGAAGACTGACAGGCAGACGGAATATATAGTGCATCTATTTGGAATGCTTCTCGGAAAAATAAGACCAGACAGAGGCGGAATTTTCCAAGATTGATAGATACGGCTTACGGTTTTGACGGAACGTCACGCGATTGTTGAATCAGCGCACCAAATTGGATAGGAAGGTAAAGGAAAAGTGAAAAAAATTCATGAGGTGGCAGTGGGAAAAACATAAAAGCTTCGAAGGTTTTTCTTGACTCTGTCATACATGTTTCAGCGTAGTCAATTAGTTGCGAGTTTACCTCAATTGGTGGCAGTATAGATATCACCTAGGATCCTATCCTACTAATATCATAAATGTGAAAGTCTGTAAAGATGTTTGCTACTCAATCACGCATGTAACTTTGTGCCAAAGGGGCTACTATAGCATAAAGGATTATTTTGATGACAATAATGTCTGGAATTAAAGCCAGTACAATGCATGAGTTCTATGTTTTAAAATAATTATGTAAAGTCTGTTAATTAAGGACTTTGAAGTTTTTTTGTCCATTTTTACTCCTAAATGATCTAGATTTTGAAATGGACATCTAGTTTGAATTGTAACGTTCATTAAGCTGCAGCTTCTGCGCTACTTTGAAAAAACCTTTTCATTTCATTTCATAACGGCAGAATGGAGTGACACGAAACTCGGCGTACAGATAGACAAAGATCTGAATTGAGATATAGGATATTTGATATCCCGGTAATGCATTCCCGTGGGATAATATTTTACTGCTACCGTAACCTTTTTCAAGCGTAACTCTAAGATATTTCTTCCGTTCTTACGGATTATATGACGCTACGAAGTTCACCAGGACAGCTAGTTCTATACAATAGTGTCATTGAGGTCTAAGATTGACCTAGTACGAATATTTTAATCAGAACGTACAAGTAAGTTCTAACTATCTAAGATTATAAGTAGTAGGGTATTATAGACAAAAATGTCGAGATCGAAACTAGAAGACGTCTTCATAATCTCAAGGACAAGTTATCATTTTAAAGTAGCGTGCCAACAAAACGAGTACAACTGCGAATACTACTTAAAATGCCATAAAATATTTAAAAACAGGCAGACAGCCAAAGATCATTACAATCATGAAGATCTAATTAAATCTTCTTTCGCACTTACCAACGGACAATCAACGATACCACCAACAAAGTATCTGTCTCACAGTTCGACATTATCGCTTATATCTAGTGAGATAAGTCAAGCGTAGGTTACCATCTAGTGCTGCTCACAGTACAATGACTATGTCAGTAAAGACAAAAACCTAATAAATATCTTTTCATAACCGTTGGCAAGATCGCCAATTCCAACAGAAGACGTTTATGTGGCGTCTACGCTACTCGTATTAATATCCCGCTGACAGACGAAAGAAATGTGCTCTTGCCTCTAAGGTTGGGAGTAATTGTTTTGGACGGAAGAGACATAATTAAAAGAGAAGTGGGCAATAGGAATTTGCAAGCTGGGATGCCAAAATATGAGAATAACACGAATATTTTGTCTGAAGAATTCAGTCAGCGGTGCCATTGGTTTAAACTGGAGTGCAGAAAAATATCTCCCACCCCAATGCGACTCAAAAATTTCATTAACACCCCTTTTTACCTACAGTATCTATACCATCAGTGTTGAACACTTTTTTTTCAGCTTTTACGAAATTTTCTTTAGATGTTAAATAAACCAGAAAAAACATGACGACAAATAGTTACATCCCTGCGCAGACAACAGAGGTCAATAGTTAACCGGTTGGCACCAGTATCTCCTCGTTAGCAATTTAACCCTTAGCCAAGAATACAAACAGGCAGTGCAATTTTGCACAATTTTGAAACAATTTTTCACACTGAGGAATAACTAGGCTGACTCACTGGCTCAAACTAGTATTAAAAGGACGCGTAGAACCGTTGAATATAAGAGTTTCTAGGAGTGCTATTAAACTTAGAAAAAATCAGTTTTTTTACTGTCAATCAGTTGGAAAACTTACGTTGCAAGCGAAGTTATACTTTTCGGCAGGTGCCGAAATAAATGACACCATCGATGATTTATACCCGATTTCCCTTAGTTGTCGGTGATTGTATCGAAAAAAGAAGAATTTATCTAGCCACAACTGACTAGCGCTAGCTATCTGTACCTGACTCGCTGTACTGTAAACTACATATTTCGTATTACAAATAATTAAATTACAAAGAAAAATTAAATAAGAAAAGACTTATAAAAATGAATTCTTACTACATAGAAAAAAAGGAAGTAAAAAGTTTCCCAGACAATCTGCCCCACGCCAGCTAATGAAGGTAAAATATGTATTATTGTATGTTTGTGTGTGTGTGTGTGTGTGTGTGTGTGTGTGTGTGTGTGTGTGTGTGTGCGCATGTCTGTTAAAAAGAGATATCGTTATCAGCCCTTGTATGTCCCCACTGCTGGAGCACGGGTCTCTTCTTGCATCGCAGGAAGTTCAGGCCATACTCCACCACTGGGGCCAAGTCCGGGTTGGTGGAGGATTGTAAGACAGTGGCGGGCCTTACTGTCAGAAGTTAGGTAGGTATCAAGCCGCCCATAAGGCCTCTGACATGGCTTAACGACTGCCATTGTTTGACAGCCGGCACCAACGGCTTAACGTGCCTTGCGAAGCACGGAAGCGCTCGGAAAAATGCCACTAGCGGTAGTTAGGGGACGCTCATCCATCCTTTACCTGCTCGCGCCTGTTGTTGCTTAACCAAGTGATTGATTCCAATCACTCGGTTCGCCTAGGCCACGAGCGCCACGCCAGTAAAAGAGATATATTTTTGTGAAAAAATGTTTTATTTGTAATTCGTAGACCACAGCGCACAAGCGAGGTGCAACATGAAAGTCCGAAAGGTAATTAATACACACAACATAAATTAAATAATTATGGTCAGCACAAAAGCCAGAGCGTAAAATCTCACACCTCCTTCCTGGCCATAAATCACGCGGACCTTTAACTACGAAACGGCACCGACAAATGGCTTTTACTTGCATGGCGGCAGTAAACTTCACATTATGCATTGGACGAGAGACGACTGCATCGGAATTGGGTCGTGGCCAGGGTGATTATCTGCTCGTAAATCTGATGTGCCACTGGGTACAGGATGTATGCAGATACATTGTGAAATATAACTACAGGTATTATACACAAGGTAATGTATAGTGTAAACACTCCTTATCTTTCAAAAAGGGGTCCTTTTACTCAAAACTTTGAACAAGTACCTTGTTCTACTTAACAATAGTAATGTTCAATTCAATACAATTTATTTCAACGTAAAGAATTTACATTCTATTTGCTGAATGTCAAAGTACAATGCAACATGAAAGTGAAAGCCGCTGCCTTCGGGCCGCAGTGTAGTGGAGAAAAAGGCGGCGGGGGAAAAAACTCCACTCTGACCATCTTTTCTCAAGTCCTCTTAAATCTATATAGATCAGATACACATATACGTATGATAAGATTCCATGATTGCCATTAATGACTTTAAATTCCAAATAGGTCGTGAAAACATAAAAAGTGCTGCGGCCAGACACACGAACAGCACTCAGTAGGTAAATGAGAGGCCACTCAAAATGTCAGTAGGTAAATGAGAGGCCACTCAAAATGTCAGTAAATGAGAGGCCATTCAGACAGCATGCCAGTAGGTAAATGAGAGGCCACTCAATATATCTCATCAATATACCTAAACAACTTTACTACTGAAAGATTAAATATATATTACGTCGTCGTACGTACCTTTACGATGGAATAGGTAATAAATTATTTCTCGATTTTAAAGTTCTCTCCATAAAAAAAACTTGTTTGTATTAATACGCAGAACCATTCTTTTGAGCAAAATAACGGTATTATTTTACAACCTTTATAACGTAAGATTGGACATATAGGCACAACAGAGTTGCAGAACAAGCCACATCCGGGAGTAAGCTGGAGAAGAAAGGAAGCTAAATGCTTAGAATGGATGTTTACAAAAAATACAGCTGTTATTTTGGACTCCATATGTGTAAGCATAAACAACATAATGACGACCCAGTGCAGAGCACAGTCGTTCTCCTTCTTTGGTAAATAAATAAATATATATTCATGGACATATTACACAGATCTCGTTTGCCCTATACTAAGTACAACTAAATGACTTGTGTTATAGGTGCTAACTCGACGATAGATTTAATACAATAAATACTTAGATACATCCAAGACCCGAGACAAACTAGGAAAGTCCGTTTCCTAGTTAGACCCGGCCGGGAATCGAACTCGAGACCTTCGCTTTTACAGCAGCGTGCCAAACCGCTGCGACACCGAGGCCGTCCCTTTAGGCTGGGCGCATGCTGAGACGCAGGCGACGCAGCACAACGCAGCGCAGGGCAGCGCAAATTTTGTAAAGCATGGAACGTCAATGAGCTACGTACGCTGCGGCGCAGGCACGTGCGACGCAGACATGTGTCTGCCCTGCTCTGCGTCTCGTTGTAGTGCCGGTACAGATTTCTGCGCGACGCGTGCACGTCGAGGCGTGTTTAGTAACAATTTTGTTGCAATGACAGCACATTTAACTGAATTAGTTCGCTGTGAACCTTGTTTGTATGATAGAAATCATCCAGACTATTCAAAAAAGACATTCAAAGAGTTATTATGGGTGAGAATTACCAAGGAATGGAGCGAATAGTTGCGTCGCAGTACGCGGTGGGGGCCTATGTCTGTCTCATCTGCCCTGCCGTGTACTGAACTGTGCTGCGTTGCCTGCGTCTCAGCATGCGCCCAGCCTTACTCCTCTGCGGAGTCTGGGGCTGACACAAGGGCTTTCCATTTATCTCTGTTCATAGCTAGGGATGGTAGCTCCAAGCAAGCACAGTCGTTACCTCAGTGAAACATAAAAAGTAATGACTATTACGTTTACACTGGTATCTGAATACCTCATAAATTGGGTTTGTTTTCTCACGGTGTTAAATGATCCATTATTAATGACAGGATTTGTTTGTAGTAACATCTAGAAAACATAGACCTAACGAAACTTCTTCAGGCTCTATTATGTTATCCACTGCTGGACATAGCCCTCCCCTAATGATAGCCATAGCGCCCTGTCTAATACCACAATTAGGGGGTAATGCCCATTATCCCCACGCTGGGCAGACTTAACGAAACTTAATGACATCATATTGACATAGCTGTTGGAAGGTGAACGGACGGATTTGACGTAAAATTGACCGAAGACCAGGGATTGGCAAGAGGATCATACCGAGCTACTGCTCATTTGTTCACCGTCCACTGTTGATAAGCAGTAAATCTCTGAAAGACCAAAGCGGTCCTTCTTCAGTATTTTCTTTAATCTTAGGATGCTTTCGAACATTAATATTGTCCCGTCGTGCAACACGGAAGAATTGCCAGAGACAAATTGTGACAAATGTTTTAGCAAATTGCGCTTTGGGATTGTAAAGTGTGTTTTCGGTTATGGCCGGTTGCGCTTGCTTTTGGACGAAACTACTGTCGTTATTTTTAATGTGCGGTGTAGATACCAGCTTTGTAAAGTTTGAAGATGCGAACAAAAACGTCAACACTAGTTACGATTAAAGTTTATCAAGCTACCTATTTAAGAAAGCTATCTAATATAAGAGTAGAAAAATATTTTTTATTCAAATTTTATAAAGGCGAGACCAAGGTTTGATTCCCAGTGCGGGCATGTACCAATGACTTTGTATCGCTCATTAGGGGAGGACACAGCCCTCCCCTAAGAAGCGCCATAGCGCAAGGTTGTGCCATCATTGGGGGGTAATGCCCATAATTCCCACGTTTGGCATGCGGGTTGGAGATCGCAGTTTGGTGGAATTGTACTGCAGGGGGCGCTGCTGCCCACTCCCCGGTTTGTACCCCTTAGTCGCCTTTTACGATACCCGCGGGGAGAATTTGAGTTGGTGCTATTCTCTAGGCCGGCACCACACAGCCATACGTGTGACCTATAAAGGACAGTTGATTGAAAAAACGAGGTCGAAAAGCAGACATAGCAGCTGTCAATTAAATCGGCTTCTAAAAGTAAAGCCGTAATAAATATTTCCAGAGATCGTTAATGTTTAATCAAAGTTCAGTGTTTGATTTTGCAGAATAATTTGCAAGATAATTTAAGGCTAAACGTTTTTATGAGACAGCTGAAAAGACGAATTGCGTTACACATTTGCGAGGGGCAATAAAAATGAGAATTCAAACCAGTGCATACCGCTACTAAGATTGCAAAATGTGACTTTAAATACTTACCTATCTTCGGATGAGGATAGACTAAGAAAATCATATTTATTACTACATATAATTGAAAGAATAAATATATAAACTGTACGTTCTCTGCACAAAAAATATACCTTGGTCAGAGAGAGAACTGTGGAACAATCCTATTATGATATTTTATAAGCTGGGGTGTAGTGTTACTAGTGTTCTTTATTTGCTTATAAAATTGGAAGCGGTTTCTTCAGTATCTATTATATAATTCAAGTACTTCCGAAGCAGAAGTAGAACATTTTTTAACAACTTGAAACTTATCTTTGTATTTTTCTTTTTCTCAAATCATACATGTATGATACTATGATATAGTATGTATACTATCATTAAAATTACATATGGGGGCAAATATACTCATGCAAGACTTGTAAAATTTGCTTTCGGGAGTCAATTCGGGTGTATCATTTTACACTGAATGGTAAATTAAATAAATTGTATTTCAACGTAAAGAATTCACATTCTGTTTGCTGAATGTCCATGTAGAATGTAAAATGTAAGCCGCTCCTTCAGGCCGTAGTGTAGTGGAAAAAATGGCAGCGGTCATTAAGAACTCCACTCCGACCATCTTTTCTAAAGTAATTTTAAACATTACACTATTTTTATTTTTAATGCACTAACCCGTGCTAAGGAGCAAATTTAAAAACCTATAATAAAAAATAAATAAAAACCTAAATTTTCACCGATGCCGTGAGTCGCCCATTGGCTCAATTGGTAGAGCGCTGGCACGGATAGCCAGAGGTTGCGGGTTCGAATCCCGGCATGGGTGAAATTTTCAGCCTCTAAATAGGTTTTTAATTTTAAACATCTAAATAAGTGATCTCGAGTTGATTGCGCACCTCGTTTTTTCATAATATTTTGTGAGGCAATACGCCGTTTTATTCTTGGACGAACATTTATTACCCGAGAAAATAAGTTAATTAGGTGACTGAGATGATGGAAAAACGGCGAGACTTATACGCAAAATAAATTTATCGTTTAGAGATTCCAATAGTATAGTAATTATACTGAATAATGAAGTTTTAATATAGCTAGCTCATGAAGTACAAGGTACATAGTTCCGGGATGGCAAACGTTTACAGATCAACAAGAAATTGTTTCTGTAAAAGTGTGTGATCAAGTCATAGACGTGCTTAAAATTTAAAATTAACTAACAAAAACATAGCATTACTATTATAGCAACAAGTGCACGGTATTCTACTTTGTTATTACGTTATGTTTGTTTTTCCTGGTGTACAATAAAGAATTTTCTTATCTAACTTTTTTCATCGCTGCGCATGACCAAAATATTTTGTCAAGTGCCATAAAGGGAGCGCACCATCCCTGTTCTACTTCATCTTTAGACAAGCTATCATAAACCAGCGAAAAATTCTGCCGATACACGTTAGATTTTTCCAGCCTACAGAGACAAAACTAATCATTCCGAAAAGCACTGCCGACTAAAGAGTTATTAAACAAAACAAATTAATGCCAGAAAATTCCATTACTATATTTACGCAATCCCAAACATAGCAACTGCAAATAATGACACACAAAAGTATATGCGGAAAGTATACTAACATGATCAGGTCTCAGGAAAATCTCACATAATATATGTAAAAGTGTCATAAAGATCCAGAAAAAATGTAATTGGTCTTACTGGAGGGACGCAAAATCGCAAATAGTTTCATAGGACGTCGCTTTCTCGATTTTATTTTTGTGAGCCTTCTTAACATCTGTTTTAAGTAGCTGGCGCCCGCGTCGTCTGCGCAGGATCATCGGGTAGATTTTTTCCTAACTTGACATTTATCGTCAACATAATATCTTTATGAATTGTAGCATACGTGTAATTGCGATGTATAATCTAAATCATTGTAAAGTTTCATTAAAATTCATTGAGTAGTTGTGACGTGAAAGAGTAACGAACATCCATTCGTACTTACAAACTTTCGCGTTTACAATATTAGTATCTATGTTATAAAAAGGCGATGACACTTGATTAATTATCTCTTTGCGATTTGACACAAAAAACATGTCTCCGACCCTGGCCGGCACATTGTGTAAGAGGTGTCAGCATCTTATTATCAACACTTCATTCAGAGCTAACAGAAAAAATCTTGACGCCTCCTTGTAGTATTTTAATAGAAAGTGTTACTTTATCAAAGATGTTGATGACATCTGTGGGGTCTTATTCCATTCAATTCATTTTTATTGCAATAAATTAGAGATAAGATAAGAATATTCTTTATTGTACACCAGTAAAAAACAAACAAAACATAATTACAAAGATAGAGTACAATTGGCGGCCTTATTGCTTAGAGCGATTTCTTCCAGGCAACCCACGATGGAGAGTTGCTGAAGGAAAAGTGAGCGAGTTTCAGTTTATTGTAACTTACGTTTCAGTATTATTAATTTTCATATTTCATCCATCTCCAACCAATTTAAATAGGCTATTTGACAAGTTTCTGAAAACCATCTCAGATGTTCGTCAGTGTTAAATGAGCCTTCAGAAAGTGATAATTCTAAAATCTTTCCCGTATTTATTCATAGAAAAGCAAACAAAAATTCACTTTTAAAATACGCCGCCAAAACGCTCTCTTTGGCAATATGGCGTCGCACAGGAATTAGTGACGTCACAATTTGACAATTCAATTCACACATGGCACTGGCCCCTAGCGATGACAGTACAGGTTGTTGAATTGTGACGTCACAATAGATTCGACCAATCCAGGCCGTTTTCAATAAAATTGATGCAGATACGAAATGATAAAGTTTTATCTTGATTTTTTGGTTAAATCATTCGATTTTTTTCGGTTAAAATGGCATAGGCCGGTTTAAAAAAATATTCTTTTTACGAATATGTATAAATAATACTTTATTTTTCACACTGTCAAATAGCCTATTGTATGAACATACATAAGGCCGCTTTTTCCATTAATTTCTTGCATAATTATGTGCTAATACGGTTTGGTTTTGTAATGTTAAGAGTATGTACATCACAGCCTGTAAGGGCAAACATATGTTTTATTATGTTTAAGCCTGAATGATCATATTATTGTGTTATCTTACTTAAGCGGTTCCCCAGGTTCGATCCCGAGTGCGGGCATGTACCAATGAATTTGTTTAATTTCAAAGTTACGTACATTTGCGAATTTGTAGTCGTAATACCACACGCTAACTGTAAAGGAAAACATCGTGAGGAAACCTGCGGCTTGGTTGGCTCCGCACGTATTGACTAGTCTTTCCTGTGGGCTAGGCCGACTAAGCTCTCAGGATGGTATAGGTGCTGGGCAAGCCCACACCATCTATAAAACCATGTCCCAGGCACTATAGCGACGGAGTGGTCCCTTCACCCATCTAGTGTGAGTGAAGATGCCACTGGACGCTGTATAGATCAGCTCATTAAGTAGATGCAAAAAGGCCAATATTATTACCTAACCGGATTTTGTCACCGACTAATTAAAGAAATAGCTAAGTGGTAGGATAATAACATAACATTTACATACTGGCACATACATTGCTTCTGGCCCCACACTAGGATACCTTGTGTCGTGAGAACCAGAAACAATGACATCTCAAACATGTAAACATCCAAGACCTGGGGTTTTTTTTTGTTCCCAGCCGGGATAACATAATAATAACACTTAGCTATTTCTATCTCATTTAATATGAGTGTTTGCTATGTATCGCTTGTACAAATTACAAATCATCATCCCCAGTACCACATTTAGAAAGTATAGACTGATACTGTCTAGTATGTAGCAAGAGTTTTAAGTATACTTTAGGCATGAAGAAATTACGCGAAATATTATGAAACATTTATTGAAGTGTTAACCTTTTTCTTTTCAACTAAGTACACTGAGATGAACGTAGTCGACGCAAAAAAGCGGAGTAAAATATAGAGAACAGAAAGTGTTTCTTTTTACTTCAATTATTCTTCTCTGGGGCGATTTATTCGTCCATTAATCTCTGTAACATTAAAGACTATTACACAACTTCGTACTCGCTTTTTGTCTCAAGCAACTTTCGCTGACATAACGTCAGTATTAGGGTTCCAAAGGCAAATAAATTTGGATTGAAAAAACACAAGAGAAAAGAATCAGTTAGATAAAGTGCACGAAATGTTGTACCTATCGCTGAGGATTTGTACATCAACAGATCTGGAATTTTGAGCTTTGCAATATTCTGTCAAATACACTACATCTTCTTCTTTGGTTCCTTTACTCCTCCGTGAAGTCTGTTGGTTCGTTTACTCCTCCGTGGAGTCTGGGGCTGACACAAGGTCTTTTCATTTGTCTCTGTCCAGGTTACCATTAACAACTGTCTGAGAAGCATCTTATGAAGACACTGGACCAACACTATCTCAATGCCGAACTGTGACATAAACTCAGAATTGTTTTCCCGATGGGCAGGCAGAGACTAGGCTTGCTACTTGCCACGAATCTGACTAACAACTTTCGCTTCATCAACATTAATCAGTCGTTTCATATCAAACACATCTTAGGTATAAGTTTAAGTTTACCGTGAAATTCAATAGAAGTCTCTTGTAAAATAGTGATTGTCCTGTGTGAAAGTTAAATTATAAAATACTTTAAGCTCTGCAATAGTGCTATCCAATCTGCTCCGTTAGATTCAGTTTCAGCAGCATTTTTTCTGAGCATGAGGTGATTGAAGACACGATGGCTACGGAACCCTGTTGCCACTTGTCTCACACGCTTCCATCCAGCCACTCGCGTATTATTAGGTGATCCAACTAGTTCACGGACGCGGAGACTCGGTTACCCTAACCCGTTGTAATAATACACAACGCTTCTCGGAACTCCGAGTGGGCCTGTGCTTTCTGGAGTGCGGTGATGACAAACGCTGGAGGGTAATTTCTAGAACATCGGACAGGTAATGTTGTTATTATTTTTGGATTCATTCGTTGGTTCTAGCAACAGTAGTACTAGTGCCTCATACACGTGAGAGCCTGGTACACAAATTACGTGCATTGTTGAATGTTTCAAAGTAATAACACTTGCTATCCGTGTAGGAAAACATCATGAACAAATTTTGTGTTTATGGTGACCATATAGGCTACTGTATAAAGGAATCTCAAGGCTTGAAATTGCCAGTTCGTAGTGGGCTCGCGTGGTGATTATGCCCATACTCTATCTTTTTGAATGAAAGCTTGCGACTTGCAGTGGGACAGATATTTTGCTTACAGTACATTGCTTGTTAGAGCAAGTGGACTTTGCTAAACGCAGGAGGGTAGTTCGTAAAACATTGGAAAGGTAATGAACAAGTGGTAAATCGGTTACAGCGTATGGAGAACAAAAAGAAAATTTCTGTGTTATACAGAACAGTCTCTACTCTGTCAAGCCTCTACTCTCTACTCTATTTTCCATACCTCGTTTAACATTATTGTTTTAGGGTGGTGGAGTAGAAACATCCTTGAGTATGGCCTAACCTTTCTGCGATGCAGGAAGAGGCCCGTGCCTTAGCAGTGGTGGCATACAAAGGGTTGATATCACCATCATCATTAGCATGCTAAGAGCCTACTTTGCATGGAATGAAACGAGACGAAAAATTGCACCTCAAACAATAAGCGTTCTACGCGTTCCCAAAACTAAAGCCCTTATTCCGTTTGTGCGTCTAGAAAATTCGATGAAGACAATTTGTTTGTTCACATTAGGGAAATGCCCCTAGATATTTCTGTTGTAGGAATAAGTTTGCGCAATTCATTTATTCACTAGACCACTTGGTTGGGACAGGGCGGGGCGGCAAATAGTCTTGATTCTATTCGAATGGGGCTTCCCAAATCCAAATATATTCTGCCCCTTTACATAATCTTTAAACAGTTTATTAGTAGCCGTTTCAAAGAGGCTGATGGATTTTTGAAGATATTCCCTACAACATTTTTACCCAACACCTGACACTTTCAAGATAACTGAGGACATCGACCATAGCCATCAAAACGCCAGAAAAACACAAATCGGTGTAACTCTCCAAATGTCTTTGAAGATCAATCCCGAATTAGCGAAGACTCATCTTCCAGTGTGTTCTGAATCGCGTGCACAATAACAGAATATTTAGGCAGAAGGTCCACTTGAATTTATCTTTTTCTACAGGAAAGGAGGTAAATTCAGCAAGCGATTTGGTAGCATAGAGCGACCCGGAAAGCGTAGGATGGGTCAAACGCCATTGTCTACGAAATAATATTATCGCAATTCAATTTGACCAATACTTTGTACATGCGTAACCTCACGCCTGTATTCCAGAGGGGTAAACATACAGGGTTAGCGATTTGCTACAATTCTGACAAGCCTCTTTCCCTTGAACTATATTTGTGTTGAAGTCATTACCTGCACATCTACCATTTCATAGTGTTTTTGGTAGCGTTATCACTTTATCAGTCATCCAGAAAACACTGGACTGAATTGGGGGAGGACTTTGCCCAGCAGTGAGACACGAACATAGATGTTACGTAAAACAGTTATCAATTTAGTAGTTTCCCTTCGTGAACCTCGGCTAAAACAAATGTTAGCAAGAGCGGGTGCTATACAAAAACTACGAGTATTGTAGATGTTATAACAAAATCACCTTTTGGTTGGATTTTTTCTATGGTAAATCTACGAAAAGGCACGACTCAATCATTCAGTCCGATATCAGGGAGATCCCACGTGCGAAGTAACTGGTCTTGTGGGCGGAATCAACGGGAATCCGGTGCTGTAGTCGTTTTAAAATAAAACAGAATTCCTCACCACTGATATACTATAAATGTAACAGAATCTGTGGTGTAACATATAAGAGCTGGTGATTTTTATCCGATGAACATTCACGATGATCGTTTGTGACGTCCTTGCCTGGTTACCATAGTACAGGGTATCCTAGTTTGGGACCAGGTCGAGTGATTGTGCTATGTGGAAGTTATCCTTATCCTTATTAAGCTACACGCAAACCCAAAGGGTACATACTGGTAAATGTATATTTAAGACCATCTTCGAGCTCTTGGGATTAAAAGAACCTTTATTTAGCTAACTTCTGTATTTTTATTTGAATAAACTTCTTCGACAAACAAATCAAAGTCAAATCATCAATATCCGCCCACTCCAGCCCGCTGCTGGATAAAGGTCTTTGCCCGTCAGGCCATCCTTCACATCGGCCATCCGCATCCACGAGTGCTTCTCAGACTTACCAACAGTACCTACATACCTGATGTACCTTTGCGTTAAAGGACTAAATCGCGTTTTGCCTAAATGTCATATTTTTTCGCTTTATGCCTAGGAAGTTGTTTATGTATTTAGCAAATTGCTCAATTCTCTCTATGCCTAGAACGGTGTCACTAGTAGTCTATTTAGATTTGTCTAAATATTCGTCAGCATAAGTTTCGTTTTGCCGAAATAAATGATCGTTTTCAATAAATAAATTTTTAAAAATTATTTAAAATGATCTTACTGTCTGCGAATATTATAGGACTAATAGCTGTTGAACGAACTATCATTCAGTATGTCCATGAAACTGTAGTCTCTTTTCAAACCTATATCGCTGTACGTCGAACTAGCTATCCGACAAGTTCGTACTATGTCTAGTCATACATAGCGCTACTTAGTGCTGTTAGGCATAAGGTACATCGGTCTTAAAGGGGACTGTTGGTCTACCGACTGACCACTGTCCGGTTTTTGCCCGTTATTCCACTAACTGGCTTTCGCGAAACGAGCGCCTGAAGATCAAGGTTTTCTACCACGGTGTTCTGGCTAAAATCAAGTACGGGGCCAAAATCTGCGCTTACAAAGCAGGAAATCGACGAATTCAAAGTAGCACGTAACACAAAGAACTACTGAGACAAGCTAGGGATCAAGGTCGTGGATATAGCACCAAATATTATTGCCAGAATTCGGATGAAGATCGACATTATTGGAACAAATTTCGAGTCTCAAGTGACGCCATCGCCACTTGACCATTGTGCGAGGCGAGAAGCAAAACAACACCGAGGGAGACCAAAGACAAATTTTCGCAATTCCTAAGGGTAGCGAAGTCAAAAATAACTTAGCTATTTTATTTAACAGTATCATCAATGAGGCGTTAACATGAACGTCAGTTTTACGTAATATTTTAGTATTTTACCAATCAGAAGTAGCATATTATGCCTAAGTGTTCAAACTGCCGATGGTCTGGGACAGAAATAGGCCCTGGGGGTTATGAATAGACGCGCGGGAGGTGGCGAAAAAACCTATTCTTTAGCGATGTATGTAATGACGCGTATAGATAGACTTTCCGACTGCCCGACGTGTACAGTCAAGCCACATGCCGATATATGATGAAGTTATTTTAGAGCTTTCCTGTAGAAAATTATACTCTTTCAAAACCAAACTAATGTAATTTAGATAGTTCGCTACCAACTTAAAAAAGGTTATTTAAGCAAACATAGCTTATTTCCAGTCTTTGTAAAAAGCGTTTAAAAAAAGATGTTTAAACAATAGTCACACAGCTTTTGTACAAAAAGAAAGGAATACTACAGTCACCGCCATCTACCGGCGCACGCCAAAACTAAATTCTTCAGTCTCGCAGATCGAATTAGTTCCCGAAATACTCGGACGTTTTTCAACGCAGCTTTCATTCGTCTGAAACGGAATCGTGAAAGTTTTCAGAAATTTCGATAGATGTCGCTAGTCTCGCATCAGATGCAAATAGAAACCGAAGTTCCAAAATTAAAATTGTCAGCAGCCCGTGATTTCAAACGATCACGAAGGTTAAGCAATATAGGTCGCGTTCAGTGCAAGGATGGATGACCGACTATGACTAACGCTAATGTTTTTTTTTCTAGTGCCAGCTGCCTTCGATAGATGACAGTCATAAAGCCAAGTCAGAGGCCTCGGGGGGCGGTTTGGAAAGTTCTGACAGTAAGACCAGCCACTAGTCTTGCAAGCCTCCACCAATCTGGACTTGGCCCCCGTGGTGGGGTATGGCCTATACCTTCCTCAGGGAAGAAACCCGTGCCCCTCGGTGGGGACTTAATGGGTTGGTAATGCACCAACGTGAACAGAATGATTCAAGCTTTTAAGCCAGCAGCGGTCACACCATAGGGAAGTAAGTCTGTGCAACCATTTCTTTAAATAAAAAAAAAGTGGGACGGTGGGGGCGCGAAAAAGACGCAAAACGTTGTATATTTATTTCATTTTCTTTACAGACAACATGTTCCAGTGTTTGCTAGTAGCAGTAAATATAGAAATTAGCCTATGGTTAGTATTTATTATCTAACAGTGACTTGGTGCGTTTAATTAGAATCCACATCAGTGAATTATCCAACTGCGATGCAATCGCGTTCAGAATGCTATTGTTGCTGCCGCACATTCCGCTTGATAATAACATTTTTAGATACCTACAGGCAAATACATTGCTTCTGGCCCCACACTAGGATAGCCTGTGTCGTGGGAACCAGAAACAACGATATCACAAACATGTAAACAGACCTGAGGTTTTTTTGTCCCCAGCCGTCCCCAGCCGGGGTTCGAACTCGGGACCTCTCGCATAGTAAGCAGTTGCACTACCGCTGCGCTACAGAGGCCGCCAATAATGACGCTGGCTTTTTCGCCAGATGACGTCAAAACGGCGAAATTATAGAAATCGCGTCCTCTAGCCTTGTCCCTTCTGTGTGGGCATTATAATTAATGTCCCTTTTATATAAGGAATGGGCCCACTCTTGACCTCTGTCTAACCCGACTGTGAAGACGAGGTCTATGATGGACGAACCAAGTCGTCCTTTTTGAATAGACGGGATGATAAGTATTACGCGTATTTCCACGCCCCTTCTGCGCAGCCGACGGCAAAGAATTAGTTAGACGCCGAGCGGACTAGTGGTATTGTTGGTGATTTATGTATTGGCAATCGGATTGAATTGTTTCAATAGCGGATGCATTGGCGTCGGTGGATAATTATAATGCAATGAGCGGGACTGAAATAGAATGCAGAGAGTAATTGTGTTGTTGAGGACGGTCATCACCAGGCGAGTCGTCAATTGATGAAAGTGAATGTGAAAATTGATAGATATGACGACGATAAGAGCAATGATCGGACGCCAATTTCATCTAAATATTAATACTAACTCAAGTATTAATTCACTTTGTAATAATGTAGTGATGGTAGCGCAGCGGTAGAACGCCAGCCTCACATTCAGCAGGTTATGAGTTCTAATCCCGGTACCTATGTACCGATCAAGGGCATTGTTTTCTAAGTTACGCACATTTGTGAATTGCTTGTAGTAGCAATACCACCCGCTAAAGGTGAAGCAAAACATCGTGAGGAATACCTGCTTAAAACACTCGAACATAGCTCACTAATATAGTCTGTGGTGCCTTTCACAAGGAAAAAACGTAACCACAGAATAAACGCCTCTAGGAGTGTTTTAGTGTAATTATGTTTTTTTTTATAATCGCTAGTAGCCCTGGCTGCCTGAGTGATCTTAAAACCGATCCCAAAGGTTAAGCAATACAGGGCGCGGTCAGTGCATGGATGGATGACCGTCAGTGACTAACTCTGGTAGCATTTTCCGAGCGGCTCCGCGCTTTGCAAGGCACGTTAAGCAGTTGGTGCCGGCTGCCGTTGAAAGATGGGAGTCGTTAAGCCAAGTCAGAGGCCTTAAGGCAAAACTTCTGACTTGGCCGCCAGATGGATAAGTATTTCGTTCACCCATTCACGTAATAAATGACTTGTTGTAGTCATGTGAAAAAAGCAGATGTTGGATCTCTTGGGAATATGATGCTGCAAAGTCGCCGAAACATCGGGAATTGAGGTAATTACGTTTAACCTAATAAATAATCGCAATTAGACCTGTTCACTACAACTAGGTATGTGCGAAGATTGCGTGTCATCAAGAAATACTGTCAATGCTAGATGTAATCATATGACGTCACTACCATGACCAAGAACTAATGAGATTAGAAGATTCGCTACATTTGGATGTCTAAATATGACTTGGCAATGTAGGAGATGGATACTGGCAACAGAGTAATTATATGTGGCTAGCTACATTAAGTTATTCAAACTATGAAATTTTGTACCTTACCTGAAGAAACACGAATGAACAGGAACCAACTTTTTATTGAATAAGATTGCCGATTGTACTGTACTATGTTATTGTTTAGGTCTCTTTGATTAGGACACAATAGTGATGAATAGACCAGATGGAGAGGACCTCCTATTCTTTCCTATCTTAGCAAACAAGGTACAAAAAACAAAACATAGAATACATAGATACAAAAATAGAATATTCTTTATTGTATGCACACCAGGAATTATTGCGTCCTAATTTAAAAAAAAATGTTATTTGCTACCTATATTTACTTTCCTAACCAGAAACAAAAGAAAGCAACTGATATGTCAGCTGATTATTTTCAGCGTGAATATTCACATGAAATCGTCATGAGATATGTAAATTTTTAACTTATCGTTTTGAAAAAAAAAATTTAATAGTCATCAAAAACAATATCGCAACATACTGGACATATCGTAGAAAGGTACTGCAATGCGTAAAACTAAAACTCTGTAAGTATTCAATTCAGCTTCATTTTTAGCACATGATACGTAGAAACATAAAACGAAAGTGTTTATAAAATTTAAGACAACGTGAATTCAATACAAGTGTCCATCATAACCTGTGGAACTCTAATTCGGTACAAGTGGGATGAAGAACACTGATTCGCATTCCTATGGGCCATAAATTGCGTAGATATACTGGTGTTTCATTGACAGCGGTTTCCGTTTCAGCTAACCGCGAGTAGTGGTGATTAAACCGTTAGTTAAATTCCGTAAAAAGATTTTTTTTTACTAAACGTAACTGACGTTAATAATAGCCCAAACGTTCCAGTTTCTGTGCAAATAAATTTTCATCATTTCTGTGCAAATAAAGGTTTTTGGTTGAAGGTTTATTCTTTTTTTGTAGACTCTATTGTGTTCCACCGCTGGGCCTAGCTTTCCACTCCTCCCTGTTGATGGCCACCTCCTGCCAGCCTGGCAAAAAAGGTCGTGATGTCGACCCGCCATCTCCGTTTGGGTTGGCCACGTTTGCGACATCCATCGCGCGGAACTCAGTGACGATTTTCGCCCACCTCTCTGGGCCCATACGGCTTAGGTGGCCCGCCCAATTTCACTTCAGCTTATAGGTTGCAGCTCCAATATCGACAATTTTGGTTCTGGAGTGCAGCATTATATTACGATGTGCTTCGCAAGGCACGTTAAGCCGTTGGTGCCGGCTGTCATGCAATGGCAGTCGTTAAGCCATGTCAGAGGCCTTATGGGCGGCTCGATAACTTCTGACAGTAAGGCCCGCCGCTGTCTTACAATCGTCCGCCAACCTGGACTTGGCCCCCGTGGTGGAGTATGACCTAACCTTCCTGCGATGCAGGAAGAAGCCTGTGCACCAGCAGTGGGGACATACAAGGGGTTGATATCGAATGCGCACCAAATCCTATCTGAATCCTGACGTTAGATTGTTGAAAGTTAGGCCATTCTCACCACGAATGGCAAGTTCGGATTGGTGAAGACTTACAAGACCAGTGGATGGGCTTACTGTCAGAAGTTATCAAGCCGCAAATAACGACAGCCGGCACCAACGGCTTAACGTGCCTTGCGAAGACACGGAACCGCTCGGAATAATGCCACTAGCGTTAGTCATATACCTACGGTTTACGCATCCATGCACTGAACGCGCCCTGTGTTGCTTAACCTACGTGATCGTTTAAGATCACTCAAGTAGCCAGGACTACGAGCGAGCGATTATACAAAAACATAATTACACTAAGACCCAGGTTACGCTGTTTAAATAAGAAGAGGTGCAAGTTGGCCCTGCGTCTTGAAAAAACCCCGAAGTTTTCTGCGAGGCAAGGTGGTGATTGTGTTGAACTCACCTCCATGGCGCGGCGCAGCGTCCTGGCCCGCGCCCGGCGCTCGCGCAGCGACACCCGCCGCCGCAGCAAAGCCGGCACCGCCGCCCGCGACACCCACTCGCCGAACCCTGTCCGCGGGCAACACGGTCACGGTCTGATCGCACGGGAACTCGCTACTGACGCTTGCGAGAGGGCCTCACAAGTAGACGTTTGCAGAGGTTGGGTTAGGCGAAATCAAGCTTCTGCGTTTAGACCACAAATCATGAACAATGGATACCGCGTGGTGCGAAACTTGTATTATGTAGTGCTCACAGAATTTGGAGGAATGCATGTTATGCAAGGCATGTAACAGCGAGCTTGTGGCTGATTGGTCGTGGATAGAATGATTGAGACCTCCAAGCATTTCATGGGTGACCAATCAATTAGCTAATCGGTGGTTTAGACGTTTCACTCTCCTTTCATTGTGCGAAACAGAAAGATGTCGAATTGAACCAGTCAAACACTGACGGATATATTCTTTAATGAGTTCATTCGACTTTCAACGTTCATTCTGGGTTTAGGTGATTAATTCAAAGTGAAAGACGTATTCAAAGACAGAATGAACGATCACTCGAGTGAACATCGAACCGAGGGAAACGCCTAATTTTTCCTTAAGCTAGAGAGCGAAAGTTTAGAAGCGTAAATCGAGTGGTATTAAATGAGAAAAAGAACAAATTATGTTTAGGTTACTACGGACACTTGTTAGAGTGTTTGCAAGTGTAGAGATTCAGAGTGTTTAGATAAGGTAAAGAACAATTATAGTCTGTGAGCTTTTAAAATATACCTCGGGCTCTAGAGTAGGCTACGGTTTTCACCGAAAGCATACGAGTGTAATACTACGTCCTGCTCTGTATAAAACTCTTCTTATTAAGTTTCTTCTTCTTCAGGCTATATTAGTCCACTGCTGGACATAGCCCTCCCCTAATGAGCGCCATAACGCAAGGTTGTGCCATTATTGGGGGGTAATGCCCATAATCCCCACGCTGGGCATGCGGGTTGGGGATCGCAGTATGGGGGAATTGTACTGCAGGGGGCGCTGCTGCCCACCCCCCCGGTTTGTGTCCCTTAGTCGCCTTTTACGACACAAGCGGGAAGAATTTGAGTTGGTGCTATTCTCTAGGCCGACACCACACAGCGATTAATAAGTTTATTTAATTAAGTGTCATATTAGTTCTGATATTTCTATTACACGAATATATCCGATTCTATCCGATAGTAGCCGAGGTATATTCTAAGAACTAACAGACTGTAAGGCCTGATTTACGAAAACACGATTCCTCTAAAAGACTCCTAGAGGCGTTTTACTTAATCTGTGGTTACGTCTTTTCCTTGCAATATATCCACCACAGACTACTATAGCGAGCGTTTTTGGAGTGTTTTATGGAATTGTGCTTTTAGAATTTCGGCCGTTTATGTTTAGATTACTCGCTACGGAAACTAGTGAGTTTGCAAGTGTAGAGGCTTAAAAAGTTTAGGTTAGATAACAAACTTATTTAGGTAAGTATTTCTTAAGAACTCATATGTTAAAAAGGTCTAATCGCGATTACCGGTGACCACGGCCACTGCAAGGCTGCCGAAACGTCGGGAATTAAGGTAATTACGTTTCACCTTAAAAATAATCGCGATTGGACCCGTTTAATATGTAATTATTAGTAAGGTTATTCGCCGAATACTGTCCGGATGTGCAGACGTAAGACAGACGATGGCACATCGACCTTTACAAGCGTGCACTCCACTCTATTATGCTACGGATTTTTTTTTAAGATCGACAGTAAGGTTTGTTGGCAAAGTTTTTGATTAAAATTTATTAAAATTTTAGCTAAATGTAGGGCACTTGCACAAGCATGAAGATTTTACAATAAGGTTTTCGAAGCAATTAGGTTAGGATATTCAGTACCTGGACTGAGGTCTTAAGGTAAAATAAATTCAATGGTTTATAATTTTACATAGTATGATTAATATGAAGTGGTTAAAAAATTTGCTCAATTTTTAAAACACAAAAAAAAAATTAACTATGCTAGCGGTTATTAGCACAAGTGAGTTCTTGCAATAAAACTAATTAAAGGAGTCAAGATGCAAACACATATCTAAGATAATGTAAAAGGGGTAAAGATGAAAAAGTAAGTAGGTAGGTTATTATATAGGTTTATGTGAAGGTTTAATGGGTAGTGAGTTTAGTGAAGGAGTACATTGTGGTGAGGAGTTGTGAAAGATCCGGAAGGATTATCATCACAGCTAATTCGCCTTTTGTCCACTGCGTTAAGCACTCGTACGTTTCAAATTGAAAGCAAAAGTAATTTGTATCGCTTCCTTGACGACATTGAGAACTTGAATTTCCGAAAATTCTCTCATAGAGTCGAAGAGCGAGCGGACGTGAACGGAATGGCTTTCTGAATTTAAAAAGACATTTAACCTTTTTGCAACATGAGTCACAAGTACTTTACTCACTCAATTTATTTTATTCATTATAACTTTACTTAACTTTAAAGCTGTTTCACAGATAATAGATTATGTGGAGAAGAAACTAACAAAACAAAAGAAACTCCACTTTTTTTTCCAAACATGTATTAATCTAATTAATAAAGTTTTCCTCTTAAAGTTCATTGTTTTAATATCAGACATCTTTTTCTTCTATAATCCTTAATGTTATAATAGTTATAATTAAAACTGTTTTAATACGGATTTCACTCGTTTATTATATTTTTACAATTTTCCGGCGTTTCGGCACTTTTACAGATTTTTTTACAGATTTTTAAACGAGTGAAATC
Source organism: Yponomeuta sedellus (assembly GCA_934045075.1). NCBI lineage: Eukaryota > Metazoa > Arthropoda > Insecta > Lepidoptera > Yponomeutidae > Yponomeuta > Yponomeuta sedellus. Next base: position 24,731,078 of record OW203723.1, on the reverse strand, counting down.
CTTATTAAAACAGTTTTAATTATGTCTAGTACTCGTGTTAACCTTAGAAAATGTTATAATAGTTTTTTTATTGCATAAAAGTTTTTCACTCTATATACCTTAGCCCCGATATTACTTGCTCAGGTACGACAAATGATGTCCTTATAGTTTTTAGTATAATTGGAGTTCTTATTGGTAGCATTTATTTAGTCACCTATCTGCCGTGCAGAAAAAGAGAGTCGCCTTTACCAAACCATTTAGAGTTTCATTGTCTTTCTGAATTCATGAAACCCATTACATTCGTGCGCCCGCTCCTAAAATTATTTAGTTGTTGAACTGGTTGATGTGTGCGGATGTTTGTATGCGGATGTTTGTACTTCACGTAATGAACAAAAGGGCTTCAGTGTCAATGTGAATAAGTCGTGTGACGGTCAGCGTCCACCAATTAAGTTTTGGGAATCGATTCCTCTAATTTGAAGCAACAAAAAGCAGCCAATTGTAAACACTGAATAGGATCCATTTTAAGATGAACAGTGACGTCAGGAAACTCTCACAATGATGTGAACAGTGAACTATTTACAAAATAGAAATGTGATAGTGAATTGTATCAAGGTTCATCTTAAAATGATTCGATTTAGACTTTGTGTCCACTGACCTATAGCCTCGGGCGTCAAAATGTCGGGTGTGTCGTCCATTTTGTGTGTGTTTCTGTTTTTATAAGTCGAATGTGTTTTATTTTATACTATTTCGGTTAGAGTTTAGACAACATTATTAGTTTAAGAGTAGTTTTAAATGCATGTTTGTACACTGAGTTTAAAATTTTCACTTGATCACTGTGACGTCGTTTATTTCGTTTCGGATTTTTCGTGCGGTCCGTCTGGTGAGTTTTATTACAATAATATAGTCTATGACCGCCGTTTATGAAATATGTACAAGCTTCGCCGTAATTATAAATTTCAGCCGTAGCTAGATATTCTAATATATATTATAGATATTTTGAACACTGGTTGTTAACAGATAAGTATATAAATAATTGTTAAATCAGATTATATTTTCATCGTAAAGTAGCCCTAAAACTGAGGTTTCCCTCTCATTACCTACTAAATCATGGGTGCATGAAAGGAGCCTCCCCGATCGACGTACTCCTTGAGCCCGACCGACGTACTCACTGAGCCCGAACGACGTACTCCCTGAGCCCGAACGACATACTCACTGAGCCCGAACGACGTACTCACTGAGCCCGAACGACGTACTGACTGAGCCCGAACGACGTACTCACTGAGCCCGAACGTCTGGTGCTCCCTGGGCAACAATCAGCGTCCCTAACGGTGATTGGCGAATCCTTTCACCACGATGGCTTGCCATCGACACACTAAGAAGATGTACAGTCTATTTATTCTTACTTGTCCAATTTAGTAAACAAGATTCTACCCTTAAACTGTGACTTTTTAGTCCAAAACTGCCATATTTCCATAAATGAAGTAACCTGGAACACTTTTAGATAACACGCTGCCAATTTTATAAACATAGTTCATGATAGTTCATGAATTTGCGAGAAAATGTCAAGTTTGGGCATCTAATGTCAATTTTAAGGTAAGAATCTTGTTTACTAAATTGGACAAGTAAGAATAAATAGACTGTACTAAATCATCTATATTAATTTACATAAGTACCTATCCACCCTGTTATGAATCATAACAGAGCAACGCATAAATCGCACCAGTAATTAACATTATAATTCTTTGCCAAACTATGAAGTCACAAAAGTTATTGGTCTTTGTCACTGAAGACGTAAAATTTGACAGAACTAAAACCAGTTTAAGCACTAGAAGAACTGAGGATCACTAGATGTCACTACATCAATTTAAATTGACTTTTGCATGAAGAAGTCAGAGGCCATAGGGCGGCTTGAAAACTTCTGATAGTAAGACCAGCCACTAGTCTTGCAAGCCTCCACCAATCCGGACTTGGTCGCCGTTGTGGAGTATGGCCTATACCTTCCTCAGGGAGGAGACCTGTGCCCCACGGTGGGGATATAATGGGTTGATGATGATGATGAAGAATTTAGTAAAGTGATGCAAGTCTAACTGGTATATCATTTTTCTTTATTGCACACGAAACGTTTAGCAGGACATTAAATAAGAAAGGCGTGTACAAAGGCGAGCTTTTCTCTGAAAGAGGTAAAACCAGTACTTACTGGCATAGTTCAGTAAATACTTTCCCACGTTAGTCACCAGCTTAAAATCGCAAAACATTTCTGCCAAACGCTTCACACACCTGTCTGCATTTACGCGGACTGGCAATATAAACTAAATGATCCTCTGTATACAGGGCGTCCCAAAGTTATGGGCCATGAAGGGAAAGTACCTTAAATATCGTAGATAGGGTATTTTGCTGAAAGAAGACTTTATGTAGTACGGCAGTTTCATGTATGTTTTAAATTTGATTAAAATGATTAATTTCACGCCGTTCCTTTCTTTTAAAATACTATGTTACTTAAGAAGAGTTATTAGTTTTTGGCCATTCTTTCGATTGGCATCATAAAAGTAGGGGTATTTTTTTTTTTTATTTAAGTCGGTTCGATTCCCAGACAAGGCAAGAATTTTTTTGAAAATTTTGAATGCAGAATTACTAAGTTTTAAAAATAACATAAAACCTTCTTTCAGCGAAATACCCTATCTACGATATTTAAGGTACTTTCCCTTCATGGCCCATAACTTTGGGACGCCCTGTATAGAGCTAGAAACCGCTTACGCATTTAAAAGCTGTAAGAGCAGATAATGTAGTTACAGTATATTTGCTTCGGTGGAAAATGTATGGTAGAGTAACTCGATGGAATGAAAACCAAGGAAGTTCGGGTGAAAGAAAAGAAGCGTATGGCCAACACTGGGCTCTCTTCTTTTTTTTGTTTTAGGTCCTTTTAGGAAATCGACAGCTTTATATTGATTTATATTACACTTAGGTGAATTTTAATTAGACAAATTAGACAGATTTGTTGCGTTGGTTTGGACATGTGGAGATGATGAAGGAAGAAAAATTGAAGAAACAAATATATATTTCGCATGTCAGTGGAAGGGACGGTAAGGGCGGACATACGTAGGCCAAATAAGGGATGTATTAGCAAAGAGGAAGATAAGAGTACACGGAACCGGCGTGCATGCAACGACTTATGAATGTTGATGAAGCTAAGTTGATTTGTCAGATTAGTGGCAAGTGGCAGTCCGTGGTCTCTGCCTACCCCTCTAGGATACAGGCGTGAGGTTGTGTTATCTAAATGATTTCCACAGATTGATATAATGTTGAATTTGTTCCAAAATTATGCAAGTGTGTAGATACCAATTACGGTGTCATCCTCATAAACAACACGAATCCCAAAACACCCTATAAACGCAGCGCAAATTCTTCTTCTTCTTCTTCAGGCTATTTTATGCAGTCCACTGCTAGACATAGCCCTCCCCTAATGAGCGCCATAGCGCCCTGTCTTAGCAATAACTAGTCCATGATAAAGTCCGTCCTTCAATCTCCGCCACTGACAACCCTTCAGGCCTAATGGTCTAATTTAGCTTAGTTGCTTGGAGTACAGTACAGTATTGTTTGTTTTAGGCGGACATTGTCCTAAGCAATACTGCCAGCACTTTATCTATATGAAAACGCTATCATAGCATGAAGATTGTCCCAAACTTCCAGCACATGCTGAGTCGGAGCCTATTTAAATTTGCCATTTTTTCCAATATGTACAGTACCGTACAAATGTCAAATTGCAAATGACAAAATCCTGTGCTTTTGTTTTTCATGTAAGCTACGGTTATGTTCTATGCTTTCGTGGTACTGTTACTTGTAATTAATGTGTGACTACCGCTAGTGTCATTTTCCCGAGCGCTTTCGTGCTTCGCAAGGCACGTTAAGCCGTTGGTGCCGGCTGTCATGTAATCGCAGTCGTTAATCCATTACAGAGGCCTTATGGGCGGCTAGATAACTTCTGGCAGTAAGACCCGCCGCTGTCTTACAATCCTCCACCAACCCGGACTTGACCCGTGGTCGAATATGGCCTAACATTCCTGCGATGCAGGAAAACCTTCCTGCGATGAAGGAAGAGACCCGTGCTCCAGCAGTGGGAACATACAAGGGTTGCATCGATCGATGCTTTGTATACACGTCTGCTTTATGTAAATAAATGATTTCGTCTATCTATCTTCTGTTTGTTCCACGTCACACAGTAATTTAATCAGGAGTTACACTTTGCTAGCACGGTGCATTAGCTGCATTCGCGCTAATAATGCGTGTTGTAACCCCGGGCTAACTGTCAGCGGCGTGCCAACTGGACGCCATGCCAAGTTTACATATTGCTGTGCCCCCGTCATACTTGAACTTGTGCCTCCGTAGTTTTGGGTTTAGAAATAACCCTGTGTTTACTATTGTTTGTTGGCATTTGACAGGGTTTCCGTCGATGCACAAACGAAATCACAAACAGTTATCTACAGATTCCGTAACCGAAATCCATATAGAGATCTTTTCGAAATCCATCGATACAAGATAATCACTTGTCCTGGACTCAAATTAGGATACACTGTGATATGTCAACGACATCACAAACTTGAAAAAGGACCGAAATATGAGGGAGTCAGATAATGATCGAGAAATTCAAAATTATTTATTTTAATGAATTTATTATATTATAGGTACCCTACTGAAATTGAATAGAATATATTTGTCTTCAAGCGAAATAAGATACAACAATCACTTCATTAATGATAGTTTAAAGAGACTTTTATTTAACAGTTTATAGATTACAAATGACGACAAAAAGGTCTGTGCCTCGGCTTTTAGATAATGTACACCAATATGCAACTAGTTGCCGATTTTCAGGCAAGGCCTTTTCTTAAACTAAATTATACCTATCTGGGTATAATTATACTAATGTTATAAAGAACACACGCGCATAATGACAGATGTAAAAACTTAACATACAGGTATATACATCCCATCCACTACAGCCCTTGAAGGACACCAGAAGCCAAGGATTGTTTGATGTTTGATTGAATTTTTCTCAAAATGATATAAATTTTTCATGTTTTAGTATTGCGATGATTTTTCAAGTTTTGTAAAGGATGGCTGATTTGGGTAAAAAAATTACAAACGTCGTTGATGTAACTTTCAATGACGTTTTAGTACCTATTCAGCAGTTCATATTTCCAAGTCGTAATGGATGGATGACACATCTTCTGAAACATTTTTGAAGATTTATTGCCAAACTGAAATCCTGTTGGACCGCCTTCAATATTTCAGATATTTATAGGCAAATTTACTACGCATAATATTATCCGCTAGTCAATATTATGATAAAGAAATGACGTATCAGTTGTATAAAGAAACGCGGTTTTCAGAAGATAATCGAGCATACTTTGTGGAAGATAGTTTTTAGGATACCGGATAGATATCAAACTATTTCGTGAACTGACACTCAACCCATCTCAAAACACTGCACGAAATCTCCAGTATGGATGTGTACGTCAAAAATAATTTGCCAAGGTTCTCGGATTTACGGACGATGGCTGCCACTCGGGAATTTTCGTCGAGCTAGATCAAACGACGACGACATCCGCTGGGAGTTGGAGACTTTGAGACACAGAATTTCGACTGCGGAAACTCTTTTTCTCAAACAGTCAATTAGGGATAAAATGTCAAGTAGAGACCACAAGTCGTCAAAAAAGCTTAAAAGCTAGTTGGAAAGTCGAAATTAGGATTTAACTTCGATGCCCTGGAATTGAACATATCTATAATATAAAAATGAATTGCTGAATGTGATGGTAAGCGCATATCTCGAGAGCAGCTGAACCGATTTCGCTAATTCTTTTTTTTAAATATTCCTTGAGGTACGAATTCTTACGGAGAGAAAAATAAAAAAAAAATTAAAGTATCGATTGTTAGGCGGTACGTAGTTCGCTGGGTCAGCTAGTATTTAAATACAAATTGACTAATCCCTACAAAACCAGGTTTCGTCTATCCCACCCTAGAAGAAGTGAAATGAATGTTCTAAAAAGGTTCAAAAGACAAATACAACGGATTTAGCTTAGGGACGGACGGTGAAAGCCTGTATTTGATTTCGATGCAACAAAAACTGTTACTTTGACTTGTGCCGGGGCCGTAAACCATCACAATCTATGCATGCTGTTTTACTATAATTTAGTTCTTATTCCTTTAGTTAGGTATGTACAATGTGTTTTATTTTAATTTTTATATATCGACGTTGTTTCCCAAATACCTATTAGGAAAACAATATTGATGAGACAGTTAAAGTAAAAGCGCCCATTGGTTTTTAAAGTTTCTCACTTAATTTATCTCATGAACCAAATTTGTAATTTTTGTATTATATTTCAACAATTCTTTTGCATTCTAAACATTAAGATTTAATATAGGTTATGCCAACGGTTACCGGTCACAATAAGTTAATTGGAAATCACTCTACTGATTCCCACGATACAGGCTAGGCCTAGTGTGGGGATCACCATAATGTTTGATTTAAAATCGTGTAACTTTGCGATGTATCTCATATAACTTTTTGTAATTTTTATTTTATTTAATTCTGAGATAAAACAGAAACATGCCACTTATTCTAAGCTTAGATGATTAAATTATGTACTAGGCATGCAGCCAAAAATACATCTCACTAAATACTATATTTTAAGTAAGTTAAAGGTGAGGGCGGGTACTAAGTAATATATTAAAAGTACATCAGTCGCGTAAAAAAGGACAAAGGACACGAAATGAACATGTGGGGCCCCGAGGCGGCAGTTGACTCTTCTCGCACACCAACAATCCGCCAACAGGCGTTGTAAGGCCGACGTAATAAATAAAAAATAAACTTACAGCTGGCAGCAGACTTTGCCTGACAACCAGCAGACCAGTTGTGTACGAGAAACCGTGGATAAATTAGTGAAGGTTGGATTTTTTTTTTTTTCTTTTCTTTTGCGGTGGAATATATATGAGAAGCTGCGCTAATGGTGCATGCAATTAAATAAACTCTATTCTATTCTATATATCACATTTCATAGGCTTACTTTATGTTGCCGTACTAATCAATAAAAATATATTTTACATGTTGCAGCATCTCAACTGGACTCGTCGGATGCATCGCCCTCATCGTCGTCGTTGTCACTTTTATCTTGGACATTAATTATACAACGTTTTATAAATGTTATATATATATATATATATATATATATATATATATATATATATATATATATATATATATATATATATATATATATATATATATATATATATATATATATATAACATTTATAAAACGTATATATATATTCAGAATCGGTAACTATGTCAAAGCCAGATAAAGCAAGTGATCAGAAAACAAAATGGTAACAACTAACAGCCAAAGTCACGTAGAAACCAGAAGAATTGTTGAAATCAGAAGAGAACACTACAAACAACACAGTCCGCAACCGACGACTTTAATTATCTCAAGAACGAGATTATCTATATTTTATAATGGCAATTACCTCTTTGTTTGCATCGCATTAAAAAACATATTTCAGATAGTCGGGGATAGAAAAAAATTACGTGCTGTCTTCACACTCACTCATCAAGCCATTTGAAATGTAGATTGGACATACGTATGTGCGTGGATAAATGTGGGCTGACGGATCAGATTGGAGAGAGACTATCGAGAGCGCTACGCTCGGAGTTTCCCTGAAGGCTAGGATCCGTAACGAATGCATATTTACCTTTATTATTCGAGAAACACGAGCACACCACCAATCAGAAATAACGCGTAGCTCTTGATGTCTGTTACGAATTCGTATCTGTTCTGTACTTGAACGAGATAGGTCAGCAAAGACCGCGCAAGACATATATCTCGGTGACATGTAAAGCTGTAAACGTCCGACAGAGCTGTAATTGCTTCATCACGTCGGTAGTTGGCGCCGTTGTTTATGACACGACCAGTTTAATCACGGAGATAATGACAAATGTACTCCCTAGATAAGTTCTTAACTGATGGAGGTGAAAACATGCCGGAAAACACGAGTACTCTAGATAATAATATGCTATTTAAGACACCTGGATTGCTCATCAACTGTTCTATGACTTTAAAGTCGAAATAGTCCACAGAACAGACAGAGGACTCATCTACATGAGACGAGATGATCTACGTAATAAGATGCAGCGTCCAGTGGTACCATCACTCACACTAGATGGGTGAAGGGGTCACTCGGACGCTGCAGTGCCTGGGACACTTGTTTGGGTTGTTCTTTATGTCAGCGGCCTTATGGGCGGCTTGATAACTTCTGACAGTAAGGCCTGTCACTGACTTACAATCCTCCAACAACCCGGACTTGGCTCCCGTGATAGACATAGACATAATTTATTGATAATATTCATTACAAGTCAAGACTCCGTACATAATAACAATCGAATTTAGAAATAAGAATCAAATTTACAAATGTCAAAAAGAAAATATTACATGTCAATATCATAATTATGCAATCTGTTAGGTCAATCAATTATAGAAAAAATAATAATACATATGTTGAGTAATTTACCTAATTATTACGCTAAATTCTGCTAAATGAGTGTTAAAAAGCTACGATATTACGATAAAATACGCTAAATCTTATAAGCTTCTCTGCTTAGTCACTTTTACAGACTAGGAATTCGTCATACGAATAAAAACACCGCTCGATAAGCCATTTTTTAGTTTTTGTTTAAACACGTACTCACTGCTTGCGCTCGTAATTTCGTCCGGAAGTAGAGTATGGCCTAACCTTCCTGCGATGCATTAAGAGACCCGTGCCCGAGCAGTGGGTACAAACAAAGGGGCTGTTGGTTTTCCAATAAACAATAAAATAAACGAATAGTATTTAAAAAGTGTTGAAGTGTTTTCTAAATTTAAAGACGTCATCTGTTTTAACATCATGAAGTTACCGTTGGTGTCCCTCGAGCCTTTAAAAGACAAGTCATCGGAGTCAGAACTTAAGGGCCGGACCACTGGAAACGAATGTCATGTTGACGATGGTCAAGAAAACAAAACAACCACAAGCCGAAAACGTGTTAACTAGAGTACGAACTTGAAATTCCTGCGACAAATATAAACAGTCCGCCCCGCGAAAGAGTTATCGCGTAAATAAATTCTCCGGCCAAAATGTCGGACTATTCAGCGCGTAGTAAATATTCCTGTTTGATGCGAATGCCTCATGTTATGGCAGATTACACGATGTTTGGAGTATTGACGGAGAATTGTATCATTATCATTAAATAAAGTACTGAATTTAGTATTGATCATTCACACTTCTGATTTAGCAATCCGCATAGTAACCATCATCTCGGGGTTAGGTACAAGTGTGAGTTTATGTGTATATGTATAAATATAACTATATATAACTAATGTGTATATATAACTAACAGGAAAGACAAGTCAATACGTGTGGAACCAACAAACCCGCGGGTTTCCGACTAAGCGGTCAGGATAGTATAGGTGCTGGGCACGCCAACTCCACTTAAAAAACAATGTCCCAGACACTGCGACGACTGAGTGGTCCCTTCACCCATCTAGTGTAAGTGAAGGTGCCACTGTATGCTGTACAAACGATCTCTTTACGTAGATGGAAAGGCAAAAGTTAGATTAGGGATTTAAGATTAAACGTACAATAATGGAGAGCTTAGAGCTCTGGAAGCGGATTGGTAAAACACCGGTGTCTCAATCGGGAGGTTCGAATCTCGGCATGTAACAATGGCATTGTTTTCTAAGTTATGTACATTGGTGAAGTTATAGTAGCAAAACCACACGCCAACTGTGAAGGAAAACATCGCGGTTGTAATTGCTAATCCGCGGTGGGCACGCGTGGTATTAAACCTAGGTATACTCTCTCTTTAAGGGAAGGCATTGTGCCCTGCAATGGAACGTATATAGACTACATAAAGAATAAACCCCCTTATTCATAATAGTCTGCTAACTTAAAGCATTGCTAATTCTCACTCTGTCTTCTTCTATAGACCTAAGTCAAGAATGAAAAAGAACACTCTTTAGCAACTGTTTTAAGTTAGCGGACCATTATGAATAAGGGGGAGAGAGCTTTGAAAAAATAAAGAGACCGAAAAAGCCCAAGCCCACGACAAAAAGAAAGAATGAGGCTAGGAAAAGAACCAGATGAATTAGCATCAATCACAGAGTGAAGTGAAGCATCTCAAATGTCAACTGTCGAGGCGACGGAGTGGAGCAGTAGATAGTCGCCGCAATGCGTGAATCACGGGCCAGATTTTAAGACCGGATTATATCACGCGACTATGAGTTCTTCAGGCCGACCAAACAAGTTTATCAGCATGTTGTTTAGTAAGAAAGGGATCAGAGATCAGAAGGCCCAATGATTCCGGAGCATAGAGGACACTTGAAGACATTGATCACACCGCTGATTGGATACGAGACTGGTGCAGCGGTTTTTTTAAACAATTACAGTGACCTTATGTCACTTCAAGTACTGTTTAAAAAGTAAATACAAAGTACCTACGAACAATAAATAAAGAATGAACCAAAATAGAACGGCAATATTAAGAAGGCCGATGTAACACCTGGAACGCTACTGAAACTTTTGAAGAAAGAAATAGAAAATGGATTCTGTGGAATTTTGACCTTGACACGTAACAATTAAAAACTATTCATACGAGTGGACTCTAACAGGATACAACAGTACCTTTTACACTGTACTATAAATTTATAAGTCTATTATTATGAGCAGCATAATATTGATTATGATACTCAACCAAATTCTCTGCTGTAAAACAATAATTTACACGATATTACAAGATAGAACGTCTGAATCGTAAGTTTGCCTAGCCTTAAGAAAGATCTAGGGCGACTTGCGCCAAATTACTGGTTAAGTGAGGAATAGATAAATAAGTATTATTATTATTTATCCCGGGATAAATAGCTATGACAGGGTAATCTATCACTTAAACGTCATTTGTAAAAGACGTTTTGAACTTATTAACTGTATAGAGCTTTTAAGAAACAAATACATAGCGCTCTCAGACAGAGTTGGCGCAAACGGATCCAAGTGATCTTTCAAACATATAAAGATGGCACTAGAACAAACCAAGGAATTTATGAATGGCTAAATCAAAATAGCCCGTGAATCACTATATACCTTCTGGGATTTGGGATTACAATTTCGACAGTCTAATATACCATTTCCACGTCGACTGCCAAATGAGCTTACAGTCGATGACGCTATAAAACGCAGGCAAGTAAACAGAAACCAACAGTTACTCGTCTCGTAGGATACTCGCTCTTAATTCCTGCGGTGTAAGAGTTGAGGCAATTAATTTCCTACATCGCATACTGTAGATATCTACATACATTGCTGAAATGTTTCCAACTGGAGTGGTGGATTGGGTTGAATGAGGATTAAAAATAGACTTGTTTATGCGTGCCTAGTTACGAGCTAACCAATTCAAGGGAACGGAATTCGAAAAATCGCACGCGATCCTAATATTCTCAGACTTGATATAAGGCTAATATTCCCGTTGCGACCGCCTAAGCTCAAGTAGAGCTGGGCTGGCTATGTCAGACCTATGGCCCCGGAAAGGTGGGCAAAAATCGTCACTGCTTGGGTGCCGTGCGATGGATACCGGCGATGTGGCAGACCTGGACGGAGATGGTGTGACGACCTGACCAAACATTTGCCTGGGTAGGAAGAATTGGCCAGAGACAAGGATGAGTGCAAATCTAAAAGGGATGCGTTTGCCCAGCAGTGGGACACAGTCGTGGCTAACTAAATAAAAAAAAATATCCCAATAAATAAGCTGGAAGTATAATCGAAGCCGAAAAAAGTCACAAGCGAATTTGTTTGAAAGACGCAAACAGGACAAGGAAATTAATCGAGAACTTTCTGCGATAGACGACAAGTCTCCACTTTCGTCGTGAACTCACACGAAACCAAAATGCAGTTCAGGCAGAACTCGCAGAAAACTAACCACTAAACCAATTAACACACGGCACAATTTTGCGAAACGGATCCAATCAATATGTGATCCAAAAAATCCAAATGTCACTGCACGGCACAACAACCAATCAGCTCCGCGTTCCTTGCTGTTTACTATCGCGCTAAGTAATCACTGTCCACTTGATAGCTCCTATTGTGTGTCGCACAAGGTGGGTTTTCTCTTGTCTAGGGTGCAGAAGAAAGTTTGCAGGGCCGCGCTAAATGCGTCCGCGACGTTGGCAGACTAGGACAAGGACGCGCGGAGCTGTATGCAGTCCGCTGATCGATCACCCGATCAATCTTGTGTCTCCGTTTATTTTCTTTATTGGGAAATCATCAGATAATAATGTATACCCAGTGCTTTCGAAAGCTCTAGTTCAAAAATTTAATTAATGCTTTGTGTTCAAAGCTGCGGGAATGTCCTCCGTAGTTTTTATATAAAGCTTGTCTCATTGTTCCTAAATATAAGGGCTGCCTTATTTAGTTTTTCTATGCATTTTAACGTGCATGTATACTAGTACTTTGGGTGTCAATCTAGCTTAAAACTAGTACGAGTAAATACTAGAATTACATTGTACCAGCTGTTAGCTGCTTTACTAGGTCAATGAAATTAAAAAAAATCTAGGAATTAATTTCCAGAAAGCTGGATATCATTTACTACCTTCATTTTAATACCTTCATTTGATCCTAAATGCGAGTGATTCGAATTCGCACGGTCCCAGGAGGTGAGCTCAACTTTTGGGGGCCAAAAAACCCGAAATTTTCGCACTTTTTTCAGTGTTGTGTTTGTAGCTCGGAAACGGTACGTTGGACTGAAAATATTGTTACTGCAGTATTAAAAAGGGTTAAATTTTGCGTCGTGTGATTGTCTAAAACTTGAAATTCGATTCAGCCGAAATCAAAAGTTGTAAACGTTGTAAAAAGTTATTCATTTTATTGGCATTTAACTGCTTTGCCTATTCCAATGTTGGAAAAAATATTATTAAGATCATTATATTGTCCTTCAATGCTTATAGTAATCTGTGGATAATCTGGTGCGTTATACTCTTAATTATTCTATTTTATTGTCGTTTCATATTATATCCCAAATTATTGTATTTAATTTTTATCTCATATCCTATTTTACTTAACGATTATTTAACCTAAAAAAAATAAAAAATATGTTTCTAGCAAGTTAATTATGTTTAAGTTACGTATATTTGTGAAGCAATAAAACTTGTTAACTGTGAAGAAAAAATATCGTGAGGAAACCTAAGCGTCTGAGGTGTTCAACTACCTCTGCGTTTGAAATTACCAATCCGCGGTGGGCACGCGTGATAATTAAGCCCATACCCTTTCGGTAGGAACGCCTGCCCTGCAGTAGAACGTAGGCTACACAAATAATGCTTCGAGTCAAAAATGGCCCTGGATGTTTTAGGAAAAGATAATTTGTCAACGGATGCTTCGATTTGGCTACTGGATTTTACCTATTAAACTTTACGATGATAATATAATCCTCTTCAACAATTACACTGGTGACCCTTGAGTGTGACTCGCGAGACCCAGTTGGTTTCATTAAAATAATGGTGAAATTGTAATAACAGAAAGATAGAGACTATTATGATAAACGTAATAGATCAACTTTGAATTATATATTATCTTAGACAACAGAATGAGAATCGAGATGATAATGTTTCAAGGATTTCATCGATATTTTACATGGAATTTCACGAAAGCACTAGTTTCACTTGCATCTGTTTTACGGCGATGCATTATAATAATTAATCTTTGTTTTGTATGTTTTCGGTTATTATGTACATGTGTATTGCAGTGTCTTTAATCAACAGTTTAAAGATGTAAAGTCTTATCTGTAAAACACGATTCCTCTAAGACACTCGTCAGCAGGCAATTTAAATAAGCTGTGGCTGCTTTCGTACCACAGACTATTTCAACTACATCTGAGAAGTGTTGGAATCATGTTCTTATAAAAAATAGCGTTATGGTTTGTTGTTAATTTTAGTTTTCAAATCACCGAATCGTGGTCACTTTTATTATGTTTTCGTGTATTTGTAGTCGTGTGGCGCCGTCACAAAACACTGCGGTGAGGATGTAAACACAAACGTGCACGTTGTAGATGTGAATCCAGCGTACGTTAGCTAATGATGTTTGAGTTTTGATTCTTTATTTTTTTTACATTTGGTGACTTAGCGGGTTGCAGTGCATCTGTTGGCAAAGTTTTACTAGCAAATGGTACAATTTTTTCGGATTTAACTGAATGTGAAATTTAACGTTTCCAATCCGCGGTACGTACGCGACGCACGTAGGGTAATTAAGTCTCTCTCTCTCTCTCTCTCTCTCTCTGAGAGAAGCTCAATGCCCTGCAATGTGACGTTTATAGGCTAAATAAAAAAACACATTTTCAGGCTCTACGCTTTTTACTTGACTCGTAATCCATGACCGATTTTCGGTAGCATTTTACAAAAATTCTTAACAGAGAATAAAATGTCAATGGATGCCACAAGGATAGATGCAATTCGTCCTTAGTACAAAGTACAAGTAAAAAAATGTGGTATCGACACATCCAGGAAATCCAGCGAAACAAAACCAAAACGCGTCAACAACAAACCAATCACTGCAACTCCGCCAAGGGAACCGTTCCAGTTTAACTCGACATAAAGTACATTAATGGAACAAGGGACGCCTCGCAATGTATAAGGTAAAGGGGTCGATCGCAGCACTATTATAGGAGAGTTATTACGAAACGGGTCTCGATCGGCGGCGCTAGCGCGTCGGGTATTTTCGTGCGCGTGCGTCGCGCGCCAACACGCCCGGGACTGTGAGCCGGGGACGCCGCGCGCCGGGACGGCCGACTCGGGCCGGGATTCGGGATCACTCGGGATGGAGGTTCCGGGTTTTCGGAAGATGTCGGGACGATGGCCGGGTTGCATACATCGACCAAATAGCGGATTTATTAGCAAAGGGGAAGATAAAAAATACCCGGAACCGGCGTGCCTGCATGCAACGACTTATGAACGTTGAAGACGCGAAGGTGATCTGTCAGGATTATGGCAGGTGGCAGTACCTGGGCTCTGCCTACCCCTCTGGGATACAGGCGTGAGGTTATATATGTATGCATGTATGGCCGCGCCGGGTGATGGTATGGTGGATAGCGGTACGAGATAAGCGCTGATGGTCTAAGATCTAAGTTTTATCTTTGTTGGGATCTCGGGTTCAGAAGCTCGCTGAGAGAAATAGTTTTGGTAACTTAGCAAAAATGTTATGGTAAGAATTAGCTATGATTTAAGTAAGTGTATGTCATTCACTGGTCAGAGTGAGAGCGGGGCGGCTTGACGCCCAAGCCGTGTCTGTTATTGGAGACTGGCACATTTTCACGTTGTTGGATTACAACTGTCCCTGACAAACTCCAATACATTGTCTGGAGTACACACACAACGTGCTAAGTATGACCTAAGTAAGTGTAGTTAGTTAGACCTGAAATTTCCGCACTTAGCCTCACAGTTGGGCCATTGTACGTGGCAAGCGCTGAGGTACGCTAACACCTCAGACACTAGGGTTTCCTTAGGATGTTTTCCTTCACCGTCAGCGAATAGTATTGCTACTATAATTTCACAAAAATGTGCATAATGAATGCCGGTGAGTGGCCCATTGGCTCAATTGGTAGAGCGCTGGCACGGATAGCCAGAGGTTGCGGGTTTGAATCCCGGCATGGGTGAAATTTTTAGCCTCTAAATAGGTTTTTAAATTTGTCCTTAGCACGGGTTAGTGCATCAAAAATAAAAATAGTATAAAATGTACATAACTTAGAAAACAAAGTCACCGGTACATGCCGGGGTTCGAACCCACGACTTCCCGAGCGAGAAGCCGGCGTTCTACACCGCTCCGCTACCACCGCTCCTAAGTGTATGTGGCGACTCACGCGTCAGGGCGAGAGCAGCGCTGCGGCGCGACGCACCACGTCTAGCCCGTCCAGCCGCACGGCCAGCACGCCGCATAGGGCCAGTGCGGGTGCGGCGGGCAGTGCGGGCGCTGCGGGCAGTGCGGGGGGGGCGCGCGGCTCGTGCAGTCGCAGCAGCAGCGTCCGGCTGGCGGCCGCGCCGCGCGCCAGCACGTCGCCGAGAAACAGGTACGCGTAACTGCCGGGGTCAATCGACTTTTCAGTTGGTCGGCCGGTCAATCGCGCAGTCTGTCAGTCAGTAACGCGGCAAATGGATCAGTCAGGCAGCCACTTGGTGGGTCAATTAATCAGTCAGTCAGTTGGTGAATTGATCAGTCAGTCAGTAGGTCAATTCATCAGTCAGTCTGTCAGTAGGCCAATCGTTCAGTCAGTCGATCGTTTAGGCAGTCAGTTGGTCGGTCGGTCGGGCGGTCGGTCAATCCTTATAGTTCCCTCGTCCTCAACTGGACATAGGCCCTACTTCTTTGTCCTCAGTTATCCTCATTCATCCGTTGTATTGACGTTGCCAAAGTCACCGTTTATCACATATTTCATTCAATAAGATTTTGTCTACAAGTAAATAGATATAATAGAGTATTGTACATAAAAATGGAAATTACACAGATATTTCTTATCCTAGTGATAAGGCCACCGTACAGACGGCGGCTTTATCATGACGCCAGGGCTTAAGAGGCTAATGTATTTTGTTTTCTAGTGTGTAGAAGAATCTAATCTAATATGAAATTAAAACCACTCACCCGACATCGACACAGTTGGCCAACCCCAACGGATCCTCAAGGGGCTCGCTGACCACAGAGAAGACGATGCAGTCCAGGGGGTCTGGCCGGTCCACTGCGGAGCGGCGCCGGCTCATGTGCGCCAGGAGCGGCCGCTGAGACGGACTGATCGCGAATGCTGACAGATTAGACAAGACATAACATTTACATACAAGCACATACATTGCTTCTGGCCCCACACTAGGATACCCTGTGTCGTGGGAACCAGAAACAACGACATCACACACATGTAAACATCCAAGACCTGGGTTTTTTTTTTGTTCCCAGCCGGGATATGAACCCGGGACGTAGATTCGATATCAACCCTTGTATGTTGCCACTGCTGGGGCACGGGTCTCTTCCTGTATCGCAGAAAGGTTAGGCCATACTCCACCACGGGGGCCAAGTCCGGGTTGGTGGAAGATTGTAAGACAGTGGCGGGCCACTGTCAGACGTGATCAAGCCGCCCATAAGGCCTCTGACGTGGCTTAACGACTGCCATTACATGACAGCCGGCATGTAAGGGCAACCGGCATGTAATGGCAACCATTTGTATGTCCCCACTACTGGGTCTCTGGGTCTGTCACTGTGTCGCGGGAAGGACAGGCTATAGTCCACCAAGGGGGGCCAAGTCCGGGTTGGTGGAGGATTGGAAGACAGTGGGGTCAGCATATTGGAAAACTGTCGGGTCGGTTGAGTTCAGCAGCGTTTGCAGTCAGAAAAATTAGACAACTTACCGACGTGTCGACGGCGAGGCTGGTCTATTTTAGTTATTTTCACAGTGTCATGTCGTATGGTTTGTTATTATGGGGACGGGCAGCAGATATAGAAACCATATTTGTCTTGCAAAAAAGAGCAATAAGAGCTATTTACAACTTAAACAGTAGAGAATCGCTAAGGGAGCGTTTTAAAGAAATAGGCATTCTTACACTGGCTTGCCAATATATATTCGATAATATAATGTATGTCCGAAAAAATATAACAATGTTTAAATTAAATAGGGACGTTCATAACGTAAACACAAGGAATAGAAACAAGGTTGCTTGTACTAAATCCCGATTAGCCAAGGTAGGCACATCATTTGTAGGTTACTGCGTTCGTTTTTACAACAAAATTCCAGAACGTGTTCTATGCTTGTCTGAAAATAAATTTAAAACTTTCATTAAAAATTCGCTATGTAAAAAGGCATATTATAGAATAGACGACTATATAAACGATCCTAATCCGTGGTAGTAAACCAATTCCACCGCGATTTTATTGTTAAGTATAACATATATTTTATAATACAAGTGTGTACAGACGACGTGATTGCATATTAATAACTATATGATACCTTATATAACTGACAAAAACTTAACTGCAAGTTTGCTAAAGGTCATTCGAATGGTAGCGTGGTGTTCGGGTCATCTATCTCCCTCCAAAATGGTTGAGACTGATGATGGCTGAGCACTGCGTTATGCTCGTGAACGAGTGCTGTTCGTGTGTCTGGCCACAGCACTTATGTTTTCCCCTATTATTGTGAGACATTTGACTAATGCTTTGGCATTTAGGGTTGTTAATGGCAATCATGAAATCTTATTAGGTTTACATATGGCAACTGATGTATTTAGTTTTAAGATGATTTGAGAAAAGATGGTCAGAGTGGAGTTTTTTTTTCCGCTGCCTTTTTCTCCACTACAATACGGCCCGAAGGCGGCGGCTTACACTTTACATTGTACATTGACATTCAGCAAATAGAATGTAAATTCTTTACGTTGAAATAAAATTATTTGAATTTGAATTTGAAAATTTGAGTGGCCCGCCTTACTGGCGCATCAGAAATTGTCGAGCCGCCCATAAGGCCTCTGACATGGCTTAACGACTGTCATTACATGCCTACTTACTTACTCTTCTTAAAATCGAAGTAGCACTTCTCAGCTTGATTCTTCGGCTTCGGCAGGCTGACGGGGGTCTCGAGTTCGGCGCCCGAGTGGCCGAGGAACGAGTAGGCGACGTACAGCCGCCGGATGCTGCGGTCACACATGGCTGAGCTCCCCTCGTCGAGGGCTAGCCACAACACCGTGATGCTGATCTCCTGGTAACCTGCCGAAGGCTGGAGACGGAAATGGAATACTTCAATATATACAATTCATCAGCACGCATGTATTAACTGCTGGATAAAGACCTCCAGTAAGGTAATGTGGTGAACGATGTATAGAATAGCATTTATTTAGTAATAACCCATTATGTCCCAATCGAGGGGCACGGGTCTCTTCCCTGAGGAAGTTATAGGCCATAATCTACCACGGGGGCCAAGTTTGGATTGGTGGAGGCTTGTAAGAATAGTGGCTGGTCTTACTGTCAGAAGTTTCCAAGGCGCCCTAAGGCCTCTAACTTGTCTTAACGACTGCCATCTATCGACGCACGGCAGTCGGCGCCAACTGCTAACCTTGCCGTGCGAAGCACGGAACCGCTCGGAAAAATGGCACTAGCGATAGTCATAGACGGTCACCTATCCATGCACTGATCGCGCCCTATGTTGTTTAACCTTCGTGATCGTTAAAGATCTCTCAGGCAGCCGGGGCTGCGAGCGATTCATAGGTAATAGGTAAATGATTTAGTAACTCGAAAGTTACTCCATTTTAAAGCAAACACTAGGATGGTCCTTATACTAGGCCTAGTCTGTATCCTGAGGGTCAGAGTGACTTCCAATCATGATATAAAAAAATGTATGTCTATTGAAAATTCCTCGCTCAAAGTAACATATAAAAATCTCGTGTGTTCATAGCTATTGTTATATAAAAATAAAAATAAAATATAAATTATTTAAAAAAAATAGAAAAAGAACCATAAACAAGACGAACGAATACACAACAAAATAAACCACCAAAAACATAAAATAATAGAAAAGATATAATTGAAAAATGTGAAGAAAACTGGTCTTAGTCGTCCGACAAGAATTCAATTCAGAGATTGCGGAATGGGGAGGAAAACGCAAAGCTGATTCCAGATGTCGCCACCGGCGAGTAGGCCCAATACGCCGCCATTAGCATGTTGTTGATATTCGTGTTGTTTTCTTTCTTAATATTTACTAGCAAAATGTACTCCATGATGACCGTGCCGCAGCTAAAGGAAGAGTAAATAAAACGGAAAGCTTCTGTTGTTGGTAAAAAAGTTGTTTTGAGAGGCTGTCCAATTTTTTCTTCTCATGGCCTTTTCCTACAACTTTCTTCTTTTAGAATCCTTGGGAAACATATGAATCCCTTTATTCTTACAACCACGTGCAGTACAGTTCGTTATTTTGTTAACTATACGAGAAAACAAATAAGTAAACAAAAAAAAAATATGGTGTTAGACAGCTTTGACAGTTTATTTAGGCCTCGTCGATCATACGCCCTCTGCCGGGATAAAAAACGCAGTTTTTCTCCCCATTAGGTCAAGTATGTGCTTACCAACATTTAAGTTTAAAGAAAGGGGGATTGTTCAACAAATATCAGAGCAGGGTCAAAACAAAACGTACCTCTGCCAAGAGCTCCAGAGAGGAGTAAGTATTGGGCCCGATCGTGACCTTCTTAGCCTCGCTCAACTTCGGCGAGTCTGAAAATAAATAGCGTATCTCCATAACCAGCGACCAAGTCAAAAGTCGTGACTTTGATTGGTATCAACCCTTTATATGTCCCCACTGCTGGGGGACGGGTCACTTGCTGCATCGCAGGAGGGTTAGGCCATACACCACCACGGGGGCCAAGTAGTATTGACCTACTTTGTGAGCATTAATTATATATTTCAAAATATAGTACAGTTGGCTACATTACTACTGAAAGCAATTTCTTTCAGGCAATCACAGACGGAGACAAGAAAAAAATTAAAGAGGGGTAGTAGGGGAAATTAAAAATAGTCATATCATTGGATTTCTATATAAATATATAAATACAGACGGAATTTTATTTAAATAATTAAATAAAAACCCGTTCAAAACAAAACAAATATACAACGCTATCAAAACCACAAACTTACACTATGTAAACGTAAACTATAAATACAAGTGAAACTAAAAGTCTTTCTATAAATTATTGCAGGAACCTTTATAAGTATTTTGGTCATGGTAGCTCTGCTTATACAGGTCCTCGTTATCCCGGACGGCTATACGCTTGGTGTTATCGCGGTACGGGTCGGCTCGTCCGCTGTCCGGGTTGACTCGCCCGCTGTCCGGGTCGACTCGCCCGCTGTCCCGCTCTGGTGCCTCATAATCTAAGTTAGAATGAACGATAGTTATAACATAGTGACGACAGGAAAGAGAGCTTTCAAAAATTTGACTTGTAAACCAAAATACGTACCATACCATAACCATACCAGGTTATGGTATGGTATGTACATTCTTAATTTTTTACAGTTTTTATGCAGCTAATGAAACAATGTCAATCCGTTAAATTTGACTCAAATTTCGATAACTTGTCCAGAGCGTAGATTCTGTTAGTTCGTTATGGTACAATGAATGACAGGTACCTACGCGTTCGGGAAACGTTACATTTTTATTCGACAGACTCATTAGACATTTCTTTTCTCATTCGAATTCAATCTAGCATGGCGTTCAGAATACAGATTTTGGCTGTCGCTTGACTGTAGAATTAAAGTCATAAGCCTTAACAAATGGCTAAGGCCTTAACAAATAATTCGTGCGAATTGGCTCCCTCTTGGGTGAAACACACGTACGTCACGTTTTTTTTTGTCTTGTGTGAACAATAAAGAGCTCTAACCTGATCTAAGTGAACTTAAAATTACCACAATGAGCGGTTTACTGTGAAATCATTATCATTGCAGTAAATAGCGAAAAGGTCCGGTAGATCTGAAAACGATGCATGAGTGAACCTCCGCTAATTAAAGAGGTAGGTATATCTTTAAAAAAAACAATCTTTTTAAATAAGTATATTGTTATAAAATATGGTTAAAAAACATGATGTTAACTCATGCCATTCATGATATTCCATACCATCCATGAATTAAATTAAACAGTATGGAAGGTTGTATAACTTTTATAATAATAAATAATACTGGAACGACTTCAATTGTGGCTTTATTTGTAGATAAAAACGGATAAACGTAGAAGCAGGTAAAATAGTCAGATCTGATTACACTATTTTTATTTTTAATGCACTAACCCGTGCTAACTATCTATCATGTGGGTACAGTGATATCGTTCCGATGTTAAACCTAACTGCAAAAGTAGGTATAGTCGGGGCTGTAAGTAATGCAATTTGCTTAAGCCAGATGTCGCTGCCTGTACGTAATACAGAGAATATTGTAAAGAGGTTCGAAATTTCACTGATGCCGTGAGTCGCCCTTTGGCTCAATTGGTAGAGCGCTGATACGGATAGCCAGAGGTTGCGGGTTCGAATCCCGGCATGGGTGAAATTTTTAGCCTCTAAATAGGTTTTTTAGTCAGATCTGGTCAAAGGGTAAAGTAGTAGTGATAAAAATGAGGGAAATCGAAGAATGTGTGACGTAATTGAAATATTTGAAAATGATAGATAGAAAAAGAAATAAAAATGGTGTGAAGAGGCTTGCACCGTTACAAGTATATTTAATAGTGTATGTTCCACGACCTGATAATCTGGTCTTCACAACTTAGATTAGCTACTAGATAATGCTGAGTAGCATTATACTTGCCTATGTGCAAACATGCAATAAGGAATTTTACTAATAATATTAGCATTTAGGTATATCTAACTAGCTGACCCAGCGAACTTCGTGCCGCCTAACAGTTGATTCTTTAATTTTTGTTTTATTTTTCTCTCCGTAAGAACCATCCTCGTACTTCAAGGAATATTCCAAAAAAATAACAAGCGAAATCGGTTCAGCTGCTCTCGAGATTTGCGCTTACCAACAGATTCGGCGATTCATTTTTACATTATAGAATAGAAGATAAACTTACTCATTCGCCTCCACTTATCATTTCGTAGCAACTCGAAGAAGCTGTCATTGTTGTCCTGAAACAAGAAACAATAAAAATAAAGGGCACCCTTTTTCTGCTGAAAGTCGATAACAGAATGTAAATGACTACCATGCAAAAGATTCCGGGTTCGAACCCCGGCTGGGGACAAAAACAAAAACCCCAGGTCTTGGTTGTTTAAATGTTTGCGATGTCGCTGTTTCTTGTTCCCACGACACAGGGTATCCTAGTGTGGGGCCAGAAGCAATTTATGTGCCTGTAAATGTTATGAATACATTCTTCTTAGCGTGTCAATCCTGCCCAGGAATCCTTTTGGGGGATCCTGCCCGACGGCGCTGATATCTCGTGCCGATGTGGAGCTGACCAAATCGCCTCTTCGTGTCTACCTTATGGCTCGACAGTGCAGCCTGCAGGGTCTCATGGAGGCATCACCCAGCGCAATCGCATTTGGGCGGTTTTCGGAACGAGATGTGGAAGAGGCTGAGGAAGAGTCGACACGACGACGCTCGTGCTGTCTTCTTCTTTCGTGTCAAAAACATGGTTCCGACACGATGATGATGTCACGAAAGTAGAAGACATTATGCCCATTGTGCCGAAAGCGTCGACTCTTCCCTGTCGCGTCGATGGCAAGCTATCGTGGTGAAAGGATCCGCCAATCAGCGTTAGGGCCTCGCTGATGTTGGCCAGGGTACAGTACTACACACCATAAAAGTCCCTTCGGGAATCTACGTTCGCGCAGACTAGGAAGAAGTGTAACGAAAGTACCCAAAGCTACAAGTGCATTCAACATGATCTTTAACCGATACGGTTAAGGTGCAGAATTGATTGCCGCAGTAGCGCTACCTATTTCGCTCACGCTAATATTGCCAAACTAATAGTCACCTGCATCGATGATGTTGAATCAACCAATAGCAACAAAGGCGCGCGGCCTGCCATAAAATGAAACTATCTGATTGGTCGATCAACTTGCCGCACATCCAAAATTTGGTCATCTGCGCAGGTACATCCGCGAGACTTATTTCTTGTGTAGCACTGTACCCCAGATGTATTTAGAATGCGTTACATAATAGAAACAAAAATCGAGAGATGGTATTTCGTTAGTTGGACTGACGAATGCCCTGGATTGAGACATTGGTAGATTACATGAAAGGAAGAAACAATCGTGTAAACAAAGCAACGGTTCATTTGTTTGTTGAAAATAGTTTCACGCTAAAGGTAAGGGCAGAGATAAAACTGGTCATTGACTCTATGCTGAAGTGAATGTCATATTATTGTTACGCCACAAACCATTACATGTACCTACATATACCTAGGAAACTATGGGGACCACGTTTTGCTGACGTCATCTCGGATTATATAAAAAAACCGGCCAAGTGCAAGTCGGACTTGCGCGCCAAGTGCCCCGCACAAATTTCTAGGTAGATAATTACACGTTATAAATAGTTTAGAAATCGAGTCTCGGAAGTTTTTTCAGATCTATTCCCGAACTTCAAAGAAAATTTTTTGTATGATTTAATTACAAATGCATAAGACGACAGCACTTCCCAGATTGTTCTTCGTCAACGGGAAGTATGCTATGAATTTTGATTCCCTTATGTATCGAAATATACGTTTTGAATTTTTCACCATTTCAAGGAACTGTAGACGAGACTATACGATATTAATTTCAGCTCTATAACCTTCACGAGTTTCCGAGAGCTTGACAGACGAACGGACGAATAGATTCTATAAAGGTTCCGTTTTTCTTTTTGAGGTAACCCAAAATATTATACTATTTTTATTTTTATGCATTAACCCGTGCTAAGGACAAATTTAAAAACCTATCTAGAGGCTAAAAATTCCACCCATGCCAGGATTCGAACCCGCGACCTCTGGCTATCCGTGCAAGCGCTCTTTCCAACTGAGCCAATGGGCGACTCACCGGCATCAGTGAAATTTCGAACCTCTTTACACTATTCTCTGTATTACGCACAGGCAGCGACATCTGGCTGAAGTAAATTGCATCACTTACAGCCCCGACTACCTACATTGCAGATAGGTTTTTACATCGGAATGATATCGCTGTACCCACATGATTATACTATTTTTATTTTTAATGCACTATGATAACGCTGTACCCACATGATTATACTATTTTTATTTTTAATGCACTAACCCGTGTGCTAAGGACAAATTTAAAAACTTATTTAGAGGCTAAAAATTCCGGGTCCGAATCCCGGCATGGGTGGAATTTTTAGCCTCTAAATAGCTTTTTAACCCAAAAGAGTAAGAAAATGCTGTTTCTAACGATGGGTTCACTGTATGATTTTTTTAAAGGGGAAGGATAGTTAGAAGTCACTCACCGCTTCTCCGCCCACGCTGGCCAAGTCGCTACGGAGGTAGTCGCTAGCCTTACCACTGTCAAGAGTTGGCTGCGTGCGTTTCTCGAGACTTTCCCGAAATTCCTCGTCCTTTGCCTAGGGAGAAAATAAGCCCTTAACTCAACGAATGAGTCTTAATATTATGAATCCGCTATTTGACACGTATCAAATTTGACGCGATAAATGAATATTTCCTATAGTATTTAACGCAAGAAACCGAAATATATTGATTTGGCTTAGCAAAATCAATATAGGATAGCTGCAAAATTAGCAAAGTAAAAAAAAATCCTCCTTTAATTCGTAACGCTATCCGCCATCTTGAAACCATCTAAAGTATGTAAACAAAAATCTTTCAGCCAGAGCCAGTGGACATTGATTATTATAGGACTTACATCAAAGTGATCTTCACATAAATACACCCGAGTTTCAATTTATAAAGAGTCGGGGTCTCTTTTGGCAAGTTTGAGCCAAGTTTTTCGAATGTTAATTTCACTGGGTACACGAATCCACAACTTCCCGGGGGTCTTTATTGACATGTTTTTTCATTCTCGAACAATGCAATAATGATAATTGGTATATTTTGGATATAAATTCGATGAAATCATGGTTGCGTTGTTGTTATTTCACTATGCTCATAGAGATCACTTACAGAAAATTGAATGTCAAACTTTGTTTACAATTTTTTGGACTTCAAACCATAGACAAAAATGGCTGACCGCGTTTTTGGCTGTTTGGGAAAATAAAGTTTTAAAATATATTTTTATGTTGCTGTTAGGTCCTCAAAAAATATACTAAAATATTTTTTGGTCTAATTGAAGAGTTATGTGCCGTTTAAGACTTACTTGAAAAGAGAGTAAAATAGCGGATGTGTAGCCTCATTATTACAATAAGTTGCACTTTGTTTAGCCAGCACTTAACATAGAATATAAGCAAATGAACGTGTTATTCAAGGTTCATTTCATACACTAGAAGAGATTGAAGAAGCGCTTGTGGCCTTGTGGAACCGAGTGATTAGAATCAATCACTTTTATTTTATTTTATGTAAGGTGAAGAAACAGACACAAGTGCTGAGTGCTTAGTGCGAGTTTGACAGATCCAATCGAATAACCGCTTTAATCGATATGAGTAAGTTAACCGTTCGAACTGGCAAAACGCTGTCACAGTACAACTCGCACTCGCGTTTATTCGTGTTTCGGCTGGTAAACGTGTTCACTTCTCTACGTAAACCATTACAACTCGCACTCAGCAATTTTAATTTCCATACTTGTCGCTAGGTGGCGCTTCCTCGATGCCATAGAAATATGAGTTTACGTTAACGCGATCGAGTAGTTAAAAAACTCGCACTCAGCATCAGGTAAAATTTAAAAGCAAACAGATGTAAATAGACAAAGTAAGTACCTACTGCATCCTTAGACCTTCACACTGAGAAGTAATATTATACTAATTATAAAAAAAGTGACGCTAAACCAATACATACTGTAAATTTGTATTATATAGGTTCCTCTACAACTTAGTTTGAAGCTAAGAGCACTTGAGCTAAGCAACCACTGGCGCGGTCGGGTGCTGGACGGGTGACCGTCGCGTGACTTAAGCCATTTTTTTCCGAGCGCTTGCTTCGCAAGGCAGGTTAAGCCACTGGCACCCGCTGTCATGTAATGGCAGTTGTTATGCCATGTCAGAGGCCTTATGAGCAGCTTGATAACTTGTGACAGTAAGGCCTCCCACTGTCTTACAATCCTCCACCAACCCGGACTTAGCCGCTTGGTTAAATACGGCCTAACCTTCCAGTGATGCAGGGAGAGACCCGTGCCCCAGGAGTGGGGACATACAGAGGGTTGATATCATCCTACAATATACTAGGACATACAAAAACTAAGATGTGATTTCTATTTTCTAACCTACGTTCATCTCCTGATACCATATGACAACCCTAGATCAAGAAACTGGAAGAAGAGTCTTCTGATACGAGAATGGCTGATTTTCTGTTGTGAGTAGCTGACTACTTTAAAAACCTAATTAGAGGCTAAAAATTTCACCCATGCCGGGATTAGAACCCGCAACCTCTGGCTATCAGTGCTCAGTAGCTGAGTACTACTGAGTGAATAACTGAGTACCGTATTGTCAGCGATTTGAGGCGGCCCGTAGAATTCCTTCGGATGACTGAAGACATTGTGCTCCGCCGCAGACGATGATGACTGCAAACGCAGAATAGTCAGAGCTCCGTACTTGAAGCATGCTAATGAGACCCTATTACTGTGCCTACGCTTTCTGCTTATAGGGTATTGTGTCCCAGGAATGAAAAAAAAAACAAAACTTTATAGCAACGTAAAGAATTTACGAATTCTGTTTGTTGAATGTCAATATATAATGTAATTTAATGTAACAATTTCTATGTAACATAAGATAAGAATATTCGTTATTGTACACTGGAAAAACAACAAATACAAAATAATCAAAAATGTACATAATACAATTGGCGGCCTTATTGCTAAAAGCAATTTCTTCCAGACAACCTTAAGATGGAAAGTTGCTGAAGGAAATTAGAAAGATGGTAGCCAGTGCAAATTTAATATTAATATAGTCTGTTAGCTTTTAGAATATACCTCGGTTACATATAGAATCGGATATATGCGTGTAATAGAAATATCGGATAAATATGACACTTAATTTCGAAGTCGGAACTAATATGGGACTTTTACATTTACTCAAAACAGGAGTAAGTAGTATTACACTCGTGTACTTTGGGAGAAGACCGAAGCCCACTCGAACCGAAGCCCGAGGCATATTCTAAAAGCTAATAGACTTAGTATACTTCACAATAATACACTTACAAAACACACTTACAGTCCATTTATTCTTACTTGTCCAATTTAGTAAACACGATTCTACCCGTAAACTGTAACTTTTTAGTCCAAAACTGCCATATTTCCATAAATGAAGTACTTTGCGGAAATCCATAATAGCATTAAAAAGTTAAAATTACTTTGCTGAATTCCGCCAAAAATCCCACAAGCACCATGCGGCTAGCTAATGCACCGCCCTACCTCCCACTTTTTCAAGCAGAAGCAAGACACGAACACACCACCACCAACACCAATACTTGTGTGAGAAAACATGCGACGCGTTTCGCCTCTAACACGAGGCATCCTCAGGCTAACAAGCGTGCCTGTTAGCAAGACACCTGAGGACGCCTCGTGTTAGAGGCGAAACGCGTCGCATGTTTTCTCACACAAGTATTGGTGTTGGTGGTGGTGTGTTCGTGTCTTGCTTCTGCTTGAAAAAGTGGGAGGGAGGGCGGTGCATTAGCTAGCCGCATGGTGCTTGTGGGATTTTTGGCGGAATTCAGCAAAGTAATTTTAACTTTTTAATGATAAATTAAGTAACTTGGAACACTCTTTTAGATAACACGACACGCTGCCAATTTTATAAACATAGTTCATGATATTATACTATTTTTATTTTAATGCACTAACCCGTGCTAAGGAACAAATTTAAAAACCTCTTATTAGTCTCTTTCGCCTCTTATTAGGTTTTTAAATAGTTCATGATAGTTCATGAATTTGCGAGAAAATGTCTAGTTTAGGCATATAATCTCAATTTTAAGGTAAGAATCTTGTTTACTAAATTGGACAAGTAAGAATAAATAGACTGTAATACACATGCCCTTTATATTAATACTATGTAATGTTTTATTCTATGCCTTCTTCGTGCTGCGACTTGTATTGCTTTGCTTTGTTTAATGTGTGTGTTTGCGTGTCCCATGTGAATGATTCTACGAGTGTAAATAAAAAAGACAGCGAAATCACATAAAATATGAGTCACAACAGTTCCCGTGATTTTATTTCGTATGTTGGTTTTTGCTGTCGTAAAAATAGTAATACGCACAAGCGTCAAACTTGGCTAGTAAAGTACCCAATAAAAAAATATGTGAGTACTACTATTGACTTGCTTAAAATTCAATGCTTGTACTCCCGCTAAAGGTCTCGATAGAAAACACTTGAAAAAAGTGCATTTCCCGAAACACATCTTTCGCAACCGCGTTTGTTTACTAACAACTACAGTTTGTACGGTATAGTCTATTAGTATACCTCGGCTAATATAGGATAAAATCTATCCGATAGTAGCCGAGGTATATTCTAAAAGCTAACAGACTGTACATTCGTTAGAGTATGGGAGAGTTACCTCGCCGCCGGAGCTCTTCCTCCAGCTCATGTCGAGGTCTTGACCGTCGCGAAAGGAGTCATGGTCGCCGCGGACGGAGGCCTGCTCGTCAACGAGCAGCGTCGCGTCAGCGGACAACTGCGACTTTTGGGCGCCCCAAGTTTGTCGTTGTTAACGTTTTCAAACAAAAGTAAAGGATTTTTTTAAACTACCTACAACAGCTGTCAGTTGGTCAAAATACATATTAGCAAAGTAGTGCTTGCAGGCAACGACTAATAAATGTGGAAGAAGCGAAAGAGATCTGTCAGAATACTGAGTGCTTTGTGCGCGTTTGACAGATCCAATCGAATAACTTTACTACCGCGTTAATCGAGCATTGAGTAGTGAGTATGAGTAAGTTAACCGTTCGAACTGGCAAAACGCTGTCACAGTACAACTCGCACTCCCGTTTATTCGTGTTTTGGCTGATAAACGTGTTCACTTCTCAACGTAAACCATTACAACTCGCACTCAGCAATTTTAATTTCCATACTTGTCGCTAGGTGGCGCTCCCTCGATGCCATAGAAATATTAGTTTACGTTAACGCGATCAAGTAGTTAAAAAACTCGCACTAAGCACTCTGGCAAGGTAAAATAAAAATATTCTTTATTATACACCAGAGCACATATTACAAAACATGATTATGGCAAGTGGCAGTTTTTGAACTATGCCTACCCCTCCGGGATAGGTACTGGCGTGAGTTTGGAATGCTGTATATCCTTTACAAATAATAAGAATTGGAACGACTCCAGGTGTTGTTTTATTTGTAGATTAGTAGTAGGTATAATAGAACAGAAAAACTGGATAACAACGGATAAGCAGGTAAAATAGTCAGATCCGGTCGAAGGGCAAAGTAGTAATGATGAAAAATGAGAGCAATCGAAAAATGTGCGACGTAATTTATATATTTGAAAATGATGGTGTGGAAAGAGGAAGAAGTTTTTAACCGATATTTGAAATACAACGTTCGCTTCTTCCAATTAACATTGCTATACACATTGGGCAATTTTTTTTTATTTTGTTTCAAGTATGAATTGATTAGTGTCCTAAAAGATTTTTGTCTGAGAGTTTCACGAAACTTCAGGCACTAATAAGTAATTCCAAGCTAATGCTGATAAAAAAATTGGATTTCGTCAAGTCAATAAAATGAATATTGTTTTTACAATCCTATAAACGGTATTAGCAGTCTTTTCTGATATTTTCAAAGCTATCCCCGCGTGACCAAGTTCGGACTTAAGGCTATTATTACATCTGTTGGGGAAAAAAAACACCAGGTCTTGGATGTTTACATGTTTGTGATATCGCTATTTCTGGTTCCCACGACACAGGGTATCGTAGTGTGGGGCCGGAAGCAATGTATGTGCCTGTATGTAAATGTTATGTTATTATAGTTTAAAGGTACTTGATGAGATTTACCACTCGTGATATTAACCCAATTATGAGGCTAAGTGCGGAAATCTCAGGTCTAACCAACCCACGACCTCTGTCTCGGTAGCAAACGTAACATAAACATAACATTTACAGACAGGCACCTGTCTGTAAATGTTATGTTTATGTTACGTTAATATAATGACGATAAAATGTTATAGTCTATCTTGAGTAGACTCCCTTCTATGTTGTGTTTATAATACACAAGGGTAGACATAACCAATTTCAAGCACTGAAGTATTTAAACACGTCAGATACTCGTATGAGGTGTTCAAAAACCTCGGCGCTTCAAATTGCAAATCCACGGTGGGCACGCGTGGTAATTAAGTCCGTGCTCTCTCTCTCTCTCTCTCTCTCTGAGAGACGACCTGTAACTTTAGGTAGCCAACACAATGTAAATACTAGAAACAAACATAAACTTTTGTTCCCACTATTTAGGCTGGCAAAGGTTAATACATCCTTCATGGGGCATTGTATACGCTTCTATAATAAAATCTCTGAAGTTATTTTAAAAACCTATTTAGAGGCTAAAAATTCCACCCATGCCGGGGTTCGAACCCGCAACCTCTGGCTATCCGTGCCAGCGCTCTTCTACGCTCTGCTCTAAATAGGTTTTTAAAATTGTCCTTAGCACGGGTTAGTGCATTAAAAATAAAAATAGTATAATCTCTGAAGATATATTAAGCTTGCCCGAATCGCGGTTCAAAAAATATGTTAAGCACACTTTGTGCCAGAAGGGCTACTATAACATAAAGGATTATTTAGATGACAATGAGGTCTGGAATTAAAGCCAGTACAATGTATGAGTTCTATGTTTTTATTTCCTCCAACAACTTTCCGTCGTAAGGTTGTCTGGAAGAAGTTGCTTTTAGCAATAAGGCCGCCAATTGTACTTTGTATCATTACATGTTTTATAATATGTGCTCTGGTGTACAATAAAGAATATTCTTATCTTATCTTACCTAATTATGTAAACTATGTTAATTAAGGACTTTAAAAAGACTAAGTTTGGAGTTTTTTTGTCCATTTTTTCTCCAAAATGATCTATATATTAAAATGGACACCTAGTTTGAATTGTAACGTTCATAAAGCAGCAGTTTCTGCGCTACTTTGAATAAAACCTTTTCATTTCATTTCATAACCTGGGATGTTTATGATTTTACTACATAAAAAATATATATTTTAAATGTTAGAACTTAAATTTGAATTATATGAGGCTGATACGGTGTGAAAGGGGTTGTACCTTTCTGAACGTGGACAGCATCCAGGGTTCCGCGCGAAGCATACACCACAGGTCAAGCACTCCCAGCTCGTCGCATTCTTCCTGTGTGTGCAACTGCAGAGCCTCGTCGATCTGAAGATCGTCGATCGCCACCTGAAGTGAAGGTTTGCTACCAATGATTGGATGTATCGGATTATGGACAACAATTAAAAAAATATTAAGCTGAAATAAAAAAAAAACATTT
Source organism: Yponomeuta sedellus (assembly GCA_934045075.1). Taxonomy (NCBI): domain Eukaryota; kingdom Metazoa; phylum Arthropoda; class Insecta; order Lepidoptera; family Yponomeutidae; genus Yponomeuta; species Yponomeuta sedellus. The sequence continues at coordinate 24,699,009 of OW203723.1, read as the reverse complement.
GGAGACTAAGCGTCAAGGAATACAAGAAAAATACTCAAAGATTTTTCTGTTCTTTTATTTCTTACAAATCAGCTAATCAGTAATCATAAGTAAGATAAGATAAGATAAGAATATTCTTTATTGTACACACCAGAAAATAATTACAGAGACAACAGTTACAAAAGAAGAGGTACAATTGGCGGCCTTATTGCTGATAGCAATTTCTTCCAGGCAACCTTAAATCGGAAAGTAGTTATGATTACAGCAATCAAATTAACCACTACTTACTTCATGGAGTTTGATTACTGTAGTTAACTACATGTAACCATAACTACATGTAATTAACTACTTTTAACCACAGTTAGTAATCTGATTACAAAAAAGTATTTAACTTCCGGTTCTAAAAAACAACTTTAAAACTATTAAAATAACCATTATTTCCAAAGAAATACGACCAAAGAAAAGATAAGTGTCCCCTGTTGTTCTGTTCTCTTCTCGAAAAAGCAATAAATCATGGGGCTTTATTTTTGCACTGTTGTGAATTAGAGGATCTTTCTATAGGCTCTTAATTTAGGTACTAGGGCACAGGCTGAAAATTACGTATTTTCCGCTTCACTACTATGTTTCTTTCAGAGAAAGCACGAAAAGAAACTTTGGATTTTGCATCTAGGTAATGAGATGATTTATGCAGCGTCCAGTGGCATCTTCACTCACACTAGATGGGGGAATCACCACTGGAACGCTGCAACATTGTTAGATGAAGAGGCTTGCCCAGCTTAGTCGGCCTAGCTCACAGGAAAGATAAGTCAATACAGATAAAGTGTAACTTTGTAATATAGCTAATTGGAATTCTTCCATTTACTAATTCATGAGTGCAGTGAATACGTGATTTATTTATGAACGTTAATATTTTTTTGACGATATTTTTTTGATGGAAGAATCCGATCAGTTTTCGCTTTTGCTAATCATGATGAGTCGATACAACGCGTCTCTTTTATAAGTCATTGCGTATTATTTTTTTGGTGGATAGTAACCGAATACATCAGTTTCAAATTTCAATTGCTTCCCGTTGGCGAAGTAATAGAAATTGCAGCGGATCGGCAAATGTAGCGTAGGGTGCCCCGTCACAGGGCACCTTACGCTACATTTGCTGATTCGCGGTCTCCACTCCAGACCACCCCAACGGACATCGGTCCTGCGGCAGATATCACCCGCCCACTGCCACCTCAGTTTGCTAATCCGTCGAGCTATGTCGATCACTTTAGTTCTCTAGCAAATTACTTCGTTTTATTACGCAGAGAAACACGGAGCCCATCGCTTTCTGAATAAAGTCGTTATCGGAATTCACAAAGCGGTGGGCAGAGACTGAAAAGGAAAAGCCGAAGATTGGGAGAGGCCTATGCCCAGCAGAGGACTGACATTGGCTGTTGTGATGATGTAGATGTAAGGACTTACCAAAGCCAGTGACATATCGACTCTCCGGTTGAAGTTGAGTAGCGCATCGCGCAGAGGTAAGGCGGAGCGCGCGAACGGCTGATTAGGCTTGCCCACCTCACAGATTTGGATTAACATCTCCTCCTGTTGAGGCATAGAGAATAATCGAGGATCTAGCCGTGGTAATTAAACACTGAAGAAGATAGTTCCTGCATTTTTTGGTAGCGATAGACACTCAATAAGAGACGAATTCTAGGTAACGCCCGTGCAACGAGTCCACAAATTATCAAATAAATCAAAGTACTTCAAATACATATGAATAAAACTTAAAATAAGCTTATATATTCAGAATTACATCATTAACTAGCTAACCCAGCGAACTTCGTACCGCATAGCAGTCGATTCTTTAAATTTTGTTTTATTTTTCTCTCCGTAAGAACCATCCTCGTACTTCAAGGAATATTCTAAAAAAGAATCAGCGAAATCGGTTCAGCTGCTCTCGAGATTTGCGCTTACTAACACTTTCAGCGATTCATTTTTATATCATAGATAGACTAGCTGACACACCGAACTTCCTATCGCCTAACAGTGTCGATCCTTTAATTCTCTTTATTTTTCTCTCCGTAAGAACCATCCTCGTACTTCAACGAATATTCTAAGAAAAGAATTAGCGAAATCGGTTCAGCGGCTCTCGAGATTTGCGCTTACCAACACTTTCAGCGATTCATTTTTATATTTTAGAAGGTAATATACTAGGTGACGCAGCGAACTTTCTATCGCCTAACAGTGTCGATCCTTTATTTCTTTTTATTTTTCTCTCCGTAAGAACCACCCTCGTACTTCAAGGAATATTCTAAAAAAGTACTTAGCGAAATCGGTTCAGCTGCTTTCGAGATTTCCGCTTACCAACACATTCAGCGATTCATTTTTATATTCTTCTTCAGGCTATATTAGTCCACTGCTGGACATAGCCCTCCCCTAATGAGCGCCATACCGCAAGGTTGTGCCATCATTGGGGTGTAATGCCAATAATCCCCAAGCTGGGCATGCGGGTTGGGGATCGCAGTTCGGTGGAGTTGTACTGCAGGGGGCGCTGCTGCCCACCCCCCGGTTTGTGTCCTTTAGCCGCCTCTTACGACACCCGCGGGAAGAATTTGGGTTGGTGCTATTCTCTAGGCCGACACCACACAGCAGCAGATTTTTATATTATAGAAGATTAATGAACACAGTGGGAACTAACGTGCTTCAGGTAGCGCAGGAACTGGTCGGTGACCTTGACGTCGTACTCTGTGGAGAAGCCGAAGTGCAGGACGCGGCCGTCGCGCATGCGCGCCATGGCCGGCGGCTGCTCGTAGAACTTCCACGTCAGCATCAGCGACTTGTTGCGCGTGCGCATCACCGCCTGCGCGCGGAGGACGGGTGAGGTATGCCATTCGTGGGCATTCGACCGATATATAATTAGCATTAAAAACGTATTTGTAACAAAATTATTATACTATTTTTAATGCACTAACCCGTGCTAAGGACAAATTTAAAAACCTATTTAGAGGCTAAAATTTCACCCATGCCGGGATTCGAACCCGCAACCTCTGGCTATCCGTGCCAGCGCTGAAATCAGCTCAATTGGAAGAGCGCTGGCACGGATAGCCAGAGGTTGCGGGTTCGAATCCCGGCATGGGTGAAATTTTTAGCCTCTAAATAGGTTTTTAAACAAAATTATTTTTTGAATGCAATATAAATAATTTAATAAATATTTTACGGCACTACCCCCTTCCATTATCCGCATAACCCGAGGTTAGCCAGGAGAAAATACTTATTGGTATTAAACTCGCCTTTGTGCAAACCCTCTTTTTTGTGCAATAAAGAATTTGTGAATTTTTCTTTTTAATTATAACAATACAAAGTGCTTCGCAAGGCACGATAAGCCGTCGGTGCCGGCTGTCATGTAATAGCAGTCGTTATACCATGTCCCCACTGCTGGGGTACGGGTCACTTCCTGCAGCGCAGGAAGGCTAGGCCATACTCCACCACGGGAGCCAAGTCGGGGTTCGTGTATGATTAATATAAAACAGTGAAGGGCCTTACTGCCAGAAGTTATCAATCCGCCCATAAGGCCTCTGACGTAGCTTAACGACTGCCATTACATGACAGTCGGCACCAACGGCTTAACGTGCTTTACGAAGCACGGAAACGCTACTAAAAATGCCACTAGCGGCAGTCACAGGATGGTCATACATCTTACACCTGACCGCGCCTATTGTTCTTAACTCAAGCGTATGATTACAATGACTCGGGTCAACTAGGCCACGAGCGCTTTATAAATGAAAGAAGATTCCATAACATAACGTAACATTTACATACAGGCATATACCTACATTACTTCTGGCCCCACACTAGGATATCGTGGAATCCAGAAACAACGACATCACAAACACGTAAACATCTAAGACCTGGGTTTTTTCTGTCCCCAGCCGGGGTTCGAACCCGGGACCTCTGGCATGGTAGGCAGATGCGCTACCGCTGCGCCAAAGAGGTCGTCTCGTCGTTCGTTCGGCACAAGTATTCACGTTTATTTTTTATATATAGAAAATGGGCTTACTCTTGACCTCTATCTAGCCCGAGGGTGAAGACGAGGTCTAGGATGGACTTCGTTTGCCCAGAAGAGACTTTCATTAGTCTTTTTATTTTCGGTGCAGTTGTGAACAAAATACCCCAGGGAAAAAGACAAACTAGTCAAGCAACAAATATTTGGAGATATTGCATTCCGAAAGTTTGACTTATGCCACTTTTTCCCTGTATGCGATTTTTTAAGCGTCAATAACTCCGAGACTAATCTGTTTTTTTACCCTGTTCTGTTTTACTACCTTAGACTAACGGAAATTCCCTACAAAACTGCATTAACAAATTAGTTTTGAAAAAAAGTGACAAGTTCCTCTTTTTCCGTGGAGTCTTCTACGAACGCGTTACCTCATCAGACAAGACGATCGTCCCGATATGCAGTGTGAAGACGCATTTCTGCGCCGGCGCATTGCTGAGTTGCCTCGCGCCGGACACTTTGCGAAGCTCCAGCTGCCGGCTCTCACGGGCTGAGTCTCTCCGCTTGTCTGTACGCAGTTCTGGTTCCTAGAGGTGGAGAGATTTGCCTCAAAGAAGTAGAAGACTGATAAGATACCATAATAATATTCTTTATTGTATACCGGAAAATTGATACAGAAACAGCAGATACAGAAGATAAGATACTTATCTTCTGTATCTGCTATTACTGTGTTGATACAATTGGCGGCCTTATTGCTAATAGCAATTTCTTCCAAGCAACCTCAAATCGGAGAATTTGCCGGAGGAGAAATAGATACGGGCGGACTGATCTTCTTTTTTTAATCGCGGACTGATCTTCTTTTTTTAACCGGTCACTCAATTCTGAGGATCTTGGTCACATACAATAGTTCTCCATTTGTCTCGGTCATACCTATGGGCAATGGGATGCGGCTTATATTTTACATTGACATTCAGCAAACATAATGTAATTTCTCTACGTTGGCAATAGAGACTCTGAAACTATTATGTAAGCTAAACATAATGGAGCGCCTGCGATACAGGATTTCCAAGTGCAAAGCTCAATACTAATCTTACGTTATGTTCCGTAATCCTAAATAAATATTTTGTATTTAGGTATCGACTGTAGTAAATAAATCAGTAACTAATTGAATATGTTATCCATTTTGTAGGTACCTACTGTTATTTCCGCAAAATCCATAGTTCGTGTAGCTACCAAAAAAGGGAGCTATTACTATATAGGAAGAAAATAACAGCGATTGGCAACACTGTTACTAAACGGGAATTATTTTTTTAATTAAATGCCCATTTGGTAACAGTGCAACATGAAGGGTGTCACAAACTGGGATTGTAGGTATTCTTTTAAAAATCCCCTTATGTAACATTATGCTGAGTCGGGCCCATTTTGGGGACTCAATACTTAAAACTTCCTGACATTTTGTTAGATATTTAGATTTCTGTAAGTTTGTCTTTGTGTTAACTGTTAACTACTTGTATTTCCACCGTCACCCGTTTGTGTTTTCTGCTGATTGTTGTATTATGTTGCGTGATTTTGTGTTTTTGAGTATTGTGTCGTCAACTAAATAATAAATATAGACTAACTGGGAACAAACGAAATAAATAAATATTCATGGACATATTTCACCGATCTCATTAGCCCTATACTAAGTACAACTAAATTAATTGTGTTATAGGTGCTAACTCGACGATAGATTTAATACAATAAATATATAGATAACGTCCAAGACCCGAGACATACTAGAAAACTTCGTTTCCTAGCCCGGCCGGGGATCGAACCCGAGACCTTCGGTTTTACAGTCAGCGTGCCAAACCGCTGCGCCACCGAGGTCGTCAATAAATCATAAATTGACTTGATTCGATTTTGATCTGTTTCTTTATGGCATTGGACTAGCGCATTGGTGTTGTGCCTCTCGCTCGTCTGCCCTACAACTGATACTCTTATATAATATAAATAGGCTATTTGGCAGGTGACAAAAAAGTTATATAGATACATTTGTTTTAATTATGAGTTTTAAAACCGATTTAAGGTGGCGTGGTGTTCGGGTCATCTATCTACCTCCAAAATGGTTGAGAATGATGATGGCTGACCACTGCGTTATGCTCGTGAACGAGTGCTGTTCGTGTGTCTGGCCGCAGCACTTGTTATGTTTTCACGGCCTATGTAAAATAATCGAATAATGCCTTAGCATTTAAAGTTATTAATGGCAATCATGGAATCTTATGCGTATAGGTGGTACCTATCTAATGTATAAGAGGACTTAAGAAAAGACTCCACTACACTACGGCCCGAAGGCGGCGCCTTTCACTTTCATGTTACATTGTACTTTGACATTCAGCAAACAGAATGTGAATTATTTACGTTGAAATAAATTGAATTGAATAAAACTAAAAAAATGGATCATTTCTACAAACAAACAGAGACAAAACATGTCAATTTTGTATTTGTTGCAATTATATCCGACAACGGCCAGGACTGGTCGAGTCTATAATGACGTCATAACTGTGTGGATTGGTGTATGAAGTAAGTCTGAAAAAAATCTGAGTTGGTTTTTAGAAACGAAGTTGGTTGTGAAATAGCCTATTATCAGGTACATAAGCTAATTTATTGTTAATGCTTTTGAAAGTGTTAACAAAAATGAACGGAACGAAAGGAAACATCCGCAAACAGATATACCTACTACTTAAATGACAATAGTGCACTAGCGGAACACAATTAATTTAGGTCACTGACCAAGCCATCATGTGAGTAGATAATATGTGGCGCAGCGGTAGCGCAACTGGCTACCATGCAAGAGGTCCCGGGTTCGAATCCCGGCTGGGGATAAAAACAAAACCCAGGTCTTGGATGTTTACATGTTTGTGATGTCGTTGTTTCTGGTTCTTACGACACAGGGTATCACTAGTGTGGGCCAGAAGCAATGTATGTGCTTCTGTGTAAATGTTATGTTATTTTATTTTAGGACTTGCAGCGATTTGGTTGAATTTTTATATCGAGTCGTGCATTTGCTTTCAGAAGACACGATTTTGTGGAGTCGTGGTGATTCCCACGAAAAGTAAAAGAAGAATTCAAGAAAAAAATTTAACACTACGGCACTAAATAGAGAAATTCTATTTCTATTACTATTTTATTCTATCTAGTCTACAAGTTGCAAATATAGGCAACTGTTTTGGGCGTAAAGACACAGGCACTACATTGCCCTTAGCTAACCAGTCTTCATGCAAAATTGGTGAAAGTTTCTATTCAACAGGCAAGCAAGAGCAATAATCCAAGTAATTTTTTACTCACCCAAAACATGCCATGACCTCTTCCGCCAACACTAACTACATCTGGATAAATGAAGTATAAAAACAACTTGTATTCGAAATAGTTTTATTACATATCTCTTACATGCTAAATTACTGGAATTACATGCTTGGAACATGACCACTTACATGATAGTACACTCAATACTAAGTAGATACTTTCTCAACGCCATGAAAACTAGGAAATTCACCCATATTCTCACCCACTAACGGCTTTATTTCTAAAAAACACGGTTCTTCTAATCATTCTTCAGGGGTAGTTTATTTAATCTTTAAAATCTCCACCATAGACTATTTTAATCAGCCTTTGTAGAATGTTTTAAGGAATAGTGTTTTAATAAATTAGACCGTTACAATTTTAATCTACCGTTGACATGCGATTTGGCTGACAGCTGTTAACAGATTATTAATGTACCAGAAACAGAGGAAGCATGAAATTACTGTAAGAAGTAAAAATGGGTTTATTACGACCAATACAGTACAGCATATTCGACAAATCCCGAGTATAAATATATATACGTTACATTGTCACGTATACATACATAGATACGTACGTATAAGCACTCTGTACCACAAATAATGTAATTAGAGATAGGTAACGCAATACAGGAAAAAATGGCGTCTTTTAGTAGGCGAGGCCCTCTGGGTCGCCAAGCCAGCGAATGAATCGTCCCATCGTCTAGCGGTTAGACGATAATGCAAGACTCGGGCCTACCGCAGCGCGGCGCGGTTTACCTCGCGCTTGGCCTGCAGCAGGCGGCGGCAGCGCGCCAGCTCCTGGCTGATGGCCTGCAGCGCAGACTCCATCTTGCTGCTAGCACCCTCCAGCAGAGGCTCCTCGCTGGCAAAGAAACGAGGGCTTTACAGCTTTACAATTCTTCCCGCGGGTGTCGTAAAAGGCGACTAAGGGACACAAACCGGGGGTTGGCAGCAGCGCCCCCTGCAGTACAATTCCACCAAACTGCGATCCCCAACCCGCCCAGCGTGGGGATGATGGCACAACCTTGCACTATGGCGCTCATTAGGGAAGGGCTAAGTCCAGCAATGGACTAATATAGCCTGAAGAAGAAGAAGTGACGTGACACGGTGCTAATTTCAACGAGTTTCCTCGTTCATAAGCAAAATTGTTTTTATGTACTTAGGCTATTACCGTCCCACTGCAGGGCACAGGCCTCCTCTCAGAGAGAAAGTTTGGGCTATATTACCACGCGTGCCCACTGCGGATACAAACAAAAATATTGTAAATACATAAATATGTGGCGAGCACATGTCAACTTTGCGCGCGCACTACAAACTCCAACATTCCTGCATCGCGCAATCAAAGTGTTTCAATGACATACCATAACGTCCTACTAACAATAGTTGGACCGGCCGTCCCCAGGCATACGATCTGCCTGACGATAAATTTCCCTTTATAGTGGAAGAGCACGATCACCCGCTCTTCCCTATTCATACATAACCTCACGTGTGTATCCAAGAGGGAAAAAATATTATTTATCTTAAAAATCGAAGAAGATAAAACCTATCACAATATTGTTTATCTAAAAAAATATAAAATGGCTAACCTAGCCGCACTGCATGAGAAGTATGGAGGTGCGATTCATGCGTTTTATGGCGCTAAAAAGTCAGATTTTGGCAATAATTTGCTGGAAAATCAGGACTTTCTTGTTGTACTCACCTATGCTGATGCGACGCGAAGAGCGTGACAAGGCAAAAAGAGAAGTGGAAGAATCATCGCATTTCACAAGGAGCACAGGTATTGTAACCGTATTATACTCGTACATATAGAGAACTATCATAACCACTTACTCTTTCTTCACTTTCTTTAGGGGCTTCTCGCCGGCCGACCACTTGCGTTCTGTAACAAAGTAGTTTCTGTAGTCGTCGTCAGGCTATACTAGTCCACTGCTGGACATAGCCCTCACCTAATGAGCGCCATAGCGCCCTGTAGTGATTATGGCGAAATAACGAAAGGGACGTACTCGTACAAAATATGATCTCTCAACTTTTGTGACACAGACAGACTGCTCAAAACAATTAGGGAAATAAGATTTCAAATTGGAGTAAAACTGTACGTAATAAAGAGAATATTGTAAAGAGGTTCGAAATTTCACTGATGTCGGTGAGTCGCCCGGTGAGCTCAGTTGGAAGAGCGCTGGTACGGATAGCCAGAGGTCGCGGCTACGAATCCCAGCATGGGTGGAATTTTAGCCTCTAAATAGGTTTTTAAAGAAGATTTAAGTCGAGAAGGTCTAAAATCTCAGGAGCAACTGACTAACCTCCCTCACTCTTCGGCACCTCGCCTTCACTAAGGTAAGCGTTCTCGAGCGAGGTCGTCTGCGCTTCCGTGTTGGTCTGCGTGCTGGTCCATCGGTCCTCGGGAGAGGAACCGGACTTCGCTGATAGAAACGAGAAAACTTATGAGTCCTGCGTAAAGCACCTTTCTAGATCTGACTTCTAAGTTGCGTTTGGAGCCAAAAACGCCGCTGTTTACCGGCTCCTATAATTACGCGCACCAATTCCATTGCATTAATTACGCGCACCAATTCTATTGTATAGGTCGTAGCTTCGCTATTCCTTCTCTTGTGGGTCGCCTTGTCCTCCGTTTTGAGCCCATTCACGCTATGCTTCATTAATTATCTTCTATGAAATGAATTTGTTTCACTGCACTTTGTTTAATTTCAAAGTTACGTACAGACGTAGCGGTAACACATCTACCTACCGTGCAAGAGGTCCCGGGATCGAATCCCAGCTGAGATAAAAAAAAAACCTAGGTCTTGGATGTTTACATGTGTGTGATGTCGTTGTTTCTGGTTCCCACGACACAGGATATCCTAGTGTAGGGCCAGAAGCAATATAAGTACCTGTATGTATGTAAAATGTTAAAAAAAAATTATGTTATTTCTGAATGTGTGGTCGCAATACCACACGCTAACTGTAAAAGAAAACATCGTGAGGAAACCCGCGGATTGGTTGGCTCCGCACGTATTGACTAGTCATTCCTGTGGGCTAGGCCTACTAAGGGACCATCCATAAATTACGTCACACGTTAAGGGGGAGGGAGGGAGCTGACGAAGTGTGACATTGTGTGACAGGGGGGTGGGAGGGGTCCTAAATTTCGTGACGTCACATTTCCAAAGTGTTAAAACACGAACTTTGAACTATTAAGGAAATAGCCACATCTGCAACTCTTGATATGAAACTAATTTCGGAACAGCTGTTTGAATTCAATAATTTCTAAATGTAAAATTGCAAATATGTGACGTCACCCTAAGGCGGGGGGCGTCTCACAAATGTGACCAGCTGTGACAAGGACGGGGGAGGGGTTAAAAAAACACGAAATTCTTGTGACGTAATTTATGGATGGCCCCTAAGCTGTCAGGATGGTATAGGTGCTGGGCAAGCCTTTTTTTTTCACCCAGGAGAAACCCCAATTACGGGTACCACCGGCTCGGGGGAGCACAGTGGTTATGTCGGACTCCCCGCCCTGAAAAGGGCGGTATACCGACTAAAACTCCTGGGGTGTTCCTCCGCACCGCAAAGGACGGGGCCACGGGGACGCTTGCGCACACTTCCGCGACCCCGTCTGCGGGCGCCCTTTCGGGCACTCCTTCGGCGGCGTCCCTGCCCCGCCCGCAGGAACAGGGCGAGGGAACGCCGCATCTCTTCGTTGGAGCGCATAGGGGCCAAGTGCGTAAGATCTTGGCCCCCATACGCCCCAACGCGCCGCCCCCTCCATCCCATTGTTGTGTGGTCCAATGGGATTAGAGGAGGGCGGCGCACCTCCTCGTTGGGGCGCATGGGGGCCAACGTATCGTGCTGGGCAAGCCTACATCAACTAAAACCATAGGCACTACAGCATCCGAGTGGTCCCTTCACCCCTCTAGCGGAGTGAAGATGCCACTGTGTAAACGTTGCCCACTGCAGGGCACAGGCCTTCTCTGAGAGAGATAGTATGGGCTTAACAACCACGTGTGCCTACCGCAGATTGAAAATTTCAAACGCTGATGTATTTGAACACCCCAGACACTCAGGTTTCCTCACGATGTTTTCCTTCACAGTTAGCGAGTGGTATTGCTAATTTCAAAATGTACAGAAGTTAGAAAACAAAGTCTTTGGTACATGTTGGCACTGGATCTCTCGCTTCAGAGTCCGTTGTCCCACCCACTGGGGTACCACCGCTCGGGAAGTTATTAATTGTTGTGAAATTTTCTCCATGGTTGAAATAGGCGTTGACGACAGTAGTAGATAATCAAAGGTTTAACGATATTAGGGGAAAGTCCATAGAAAGAATTTAAATAAATTATTTAGTTTTATATAAAAAAAGAGAATATAGTCTGTTAGCTTTTATATAATATAATATACCTCAACTACAATCGGATAGAATCGGATATATTCGTGTAATAGAAATATCTGAATTAGTATGACACTTAACTTTTCATAACTTTTCAAAATAGTGAAGAAAAGTTTTACAGAGCAGAAAATAGTGTTACACTCGTGTGCTTTCGGCGAAATCCGAAGCCTACTCTAGAGCCCGAGGTATATTCTATAAGCTAACAGACTACCAATATTTTCAATAAAATAAAAGATTATAATACTGCTTTCAGCCATTCTGACTGAAATGCCCATCACATCGCGTGACGTCACGCTTAGGTTTACATTGGTAAACTTTACCCGTGCTTTGTTGTGACTACTATTGATTACAATGTTTGTTTACCTGGGCGTGACGTGATTCGACGCCATGACACTGCGAGCCGTTCTCCCATGGCATTAAAATAATTTTAGAAAAATGGCTTTAACCTTCGTTAAACTTTAGCAAATGGAAGAGCATTAAAAAATATTTCTTCATGCCTAGTGTACTCACGGTGCGAGTCAGCGATGGATGATATGTCGTAATGGGTATTGTCGGGACTCGTCCCTTCGGATCGGGACGAGACGGGAGGTCCCTCGATGGTGTAGGTCCCAGCTTCGCTGAGCCTTCTCTTGTGGGTCGCTTCGTCTTTCGTTTTCAGCTCGGGTTCTGGCTGGGTACCTGAGAATTATTTCTAGATAGATAGAAGATAGATAGAACATTATTTATTGTACACAGAAATTACATAAAAAATATAGTAAGGTACAAATGGCGGCCTCATTACTAAAAGAAATTTCTTCCAGTTAATCAAAGACGGAGACAAGAAAGAAATTAGAGACGGGTAGTCGGTGCAATACAGAAATATTGAAATTAGGAATTCAACGAAATTTATATAAACTTACTTAAACCACATACATAAATAATTAAATTATTAATAATTATGATAGACATACTTAGTAATAATTTAATTATATTGGGAAGAGGAAATAATATAATATACCTACGTAAAATTGAGGTAACTGCATTATTTAATTTAGGTAAGTTCTCGATAGTGTTTTTATACATTTGTGAGATTTTCTAGCGTCGGCTGCAGGCGAAGTAATTTGGTAGTGTACAAGGCAATAACAGTACAATGTCATTCCAGGGGTATAACCCGTGCACATTAAATAGACATCTCTCGCGAAGAAGAGCGAATCGCGCGAGGCGCCGAGTTAAGTAGCACTGGTTATACCATTGCAATGCGATTAGTTACTAGACTACCGATAGTGTGAATGAAACGACCATAACCGGACTAATATGACTCTATGTAACAACTATGCATTTTAAAACCCCTCTTGATTTCGTCAACATTGTTTTTTTTAAATTATTATTAAGTACAGAAAGGTTTCTTATTTTATGTTGCCTTTTAAGCGGGTGGTTATTCTTTGAAGAGTGTTAATTTGGTTTAGAAGTAAATTGTGCCAGATCTGAGGAGTTCCAAGTATCGCGCTCTGTCACTCTGCTTCAAGGGATCGAGCATAATTATAATTATTGACACAATTATATAATTATTTAGTAGTTTAAAATTGAGAAAATTTTATGGCGTCACTTTGTTTTTTAGGTGTACATAAACTCTTGTACATAGGTTGTCTGGAAGAGATCACTTTTAGTGATAAGGCCGCCGTTTTTACTCTTACGTTAAGAAATATCTGTGTAATTTCCATTTTTATGTACAATAAAGTGTTCTTTATCTCTTAGCCACCATATTAAGAACTAAAAGGAAGGCCAATGAGACGAGATAAACAATGTAAACAAACGGACCGTTACTGAGTTACATTGCGATAGTGAGCGATTATTATCTCTGTCCTTGTCACACGTATGCGGTAATAGCGTCATTTGATCGACGACAGCTGTCGTTGCGTATTTCGTGGTACAGGAAAACTTTCAGTACCGCAGTTGTCAACATTTGGTGTCATCCGCCATTTTGTGAACTATAATAGTTCATTCCTGTTTCCCTCCTTGGCCTTCCTTTACTAACGCTGATTCTTTTGATTTTAGTTTTCGTAAAGGACTACTTTACTAATATTTAACAACTGAGTATTTTAGAGACTCCTCCCAGGTAAATACGAATACTACTCGTAGCTGAAGGCAGGTCTAGTGAGCAGATCCTCGCAGGTCGTACCGACGTGTTGCCGCTGGCAGCCGGCGCAGGCGGCCGGGCTGCTGGTGGCAAAGCGCAAGGTGCCGCTGCACGAGCGGTACGTCGTGACGTCACGCAGCCCCGCTCGCCCGCAGCGGCAGGCGGCCGAGCTCGGCGAGCAAAGCTCTGGGTGCAGCGGGGGTTAGGCGGGGCTGAGTCGGGTTAGGCTGGGCTAACAACACTCCACCATGGGGTTTTAGCCGGTAACAGTCCGACATAACCCTGTCGCCATCCCCAGCGACAGGGTATCCATGAGGATTTTCCCATGAACAAAAGAAAAGGGTTAAGAACACTCACGATCATCCCGGGCCCCTCCCCGCGAAGGGAGGGGCGACGAGGGAGTGCCGCTGGGTTGTTTAGTGGGTGTACCAGAAGTCGCTTCCCAAGGGGGATTCTCACATACTCCCTGCCGTCCCCCGACGGCATTTTTCCCAGTGTTAAAAAAAAGGTTAGGTTAAGAAATACATAGGAATCTAAATAGGCTAGGAAGGAAGCTAATTAGATTAGGTTGGGCATCAGCACATTGACGTATCGTGGGTGTTGCTCTGATTGGGGTAGGCAAGGACTAGGTTGGAGTAGGTTAGTCAGTATAGCTTCTTTGTGTGACCAAAGCGCTTGGTGAACGCCGCACCGACAAGATGATGATTTAGTTAGGTTAGAAGAGGATCAGAGTTAAGTAGGTTAGGTGGGAAGCACTCTGAACAGGATCGAAAAGGTGTGAACTAGGCCACCAGCCCGGTGGGCGAACGACATTGTGAAAGCGGCTGAAAAACATTGGACGAGACTACGAAAGGACTGGATGGCTTGGCGTGAAAGCTGGCGCACATATAAATAGATATGTCTATCTATCTAAGGATCTGAGTTAGGTGATGTTGGGAAATTATGAGAGTAAATAGATTCAAGTACAGAAATACATGAAGCCTACAACAAACGAAAAATAAATATTAAAAACCTATTTAGAGGCTAAAAATTCCACCCATGCTGGGTGGAATTTTTAGTAAAGTAATCCTTACTAACAATTGGCCAATAAAACAACATATATTGTCCATAGAGAATGCACAGAGCATAGATAAAAAGAGTCCAATCTGAGCGTTGCATAGTGTACATATGTCTGTACACTAAGCGCGTGACGGATTGCGCGTACCGGTTAGTGTACAGACGTATGTACACTAAACGCGTGAAGAGTGAAAAACTTGTTTAGAAGCTGAAAATTCCACCCATGCCGGGACTCGAGCCCGCGACCTCTGGCTAACCGTGCCAGCGCTCTCCCAACTGAGCTAATGGGCGACTTACCGGCATCGTAAAAATTACCGGCATAATAATAAATAAAAATAAATAATCAAACTAACCAACATCCGCTTCTTCCTCCTGTTTCTCCTGCATTCCCTCGTACATCTCTCTATTGTGGAAACCCGGCTTGGGGCCCACTATGCTATATTGGGGCCCAGAGTCCTGACTCCGGAGACAGCCGTCGCGGATCCGCGGGCCATCGTCTATCGTCATCGAGGGATCGTAACCGATCTTATTGTCGTCCCGCGAACACGGAATGTTATCGACGCTTTGTAGAACAGCAAACTTCGCTTCGGATTGTCTGAAATATAACTTTGCTTTTAACCCTCGACTGTCACAGTCAGACTATTTGTAGTCTGTTAACCAAATTATCAGACTCAATGCTCTGGCTACGAGCATTTGTTAAACCGCTAACCGCCCACCAAATAGAAGACCCAGCGACCGCCTACACAACGCTCTCGATCCTGAGCACACACCTCCTGCATTCCATCACCATCATAGATCAGACCTATGTAAGCCGCAAGGCGATGGCTCAGGCCTTGGCGGAGCAGTTCTTTGGGTGCTTCATAACGATGCAGAACTGGTCTGACCTGTGGCTGGCGAAGGGGATACCGGATTACCTATGCACAGTCAGAACACGATACGGAGTGTCGGAAAAGCAAGTAATGGCAACAACCGTATCGTATGGATGCAAGTTTATTACTGAGTGCCTAGTGCGAGTTTTTTAACGACTCGATCGCGTTAACGTAAACTCACATTTCTATGGCATCGAAGAAGCGCCACCTAGCGACAAGTATGGAAATTAAAATTGCTGAGTGTGAGTTGTAATGGTTTACGTTGAGAAGTGAACACGTTTACCAGCCAAAACACGAATAAACGCGTGTGCGAGTTGTACTGTGACAGCGTTTTGCCAGTTCGAACGGTCAACTCACTCATACTACTCAATGCTCGATTAACGCGGTAGTAAAGTTATTCGATTGGATCTGTCAAACTCGCACTAAGCACTCTGGTCACTAGTGCGCTTGCAAGCGCGGTATAATACTTACATACCACGTACTAGTTTATTCTTTGCGAAAAACTATAAGTAAGTCAAAATAAGACACTTTTAACGACTTCCCTGTCCAAGGTATAATTAAATTCCAATACACAGTTAGATAGTTGTACACTCGCGGTCTGAAAATGTTTACCACCTTAAGGTTGGTAATTGCATGCACCAATCTATGCCACATGGTCGATGGTATTATTATTACCTATGTGATTTGATTAGGCATAGGGCATAGAGCATAGAAGAAGCAATAGAGATTTACCCAAGCGAGGTTGCCATGGTTTTACAATCAATTTATATTAATTCAATCCTAGTATTTTTGATAAATGTCATTGTAAAAAATTCAATTAGGTCAACTTTTAAATAAAGAAAAGAGTTTCATCATCAAAACATCATGAATACTCTTTTTGTTAGAATCGATGCTACAACTATTAAAAGTAATGCGTACCTAGATATAGCATTTTAGACTTTACTGCACACAGTGTGCTAAAGAATCTAATTTGAAAACTGGTAAACATTTTTAGACCGCGACCGTATGTCCGAAGATGTAATGAAAATGAGTCAAATATGACTCATACTTCGTCTCATACTTATTCTTCTGAGTCATGTACGACTCTTGGACAGAGAAGTCCTTAAGTGTTTAGATTTTTTGTACATATTTTCTCCAAAATGATATAGTATTTGAAATGGACGTTCAATAACTCACAGTTTCTGTGTAATTTTGAATAAAATACTTCGATTTAAGTTTATTTACCCTGTTTTAGAGCTAATGTTTATTTCATCGGGGGATTCGATCAAGCTCTCTTGACGCGGCTGCGCTGCATTCTTTGGATCTTCCTGTACTGGTTCTTGCAGCAACTGCGGGAAATTTCATGAGACGATTAGTGTATTAGCTAACTAGTTATTGTCATTCAGAACAACTTCTGTTAGATTTTTTTTTGCATTATTTGTGACAATTTTAATGTCTTCTTTGTTTATTTTATTATAGTGCAATGGCTATTGCGTGACTTCAAGCCAAAAAAACTAAACGTTGACCTTTGCGTCAACCAATTTATTGCGATATAGCGTCCAGAGGCACCTTCACTCACACTAGATGGGTGGGAGGAGGTGGGAGGGAACACTAGGACGCTGCAGTGCCTGGGACATTATTATAAGATAAAATAAATATATTTATTTGCTAAAAAGGTGTTGCACGTTTACAATACTTGCGGTATCTGCACTAGACTTTAAGGCTCTTACTAATAAACACCGCATAAGCCTGGTATAGTTACACAGTGCTTTGTTCACGTCAATTGAATGTAATTTTCAGTTGGAAGAAAAGAGACTGCATAGTTATACAATACTTACACCAAGTTTATTAGTAAGGCTGTAAGTCTGAATCGCAGAGACCTGAATAAACTTTCTAAAATAATTGTTGACAGGTTCGAGCGTTTAGATAGATAGATAGATAGAGAACACTTTATTGCACAACCAGAAAAATATTACAACCATGATTCTTAAATCTAAGTAATGTTATACAATTGGCGGTCTTATCGCTAAGAGCGATCTCTTTCAGACAACCTTTGGATGGAGTGGATTGCATGAAGAATATAGTCTGTACGTTTAGTTAGATGGAATAGACTTCAAGCGTGCGCTCATACATTCATATGTAAATTCATGGCTGAATAGGAAGATCAGGGTTGCCACTTGCCACGAAATGCTCAAATTACTCAACGGAATGAAAATACATGTTACGTGAAGACTATTAAGGCATTTAAAGTGGCATTTAAAGTAAACTTGCTTCAACAACAACAATATAAACATGATGGCTGGCTGGAAGAAATTTCTATAGAAATAAGTCCGCCTTTGCTCATAATATAAGTTAACCCTGTTATTTAAGTGCTTTACTTTGTATATTTTGTGCAATAAAGTGTAACAAACAAACAAGAACGAGACGTTGACCTCGGACGCTGCAGCACCTGGGACACTGATTTAGACAGCGTAGACTTCAAGTAACTATATGATACATTCTACAACTGACAAACACTTAACTGCAGGTTTGCTAAAGGTCATTTGAATGGTGGCGTGGTGGCCGGGTCATCTATCTCCCTCCAAAATGGTTGAGACTGATGATAGCTGACCACTGTGTTATGCTCGTGAACGAGTGCTGTTCGTGTGTTGCAGTACTTATGTTTTGGCATTTAAAGTTATTAATGGCAATCATGGAATTTTATTACTTATATGTATAGGAGGCAACTTTAAGATGACTTGAGAAAAGATGGTCAGAGTAGAGTTTTTTTTCTCGCTGCCTCTTTCTCCACGACAGTACGGATGTAAATTATTTACGTTGAAATAAATTGATTTGATTGTTTGATTTGAATATACGCTCATACGTTCATACATAAATTCACGACTGAATCCCGGAGGGCAGGCAGAGATCAGGGTTGCCGCTTACCACGAAATGCTCAAATTACTTAATGGAATGAAAATACATGTCACGTGATGACTAGTAAGGCAAGTAAACTTAATTCAACAACACCAAGAGCCTTTGCGTCTACCAACTGGCATACAGCGTCCAGTTGCACTTTAACTCACACTGAAGGGAACACTCGGAAGCTGCAGTGCTAGGGACATTGTCTTAAATGGAGTAGACTTCACGGCTAAATCACGGAGGGTAGGCAGAGATCAGGGTTGCCGCTTACCACGAAATGCTCAAATTGCTCAATGGAATGAAAATACATGTCACGTGATGACAAGGCAAGTAAACTTACTTTAACGACAACCGTCTTTTCCGGGTCCACAATATAGTACTTGCAATCCTTGAAGTTTTGAATGACTGGTATATCAGCCTTGCTCAGTTCAACGTCAAAGGACTGCATGTCTAAGGAGTTGGACTTCTTTTGAAGTCTTTCATTTCCCTCTCGGGAAATTGTACCTCGTTTTGTTGAATCTCTTTTTGATGCCGGCTCGTTTTGCTATAAAGTGTTTATTTAAACGTGACTATCTGTTTACCTAACGCTTTTTTATAAAGCCTATAAACGTCCCACGGCAGGGCGCAGGCCTTCTCTCAGAGAGAGTATGGGCTTAAACACCATGCGTGCCCACCGCGGATTGCCAATTCCAAGCGCTTAGAACACCTCTACACTCAGGTTTCCTCACGATGTCTTTCTTCACAATTAGCGAGTGGTATCGCTACTACTTACAGCTAATAGCTAATAATTGACTAATATTGGGGAAAAGTCTACTAGAGGCACTCGGTCTCATTTACAAAAAACATGATTCCTGTTGAATTGACTACGGTAGTTTCATGATGTTTTTAATTTGATTAAAATGATTAATTTCACGCTATTCCTTTCTTTTAAAATACTATGTTATGTTACTTCGTCGTCAGGCTATACTAGTCCACTGCTGGACATAGCCCTCCCCTAAAGAAAGCTATGTTGTGCTATCATAGGGGGTAATGCCCATAATCCCCACGCTGGGCATGCGGGTTGGGAATCGCAGTTTGGTGGAATTGTACTGCAGGGGGTGCTGCTGCCCACTCCCCGGTTACTTAAGAAGAGTTATTATTTTTAGGCTATTCTTTTGATTGGCATCATACAAGTAGGGGTGCTTTTTTACATTTAAGTCGGTTCGATTCCCAGACGAGGAAAGTAATTTTTAGAAAAGCTTTGAATGCAGAATTACTAAATTTTAAAAATAACATAAAGTCTTCTTTCAGCAAAATACCCTATCTACGATATTTAAGGTACTTTCCCTTCATGGTCCATAACTTTGGGACGCCCTGTATAAATAAGGCCGATAATTCGAAGCGGTGGTAGCGGAGCGGTAGAACGCCGACTTCTAATTGGGGAGGGCGTGGGTTCGAATCCCGGCATGTACCATTGACTTTGTTTCCTAAGTTATGTACATTGGTGCAATTATAGTAGCAACCTCACTTGCTAACGTTTCCTTCACAAAACATCGTGAGGAAACCCTAGTGTCTGAAGTGTTAACATACCTAAGCGCTTGCTACGTACAATGGCCCAACTATGAGACTTGCTGCCGCACTCAGAAACGTCAATTAAGTTAATCTTCGATTAAGTATGCTGTTGTCCTTTTCTGTTTCATTGATAATAAGTGAAAAAGAATAATATTTAAATAAACATTTAAATTAATGGACGTCTCTGAGTGCGGCAGTAAGTGCGGTTAGATCTGATTAAGGCCGATCGGTCATACATCTTTCGAGGCTGTGCACTGCAGTAAATTAATTAATGTAAATAATTTACTAACATAGCATAAGTCAAATTGTTACTAACACTATATGGGCCTTGCCTGAAATAAATAAATAAATAAATAAATAAATAAATAAATAAATGAATAATAATAATAATAAACATTACACAAACTTACCGTCGATTTTCTCAACTCAACCAACTGAATTTGCAAGAGATTAATCTGCTTCTGAAGATCTTGGTTTGTTCTTTCGGTGACCTGCAAAAAAAAAAACAGGTATGGGCAGGGTGGACGACCGTCCCGTGACTACCGCTAGTGGCATTTTTCCAAGCGCTTCCGTGCTTCGCAAGGCACGTTAAGCCGTTGGTGCCGGCTGTCATGTAATGGCAGGTGTCAAGCCATGTCACAGGCCTTTGGGCGGCTTCATAACTTCTGTCAGTAAGGCCCGCAGTCTTACAATCCTCCACCAACCCGGAATTAGCCCCCGTGGTGGATTACGGCCTAACCTTCCTGTGATGCAGGAAGAGATCCGTGCCCCAGCAGAGGGCACATACAAGGGTTGATATCGATCTTCAATTAGCCTGTACTCGTCCACCGCTGGACAGAGTCCTCCTCCAAGTCTCGCCACTTCTTTCTGTCATGCAGACACTGCCCGGCAATCTTCCTCAGATCGTCAGTCCAGCCAGCTGGTAGGCTTCGCGCGTCGTCGGCAGATTTGACCAACCTACTGACGCTTTAGTGGCGCGGCGATAGCTCATCTGCCTGCCATGCAAGTGGTCCCGGGTTCGAACCCCGGCTGGGGATAAAAAAACCCAGATCTTGGATGTTTACATGTTTGTGATGTCGCTGTTTCTGGTTCCCGCGACCCATAGTATATCCTAGCGTGGGGCCATAAGCAATGTATGTGCCTGTATGTAAATGTTGTTACTTCTCGCCACTTCACTAACCTAGCCTTGGCCCCCGTGGGAATATGAGTTAACCTTCCTGTGATGCAGGAAGAGACCCGTGCCCCAGCAGTGGGGACATACAAGGGTCGTTATCGACTGCCAGTTCATATCGTTCATCTTATAGGCTACAGCAATCACAAGTCTCATAGAAATCATAGTATACTCGTAGACGCACGTGAAAGGCAGATGGGACGTGGGCGGAATAAGACGCAGTGTCGTTGAAATCGGATCATACACATAAATAAATAAATAAAAAAAAATGTTTCTTCTTCTTCAGGCTATATTTTGTAGTCCACTGCTGGACGTAGCCCTCCTCTAGTGAGCGCCATAGCGCCCTGTCTTCAGCTTGCCGCATCTAGCGTCTGCCGTCGTCATCCCACCTGGTCGGTGGGCGTCCTACACTACGTTTGCCGAGTCGCGGTCTCCACTCAAGAACACGTTTACTCAAACGGTTGTCGGTTCTTCGCGAGATATGGCCAGCCCACTGCCACTTCAGCTCGCTAATTCTCTAAGCTACGTCGATAACTTTGGTTCTCTGTCGGATGCATTCGTTACGAATCCTATCCTTTAGAGAAACTCCGAGCATAGCTATCTCCATCGAAAAAAAAAATGCACCATAAATATTGTACGCTAGACTTACACGTAGTACCATAAAATATAATATTTTTAATTATATCCCACTTACTCTTTCTACAATGTAGAGGTAGAAATCTAGAGTTTCAGAGGGCTTACCTCATCGCACGCCTCGATGCTCTTGTCGGCAAAACCCGAATCGTCGTTATCCTTGCGAGACAGTGTCCCCAGAGGACCACCTCCCGGAGTCGTTGAGTTTCCACGACTGCGGCCCGCTGGAATAGCGCTGGCTTGATCCGGCGTTAGGGTCTCACTCGAGCGGAAATATACTCCGGATTTTTGCTAGAGAAATGGCAAAAAATTACATTGTTATATCCATTAGTGGCTGTATAGGATCTAGGCAAGCGAGCTGTGCATTTGGTCACGCCAAATACGTCGCCGCTGTACTAGATTTTTGCTATTTAGTTGCTGAAAGTAGATTGGATTCGGCGCGGTGGTCGTCTAGTAGGTACTGGTCGAATCGCAGACCTTCGCATTAGAAGATGGCTAAAGATACATCTAGATTCATTGTTTATTTTTATTTAATAGGTAAGCCAACGGCCCTCTTATAAAAATACTTTTGCTTGATTAGGGTATAACAGTTTCAGCCTTATAAGGTTGCCAATTAAAGGCTCACACAACATTCATTTGACTTTAAAAAATTAAATTAAATTAAAATTCGAAAAAACAAGAGACAAACTACTTTGAGAGAAAGCCGAGAATACAACGCTCATCACCTCTGAATGATGTCAGCAGAGGCATGTGTCCGTGTATCAGTGAAGTGGACGAATCCAACAAAAATATTGATGATGTCAATAAACACAATTATAATTCATTAAATCTTTGAGTTGGACTAATGATAAAAGCTTTAACTTCATGGTGCGGTAGAACCAAGGTTCTCAAAGGTTCTCCTTTTAGAACCTTGAGGGTAATCTAATCACCACCTCTCAAGGTTCTCTTTAACTTCAATATAATATTTGGCGGTAACAGCCGTTTTAACGGAGATCCATTGAAGTTCCAGATTTTTGGTTATAGGTTTCAAAGTTCTAATCTATTAGCATTATTGAGATCAATGGGCTGGGCCCAGGGCTTCACTTTATTGAAAAACTTGCAACTTTATCCTAGTGCGTATGAAAAACATTTTTTCCTTCGTGGTGACGCCATTTACCGAAACCTTTACCTAGCAACGGACAACGACCATATTACCAAAGTAGTAGTTTATACATTTTCCGTCTTTTTTAAAGCAAAAATATTATTTTTCACAATGCTCGGGCACAGAGTCAGTACCCCTGAAGCGCGTTTCAGTTTGCTTATTTTTCAATTCTGGCTTAGGCTTAACGGGCAATACCTTCTGATTATTAGAGCGGCTGCTTTGGCCAGGTTTTACGGTCTTATTACGCTCGGACCGAGTGCGCAATCCGAGTAAACTAATGATTCTGATTGGAAGGTTTTTTGTGACCACACCAAAATAGCCAATCAGAAGCATTAGTTTACTCGGATGGCGCACTCGGACCGAGCGCACTAAGACCGAGAAAACGCGGCTTTTGATCGTG
Source organism: Yponomeuta sedellus (assembly GCA_934045075.1). Lineage (NCBI taxonomy): Eukaryota > Metazoa > Arthropoda > Insecta > Lepidoptera > Yponomeutidae > Yponomeuta > Yponomeuta sedellus. The sequence continues at coordinate 24,675,548 of OW203723.1, read as the reverse complement.
GTGAAAAATGTTTCAAGAAGAAATAAACAGATCATTTATAACCACAGATCTTCTTGTCACTGACTTTTCACTAACCTATCTAATAAAAATTATTAGTGCATTCGGCATTTAAATTCTCAAGAATAATGTCCCAACTCGTGGTATTTAGGAAATGCGAGGTTCTTGCAAGAGATGTTAGCCACGAAATTTATAAAAATCACGGAAAGGAAAGTAGTCAAAAGGCCGATGTAATTATTAAAATCGGGTCTAATCGCAATAATTTGTTAATCAAAATTAAATTACCAGAATTCACGTCATTAACCACGAAACGCTAAGAAAACTAGAACTAAATCGTCGGAATCGGAGGATAAAATGATATTGCTACAGGATCAATTTTTGGTCCGTTTCCTTTCCTCATATATGCAAACAATTTGACGGTCATGTTTCAAAACATGTCAGAGAGAGTATTATTTGCAGATGACGGGCCACTAGTTTTTAAATGTAGGAGGCAAGAAAATAAGCATGACGATACAGATAATGCTCTCTTCCGGGTATTAAATTGGTCTTATTCAAATAACGTATTGTAAAATTAAGAAAAATCTGAATATAAGGTTAATGTCAAAATGGGCAACGTTGTATTGGGGAACCATAAACTAGAATTACTAGATGAAACTATATTTGTAGGTATCATAATAGATGTAAAGCTTCAATGAAGTTTTCATGTAGCAAAATTGGCACATAGGCTTTGTTCTGTTATGAAAGGCAATTAACCTTAGTTGGGTTTCGGAATCTAGCATTGTAGCTTCACTGGTGTTATTACATGAACGCCCAATACTATCACTATTAAAAAGCCGGGCATAATCTACCAGCATTCTTTCAATTATCTATTATTTTTAATTTATATCTATCTAGCGCCGCGATTTCTACTTAACCTGTTTCATGATACATAACAAACATCGAAAAAGCGTCAAGCTTAAGCTTAAATGATTAGGCCACTTTATGTTACTGAAACCCTAAGGTAATTACATAAAAAAAAAATTATATCTATACATCCGATCCTGATTAAAACTGTACTGCTATTCAACTTTACGCCCACAAGATTTTAACACTACAGATATTTATGTTTTAATTACTAAATAGAAGGCACGAAACTACATTGATAATCAATTAAGATTCCATTTATACCTTGTGATCAGTTTTAGAGCTAGACGGTAGATGTAGCTTTCCATACTGTTCGGGAACATAATCAACACTATCTACGTCGGCTGATGTTTGCAAATCTGGTTTACTGTTAAACTGCGTGCTAAAGGAGTCCCGGATATGAATGGGTTCATATTCAATCCAATCGTCCTGAAAATTGTGATTCGATTCGTTATGGCTATTTTTTTTTAAATATCCCATGTCGAATTAGGGTGAGGTTTTCTGCTCTGATTACGGGTATGGAAAGAATGCTGACAATGGTAATCCTGAACAAGTGTCACCGTATTGGTCAACGGAATCGCCATCTTGTTTTAAGCTGCCTTCTGATTGGTTAGCCGCAATTGCCCTGATGACTGTGATCATCATCATCATAATAAGCCGGTGTCAGTCCACTGCTGGACATAGACCTCTCCCAAGACACGCCACTGAGCCCAATCTTCGGCTCTTCTCTTCCACTCTCTTCGATAACTCTGATAATATAATATTATTTTTAATGCACTAACCCGTGCTAAGAATAATTTAAAAACCTACTTAGAAGCTAAAAATTCCACCCATGCCGGGATTCGAACCCGCGACCTCTGGCTATCCGTGCCAGCGCTCTTTCCAAATGAGCTAATGGGCGACTCACCGGCATCAGTGAAATCTCGAACTTCTTTACACTATTCTCTGTATTACGTCTGATAATACTGTCTAAAACAAAAAAATATTCTACAAATTACTTCCAAACATTAATTTGTTTCTTTTTTCTTCGACTAATATATAGCCTGAAGAAGATTTGTTTCTTTATTATGTTTAGTCATGATCTTAGTTCAGCGTGTGAAAATCAAAATATTGTATAATTCTTACCTATGATTTATTTTAAAAGTTACAGCTGCATCGTTCGTTTTTGTCTTTGAATACGGTGATAGTACAGCGCTTAAAGCGATGAGTTCTAACGCGGTAGAAGCGTAGTGGTTTCACCAGTGGGTTCTTAACCGAGATGTCCCTTGTTCGATCCCCGGGATGTACCTAGGATTTCGTTTCAAAGTTGTAATTTGCGGTTGATAACTGTGAAGAAAATGATCGTGGAGAAACCTGGGATCCTGAATCATTGTCAAATTCAATGATTCCAACAATAAAACCGCGGCGGTTCACTCTTTGTCTCACTGAATGATGGCTTGTGCCCAGGAACTTTATAGCAACATAATATGTTTCAAAACTTTTCTTTCAATTACTTAATAGTTTTATGGGTAAGTAAAACTAGAAAAAACTTATATTTTCCGTCACTACTTAATACAGGTAAATGAATCGAATATGTACCTTAGAGTGTTTTTTAGAGCCTGAGCATGCATTTTCGTCAAAACTGGTATAAATTTTCAAGGGCTCCTCTATTTTGCCTTCTAGTTGGGGATCAATGAGTACAGAACCGCGAAAGGACACAGGCTGGTAGCAATAGTTCTGAAAAGTTTGATTGGTCGTTAAAGCTGAAACTCTTTCGCGGACTATCAACACCTATGAAAGTCATAACAAGAGTTAAAACAAACTTCTGGAGATTAAACCCTAAGCAGCATAAGCCAACAGCAATTATTAGCCGTTACCGTCATACACGGACGTCCCCCCAACCTGCTAGATGTTCTTAGCAGTTACGGTCATACATCGCTCAATCCGGTAGATAGCAATTTCCTTAGTATTTACGGTTAGATCTACGGTTATTCGCTCACAGCCCCGGCTGCCTGAGTGATCTTAAGCGATCACGAAGGTTAAGCAACACAGAGCGCGTTCAGTTAAAACCATCTATGACTAACGCTATTATAGTGGCATTTTTCCGAGCGGTTCCGAGCTTCGTAAGGCACGTTAAGCAGTTGGTGCCGGGTGCCGTCGATAGATGGCAGTCATTAAGCCTAGTCCAGAGGGCTTAGGGCGGTCTGAAAACTTCTGACAGTAAGACCAGCCACTAGTCTTGCAAGCCTCCACCAATCCAGAGTTGGCTCCCGTGGTGGAGTATGGCCTATACCTTTCTCAGGGAAGAGACCCGTGCCCCTCGGTGGGGACATAATGGGTTGATGATGATGGGCGTTCGCCCAATCTGCTACATATGTTCTTAGTTGTTACGGTCAGACAAGGGAGTCCGCCCAACCGAACAGACGTGTTCTTAGCCGTCACTGTCCGACACGAGCGATCGGCTAACCCGATAAACGTGTTCGTAATACTATTTTTATTTTTAATGCACTAACCTGTGCTAAGGACAATCGTAATAATTATATTTCGTACCTGCTCAGCGTCCTTAGAACAACACGTATAATCAACGGCCGGTGGCCTTTTATAAGTATATAGTCTTTTGAAATTTTCTTTTAAGTCCACCTGCATAGTTATGCCAACAAGTTTTTCTTAGAATTTTCAAGGTCGAAACGTTTACCGCATTTGATTTTCACTTCATAAAGAAGAAGATGCTTCTTCTTTATAAAGTTTGAGCACTAGAAAATTTGTGCAAAATACCTGCTGTTCGCTATCAACACCAGAAACAGGTGAGTTGTACGGAGCACGTGGTCGTTCAGAGCATCCCACTGAACGTACGTGTTTATTAAAATTCTGAAATCACAACGAAGTGTCTGTTGGCAATACTGCAACGATAAGTGAATGAAGATGGCTGAGTGAATGATTCAAGAAAGGTGAATGAATGATTGATTGTAATCTTTCTGTCTCTGTGTAGGTACATCCGGTGACCTTGACGGTGCTTATTTGCTGCGCTTACAATAGGCACGACTAAAGATTTTTAAATCTTTATTCCGTAATGTGGTGATACATTTATTATTAACAAATATATTTCAATAATAAACTAAAGTTTCACGATGGTCAAAACCATTTTTCTTAATTATAATAATAATTATTATAGAAAAATAAACTCATTATTATTATTAGTGGCATGGCGTCTAATCTGACGTCACGCCTAGCTAAACAAACATCAGACGCCAAACAAAGCGTGGGTGAAGTTTACCAATGTTTACCCAAGCGTGACGTCTCGCGGTGTGATTAGTGTTTTAGCCAAAATGGCTGAGAGGAGTATTACATTTTTTTATTTTATTGAAAATATTCGTAACTACATTTTTTTATGAAACTAAATCAGTGTTTTAAATCCTTTTAATATGTAATTTCCCCTAATATCGCTAATTCTTTCATTACTTGATACTGTCGTCACGCCTATTATAAATGTGTTCAAATACGAGAAGAAACAGCAAACCATTCTACTTCAACTAATCGTTCTTGTCAGGACCAAATACCGCCCCGATTTCAGATATGAGAATAATACAGATAGACGCACTGACGGACAGACGATCATGACAGGCTTATAGTTTTATTAAGGTCCAATAGGTACCCTTAGGCCTTTGACTGCGATCCCCAACCCCATTGCCCAGCGTGGGGATTATGGGCATTACCCCCTAGTGATGGCACAACCTTGCGCTCATTAGGGGAGGGCTATGTCCACCAGTGGACTAATAAAGCCTGAAGAAGAAGAAGAAGGCCTTAGAGTAAGGAACCCATTGGGCGACCCAAATATTAGTAGACGTTGAAGACAAACCAGTCTTAATAAAACACAATTCCTTAGAGGCTTAGAAATTTTTCTTAAGTTTCTCCGGTGATTTCAAGTGAATGAATTAAAGCTAAATTGGAAGAGTGTTTTTATAGGAGTCCTGTTTTAATTAGTAAGTCGTAAATCTACCCAATAAGATAAATGTAGGGACCAACCTTAGAAGGGGGTTTATAATGGAGAGCAGTTATTTCCCAAGTGTAACTTTTCACAACGGTCTCCTGAAAGTTAAGCCTTAATTTCATACCCGAATTCCGTACAAATTTGTAGGTTTTCCGAGGTTTTCCCAATTTCATATATTTTTTTATTATTTTACTATTTAATAAATGTATAGTTTTCAGATAAGCTGTACTTGAATTATAAGAAGACACCAAATTTCATAGTTCTAGGTCAACGGAATAAATCCTACAAATTTTGATTCTTTTAACAGTTCCTTAAAGCTATGAAAAAAAAAATGTAAAAAAATATATACATAACAACGGTCATATTTTTTTTTTAAGAGTTTGATTTTTCACAGTTTCTCACGCCTAACTATTCGCGAAGGCAATACTTGTGAATAAGTGATTTTATGGGTACCATAAGTACCTCTATCCATCTTTAAATCTACTTGTGATCGAGACTTGTCCGACCATAAAATCTCTAAATTATACACTCAAAAAACTATATGCGGAGTCTTATTTACCAGGGATTTCTAGTTTATGAAAAAAAGGGCTACAACGTGTCACAAGACATGTTTTAGCGACCGCGATGTGACCCGCGACCTCTGGCTAACCGTGCCAGCGCTCTCCCAACTGAGCTAATGAGCGACTTACCGGTGTGGCGAGCACATGTCAACTCTGCGCGCAACTACAAACTCCAACATTTCTGCATCACGCAATCAAAGTGTTTTAATGACATACCATAAATATAACGTCCGACTAACAATACACAGTTGGACCGGCCATTCCCAGGCATACGATCTGCCTGGTGGGAAATTTCCCCTTATAGTGGAAGAGCACAATCACCCGCTCTTCCCTATTTATTTATTTAAAAAATAAATAAACCGGTATCAGTGAAATTTTGAACCTCTTTACAATACTCTCTGTATAACGTACAGGCAGCGACATCTGGCTGAAGTAATTTGCATCACATGCAGCCCCAAGTACCTACTTTGCAGTTAGGTTTTACATCGGAATAACAGTCCCGGCATGGGTGGAATTTTTAGCCTCTAAATAGGTTTTTAACACATTTATTATTTACTAAGGAACCTGCATTTCAGTAATAAATTAAAGTTTAATCTGACGTCACACGCAGGTAAAAAAACATCGTAATCACTAGTACTCACAACGAAGCACGGGTGAAGTTTACCAATGTTAACCTAAGCGTGACGTCACGCGGTGTTATTGGTCAAAATGGCTGAAAGCAGTACTTATTATAATCTTTTATTTTATTGAACATATTGGTAATCTCTTTTCTTTTATAAAATAAATCAATGTTTTAAATTCTTTTAATATCTAGGTACTTGCCCCTAGTATTGTTAAATCTTTCATTATTTGATACTGTCGTCACGCCTAGGTACTTTGTTATTTCTATGCATGTTGTGTTTTTCTGTAATTAGTTTTACATCTAGTTTATTACAAAATCAGTTCTCTTATTAGCGTGTAAGGATGTCGCAACCGATGAACCCAATAATTAACAAAAAATATTCTACTCTGAGATAACTGAATCAAACGAGGTTGGCAAACACATCCAAACCATAGATAAGTATCTTTTCTATCCAAACTCAGTATTTGATGATTACTATGGACTGAATAAGAAGACTTAGAAAATTTACCTTTAGATAGTCAGCCTCTTCATATTCTCTGTGAACATCTGGAGTTGGCGTCACCGCAGATATTTGATGGCACGTGGGACACGTACGGACCTCCTGTAAAACATAAATACAAATCTGGTCATGGAAGTTCAGGTAAGTGGACGTTCAGATAAGTGAACGAGCAGGTAAGTGAACGATAGGATAAGTGGGCAACCAGGTCAGTGGACAATCAGGTAACTGAACGTCCAGGTAAGTGGACGTACAGGTCAGGTTTAGGTAAGTGGATATACAGGTTAGGGAACATTCAGATAAGTGGATATTCAGGTAAGTAAACGTACAGGGAAATGGTCGTTCATGATACATCAGGTAAGAAGATAAGTGTAAGTTCATGGAGTAGATATTCAGGGATGTGGACATTAAGGATAATTGATGTTCAGGGAAGGTAATGTTCAAAGAAGTACAATTTATATGCGATTTTCCTTATTCTCTCTATGTATAAATTTTTATTGGCAAGTTTTCGAGCAGAATCATGGACTTTTAAGAGAAATAAACTTGACCAAATTTTGGTTAAAGCAATTTTTTGGTTCTCCATTGCCCGACATCTTACGGCGTACAAGTACAACTGTTTTATTTGAGGACACCAATTTTTTTAAGCAGCTCATATGCTCATAGCCCGCTTTAGGGCACACATCGCGGATTGGCAATATCAAGCGCTGAGGTATGTGAACACCTCAGACACAAGTTTCCTCATGATGTTTTCCTTTATACTTGCCGATATTTATATAGTGTTCAATAATAGCCTCACAACACGTACCTTTGACGAGACCGTTTCTATATTAATGTTAGTTTCCGGATCTTTAAACGCCTTCTGACTTGATGCTAAATCGGTTTGAGTGTCTTTATGTGTTGTCCCTGGTTTGTTAGAGTCACTCAGAGCCTCTTTACTGCTAGAACGACTCCTGAATGTCTGTAAAAATACCACACAAAATGTCAGACTGCTGCAAAAAATACAAGTGACTTGAAGTAAGATCACCTATCCTCAATACAATTTGACTACACTGGCCTCTTTAAACTATACATACATAAGCTCATGCTTGTATCACGGAGGGGTAGGAAGACCAGGGTATGCCACTCGCAGGATCTACCAGGATCCTGACAGAAATAATGTGGAGTAGGTACTTGTACACAGTACTCACGCTGTCGTAGGATTAAGAGAATTCCCATAAACAGGTAGATAGTTTGTTTTAATATAGAAACATTACCAGAATGAATACTTTTGAGGCTCCAAATTCTTTTTATGATATATTCTCAATATTAAGTACCATTAAACCTCGATTTCTGTCTTCCTATTATTGGTTAAGTTACATTACGTCTAGGATAATAAAAGCCGGTGGGGCTGTGTCTTACTTATAATAATGATATGATAAATTATTTATTTATCATATCATTATTATAAGTAAGACATAGTAAGTAGGTATGCTTTAATTTTTATCTCCACAAACTGCACAATGTGTTGCGCGACACTGGCGCCACCTAGCGGCACGAGTCAAGAGCATGTAAGTAATGAATTGCTACATTGCTTTACTCGACGAAGTATAAATTGCAGACGACACGTAGAGAGTTACAGTCCTCACCGATGCGACATGATTTCGTTGCCGCATGCAAAAACATGTCGCGGTTTTCGTTTTAGTAAGTGACACCCTACTATGGAACTGAAACGGCAAAATAGTTTTAGGAAACACTATTACTTAGACTACTCTCCCGACTCGTCGTCATTTACCTCTACTCTCACTAGTTCAATTAACAATTCAATTGATTGAACTAGTAAAACTTTCCAGTATTAGCAGTTCAATGATTTTCTTTGATTGAACTGCTAATACTGGAATGTTTCAAAAGTTCAATTGTTTTTCAATTAACTACGACTGCATACCTACTACATAACTAAATGATAAATAAAATTAGTAAGTAGGTACCTACCTATAATCAATCTCGACGCAGTATGATGTATTTAAAGTGTTAGTTATGTTGTGCAATAAAGTAAGTTAGTTTAGTACTAGCTATGTTGTAGTAGTTACTTAAAAACAATTGAACTAGTGACACATTCGAGTATTAACAGTTCAATCAACGAAAATCATTCAACTGCTAATACTGGAAAATTCCACAAGTTCAAACAATTGAACTAGTGAGAGTAGAGGGTCATTTACCGAAACTACGTTGTAAATGTCCCATTGCACGGCACAAGCCTTCCTTCGCCGAGAGAAAAAGTTAATTCACCACGCGTGCTCACCGCGGATCGACTTACATTGCTCAGGTGCGTCTCGATGGTTCTGGCGACCTCGTTCGATAGTTGAGCTGACTTCAGCTGGGTTTCCAACTCGGCCACCTTTTTCCTCTCCATCGAGAGCTGCGCTGAGATTTCTCCTGCAATGGAAAATTATGAGATACGTTAAAATTATATTCTTTTAGATGAACTAACCCGTGCTAAGGACAATTTTAAAAACCTAATTAGAGGCTAAAAATTCCACCCATGCCGGGACTCGAACCCGCAACCTCAGGCTAACCGTGCCAGCGCTCTCCCAACTGAGCCAATGGGCGACTTACCGGCATCAGTAAAATCAGTGGGAGAGCGCTGGCAAGGTTAGCTAGAGGTCGCGGGTGCGAGTCCCGGCATGGGTGGAATTTTTACCCTCTAAATAGGTTTTTAAAATACGTTACAATGTGCGAGAAAGAAAGAGAGATAATATAATAATAACTTCCATACAACACAACCACATACCACGGTCTCAGTATAAGTCCTTGTGCTGTGGTACAGAATCATCTAACTACTTACAACTTTTCAGCAGCCCTCAGATTAACATAGTTGTTTGCGGCTCCTGCAGCAACCATGAGACTCACCGAGCTGCTCGTGGTTTCCCTAGCCAGCTTTCAAAATTAACTTACTGCTTGCGACTCTCCCAGCAGCCTTCAGACTCACCAAGCTACTGGCAGTTCCCCCAGCAGCCGTCAGACTTGCCTAGCTGCTTTCAGTTCCAGAGCCTAGAGAATTACCGAGCAGCTCACGGTTCTCAGAGCAGCCTTCAGAATTACCTAACTACTTGCAGCTCTTCTAGCAGCCTTTCGGCTCACCTACCTAGAGCAGCCATCAGACTCATCCAGCTGTTTGCGGTTTTTCCCGAGGCCTTCAGACTTACTTAGGTGCTTGCAGCTCCTCCAGCAGCCTTAAGACTACCTTTAGACTCACCGAGCTGCGAGCGCGCCTCCTGCAGTCTCCCGGCCAGCTCTTTCTCGGCGGCGAGTCGCAGCCTTCAGACTCACCGAGCTGCGAGCGCGCCTCCTGCAGTCACCCGGCCAGCTCTTTCTCGGCGGCGAGTCGCAGCCTTCAGACTCACCGAGCTGCGAGCGCGCCTCCTGCAGTCACCCGGCCAGCTCTTTCTCGGCGGCGAGTCGCAGCCTTCAGACTCACCGAGCTGCGAGCGCGCCTCCTGCAGTCTCCGGGCCAGCTCTTTCTCGGCGGCGAGTCACAGCCTTCAGACTCACCGAGCTGCGAGCGCACCTCCTGCAGTCTCCCGGCCAGCTCTTTCTCGGCGGCGAGTCGCAGCCTTCAGACTCACCGAGCTGCGAGCGCGCCTCCTGCAGTCTTCCGGCCAGCTCTTTCTCGGCGGCGAGTCGCAGCCTTCAGACTCACCGAGCTGCGAGCGCGCCTCCTGCAGTCTCCGGGCCAGCTCTTTCTCGGCGGCGAGTCACAGCCTTCAGACTCACCGAGCTGCGAGCGCACCTCCTGCAGTCTCCCGGCCAGCTCTTTCTCGGCGGCGAGTCACAGCCTTCAGACTCACCGAGCTGCGAGCGCACCTCCTGCAGTCTCCCGGCCAGCTCTTTCTCGGCGGCGAGTCGCAGCCTTCAGACTCACCGAGCTGCGAGCGCGCCTCCTGCAGTCTTCCGGCCAGCTCTTTCTCGGCGGCGAGTCGCAGCCTTCAGACTCACCGAGCTGCGAGCGCGCCTCCTGCAGTCTCCGGGCCAGCTCTTTCTCGGCGGCGAGTCACAGCCTTCAGACTCACCGAGCTGCGAGCGCACCTCCTGCAGTCTCCCGGCCAGCTCTTTCTCGGCGGCGAGTCACAGCCTTCAGACTCACCGAGCTGCGAGCGCACCTCCTGCAGTCTCCCGGCCAGCTCTTTCTCGGCGGCGAGTCGCAGCCTTCAGACTCACCGAGCTGCGAGCGCGCCTCCTGCAGTCTTCCGGCCAGCTCTTTCTCGGCGGCGAGTCGCAGCGCGCGTGCCGCCGCCGCGTCGGTCTGCAATCGCGACACCAGCTGCTCCAGCCGGTTGGCGCGGCTCGAGTGCTCCTTGTGGCTCGACGACAGCTCCTGAGAGATTGAGAGCGTGTTTTGTTATGTTTTGCGGTTATTGATTGTTCACCTACTTGTTTAGTTTGTGTTTCTGTGACAATATAAATATATGTCTTGTTTATTTGTTGCTTTCGAGCTCCAAACAGGTTTTATGCTTCATTGGGAGTCTTCTGAGCTACATGCTACATTAAAAAGTTAAAATTACTTTGCTGAATTCCGCCAAAAATCCCACAAGCACCATGCGGTTAGCTAATGCATCGCCCTCCCTCCCACTTTTTCAAGCAGAAGCAAGACACGAACACACCACCACCAACACCAATACTTGTGTGAGAAAACACGCGACGCGTTTCGCCTCTAACACGAGGCATCCTCAGGCTCCCAAATGCAAGTGACCGTCTCCGCAAAAACGCTCCGTATTTATAGGCTAGGCCGCCCCTCCCCCCGATGACGCAATGTAACCGTTAAACTGGTGACCGTTAAACCGTTTCAACCGCCTATGGGCTATTGTTGTTTTTTGCAAATATATCGATTAATGGGGAAATAGAGGAGCTGCCCACCTGTTCATTCAGCATTGTAAACAACCTATCCCTAGATAATTTGGAAATTTCCAGCTGTTCAAGTATAGACAATCTCAACCCCTTACTGCAGGTGTGTAAAATTTCCAAATTATGGTTATTATTAAGTACATGACCCGTATCCAAAAGGTGTTTGGCAAAATGAGATTTATCCGGATGATTGTTTCGGAAAGCCGCCACATGCTCCCTATACCGAGTTATAAAACTCCTACCGGTCTGGCCAATATACACTCCATTACATTCCGGACAAGCAACTCTATACACCCCAGACCGCTGGAATCTATCCACCCTCTCTTTTTGATTGCACAGATTTCTAGCCAGAGAGTTGCTCGTCCTGAACGCAACCCGTATCCCAGATCTTTTTAACGTCCGGTGGATTTTTTCAGAAATTGGACCTACATAGGTAATACTTGACTTCATTTTTTGAGGCCTTTCAGGTGGCACTGCGTATAAAAGTCTACTAACCATACCGTTCCGCTTCCTGACCACCAGCCTATCAATCATTCGCCTGCTATATCCGTTTGCAACTGCTATTTGATAGATGGTATTTAGTTCCTTGTTGTAATTAGCAGAAGACATTGGCACAGTTAGCAAACGGTGAATATAGCAATGGAATGCTGCCATTTTGTGTTGCCACGGATGACAAGACGTTAATGGGATAACAGTGTCAGTCTGTGTTGGCTTTCGGTAAATCTCAAACTCATGCTTGTTACCCAAGTTAGTTGAGTATGCTTGTTACTCATGCTTGTTGTTTGAGATTTACCGAAAGCCAACACAGACTGACACTGTTATCCCATTAACGTCTTGTCATCCGTGGCAACACAAAATGGCAGCATTCCATTGCTATATTCACCGTTTGCTAACTGTGCCAATGTCTTCTGCTAATTACAACAAGGAACTAAATACCATCTATCAAATAGCAGTTGCAAACGGATATAGCAGGCGAATGATTGATAGGCTGGTGGTCAGGAAGCGGAACGGTATGGTTAGTAGACTTTTATACGCAGTGCCACCTGAAAGGCCTCAAAAAATGAAGTCAAGTATTACCTATGTAGGTCCAATTTCTGAAAAAAACCACCGGACGTTAAAAAGATCTGGGATACGGGTTGCGTTCAGGACGAGCAACTCTTTGGCTAGAAATCTGTGCAATCAAAAATAGAGGGTGGATAGATTCCAGCGGTCTGGGGTGTATAGAGTTGCTTGTCCGGAATGTAATGGAGTGTATATTGGCCAGACCGGTAGGAGTTTTATAACTCGGTATAGGGAGCATGTGGCGGCTTTCCGAAACAATCATCCGGATAAATCTCATTTTGCCAAACACCTTTTGGATACGGGTCATGTACTTAATAATAACCATAATTTGGAAATTTTACACACCTGCAGTAAGGGGTTGAGATTGTCTATACTTGAACAGCTGGAAATTTCCAAATTATCTAGGGATAGGTTGTTTACAATGCTGAATCAACAGGTGGGCAGCTCCTCTATTTCCCCATTAATCGATATATTTGCAAAAAACAACAATAGCCCATAGGCGGTTGAAACGGTTTAACGGTCACCAGTTTAACGGTTACATTGCGTCATCGGGGGGAGGGGCGGCCTAGCCTATAAATACGGAGCGTTTTTGCGGAGACGGTCACTTGCATTTGGGAGCCTGAGGATGCCTCGTGTTAGAGGCGAAACGCGTCGCGTGTTTTCTCACACAAGTATTGGTGTTGGTGGTGGTGTGTTCGTGTCTTGCTTCTGCTTGAAAAAGTGGGAGGGAAGGCGGTGCATTAGCTAACCGCATGGTGCTTGTGGGATTTTTGGCGGAATTCAGCAAAGTAATTTTAACTTTTTAATGCTATTATGGATTTCCGCAAAGTAACGCCTGATTCTATACATGCTACACTTTAGTTTGCGCAATAAAGAATTAATAAGTATTATGATCGCTTGAAGCGCTCGTGGCCTAGACGAACCGAGTGATTGTAATTAATCACTTGAGTTAAGCAATAACAGGCGCGGTCAGGTGCGGGATGGGTGACCGTCCCGTGACTACCGTTAGTGGCATTTCCCGAGCGCTTCCGTGCTTAGCAAGGCACGTTAAGCCGATGGCGCCGGCTGTGCAATGGCATTGGTTAAGCCATGTCAGAGGCCTTATGGGCGGCTAACTTCTGACAGTGAGGCTCGGCGCATGTTGATATGCAGGCGACGCAGCACAGTTCAGTACAGGGCAGTTGAGGCAGACATAGGCCCCCACCTCACCCAAACGCGTATAGTTGCAGTTACGTCGCAGGCAACTATTGGCTACATTCCTTGGGAATGCTGACACTTATTAGCTCTTTCAATGTATTTTTTGAATAGGCTGGATGATTACATAAACACAAACAAGGTTCACAGCGAACTAATTCAAAGCATGCGCCCAGACTGAGGCCCGTTGATAATAGTTTTATGAAACGCTACCCTGCATACATAAAACGCAGAGCACGCGATTTGTGACGCAAAAATGAAAGAATTTGTAACAATACTCTAACGTCCCATCGTTTGACATTACGCACGACTCACGTCGGAATAGTAACTATGTAGGATTGTACTTCATTATCATCAGTATGTCAGTCCAATGCTGGACATAGGCCTCTCCTAAGACACATAACTGAGCCCAATATATGGCTCTTACCTTCCAGGATTGTACTTACATTTTCCAGAATATTAATTTTGTCTTGTAAGCCGTCCATCATAATTGTACACTCCTCTTTGCATTTCGACATCCAGCTAAAAGACAAACAAGTAGCTCATGAAAAAACGACACAATGTGAAATTCATCTCGATGAAACTTAATGAAACTTACTTTTCAGTGCCACTCATATCAGTTTCGACATCATTAAATCTGAAACGAATATTCCAGGCATTAATGCATTAACTTTCACCAAGCTGCGAAAATCTCTTAAATGTTCCTACTTACTCCGGGGCATGCTGGATTCCCACGTCAGTTTCATCAGCTTTATTCTTCTTAAACGGCGACACCGCGGCATCTCTGTAGAAGATAGAACGCAAGAAAAGCTCTAGTAAATGAACAGTAGAGAAAATATTGCGTTTTTAAGCATAAAAAATGTATCATCTATGTGAAAAGAAAATTTCAATTTTAAGCACACAAAAAATATTGCATTTGCTGTGCGAAAAGAAGAATGAATTTTAAGCATTAAAAGGAAAAATGTATTTTGCAGCATCTGTGAGAAGAAAGATTGCAATTTTAAGCAGGAGGAATGCAATGTGTATTATCATCAATAAGCAATATGTGAGCATCAGTGTCAAAAGAAAAATGCCATTTATAAGCATCAAAAGGAACATCAAGAGAAAGAAGCATTGCAATGTTCAGTTCAGTTCAATCGGTTCAAAAGAAAAATTGCAATTTGTGCGAAAAGAATATTACAATTTAGAATCCCCAGTGCAAGAAAACAAAGATATCAACATCAATGCAAAAGACGATGTGATCAATAACACAATAAACTTGGGACCTGAATGCCACTGCTGAACTGGGTCGACTGCAGTAATAGTGAGGGCCCGGTGCCGGTAGTGAAAATCCATACCTAAGGAGATGGGCATGATGTCAAGATGGTGGTTTAAGTTTCAAACATTTGATGGAGCGAATATTTTTATTAGGATCGAACCACAACCTGTACATCTCACTGCAGAACACAAGCCATCTCTCAAAGCGAGTATAGGCTTAAGAGCAAGTAGTCAAGTACTTATGTACTTACAGGGTACAGTCCTCAACGTGAGGCAGCGCTCAACATGCCGAGCTGAGCACGGCTGTGCGGTACATTGAGGATTGTAAACTGTAGCTGATACGTGACAGGGAGTCCGAAGTTGCACTTGAGGCACCGGTACTCGGCTGGTGGGAACTCTTCTAGAGCCTGCCGTGCTGATCACTGGCTACTGTAGGTATTTAGGTACTTGTCAGCGAGGCTGCTGTTGCATTTAGAGTACCGGTACAGGAGATTGAGTTGGGCCTTTTTGAGGAGCTGCTAGGCTGATCACTGCTTCATTTTGAATACTGTATACTGCAGGTACATACACGACAGCGAGGCTGCTGTTCCACTTAGGGCAACGATACTGCAGTCTGGGCTGGAACTTCTTCAGGAGCTGCTAGGCTGCTAGATCACAGCTTCATAGTGAGGGTATGTACATACTTCACAGCGAGAGTGCTGTTACACTTAGGTCACTGGTACTGGAGACTGAGCTGGAATTTCTTCAGGAGCTGCTAGGCTGATCACTGGTTCATATTGAGGACTATACGTAGGAACATACTTGTCAGCGAGGCTGCTGTTGCATTTAGAGTACCGGTACAGGAGATTGAGTTGGGCCTTTTTGAGGAGCTGCTAGGCTGATCACTGCTTCATTTTGAATACTGTATACTGCAGGTACATACACGACAGCGAGGCTGCTGTTCCACTTAGGGCAACGATGCAGTCTGGGCTGAAACTTCTTCAGGAGCTGCTAGGCTGCTAGATCACAGCTTCATAGTGAGGGTATGTACATACTTCACAGCGAGAGTGCTGTTACACTTAGGTCACTGGTACTGGAGACTGAGCTGGAATTTCTTCAGGAGCTGCTAGGCTGATCACTGTTTCATATTGAGGACTATACTGTAGGTACATACTTGACAGCGAGGCTGCTGTTACACTTAGGGCACCGGTACTGCAGACTAGGCTGGGGCGAAGCTTTCTTCAGGAACTGGCGAGCGGAGCACAGTCTCATATTGAGAATGCGAATGCGTTCGGCCATGCGCTCGTTGGCCTTTTTAAGCTCCAAAATCCTGGTGATTTAACACAACATAACATTTACATACTGGGACATACTTAGATTGCTTCTGGCCCCAGAACTAGGATACCCTGATACTTTTTTTTCGTCCTCACCCGGGGATCGCATGGTAGGCAAATGTGCTACCGCTACGGATTTGCCCGATTGAGTCTCCCGGCGTTTTACTGCTCCGTTACCACCGTTCTATAAGTAGGTCATAAACTCATAATACTCTACGAGACGGGTTGAAAAATAGCTGGTAATAAATCAATGGAAGAATAGAACGAAAACTGTTTTAATCTCATTGAAAACGCCATGTAAAAGCAATCGTCGTATTTTTACGACTAATATTTTTCATGACAACGTGCAGATAAGTAATTCTAGCCACATGATACGAAAACTCGCTCTACACATCGGGCTCAAACTAGGTATGACGTCTCACCGTGCGCTCAACGCTCTATAAGGCATAAAGAGTCTATCAGTATTCGAGTTATCACATAGAACAATATTTTTATAAGTCTACACCATTATTAGAAAACGCTAAGCATTAAGTGTAAAACTAATTCTTATATTTTAGAGATTGAGTTTTCGCATTTTGTAAGATTGGGAAAACCCTCAAAAAAATCTTTTCTTAAAAAACCTATTTAGAGGCTAAAAATTCCACCCATGCCGGGATTCGAACCCGCGACCTCTGGCTATCCGTGCCAGCGCTCTACCCAACTGAGCTAATAGCCGACTCACCGGCATCAGTGAAATTTCGAACCTCTTTACACTATTCTCTGTATTACGTACAGGCAGTGGTATTAGCTCAGTTGGATAGAGCGCTGGCATGGATAGCCAGAGGTCGCGGGTTCGAATCCCGGCATGGGTGGAATTTTCAGCGTCTAAATAGGTTTTTAAAATTGTCCTTAGCACGGGTTTGTGCATTAAAAATAAAAATAGTATAATCTTTTCCTAGTTATTTTTTGTATTCTATGGTATAAAAGCAATCTCACATTAATATATTTGTAGGGGTAATACTTACGATAGATTCTGTTCAGCCATAGCAGCCCTGGTTTTAGCACAGCATTGGTTGCGTCCGCTGCCATCTTTGGCAATGGTAGTCTTCTGGATGTTGGCAAGCCTTGTGACCTTGGTATTCAGCTGACGAACCTTATCCTACCAAAAATTAAAGGAGTGGAATTCAGTCCCTGCCACATAATAAATTGGTTACAAAATAAATAAAATCGGGCCATGCTCAGTGAGTGAAGCGCTCGTGGCCTAGCCGAACCGAGTGATTGGAATCAATTACTTGAGCTCAGCAGCAACAGGCGCGGTCAGGTGCAGTATGGGTGACCGTCCCGTGACTACCGCTAGTGGCATTTTTTCCAAACGTTTCCGTGCTTCGCAAGGCATGCTAAGCCATTAAAAAAAAAATTAAAATTTTAACTGTTTATTTCATAGTAAAAAAGTACACAAAAGTTTTCTTGTTCTGGAGGCTAAAAATCTTCCTAAATCATATAAGATTATAATGCTTCCAGAGGTTGCTCTATATTAGAAAATAAATTTTACAAAGCAAAACAAAGTAAAAGTGCTGAAAGTGCCAAGGAACATTATACAAACAAGTGATTATATTAAAGTATATTATATTCTATATGTAGTGAGGTATTAATATTTTAAAAACCTATTCAGAGGCCAAAAATTCCACCCATGCCGGGACCCGAGCCCGAGACCCCCGGCCATCCGCGCCAGCGCTCCCTACTACTGAGCCAATGGGCGAATCACCAACATCAGTGAAATTTCGAACCTCTTTACAATATTCTCTGTATTACGTGTTAATATTATTTAGCATGGAAAGTGGGACGCACTACCCTTTCCTGGACTTAGGGGCAGGCAATACGTCTCCCTCCTCCTCATACTTATCAATTAGATAATATTTTTTTTTAATTTTTGGTGCCGGCTGTCATGTAATGGCAGTCGTTAAGCCATGTCAGAGGCTTTAGGGGCGCCAGGTCTTGGATATTAACATGCTTGTGATGTCGTTGTTTCTGGTTCCCACGACACAGGGTATCCAGAAGCAATGTATGTGCCTATATGTAAATGTAAAAATGTATGTCTGTAAATATATGAGTATGTACATGTAAACTTTTGACAGTAAGGCCCGCCACTGTCTTACAATCCTCCACCAACCCGGACTTGGCCCCCGTGGTGGAGTATGGCCTAACCTTCCTGCGATGCAGGAAGAGATGCGTGACCCAGCAGTGGGGACATACAAAGGTTGATATTGATGCGCAGTGAAAGGTTCCGTGGATGGGTATTTAGCTGTTTTATAGAACTAACAACTCTATGAAATTAATGTTCAATGTGGTACAAAGTTATCCTTATATAAGTTGTTTGTTACAGACTCCAGTTGCCATAGATCCATGGTTAATGTATATCCTTGGCTATCGAGTTGTCAGGATCGAGGTATCTGGGTTGTTATTTTTACGCAGAAATATTCAACACACAGCATGTAGTAACTTGAAACAATGCTCTTGCATTGCAAAAGCTTTTGCTTTTTTATGTATTAGACTTATAATTCAATGGTATTACTTTATTATGTTCCTTGTTTTTATTCAGATGTGTAATTCCACTTATATAATGTGTGAACAAAAATATGGCACCAAACAATCTAATGACTAATCTGTATAGAAAATATTTTCTCTAAAGAAGTTACATAATTACCATCGTTCATATTGCAAAAAGTCCCATGTCAAAAAAAAATGTTTACGTTTATTCACCAAATTTATAGGAAAAATAAAAAAATTACAACTATACATCATAATCCTTACCTACTCAGGCTGAGATTATAATGTAAGGCCTGCGCAGACGAGGGTCCCTTGGCGACAAAAGTCCCTGAATCGTAAAAAATGTCCTCCGAGTACTTGTCTGGTACTCAAAGCCTACGGAGTGCGGTCATTTGTTCCTCAGAAATTGAGAGAAGCGTACACTAATAAAGCAAATATTCTGAAATTATGTTGTGTTGTAATTTACATTAAGTCGAAAAAGAAAAGGCGTTTTAAAAGAAGACACTAAACTTTTGTCTAGTCCGGTCTCTTGATGTTGTCAGTAACTTGAGGGACTTTTTGTATGGGATATTTATTCCTTTGTGTGCGTTATTCGATACAATTTATAAGAGATCTATATCGACAGACAAAAGAGTACCCGGGGGATAGTCCCTTGTCTGCGCAGGCCTTTACACTTACATTCAGAATCAATTTTTATTTAAATTTAGATAAAAAAACGAAAATCATGCTTTTTGACACATGACATTCTGCAATATGAATGATTATATTGTTGTTTAGAATGTCCGAAGTCCAACTATCAGGCTTGAATTTTGTATATAGGTTGTCTTGCCTCTGGGTCAGGATGCTGAGAATAGATCTATTCCAGAATGCAAATGTGTGTTATTTGCTACTTACAAGCTGCTGATTGAGTGATTTTTTGAGTTCTGTGTTATTGTCCACAAGGGCGAAGTAGAGTTCCTCCAGCTCTCGCTTACTAAGCTTTGTTGGACACGCCCGTGCATAGTCTGAGAAATAAAACATAAGGATCCCTCTGTAATTCTTAGTAAGTTAATTAATGTTTTATATGTGCTCTGGTGTAGAATAAAGACTACTCTTAGCTTATCTTAACTAGCTACCTATTATGGAATATTAAGATCACTTTATAGCTTTTTCTTCTTCTTTGTAGCTAAGTACCTACCTATCATTTATGATAACTTGAGATTACCATTGTCAAACAATGATTATTAACTGATTAATTATATTCATGGTGACCCATACAATCAACACATTTTATAGGAGGCTGTAACATACTATGTCAAAGTACGGGGCGATTTAAGGCTCGATGAAAATGTTGGGTCAACTCATGAGAAAGTATAAACTTACTATTGAGCAAATGTGTGCCTATAGGCCGAGCAAAATCAAAAGAACTCAACATACCTTTTTCAGTCCTAACTGGCAGTGGCATTTTGGTTTTCTCATAGTCATTATGCAGTTTATTGTCTGACATGGTTCGATTGGGCTTTTTCCCGAAAGTAAAGAAGACAAAACACACATTTGCCATGAAAAAATAACAATTTTTTTTACCGGCACAACACACGATTACACATGACAACCAGATTTACATTATATTATTGGAAGTATTTACGTATTATCCCTAAACCTACATAATAAATTAAGAATATTCTAAATAATTTTGCAGAATTTTGATTTTCAAAGCAAAATTGCCGCCATTGCCATAGCAACCACACCAAAACGTCAAACAAGTTCCGTTCAAAAATTATCTTTTACCTTATAAATCGCTGAGGTACCACCGAAACCGGATACGGCAAGTAAAAGCCGGCGGCTCTGGTTACGTGCGGTCCGGTATCTTGATACCGGCCTCGCAATCCGCACAATGTGCGCCACGCCAAGTGCGCGTCCGGCACGAACTGTGCATAATTATGTATATAAGTCAAGCACTTTAGAAAAATTTTAACACCCCAAACAAACACAATGTAGTGCTCTGATGTATTGAAACACGCATCAGCTCCATGCTCTTAGCTGATAGTGTAAGAACAATTAAATAATAATACGTAATTAATTATTACTCAAAATTTTACGCATCCAGCAAGTATAGTTTACAAAGTGCACTCACTGGCTCACTCACTGATGGATTCTCAAAAGTCTAGGGTACTTCTAATTGAACTAGAGATTTGAAATTTAGAATTTAAACAGTGTTTAAAGATAAAGATAAAGATAAAGATATTTATTGAGTCACAGACATCGGTATACGTGTAAAGTTTGGCTAGTTTACAGGTTGACTTAGAAGTAGGTATACGTAATATTCTATCACATTAGAAACCAAGCTAGGTAGATCCTGTGTTATGGTTTCTAACGCCCCCCTTTGGTTATCATTAAGTCAAAATTTAAATTTAAATTACAGCAAATCTAGGTAAAAAATACTTTCTTTCCTTTTTTCACTATCAGTAATCTGCTCCCACATTACGCGCACCAAATGCAGAGCGATCCCATTCGTGTATTACCAAGTCATGTTATCTGTGCCAAGTCCCATATAAATTGCTATCATACGTTTCAAGATTCTAACAGGATTCGGTGAGCGCAATTAGGTCGCAGATACGATCCAAGTTTTATTTAAATCTTTTGAAATTGCGGGTAGAAAAACATTTATAAGAAATTGCAACAGACCAAAAAAAATCTTCATCAATCAGCCAAGATGTACTTTGATTAATGACAATCAGTAGATAGTCCACAATAGCCCGATCTTTATGATTACTTACTCATTACCAAATTAATTTCCTTTAAACTAAGCCTCATATCACACAAGTATTGTTTACACTCACCTGCCCTGCCCTACGCAACAGCTTGGGTTCGGTTGTGCAAAACCACAGGACAGGCAAGATAACCAACCAATACACACATTTTATTTAAGTTACCCAATAAAATAAAACAGACGGAGGGTAAGTGAAAAAATAATAAAACACAAGCACTCAATAGCACTCCAGAGTGACAAAGGCAACATTAGGGAGCTTGCGTCAAACTTATATTCGACCCGATATTATTCGAGCAATATAGCCTTTATACCATAGAAGATTATACAGAATTCAAAAGTTTTGAAAGAAATTTATAAAATACTACAAAACTATTAGTTTAAGACTTGTTTACGTCCTTATGAGAAAGCCCTTTAGAATTCCATGACTAATTTCGATAATAGTAGTAGGTATTTTATATTATACAGGGTAATTCACACATTTGAACCCTTCATACCTACATATTATAAGACATTGAGTTACATTTAATTATTATTTTTTCATTGAGATCTGAAGGTTTACTTATCTTATAAATATAATAAGCTTGAGCTATATAATAAGCTTATAGTCAGCTTGTAAATAAATAGGGATGGACACATAAATACTTTTTTTTTTACGAGCGAACCCCAAATACAAACACTCCGTATCCTAGGTAGTGGGCATTACCTGCAAGTTGCGACGTCATATTTATTGGGTAATAAGTATGGCGCGTTTTTACATCATGTGACTAAACATATTATTGACTAAACATTATTGCTTGGTTGGATTATGAAATACTTATACATATAGTAAGTGTGAAGTAAGAAAAGACATTTCAGCCTTTTTCCGTCAACTCCGATCACATTAAAACATTTTTCTGTGCAAGTTCTCCATCGTAATTATTTCTACCCAGCTATCATGGTATTAATATCCTAGGAGACATACATCGCACCGAAAATGCGACTTTAACGAGCATGACATAAGACTCCTTATGTCATGCTCGTTAAAGTCGCATTTTTAGCCTGAAAGAAGACTATACAAAACAGACCTTAATAAGTTGTTTCTTATATTCCGGTAAAGTTAGACCACAAAAACTTCGAACTTGTAAGATTATTTTAACTCCTGTACTGGAACAGGCAGATTAACCATATTACAGTCCAGTGAGAGCTGCCTCTTAATTGTATAAAATAATTGATTTAGGTTGTATTATCGATAGGTAGATATAAAAAATACATTGATACCTAGGTTAGAATTTTAAGTAAATGTTCTGTTGAATTATAATTTAATTTCTTTAAATAATTATTAGGACAGGTCTTACAATTAAATCTTGTATAATTACTTATACTAAGGTGCCGATTGATTTTGTTATATAAGTATGGACCTAAAAACGCCGAGAAACTTTGGGCAAATTTCGTTTTACATATGGGTACCTATACAAAATACCCTGTACTTATTTCTTGAGGAGCTTAAATCTAGTTTCGGCAGCTGGTGTTGCCTTAACGTTAGATGTTTTAGAAATAATTGTCGAACAGTTAGCACATTGGCCTCGTCGTACAATTTGACAGTAGGATAACGAAAATTCTTAAAAAGAATTACTTTTAGAACAGCTCTTTGAGCTCTTTCAATCTTAATAAGGACGGTTTTGTTTGCACTACCCCAGGAAACTATACCGTAAGCAATCACAGATTGACAGAGTGCAAAATACGTCATCATAATAGTACGCAAATCATTGACATGCCTTAGTTTTTTGAAAATACACATTAATTTTCTAATTCTTTTACTGAGCATTTCAATGTGGTCTTTCCACCTGAGATTCCTATCGACAATAATGCCCAGATACCTAATTTTGTCAGTTGAGGATAAAGCGTAGCACTTACAATTAGTCAAATCAGCACAAGTATGAGCCTTGATATTAAGACTAGCTCGTGGCTGTGTATTATTTCTTAGGGAAAATGTAATATATTTCGTTTTAGAATAGTTTAAGGTAAGAAGATTTAAGTTAAGCCATTCTATAATCTCTCTGAAGCCTGTCTCTGCAACTTTTTTTACGTCATCCCAAGATACCCCATTAAAAACTATAACAGTGTCGTCTGCAAAAGTTATTATTTTAGCATTACATAATTGTTTGTTACAGAGCTCATTGATATAGACCAAGAAAAGGGTTGGACCCAAGACTGAGCCCTGTGGCACTCCAAAACGGACGTTACATTTATCACTAAGGACCTCATCAACTCTAACTACTTGGGATCTGTTACTTAAGTAATCTGTAAGAAGCGCGAGTGGCGTACCACGAACCCCAAGGCACTCAAGCTTCCGCAATAGTAAAGGGATAGAGACAGTATCGAAAGCCTTGGCTAGATCCAGGAAAATGCCAAGGCATTTGTTGTTTTTGTCTAGTTTTCCAACTACATGTGTGACTAAAGATTCAATGGCAACTACTGTTGATTTTGTATGTCTAAAACAAAATTGATTAGGAGAAAGAAGTTTATTTGTCTCTAAGTAGTGTAGCAATCTAGTGTTAATTATTTTTTCCAGGATTTTAGCCAGGGAGGGCAGAAGAGAAATAGGTCTATAATTGTCAATACTGTCTCTATCCCCCGTCTTATGCACTGGTATAACAATTGCTTCCTTAAGTAAATTCGGGAAGGTGCCACTTGATAGGCACAAGTTTGATAAATAAGAAATAGGTTTAGAGACACAGTTCACAGCATGTTTTAAGAATATGGCTGAAATACCGTCTCTTCCAGTTGATGAGGTCGATTTTAAGGATATGATGGTTTCCCTAACTTCAAGTTCATCTGTAGGGAAGAGAGTGAGAGAAAAAGTAACGGCTTGGGAGGACTTCACCTCTGATGCCAAACTAGCTTCAGTCTTTTTCATATCGGTTAAAGTTTTGTTTGCAAGTTTGCGGCCAACATTAACAAAAAAGTTATTAATATAATTAACAGATTCTTGAGCAGAGGGCTTGATTTTTAGTAATTCGACAGAAGAATTACGGTTACTATTTATATTACAAATTTGCTTAATAACATGCCAAGTTTTTTTATATCACCATGGTGCTTATTCAATTCGGACCGTTCATAGGCTCTTTTTAAACGGTGAAGTAAATTTGTGCACAAATTGCGATAACGCTTATATGAAAGGTGCAAAATTGTATCAGTTGGATGCTTTTTAACTTTTAAATGTAGCCTGTCCCTCCAGCGCATACATCGAACAAGTCCAGGCGTTATCCAAGGCTTTAAATTGACTCGTTTTCTTGGTACTTTATGACAAGTGGTGTATTTAATGATAATGGTTGATACGGTATTCAGGAATATTTGGGTTACTACATTTGGATCATCTGAATTGAGGATTAAATCCCAGTCAATAGCCTGGAGCTCGTTTATAGCCTTTGCATAGTCGATTTTAGTTACAGTTGGTTGTAATTTGGGGGGTTTTTTAGGATTATATAAGGCGGACAGAATTATACTACTATGATCAGTAACAGAATTTTGGCATACTATCGTTGTTACACTATTTGTAGCCTTGGAAAAACAGTGATCAATGCAATTTAATCCACGAGTGGGGAATAAATGCCCTGGCAATAGACCATACCCAGCTAATTGAAATAGTAGCCTGATCTCGGGTCAATGTTATTGTCTTTAATGTCTATATTCAAATCACCAAGTAGAAATAAATTGGGAAATATCTTAAGGTCACCAATAACATTGTCTAATGACGATTGAAAGCGATTTATGACAGTAATAGAGGGTGATCTATAGACGCATACAATAGCATGACTGGTCCCTATTTTAACCACTAGGCAATCAGCATCATCAAGTACAGGTTCAATGACAGCAACATATAAAGAAACACGGGCATAGATCACAACACCACTGTTTTGATTTTTGTGTCTCTGAGTAGCAAAGCAGTAGAAATTAGGAATGGATGGCAAATTGGGTACATGTTGCAACCAACACTCTGTTAGCACAATAATATCGCAATCAAGGTTAAGTCTTGTGGTAAATAGAATAAAGTCATTAAAGTTACAGTCAATACTCCTAATGTTTTGGACTATAATTTTTAACTTTTTGTGTGGCTCATTAATTAGTTTCCCACATTCCTCGGCTTTTTCAATCAAAAATGAGTCTCCGACTTTGACATTGGCATTAATGTCGTCTACTACCTCTTCTAAGTTATTAAACATAATGTATGTGTTGTTTGGGGGAATCTTAATAGTATTACTACTGTGGAAGGGCAAATTCCGATAAATCTGCCATTTAGATTGCTGTTATTGCAACTATACACGCATACATTACAAAGAGGCTTTCTTAATACTATGAAGTAGCTAAATAAGCAACTAGCACATTGTTGCAAAAGTAAAGAATAATAAAAAAAAGTAAATGTAATTAAAAAAATCAAACCATACAGTCACATTGACTTCAGTTGCTGAACTTGGGCTTCGGTCATGATGAGTATATTAGATGAATCGTCATCTTTCTTCACAAAAATTTTACCGTTTGAAGTCCAGCAATACTTGAACAGGCTAGTCTTGACCAGATCTCGAGCGAGGAAGTACAACCTGTTAGCAAGCGGGGTCAGATGGTCAGCCACGTAAATCGGCGTAGAGTGGTTCATTACACCCAGATGCGTCGCATTAAGCTTAGAGTTTTTATTTTGTATGTTGAAATTCTTGGCAGCTTTCAGAATGCTTAACTTTCTTTCTTTGGTAGCAAATTCGACCACCACTGGCTTGTTTGCATCACGTTTTCCAGGGATTCTGTAAATGTCCTTTATCTCTGAAGCACTAGTGTCTGTCTTTAGAGTCTTGCATAAGCCAAGTATAGCATTGGTCAGAGTAGTTGTCGATTCATTAGGCTCAGATGGAATATTCCTCACCTCTATAAAAGTTTTCCGAGATTCACGGCGAAGATATTCCACTTCATTTCTTAGTGCGGCGACAGTCTGATCCTGTGTTGTATGGTGCTGTTCAAGCACAGTCAGCTTAACAGCATGTTCATCGACTTGGGATGACATATGTGACATGGACTTTTCAAGTTCATGAGTTGTACTTTGAATATCAGAGAGCGTCAGGTCCCATTTCTTTTGTTTCAATTCATCCTCCGCCCTCCAGTTTTGCAGTATTGCAATCATTTCATCTTTAAATGTCTTTAATTGGGAGGACACAATATCTGTAAGGTTTTCATCCGCGCGTTTACGTTTTTGTCTTGCTGTAGTGTTGTCTGGATGGATATAGTCAGGAGCGTCATCAGGCCGGCTTAAATTGGAGTCAGACCCACCTTGCGTAGGAGACCGATACATTATTAGAGATGTTCGAAGTTATCGTGGTCGCACTTCAACACCTTATCTCGGCCAGAAAGCGTTGACACTTTATAACTCGACAATTCAACGTAAACGAGGTTCAGGTTAAATGGTTACAAGAGGCTTTCAATAAATGAATTTATATTTACGAAGCACACGTCTATGCGGTAGCGCGATCCGAAGGAAGAGGACAAGCACTTTAGAACATTTTTAACACCCCAAACAAACACAATGTAGTGCTCTGATGTATTGAAACACGCATCAGCTCCATGCTCTTAGCTGATAGTGTAAGAACAATTAAATAATAATACGTAATTAATTATTACTCAAAATTTTACGCATCCAGCAAGTATAGTTTACAAAGTGCACTCACTGGCTCACTCACTGATGGATTCTCAAAAGTCTAGGGTACTTCTAATTGAACTAGAGATTTGAAATTTAGAATTTAAACAGTGTTTGTTGAATAGCTTTACTTTCTCGCTTAATTTTGTAGGGAAAAATGTTCTATAGTTGTTTATTTGCAGCTTCGTACATTTACCACACATCGATCAACCATTTTTTTTTTACTAGCAAAGCCACAAAATTACGAAATGGAATAGAGCGCACGGACGATAATGTCGACTGTGTGGTGTTGAAGTGCCTTTTCACATGCACGGTGCATGCAGTCGGGTAAAGTAGTAATGTATGAGCTCCGGTTGCCGGCCGGTTGTTGTGCATGTTAAAGCTGTCATTGGAGCTCCTATGTACAATCTGCTTTACCCAGCCCGGCGACCGAACGGGCGGCCGGGTGCAAAAGGCACTTACAGGTTTTCGTGTGTGTACATGCAGGCGACTTTAGGACAAAGTAGCCTTCTCTCGTTCAAGTTCACTTTTTCAAGAAATTTAAAGTAGGTATATTGACTTTAAAGATAGTGAGTTAAAAGTTTGAAATTTTTTCTACCTGCAATTTATAGCTGTACACCTACTATGTATCCCTTGTAAGTAATAGGTCGCTTTTTTCAACGCGCTTTATAACAATTTTCTAACGAAAAGGGTACCTATTTAATGATGGATAGATCGATGGCCGGATGGGGCGGAACGACGGACATCCTGGGTACCTATTTTTTGAAAAAGGGAACCCTAAAACGTGGGTAATAAGTAGATATAGAATAAGCAAAATGATAAAACAGTAAATTGATGACCATCAACAAGTTTATTTTAAAACAATAAACATTAAAACATTTATTCTTTTATTATTTATTCACTTACGTAATAAACGCAATAGAGGACAACAATACTAATTAGGTTTTAGCGCTGGTTCAGCATAACATTTTTAAAACACGCGAAAGAGTTGTGTCAGATTGTCAGATTCGTGACAAATCATGACAAAAATCCATTTTAACAGCAATGACAGTTGATTCTCGAACGCAAATGACGCGCGAAATCCAAATTCAAAAAAGTTTGTAAACTTTTTTTTTAAATAATGTCCGTTTTGTATTGTTCCGTGTTTTTTACTAATAACAAAATTCACAAGCCTTAAAATCACCACACCAAAGTACTTACTTAATTGATAGGTACAGTGCGTTCACATTAACTTGACGCGTGAGAGAATTGGTAACAAGGACATAACATGTGAATTAGCTTTTGGACCTAATCGGAAGATGGTAAAACAAGCCCTCAATCCTTTTATTTTCCCCAAGTAATGGGAATGATTTCTTATTTAACATGGTAACAGTAAACATCTCAGTGCTACCAATTCTCTCACGCGTCAAGTTAATGTGAACGCACTGTACCTACCTACCAGATAATATCCCAAGCCTGAGTTGTTGACAGTGAATGCTATTAATATGTCTTTGTAATCTGTGAATGTTATTTCACGGAGTTATTTTTTTGCTTGACTGGTTGAGATTCCAAATTCTTTATTTAAACATTGACTATGGTCTCTATTCGGTATCAGCCTACATTTAAATTCAACCATGCTACCTACAATTCAAAAACATAAATTACTATAGCCTCTAACAAGGGCCAGTTAACAAGAAGTTACAAGTCATTCATTAAGTGCAATAGTACAAAGCAACATTTATTTTTGCAGGATCAACACTAGGTATGTACTTAAATCGAAATACTTATTTGCTTACAACTAGAATACATTTTAATTCTAAAATTAAAATTGATTGCTTACAATAAATACAATTAAAATATTTTTATGCTGTAAGTAGAACTTTCTAAACATTATTTTGGCAAAATACTTCTCATTTTTTTCTCTTACTTGTAGATAAGGTCATATCAATTATTGTCGTTAATATTTTACTACACTCTAGTACCATGTACTATTAGTACCATCTAACATCCTGACAACAAAATTGAAATTTATTTTAAATCCTATATAAAGACATCAAAGGTGAGAACATTATTGTCTTATTTAATGGTAACAGCACGGATGTCAACATCCGTGGGTAACAGGAAGAAGTTTTCTAAGTACCTAGGTAGTAAAATTCGTTCCAAACTTTTTATTTAATATACCAATACCTACATGTCCCAAAATGCCTTTAATAAATTACGCTAAAATCCACATAAATACGTAAATGCATTTTCAAAATATTTAAACTATCATGGGGCTTAGCATAAATCCACCTGGAACACATAGTATTTATAGAACATGGTAGGTATTTATTTATACAGGCTACAAAATACTTTTGACACGGTTTTTCCAATCTCATTAAATATTTAAAAATATTGAATGAGGATAACATAACATAAATTAAATTAAGCGCCTGTGACTGATTGGAGAGTAAAGAAAACACTATGTTTTTTTTTCAATACTGAATCCTTATAATTATTAGGTAGCTACTTTTGAGACGACTTTTCAGGTATCGTATCACTTGGATAAATTGTTAAAAAGATTGCATCGAGTATTGTTAGTAAAGTGCGTTCACATTTACTTGACGCGTGAGAGAATTGGTAACAAGGACATAACATGTGAATTAGCTTTTGGACCTAATCGGAAGATGGTAAAACAAGCCCTCAATCCTTTTATTTTCCCCAAGTAATGGGAATGATTTCTTATTTAACATGGTAACAGTAAACATCTCAGTGCTACCAATTCTCTCACGCGTCAAGTTAATGTGAACGCACTCTATAACATTCTTTCT
This sequence comes from Yponomeuta sedellus, assembly GCA_934045075.1. Lineage (NCBI taxonomy): Eukaryota > Metazoa > Arthropoda > Insecta > Lepidoptera > Yponomeutidae > Yponomeuta > Yponomeuta sedellus. Next base: position 24,645,576 of record OW203723.1, on the reverse strand, counting down.
TGTACATACCTATGACACGCGCCTGTTATTGGTCGTAGAGCAAAGAGAATTATAGGTTAGAACATTTTGGTTGGATTGTAAAGGAGGTTAGAACATTTTGGTTGGATTGTAAAAGAAACCAATAAAAACGAATTAAAAAAAATCATAGCGGTAATAATACCAAGAGAGTAAAGAGAAGATGGTTCCGAACTTTTTGGTTTATCCGTAAAAGAAGCCATTAAAATTAATTAAAAAAATAAACCAAAGACGATGCACGGCATTGTCAAACTTAAGGCCTACGATACAGATCCGTTTATCCCTTAGCTTGTGCCGCTTGGCGCCGGAGGTCGGACCGGATAGCAGCCGTGATGCCGGTGCCGAGGGCCAGTAGCGCACAGAGGGTGAGGTTGGACCAGAGGTCGCCAACAGCACTCAACATCCATTCGTAGAGGAGCGTCAGTGCTATGCCAAAGACCTGGAATTATTGATTAATTAATTTAGAATTATCATTTATTTTAGGTAACTTTATGAATGCAGTACAATTCCACCGAACTGCGATCCCCAACCCGTATGCCCAGCGTGGGGATTATGTGCATTACCCCTCAATGATGGCACAACCTTGCGTTATGGCGATCTGTATAGGGGAAGGTTGTGTCCAGCAGTGGACTAATATAGCTTGAAGAAGAAGAAGGTGACTTTAGAGCCCTCTTACAAAACATTTTTGGAATAAGTACAATATTATTAATATTATTTTAGTACTTTATTGCACTAATTATATGGCTAAATGTACAGGGGGGTGCTTAACGCAAGAAACATTCTCTTCCAGCAAACCTTTGATGTTGGGGCTCATTAGGCACACAAATCGTAATAGGCACATTACGATAGTTTAAGTCCTATTGAAAGGATTTGATCACCATTAGTAACTTTGGAGGGCACTCAGTTTTCTCGAGCACCGTGTAGAGATCCTCCAGATCGCTAGCCCTGCGACGAAGTATGGTGCCTGGCACTGGCGGACAAGAGACCCAGAAGGCACCAACCCATTTCGACCCGCCTCCGGGCTCTTCCTTTATATGTGTCCTAAATATCGCTCTTTAATCGCTGATGACTAAAAAGTCCGATTAGTAATCAGCCTTTTTAGTCATTCAAAGAAGTATCTAACTCTCAGGCCCTGCTTAAATTGTCCGTAACAAACGCTAATGCTTATGATGATGAATAAATGGTAACGAATTAATGGCTCACACGGCGTTCAAAGCACATAGAGCATTTGGGTGGAGATGATAGGTCCATAGACTATAATGTCAGACTATCCATAAGTTTAGGTACACGAGCGATGGAGCCCATGAAAGAAAAATGTGACATTCGAGAATGTCTGGGTTCGATGCATGACAGGCATGTGGCATGTGCATGCCAATATCGTTGTTCTTGATGGTTCTTTTATGAATTTGTAGTACCAATAGCAGTGACTAACGGTGGTGGAAAACATCACGAGGGAACCAAGTGCCTGAGGTACCTACTCAGATGCCTGAGCGATTCTACCAGCTAAATCTACGAAAATTTTTTTTTGGTTAGGTTAAAAAAGTAGTGCCTACACTTTTCGTTTTATTTCTTTGAATAGGTAATTGTACGATTACTCTACAATCTTTATTGACAGCTGTCAGTATTTACAAGCCTATTGGACGTGTAATCTGTTATTAAACAACACGTCTCGCCTATCTCAGGCTGGTAACTAGATAATCAACTATCAGGTAGATACCGCCTGTTATGTAGACCTTAGGACCGCCGCCGTAATCTTTCCAAACTCAAATGTTATACTATTTTTATTTTTAATGCACTAACCCGTGCTAAGGACAAATTTAAAAACCTATTTAGAGGCTAAAAATTTCACTCATGCCGGGATTCGAACCCGCAACCTCTGGCTATCCGTGCCAGCCGTGGCTATCTGGCACGGATAGCCAGAGGTTGCGGGTTCGAATCCCGGCATGGGTGAAATTTTTAGGCTCTAAATAGGTTTTTAAAACTCAAATGTATCAATATTCGTTCTTATGCTCTACGTAGCAAGACTCAACAGGTGTGTTTTCCAGGTGACGTGGTGGGTGTTTGCAGACCCATAGCGTTCGGTGCATGTAACATGAGAGCGACTTTGGTTTACTAGCCAGTTTTCTGAATTCAGAGAAGTGTGTGGCAGGCAAAGCCCGGCCGGCACCTCATTGTTCGATTCTATACGCGCCCGTTATTCGATACTTTGTTTAGAAATGAATAACATAACATCACATTTACATACAGGCACATTAATTGCTTCTGACCCCATACTAGGATACCCTGTGTCGTGGGAACCAGAAACAACGACATCACAAACATGTAAACATCCAAGACCTGTTTAAAAACCTATTTAGAGGTTAAAAATTTCACCCATGCCGGGATTCGAACCCGCAACCTCTGGCTATCCGTACCAGCGCTCTACCAATTGAGCCAATGGGCGACTCACGGCATCAGTGAAATTTCGAACCTCTTTACAATATTCTCTGTATTAAGTACAGGCAGCGACATCTGACTCAAGCAAATTGCATTACTTACAGCCCCGACTACCTACTTTGCAGTTAGGTTTTAACATCGGAACGATATCACTGTACCCACATGATTACACTATTTTTATTTTTAATGCACTAACCCGTGCTAAGGAACAAATTTAAAAACCTATTTAGAGGTTAAAAATTTCACCCATGCCGGGATTCGAACCCGCAACCTCTGGCTATCCGTACCAGCGCTCTACCAATTGAGCCAATGGGCGACTCACGGCATCAGTGAAATTTCGAACCTCTTTACAATATTCTCTGTATTAAGTACAGGCAGCGACATCTGACTCAAGCAAATTGCATTACTTACAGCCCCGACTACCTACTTTGCAGTTAGGTTTTAACATCGGAACGATATCACTGTACCCACATGATTGATGGCTCAATTGGTAGAGCGCTGGTACGGATAGCCAGAGGTTGCGGGTTCGAATCCCGGCATGGGTGAAATTTTTAACCTCTAAATAGGTTTTTAAATTTGTTCCTTAGCACGGGTTAGTGCATTAAAAATAAAAATAGTGTAATCATGTGGGTACAGTGATATCGTTCCGATGTTAAAACCTAACTGCAAAGTAGGTAGTCGGGGCTGTAAGTAATGCAATTTGCTTGAGTCAGATGTCGCTGCCTGTACTTAATACAGAGAATATTGTAAAGAGGTTCGAAATTTCACTGATGCCGTGAGTCGCCCATTGGCTCAATTGGTAGAGCGCTGGTACGGATAGCCAGAGGTTGCGGGTTCGAATCCCGGCATGGGTGAAATTTTTAACCTCTAAATAGGTTTTTAAATTTGTTCCTTAGCACGGGTTAGTGCATTAAAAATAAAAATAGTGTAATCCAAGACCTGGTTTTTTTTGTCACCAGTCGGGGTTCGAATCCGGGACCTCTTGCATGGTAGGCAGATGCGCTACCGCTGCGCCAGAGGTCGTCTATAATCCAAATACCTATTTCTTTGTAATCCGTTTATTAGCTGATTACGCCACTTATGACAAGTGCTAGGGTTGGGTCAAGTCCGGCACGAAGGTCTAAAGCACTTACTGACATTAGCACACCTCATGTCAACTCACTTTGACTGCAGCTCACGGCTTGTGTCTGGCATGGCATAAGAGGTAGAGTCGATTAACATTTAAAGTATCAGATTTCGGCATCACCACATTTCACAATATTACTTCATTCGCATTCATCCAGCGTGGAATTAGAGCAGTGATCAAATTTTCTATTGTTTTTCGTACTGATGCTTACTAAACTTTAGTTGGTCACAAGCTTCTTACAGAAGTTGGTAGGTAATGGAATTTCAAAACAGGACATCGACATAATAAATATTGATTAACAGATCGGATCTCACCTGTTAACGAATGATCTCGACAAATTCTTGTCGGAATGGCTTGAGTTTTCTTCGTGGCAAAATGCCGAAAATCTTTGCAAAAATATGGCAGGCTTTTGCCTTCCAGTGGGTCACCCCTCTTAGGAAGGCTACATAAAAAAAATTGACCCGATCTTGACAAGTTAGGTTCTGCATAGGTACCCCATGCAAATAAGGCCACAAATTGTATCTTATCTTTGGTAACTGCTGTTTCTGTACCTATTTATCCGGTATACAATAAAGAATATTCTCATTTTCTTACCCCTAGGGGATACAAGCTTAAGTTTTCGTACATGTTTGTTCTGTTGTTTTTTTCCAGTGTTCAATAAAGTATATTCTTATCTTACAAACGTAGTCGATAGCACTGATGTGAACGCTAATAAGTTGCGTTGATGGCGTGAAAATAAAATGGTTTAAACGATCTAAAAGAACCGACCATCAGATATACAGAGTAATACATGACAACAATACCTGAACAACAGCATTGAGTATCCCTGAGGTGGTGCCTTCCGGTTCAGGGTAGGTAACCTCGGAGGCGAACTCGAAGCCCACTGGCAGGTACCCGGTCATGAAGAAGCTGTAGATAGAATAAAACACGGTTTATTTTCCTCAGTGATCATAAGCAGCATAGCCTGTACACGTCTCACTGCAGGGTAGGCTCATGCCTTATCTTAGAGAGTGATAATGTATACTACAGAACGCTGGCTTCACTTTGGAGGGGTTTTGGGTCTTGTAACAAAGACTTGGTTTGTTTAAGTAAGATACATTGGTGCTGAGTTACCAAGGTAATGGATAGATTATTTTTTATTGTATATAAGCTAGGGAAGCACATGGTCAAGATAAAAGTTTTATTCCACCATGACTCGGGTAGCGGGTAGCAGCATCTCGCTTTACGCGCTGAAACAAAGCAAGATGGCGCTAGCCGATATTGCGATAAAAATTTTAACTTGACTTTGTACTCCCCTAGCAGGAATTAGGTAAGTACATTTAAAACTAACTAACATAAAACATTACGACATAATAAGTAAGTAAGTGATGCAATTTGCTTAAGCCAGATGTCGCTGCCTGTACGTAATACAGAGACTAGTGTAAAGAGGTTCGAAATTTCACTGATGCCGGTGAGTCGCCCATTGGCTCAATTGGTAGAGCGCTGGCACGGATAGCCAGAGGTTGCGGGTTCGAATCCTGGCATGGGTGAAATTTTTATTATCAGTGCCTTCCACAAATGGCACAATCCAAGTAGAACTGAAGCATCAGAACTAGATGACCAACCATCCCAAACAGAAAGCAGTATATCTCTGAATCTACAAAATTCGTCAAGAAAATTGCTAAAGCAGAAAAACGTCTTTACACAACTCACCCCAAAAGAATACTGCTGAGGTACACGACGCCAATGATGCCGCAATTCAGGGTGAACGTGAAGATGACCATGCCGATGCAAGATGCTGCGTAGACCGCCAGAGTGGTTTCCTTGAACTTGTGGGTCTTGTCCAGAACCAGGCCGCAGAGGACTGAGCCCGCCATGCCGGCGACCACGATGACAAGGCCGATGCGACCAGCGTCTGCATTAGCACCCTGGAAGAGGGAAAGAAACTCATCATCATACGCCCATCGCTGTCTTCCCATTGCTGGGCCATTCTCCCAAATGCCTTCTCTCGCGGTCCTTTCCATCCCGACTCTACGAGAAGAGAATAGACTGATAAAAAATATATGAAAACATGTATATTTGACCTTTGCATCTACGTTATGAGATAGATAGATAGATAGATAGATAGATAGATAGATAGATAGATAGATAGATAGATAGAGAACACTTTATTTTACATAAAAATGGAAACTAAACAGATATTTCTTAACCTAAGAGTATGGATGGCGGCCTTATCAATCAAAGTGATCTCTTCCAGACAACCTTTGGATGGACTGGATTAATATATATTGGAGAAGGACGTAGATGTACAAATACACAAGATTGAGATGATTTATACAGCGTCCAGTCTTCACTCACACTAAATGAGTGACGGGACCATTCGGACGTTGCATTGATTGGGAAACTGTTTTTCAGTTGGAGTAGGCTTGAATTAAGAAGACAGAATTTTACTTCATCTTGTACTTTTTGCCTGAATCAGGTACAGGAAGGTATGAATTCGTATCTTTTATTTCAAGGAATACTTACTTAGATATATTTTTCTTTGGCTGTGCAATAAAGAGTTCTCTTTTTTTTACGTAGCCTCTATGTCTGTGTCCCACTGCAGGGCAAAGCCTCCCCAATTCAGTCCAGAGTTTCCTGTCCTGGGCCACCTCAGACCACTCCGCCAGATGGTTATCGAGATCATCTCTCCACCGTCTTCGAGAAGAGTTCTTTATCTATCTATTATCGAAAGCTTCTGTTGCCAGATAATCAATACTGTTTTATCAGTCTTTGCTTATTTAGAGAGCAAGTAGGTATTCAAAAGATTTAATTAAGATTGTCGTACACCTGCGAAGCTTGAAAATCAATACGACATCAGAAGTTGCCGAGAGCCAAGTAAGAAACCTAATTAGAGTGCCTTATTGAGAGTCTAGAGAGCTGCTGAAAGCTTGTGCAGCAAGTCAGTAACGCCCTCCATTTGAGTAATGAGATATCATCGTCACAATGAATGGATCCTTTTAGAAATAGTCTTTAATATTTTAAATAACTCATTATAACTATCCCGCAACGCAAGCGAAATACACCACACCAGGAATTTGGTAAACGACATAGTATGTCCACTCACCGCATAGTTAGACAAAATGACTTGGTTCAGCAGCGTCGAGATTGCGTAGAAGACCCCCACGTTGATGCCGTACGAGATGAGAAGCAGCACGTAGTTTCGGTTGGTCATAAGCTGCTTGATGGATTTCAGGAAGTTGGAGTCGAGGCTGGAGCCTAGGTCTGCAGCAGCAGACGGTGGCGTCGCCGGCGCGGCTTTGAAGACTGGAAATAGTTTAGAGGGGGCATAGTTAAAGTGAGCGATGCAATTCGACGATAAGAGAGATAAAATTATAATTTAAAGAAAAGGTTACTCGTAGTAGAGCTGTAAAATTAAGAAAAATATCACGTTGATGGTCACTGGCAAATCATTGTCAGTCTCTATCCCAAGTATTCTGAGGTCTATGCCAAAAGTAAAAAAAAACTATACAAACGACAAAATTAAAGCATACCCGGCAGATCCTGCAAGGAGGTTAGTTTCTGAACTGAGAATTTCGCTAAGTAAATAGTTAACCCGTGACCCGTGTAATACAGACCCGTACACTAGCAGTGAGGTCATACAAGGGTTGAAATCGAAATAGATAACTATAGTGCTCTCTCTCTTCGAATTTCTCAGAAACGAGCGTCACAGAACGTTAAGTATTTACTTCGTGAACTTCTCAATTCACAAACCGGCCCATAAACTTACACAGCAATATCAGCACGAAGAGCACGCTAGTGAACCCAGCGACGATGTAGAACATGATCTGGAAGTCTGCAGCTATTTCCTCGATGGTGCCCGAGGCTCGCACCAGCATCGGCGGCAGGACAAAACCCAGGGCCACGCCAAGCTGAGGAAAAGGGAAGAGTAAAGTGTTAGGCCTTAAGTCAATCTACTTTTCCTCGTCAAAGGCTCTGCAGAGGTATAGAAACAGAACATAATTGTTAGGGTTTCGTACCCACAGAGTCGATATCAACCCTGTATGGCCTCTCTGGTGGGGCACGGGTCTCTTCCTGCATCGCAGGAAGGTAAGGCCGTACTCCACTACGGGGGTCAAGTCCGGGTTGGTGGAGGATTGTAAGACAGTGGCGGGCCTTACAGTCAGAAGTTATCAAGCCGCCCATAAGGCCTCTGTCATGGCTTACCGATTACTAAGGCTCCATTGTCAGTTTGTCTGTCTGCCACCAAGCTGTATCTCATGAACCAGGATAGCTAGACAGTTGAAATATTCATGATCATGCTGTATTTCTGTTGTCTTTATAACAACATGAATTAAGAGCAGATTAAAATAAATATTTAAGTGGCATTTATCCGTGTGGCATTTAAAAATCACGTTTGATTTATGGAAGCCCATAAAACAAACGTAATTTTGTTTTATATAAGTAGCATTAAAAAGTTAAAATTACTTTGCTGAATTCCGCCAAAAATCCCACAAGCACCATGCAGCTAGTTAATGCACCGCCCTCCCTCCCACTTTTTCAAGCAGAAGCAAGACACGAACACACCACCACCAACACCAATACTTGTGTGAGAAAACACGCGACGCGTTTCGCCTCTAACACGAGGCATCCTCAGGCTCCCAAATGCAAGTGACCGTCTCCGCAAAAACGCTCCGTATTTATAGGCTAGGCCGCCCCTCCCCCCGATGACGCAATGTAACCGTTAAACTGGTGACCGTTAAACCGTTTCAACCGCCTATGGGCTATTGTTGTTTTGTGCAAATATATCGATTAATGGGGAAATAGAGGAGCTGCCCACCTGTTCATTCAGCATTGTAAACAACCTATCCCTAGATAATTTGGAAATTTCCAGCTGTTCAAGTATAGACAATCTCAACCCCTTACTGCAGGTGTGTAGAATTTCCAAATTATGGTTATTATTAAGTACATGACCCGTATCCAAAAGGTGTTTGGCAAAATGAGATTTATCCGGATGATTGTTTCGGAAAGCTGCCACATGCTCCCTATACCGAGTTATAAAACTCCTACCGGTCTGGCCAATATACACTCCGTTACATTCCGGACAAGCAACTCTATACACCCCAGACCGCTGGAATCTATCCACCCTCTCTTTTTGATTGCACAGATTTCTAGCCAAAGAGTTGCTCGTCCTGAACGCAACCCGTATCCCAGATCTTTTTAACGTCCGGTGGATTTTTTCAGAAATCGGACCTACATAGGTAATACTTGACTTCATTTTTTGAGGCCTTTCAGGTGGCACTGCGTATAAAAGTCTACTAACCATACCGTTCCGCTTCCTGACCACCAGCCTATGAATCATTCGCCTGCTATATCCGTTTGCAACTGCTATTTGATAGATGGTATTTAGTTCCTTGTTGTAATTAGCAGAAGACATTGGCACAGTTAGCAAACGGTGAATATAGCAATGGAATGCTGCCATTTTGTGTTGCCACGGATGACAAGACGTTATTGGGATAACAGTGTCAGTCTGTGTTGGCTTTCGGTAAATCTCAAACTCATGCTTGTTACCCACCCTAGTTATTTTTAGATCTAGGAAATTAAGCGATTCGTTCTGTTCTTTCTCTAGTTTGAAATTGATTTTAGGGTGTTTTGTGTTCAAGGTATTGACAAATGAGTCTAGTTGTCTAAATGTACCTGTCCAGCATATAATGATGTCATCTACATACCGGTAATAATAAAGTATGTTTCTCTTCCCAGCAATGGTGAACCCATTGCTAAGCCTTCCTTTTTTTGAGTCCTTTGCTAGCAGATATTTTCATGGATAATTTTGAACGTAATCATATAGTTGGGAAGAGAAACATACTTTATTATTACCGGTATGTAGATGACATCATTATATGCTGGACAGGTACATTTAGACAACTAGACTCATTTGTCAATACCTTGAACACAAAACACCCTAAAATCAATTTCAAACTAGAGAAAGAACAGAACGAATCGCTTAATTTCCTAGATCTAAAAATAACTAGGGTGGGTAACAAGCATGAGTTTGAGATTTACCGAAAGCCAACACAGACTGACACTGTTATCCCAATAACGTCTTGTCATCCGTGGCAACACAAAATGGCAGCATTCCATTGCTATATTCACCGTTTGCTAACTGTGCCAATGTCTTCTGCTAATTACAACAAGGAACTAAATACCATCTATCAAATAGCAGTTGCAAACGGATATAGCAGGCGAATGATTCATAGGCTGGTGGTCAGGAAGCGGAACGGTATGGTTAGTAGACTTTTATACGCAGTGCCACCTGAAAGGCCTCAAAAAATGAAGTCAAGTATTACCTATGTAGGTCCGATTTCTGAAAAAATCCACCGGACGTTAAAAAGATCTGGGATACGGGTTGCGTTCAGGACGAGCAACTCTTTGGCTAGAAATCTGTGCAATCAAAAAGAGAGGGTGGATAGATTCCAGCGGTCTGGGGTGTATAGAGTTGCTTGTCCGGAATGTAACGGAGTGTATATTGGCCAGACCGGTAGGAGTTTTATAACTCGGTATAGGGAGCATGTGGCAGCTTTCCGAAACAATCATCCGGATAAATCTCATTTTGCCAAACACCTTTTGGATACGGGTCATGTACTTAATAATAACCATAATTTGGAAATTCTACACACCTGCAGTAAGGGGTTGAGATTGTCTATACTTGAACAGCTGGAAATTTCCAAATTATCTAGGGATAGGTTGTTTACAATGCTGAATGAACAGGTGGGCAGCTCCTCTATTTCCCCATTAATCGATATATTTGCACAAAACAACAATAGCCCATAGGCGGTTGAAACGGTTTAACGGTCACCAGTTTAACGGTTACATTGCGTCATCGGGGGGGAGGGGCGGCCTAGCCTATAAATACGGAGCGTTTTTGCGGAGACGGTCACTTGCATTTGGGAGCCTGAGGATGCCTCGTGTTAGAGGCGAAACGCGTCGCGTGTTTTCTCACACAAGTATTGGTGTTGGTGGTGGTGTGTTCGTGTCTTGCTTCTGCTTGAAAAAGTGGGAGGGAGGGCGGTGCATTAACTAGCTGCATGGTGCTTGTGGGATTTTTGGCGGAATTCAGCAAAGTAATTTTAACTTTTTAATGCTAATATGGATTTCCGCAAAGTAACGCCTGATTCTATACAAAATTTATATAAGTAACTAATGGGCTTACTTTTGACCTCTACCTAGCCCGAGGCTTAAGATAAGGTCTAGGATGAACCGAGTTTGCTCAGAAGAAGCCTGTTCACACGCATTTTAAAGAGTTTCAGGTTTTAAGTGTTCAGCAAAACGGACGGCCGCTTTTTGATATTATCATTGTCATTATCGTTAGTTATCGATACTATAACGGCAAAAAATAGACGCTTGAAATCCTCAAATGTTGTATCCCTTCTTCCACGAGACCCACACGCACTTGGCTGTTTTTCTAGATAGGGCATGTTGAGCTCAAAACGTTAACTTCAGGTCTACCTCTACTAACTGAAATATTATATAATATGGCTGACACCTAGGCTATTAGTTCTAGCGTACCAACGATAACTCTCGCTGTAGAGAGGATTTATTAGCTTTGCACCGCTGCAGAGTATCGCTTAATTCCACCGCTAACGGCTAGGCGGGGGATTAAACTGTTAATGAAAGCTTTTATGCGTATCCTATGTATGTAGACAGATAGATAGAGAACACTTTATTGCACAGCCAGAAAAATGTTTATAGCTGGTTTGGGCGGAGGTACATTATTATCATCACATCATATTACACTAATATTATAAAGGCGAAAGTTTGCGAGTGTGTATGTTTGTTACTTCTTCACGTCTAAACTGTTGGAGCGATTTTAGTACAATTTGATGGAGTTGGCTGACACCCTGGATTAACACATTGGCTACGTTTCACTGCGGCAAAATATCTAATTCCCATGGTAAAATCGATAAACCGCGGGTAACACCGCGGGGCATAGCAAGCATTATGTATAAGTATGCATGTATGTGTGTATGTCACAGGATGTGACCCGTCCCCCAGAAGTGGGGACATACAAAGGGTTGATATCATAATATTATAAGTAGAAATTGATGCAAGAAATAAGGTCGCCAATTGCACTGAATGTTTGTAAATATTTGGGTTTTTGGTGGTGTACAACAAAGAATATTCTTTGCTTATCTTGTCTTAGAATCGACTACAAATTGACCTTTTAAATGCGTACACTCTATTTGGTCACGTTACGGGTGACTTTGCAACAAAAATGTACAGTTGATTGCACTTGATTATCATCATTAGGGTAACTGTTGCGATTGATGCATAATTGGATCAAATCAAAGTACAACATGAAACCAGAGTGCTTAGTGCGAGTTTTTTAACTGCTCGAACGCGTTAACGTAAACTCATATTTCTATGGCATCGAGGAAGCGCCACCTAGCGACAAGTATGGAAATTAAAATTGCTGAGTACGAGTTGTAATGGTTTACGTTGAGAAGTGAACACGTTTACCAGCCAAAACACGAATAACAGCGAGTGCGAGTTGTACTGTGAGAGCGTTTTGCCAGTTCGAACGGTTAACTTACTCATACTCACTACTCAATGCTCGATTAACGCGGTAGTAAAGTTATTCGATTGGATCTGTCAAACTCGCACTAAGCACTCAGATCTGTCAATCTATTTCGGAAAGGGTTAATTAACGAAGGGAAATCGTACCCAAAACAGTCGTTATTGCATGAATAAATGTTGAAGAAGTGAAAGACGATTGAAAGGATCGTGGCAAGTTCTAGATTGGCAAGGGGTTTTTAAATGGGGAAGATAAAAAGCATGGGCGAAACGGGGGTGCTTGCATGCAGCTGCTAATAAAATGTTGAAAAAGTAAAAGAGATTTGTCAGGATCGTGGCTAGTGGCAAACCCCGGTCTTTGCTACCCCTCCGAAATACAGGCGTGAATTTATGCATGTATGTACCTGCTCTATACGCAGCAAAAGAATGCGAGAAGATTCCGATCATTCAAAGAATCAAAAGCTATGTCGAATCACTATGATTACGATGTAGGTACCTAGAACAAAGAATCTGTTTCAATGCTATTTAGTTTTAAAATAGGAGGAAACGTTTTATGTTGAATGATGATTTCCATGACGTTCGTGACACTGCAAATTGCACAGTAAATTGAGCAAAAAGCGGCATTTACTTGGTATTCGGCTTCAGTACAGACCACGTACGCCCGACGTTAGTTTAGCCATATTGCGATACAACAGATTGCTTAGTGCGAGTTTTTTAACTACTCGATCGCGTTAACGTAAACTCATATTTCTATGGCATCGAGGAAGCGCCACCTAGCGACAAGTATGGAAATTAAAATTGCTGAGTGCGAGTTGTAATGGTTTACGTTGAGAAGTGAACACGTTTACCAGACAAAACACGAATAAACGCGAGTGCGAGTGATACTGTGATAGCGTTTTGCCAGTTCGAACGGTTAACTTACTCATACTCACTACTCAATGCTCGATTAACGCGGTAGTAAAGTTATTCGATTCGATCTGTCAAACTCGCACTAAGCACTCTGAGCGCGTTTATAGAGCGCGCGTTTTTACTCCAACAAAACATAACATAATCATCGACGGCAGCCGGCACCCAACTGCTTAACATGCCTTGTGAAGCACAGTAGCGTTCGGAAAAATGCCACTAGCGGTAGTCACGGGACGGTCACCCATCCCAACGGACCGCGCCCATTGTTGCTTAACTCAAGTAATTGATTCCAATCGCTAGGGTCGACTAGGCCACGAGCGCTTCCTATCACTCCTATCACAATGATATCATAAGCATGGAAATACACCCAGACTCAGGCCATTTGTACAAATGTACAGCGACATCTAGTGGGAATCGAATCCACTAACTCCGTGACGGTAATTAGACGCGATGCGGCTACACCAACGAAGCAGTCAATTATTAGCTAAGTAAACCTCTGCAGGTCTGCCATTTTGAGATAAGGGCTCGCCGGGAGAATTTGAGCCAATAAAATAATTTTACGAGGGCCCCTGTGGTTCGCCCAATGCCTTAGTAGGGTTACCAGTTGTCCAAAATTGGCAAGGACTTTTAAAAAGAATGTGCCTTTTTGCTCAACGGGAATTAGAGCTTTTGTACTAAATCCACTTTATTGTACCATTTTTTTAACGTAAGTGCAATGTACCAAAGTGCAATATCACATCACACTTCACACTATCACACTAATATTATAAAGACGAAAGTTTGTGAGTGTGTATGTTTGTTTCTTCTTCACTTCTAAACGTCTGTAGCGATTTTAATAAAATTTGGTATGGGGTAAGCTGACACCCTGAATTAGGGATGCAAAGTTTTTTTTATGATCGGATTTTATTTTATATTCTGAGAGTAGACGTAATTTTAAGAAACTAATTTATTTTTTTTCGTGATTAATCGAGTTTATCATTGTTATTGAATTAAAATGAATATTATTCGGCGTGACGTCATATGTTACATACTATGTGTGTAGGTAGAGTTCGCGATTGGATTTGTCTGTGGTTTAGTGTAAAAAGACCGTACTCTATCTACGAAAAAGACAGATGTTTGACAGATGAAGTTGACAGGCCATTGGTAGTTTTTCCACAGAATAACTACTCCCACAGACGATTTAACATTGTGACGTCATCATAGAGGTCATATGAAGGGCATTTAAATACATCTTTTATGATAAAAATCTCTTACATTAAAAATACTGTAGTTTGGATGCTAAGCTCGAAATTGTTTTCGATTCAGGCAGTTCACTTTTTTTTTTGCATCCCGAATTACCAAATAGGGTACCTACATTTTACTACAGGAAAATATCATTTTATCATGGGAAAATCGATAAACCGCGGGTAACAACGCGGGGCACAGCAAGTTGATAAATAAATGAAAGTTTAAACTTAATAAAATACGATAGAGGTGGCGGCCTTTCTACAAAAAAGAATTTATTTCAGGCAACCAATGACGGAAAAAATGGAAGGATGTGAAAGTCGGGTAGCCAGTGCAACCAATAAGTAAATGTTATAATTTTAGCATTCTGGTTTCAGTTTCCAAACTTCGGTACGTACGTTTGTAGAAAAACCAGTACGTTTTCAATCAGTAATGGATAAAATGTATTCGCAATGGATATGAAATAAATTGAAAAGGTTTTATTCAAAGAAGCGCAGAAACTGCGGCTTAATGAAAGTTACAATTCAAACTAGGTGTCCATTTCAAAATCTAAATAATTTTGGAGAAAAAATGGACAAAAAAACACTCCAAACTTAGTCTTTTCAAAGTCCTTAATTAAAAGAGTTTAAGTTTGAGCTCAATTGGTAGAGCGCTGGCACGGATAGCCAGAGGTTGCGGGTTCGAATCCCGGCATGGGTGAAATTTTTAGCCTCTAAATAGCTTTTTAAATTTGTCCTTAGCACGGGTTAGTGCATTAAAAATAAAAATAGTATAAAAGAGTTTACATAATTATATTAAAAGAGAACTCATGCATTAGGTATACTGGTTTTAATTTCAGACATCATTGTCATCTAAATAATGCTTTATATTATAGTAGCCCTTTTGGCACTAAGTGTGGGTACTTAACACATTTTTTGAACCGCGTTTTAGGCAAGCTTAATATATCTTCAGGGATTTTATTATAGAAGAAGATCTGGACTAGGTATGTATCCACATTATGTAAGAAAAGGATCTGGTCCAGGTACTCTTCACGCCCCTATTCCCTATAAATTGTTTTGCACTTCATTTATTCACTAGCTGATCCCGCAAACGTTGATTTACCCTATAAATTTGCCGCCGTACTTATTTAGTAAACAAACAAAAAATTTCGTACAAATCAGCGAAGTAATTTTGGAGGAGTTCGATAACAAACTCCGTGACACGAGATTATTTATTATATATTAGATATAATACGGAGATACCACAATTGGAGCCAGTTGGACATGTCCGTAAATCTTGGTTTAAAACATTTTAAACCGGATTCTCAGTAATATCTAGATTAAAAGAACTGCGCAAGCGGCTCTTAGACGTAATACATATATATGCGTCTTATTCAAAACTTAGATTAAAAAAAATAGAACATAAAAAGAAATCGCTGTGAGTATTATAAGTACCTACACGAAGAAAGGCCGACACGAAGTTTTGTGTCTAATAACTTTAATATTTTAAAAACCTAGTTAGAGGCTAAAAATTCCACCCATGCCGGGATTCGAACCCGCGACCTCTGGCTATCCGTGCCAGCGCTCTTTCCAACTGAGCTAATGGACGACTCACCTGCATCAGTGAAATTTCGAACCTCTTTACATTATTTTCTGTGTTACGTACAATTGTCCTTAGCACGGGTTAGTGCATTAAAACTAAAAATAGTATAACTTTAATATTTTTTTGATAAATGCAGCTTTTTGTCAGGATCTTTTAAATTTCGAAATGCTAACATTATCACTAACTTTTAAATTAGTACTAGCTGACTCCGCAAATGTTGCTTCGCCAAATTAGCCTTGGTATGACCTGACCATAGACCTACCAAATAAACACAAAAAAATCATAAAAATGGATGCAGCCATTTAGGAAGACTAACACTGACTTTGACTTCTTTGAGTATGTAGGTTCTCGTTATATAAATACTACATATATTATATTATTTTATACTGATACCTACCTCCCCCGAATCGCTCGCAGTCCCAGCTGCCCGAGTGATCTTCGAACGATCAACTCAGGCCGTGTTCAGTGCATGGATGGGTAAACGGTCTATGACTAACGCTAGTGGCATTTTTCCGAGCGGTTCTGTGCTTTGTAAGGCACGTTAAGCAGTTGATGCCGGCTGCCGTCGATAGATGGCAGACGTTAAGTCAGAGGCTTTAGGGCGCCTTGATAACTTCTGACAGTAAGACCAGCCACTAGTCTTGCAAGCCTCTACCAATCCGGACTTGGCCCCCGTATGGCCTATACCTTCCTACCTTCCTCACGGGAAGAGACCCGTGCCCCTCGGCGGGGACATTTGGGTTGATGATGACTACCTCCCCCACCTACCCTACCTACCCCTCTGGGACGCAAGCATGAGTTTATGTGATTACATTACACTAAATTCAGTTTCTCTCCTCGGACAGGGAGTCCCTAGCGACGGCCGTGACCCGTGAGATAGTGAGCTCATATGATTATATTCTAAGAAATTTTTATTGAAGGGCTTCCCGAGTAAGCAAAAAACTGGAGAGCAAGTAACGTTAAGAGCCAGTACACGCTTCTGGGATGTCTTTTGAGTTCCACCATTTCATTATTGCGTTCATTCAAACTTCTCATTGAATATTGTGTGTTATAATTATAAAACTGGTAGGTAACACTAGCGTCTCAATATTTCTAATTATAGTAGTGTGAATGTTACGTAGTTAGTTTAATAAGGTGTCATTTTGCATAATTGTCTTGATGCAAATGTTTTTAGTGTTAATTTCACACAAAAGTTTATAAAGCATTTATAAATAAATAAAGCATTTATAAGTATTTATAAATAAAGCATTATCTTATCTTTTATCAATTTGAACAAGCGAGTATTTTCTGTCAACTATTTTCTTTTACGTATCGTGTCAAAACGTTTTAATGGATCCGGCTTCTAAAGATTATGAACCACTTATGTTGGTTATATATGAGCGGTGGTAGCGAAGCGGTAGAACACCGGCTTCTCAATCGTGAGGTCGTGGGTTCGAATCCCGGCATGTACCAATGACTTTGTTTTCTCAGTCAAGTACATTTGTAAAGTTATAGTAGCAATACCACTCGCTAACTGTGAAGGAAAACATCGTGAGGAAACCCTAGTGTCTGAAGTGTTAACATCATACCTCAGTGATTTCTACGCACAATGGCTCAACGAGGGAGAGCGAAAATCTCAGGTCTGGCTAATCAAAAAAAAGTTATTTTGGTTATTTCCAGGCAATTAAAGTCTAATTTACTTAATGGGTATAAGAATTTAGCTCGGTTGGGCTGACGATGATGACAATGATCGACTTAACCGTTTAAATATTCGTCTTTAAATATTTAGGTAGTCTTGAAATCAAAAAGTCCCAAATTAAACAGTACAGCAGAAAAAAGAGAGAAACGTCATTATTAGCGGCCTTAGTCATAAAAGTGGATTCCTTTAAAGCACTCCTAAGGCCCACTTGCGTCAGCCCGGGTTAGCTCATTTAACTCGAGTTAGGTTAAATCGATAATTTTGCATGCAAAATTATCGGTTTTCATTTAACTCGAGTTAGGTTAAATCGATAATTTTGCATGCAAAATGATCGATTTAACCGGTTAACTTGATTTAACCACTTGCGTCAGCCCGGGTTAGCTCATTTCACTCGAGTTAGGTTAAATCGACAATTCTGCATGCAAAATTATCGGTTTTACCGGTTAACTCGAGTTAAATGAGCTAATCCGGGGTGACGCAAGTGGGCCTTAGAGTGTCAGTCTTATTTCGAGAGTATTCTGCCAGAACCGAATAAGTACAAAATTAAAAAAAAATTGTTTCTAATGTAGACACGCTCAGTTTTCTCATCTGTATCAGTGGAAATGCTTTTAATGCGGTTTTTTTCTCTTTGTACAGCACCTATCTTACATTTTTTCGGAATCATGCCTTTATAAATTTTACAATGACACGATTCCTCTAAAGGACTAAATTACAGTAGGTAATATTCTTTACTTCATACCATACATTTTGAGAGTATGTTACATTACATTAATCATTTAACAACCTCCTAAAATTCTACAATTGTACATTGACATTCAACAATCAGAAGTAAAATTTATGATTATTTATTTAAAAAGCACCCACTCAATACGAATACTTGTAGTTATAAGTATTTTTATAGCCCGTACGGGCAACAGTTTAGGAACCACTGGTTTACACTGATTCGTTTTCTATCAATGAGCAGTCTGTGCCCAGCATCAAAGGGTTTTCGATAATTCAGGATCAAAACGCAGAGTCAGCAGAAAGTCCTGTAACGGGCAGTTGTGTCGCTAGTTGGATGGGCTTTGGTCGAGATTACGTCAGACCTTGGACCTAATTGCCTGTTAAATCTCTGTGAATAGACAAAGCCTTGAGGCCTTAATCTCAGAAGATTGGAACCCAGCGGCAACTGCGCGGACAGTTTCCTAGACTAGGGAGTTGGGAAAGATTACCCATACAATTTGCTTAATATCTTCTCTATATAGCTCTACAAATACCTCTACACTTTAAATTGCCAATCCGCGTGGGGACGCGTGATAGGTAGTAATTAAACCCACACTCTCTGAGAGAAGGCCAACGCATTGATATGTTTATAGATTATATTCCTTTGTTTTTAATGCACAAACCCGTGCTAAGGACAATTTTAAAAACCTATTTAGAGGCTAAAAAATCCACCCATGCCGTGATTCGAATCCGCGACATCTGGCTATCCGTGTCCTGAGCTAATGGGCGACTCACCGTCATCAGTGAAATTTCGAACCACTTAACAATACTCTCTGTATTACGTACAGGCAGCGACACTTTGCAATTACATTTTTAGACTCTAACTAGGTTTAAAAACCTATTTAGAGGCTTAAAATTTCACCCATGCCGGGATTCGAACCCGCAACCTCTGGCTATCCGTGCCAGCGCTCTACCAATCGAGCCAATGGGCGACTCACGGCATCAGTGAAATTTCGAACCTCTTTACACTATTCTCTGTATTTCGTACAGGCAGCGACATCTGACTTAAGCAAATTGCATTACTTATAGCCCCGACTACCTACTTTGCAGTTAGGTTTAACATCGGAACGATATCACTGTACCTACATGATTATACTATTTTTATTTTAATGCACTAACCCGTGCTAAGGAACAAATTTAAAAACCTATTTAGAGGCTTAAAATTTCACCCATGCCGGGATCCAAACCCGCAACCTCTGGCTATCCGTGCCAGCGCTCTACCAATCGAGCCAATGGGCGACTCACGGCATCAGTGAAATTTCTAAATAGCCTCTAAATAGGTTTTTAAATTTGTTCCTTAGCACGGGTTAGTGCATTAAAATAAAAATAGTCTAACTAGGTTTTTAAAATGTTTATAGGTTACATAAAAAATCTTTACAATCTAGATTAAAAACACAGGTTTTACCATGTAAAAATGTTCTCTAGAGCAATATGTTGTATTTGTACATGAGGACGACTATTATTATTATTAAATTCTTTATTGCACAAACACAATTCCTATGTGGTACAAAGACGTACAATATCGACATGCCTGCAAGGTATGTCTATTCGTTCGATCATTTAAGAACTTTTCCTCTTGAACCCTATGTAGCCAGTTGAAATTTTCACAGAATAAGTGTTGACTATTGAACTATGATTTCGGAATTTTATCATTATAGGCTGTGATGTATTATTAAGTTTAAGATGATTAGAGAAAAGATAATTAGGGTGTAGTTTTTTTCTCGCTGCCTTTTTCTCCACACAAATGCGCCCTTAGGCCGCGCCTAACATAGTACATTGACAGTCAGTAAACAGAAAGTAAAGTTTTTACTTTGAAATAAATTAGATATCAACCCTTGTGTCCCCAGTGGTGGAGGATTATAAGACAGTGGCTGGTCTTACTGTCAGAAGGCCGCCCATGAGGCCCAGACATGGCTTAACGACTGCCAATACATGACAGCCGGCACCAACGGCTTAGTGTGCCTTGCGAAGCTCGGAAGCGCTTTGCAAAAATGCCACTAGCGGTAGTCACGGTCACCCATCTCACACCTGACTGCGCCTATTGTTACTTATCGCAAGTGATTGTTTCCAATCACTCGGTTCGATTAGGCCACGAGCGCTTCACTAGGCCACGAGCGCATAAATAAATTATTAAATTTCTGATCCTTATATGGCGATTCTGAAATTTCTGTGGCGGATTCGTCAACAAATTATTAAAAATAAAACCATGATAAACATAAAAACTTGATTCCTTTAGCACTCCATAAGCGACGTAAAACGAGTCTGTGGTAGAGAATGTACAAGGAAAGAATTTGCCACAAACTGTGCTGCGCTAAAGGAGTGTGTTGTGTAAGGCAATCGTGTTTGATACATGCGACCGTAAAGAAATATGTATCTTAAATTATTTCATAAGATTTCTTTTGACATTTTTTTTGTTTTATCGTAAATATTATGTACCTAACATATAAGTGTCAAACTTGGCGTGAACATGGTGTAGTCCCTATATTATGCCTTTGCATCTACGTAATGAGATGATTTATAAAGTGCCCAATGCATCTTCACTACGTGGCTGAAGGGACCACTTGAACGCTGCAGTGTCTGGGACATTTTTTAGATGGTATAGGCTTGCCCAGCACCTATACCTTCCTAACACCTTAGACGGCCTAGCCCATAGGAAAGACTAGTCAAGTCGATACGTGTAGAGCCAAAAAATCTCATAGAGTAACAACATAATAAAACCAGTCAAGTATGTAGTTATATATTAATCGCGATTATTTATTAGGTAAAACGTAATTACCCTATTTACAGACGTTTTGGCAGCGTTATACCTGTCGTGGTCACGGGCAGACGATCGACGGTATCATCAAAAATCGTTCGGGAAACAATTGAAATTAAAAAAACACAAGAATTTCAACCAAACCTAATGAAATTAAATACTCGTGATTAGACCCATTTAATATACGTGTATAACTACGTATAAGTATCGCGAATCATTAAGAAATACTACAGTCAAATATGATTAGAACTCCTGCTAAGGGTAAATAAAAAAAAATCTTAAACGGTCCAACATTTTATTAGTATAAGCAATGAAGAATTAAACACATATTTGCTCAATTCTGTTGCGTTTTGACTTTGAAAATTAACAAAGGTTTCTTTTGTCAGATCTTTAGAGATCGTTGGAGATAACTATTACAGACAAGATAGATATTCTTTATTGTATGTACACGAGAAATATACCAGGAATATTAGTATGAAGGTGCGCGAGTTCGACTCACGCTCGAGAGGAAAACTGAGTGTCTGAGTTGTTCAACTACCTCAGCGGTTGAAAGTGCCAATCCGCGGGCACGGATGGCAAAAAGCCCATACTTACTCTCTTTTCCTGAGATAAGGCATGTGCCCTGCAGTGGCTACATGGTTACATAAAAAAACGCTCCACCACAGACCTTACCCAAGAGTTGAAAGTGTGCGTTCATTGCTTGTTTCTTGGTACACAAATAGCCGCAATAATATTATCTGACTGTCTATAAAGGCAATGCATTATTTATTTATCATCCCGGGTCTCAGGACTATCACCGACCCCACTGTCCATTTACACTTAACAATTTACGACGCGGACTCACAAGCAAATTGATAGTGATAGCGTGTAGTCATATAGGGTTATTTGAAAACAGACCCGAAACCCTGTAACTACCGAAAACATTTTTAAGAGGGCGTCTTATACAATCACAAACTATACAAACGTAGAACCAAATAGTTTTTAAGCATCGTGAAAAGTATCTGTGACGTGCAATATGCGAACTTATGTACTTACGGGGTACAGGATATTTTTATACGGGATATTTTGTTTAAAAAATTTTTTGACAATCTTTTCTTGGCAATAGTTGATTTTTACTAGAAACACTTAAGATACTCGATAGGAAGCGCTCGTGGCCTAGTCGAACCTAGTGATTGGAATCAATCACTTGAGTTAAGCAACAGCCGGCGCGGCCAAGTGCAGGATGGGTGACCGTCCCGTGACTACTGCTAATGGCATTTTTTTGGAGCGCTTTCGTGTTGCTCAAGGCTCGTTTAGCCGTTAGTGCTGGCTGTCATGCAATGGCAGTCATTAAGCTATGTCAGTGGCCATACGGGCGGCTTGATAACTTCTGATAGTAAGACCCGCCACAATCTTACAATCCTCCACCAACCCGGTCGCGGTGGTGGAGTATGGCCTAACCTTCCTGCGATGCAGGAGGAGACCCGTGCCCCAGCAGTGGGCCCATACAAAGGGTTGATATCACTGTCAAACTCTCTCTCAGAGAGGTGTCCTGCAGTGGAACCTTTACAGAATATAATTACAGGAATGGCGCAATAAATAAAGCACTAAAATAAATATAAATAATAGGAACAAGGAGGTAAGCATTTTTTTTTATTCCATCTCAAGACTGGGCGCGATCAAATTTGTGTAAAAAAAACTATTGGGTAGCATTCCAATTTATGGAGAGGATGTAGGAAGAAAGATTGAAGAAACGAATACCATATATATTGCGAATGCGAGTGAAAGGGCTGGTAAGGGACGTCCTAGGCGGACAAACATGGACCAAATAGGAGATATTGTATTAGCAAAGGAAAAGATAAAAAGTACCCGAAACCGGCGTGCGTGCATGCAACGACTTATGAATGTTGATGAAGCGAAGGTGATCTGTCAGGATGGTGGCAAGTGGCAGTCCCTGGTCTCTGCCTACCCGTCTGGGATACAGGCGTGAGGTTATGTTATGATCCAATTTATCGACAAGCTACCAAGCTTTTCTATGATTTTCAATTAGACGTAATAGGGGTATCACGTCTCTTTAGATACTCGACATCCCTGGCTGTCTAGCCGTCACACTGAATAGTGCAAAGCGTGATATTTCACTGGCGTACACGGGTATCCCGATTTAGATCGATGCAATGCCGAGTGGCACCTGTCATGTTTATGTTTCCAGCGCAGACCCCTCTCTAGGCCTCGTGGCAATTGAATAATCACAGTGGATTACGGCTGTATCTATGTTGTAGAAGAAATAATCTACTGTTGTAGATTATTTCATTTAGGGCTGATTTTTCAATAGTCAGATAACTTTTATCTGAAAAATAAAGACGGCGGTTTGACAGCTTATGTATGAAAATTATGTCAAACCGCCATTTTTATTCCTCAGATAAAAGTTATCTGACTATTTAAAAATCAGCCCTTCATCGTTTATTGCAACCATAACTTTACAAGGTGTTTTATAAGTACCACTATGGACCCCGTAGGGAATAGTAACATTTTAAATACTATTTAAAGTTCATTTACATGGTTCTATATGGGGTGGATTTTTGAGACGGGTCAGTAAGGGCAGGTACATTAATCGTTACAGTTACAGGAAAACATACCTGGAAGACCATCCCTAACTTTTTAAGATATTACGAACTGCATTCACAGATTTTAGAGAAAGTGTACAGTAAGCGAAAAAAATTATGAAACATTTTTTTTTTTTGCTAATCGATCCTATTTTGTGTGGGGATCAAAAGACTCTATGGGACCATTTAAGGTTTGAGTACTAGAAATGACAGAAATAGCCAAAAAATATTTTCATAACATACCGTAGTAAACAAACATGACATGAGCGCAAATCTGCCACTTGCAATGCTACTAGATACCATTTAAAAATATTGTAGTAGCTTAACTAACGTAACTTGGAAGTTCGTAACGTTGCACTTGCACGTTACCGGTTTGTTGCAATGTGAATAGTCATTCACTCTTGTTCAATGACACGTAGAATGACCGCGGTGAACTCCACTGCGACCATTTAGATAGATATATAGATAGATAGATAGATAGATGGATAAAGAACACTTTATTGTACATAAAAATGTAAATTACGGAGATTTTTCGTAACCTAAGAGTACAGATGGCGGCCTTATCACCAAAAGTGATCTCTTCCAGACAACCTTTGGATGAACTGGACTAATACATTAGAGAAATCTATATAAATACACGCCTAAATAACAGTGTGAATAAATAAAATTATCAACAGATACATACAAATAATTTATATAAATGAAAATTAATATTATATATAAATACATAAATAATTAACAAAATATACACATTCAAAGGAGATAACAGAACACAACAACAGCAGAACAAAATAAAATAATAACAGTATTACAGTGTAGTAGTGAGATAGAACTTTTTACCGGATATGCAAAATATCAACGTTGGGAAATAAGGTAATTACGTTTTACCTAATAAATAATCGCGATTAGACCCGTTAAATATATTACTAAATAGGTATCTTATCTGACGGGCTACTGTCCACTGAATAAACACCTCCACACTATAGGACTGACCCACAGCCCTTTATGCCAAGGATGCCTCAAGGAAGACGAAACTCTTGCCCACGTGACCATTCACTGTGATTAAAGTGTGGTAGTGCAACGGACATCGACAGTAGGAAAGCTGGGATCCCGGGAGGCCAGCAGTAACCTGGGTGCAAAAAAAATAAAACACCACTTCCTGCACCACGAGACTTAAAAAAAAGCCATCTTTATTAAAAAAAAAAGCAAGAAAGTGGAAAAAAAAAACAACTAACACTAGCTGTAACAATTACATTAGGAATTACATTACCTACAAGAACGTGTGTGTACGATACCACCTGTACTAAAGATTTGTAAGCAACTGTACAATTGGAGTATGGAGAGAAAGGGACAATCAAATTAACAAGCAAAACAAAAGGCACGGACCCCGCGTCTGTGGAAACAATATGTATTAAAAAAAAAACCTGGGTGCACTGCTGGCTTTCTAGAAAGAGATTGGCTGGCTGGAGTGACCTGTTAGCCCTGGATAGTTATACCCGATAGTTATACCCAGTTTACCCGAGACCACGGTGTTACGTTTACCTAATAAATAATCGCGATTCGACCCGTTTAATATACAGGGTGTCTCATTCAAATCGGTCAGTATGGGAAAGTCTGAAACTATAAGACATACGAAGATCTGTTCTGAGGAACCATGTCACCGATTTTAATAACAAGAAAAACTGCATTCATACATTTTAAAAAACATCTGTACTCCGTTCGGGAATCGAACCCGGTGGTTTTGAAAAAAAAACCTACACTATTTCTATTTAGATATCGATTGTGTAGGTCTGAAGCAGTAAATGTCTGTATGAAACATGATGTCTAAAATGAATAAAATGCATTGTTTTCACATACTTTAATTTATTTTAGTAGGTGCTCGAAGTGACCGCCGCCTTTTTCAATACAATATTCAATACGTTTAGGTAACGATCTTAATCTTTAAATAAGTATCTACATACTTATTTTAAGTGGGCTTTTCAATTGATTGTTAGTGTTTGATTATTAGAACTTTTTTTTTTTTAAACAACCGGGTTCGATTCCCGAACGGAGTACAGATGTTTTTTAAAATGTATGAATGCAGTTTTTCTTGTTATTAAAATCGATGACATGGTTCCTCAGAACAGATCTTCGTATGTCTTATAGTTTCAGACTTTCCCATACTGACCGATTTGAATGAGACACCCTGTATAACTATGTATGAGTATCGCGAATCATTAAGAAATACTCTCACAGCCCTGCTACGTACTATGAGGCTAAGCGCGGAAACAACAAGACAAACTAGCTAGCTATCTATCTCATCTGTAATCTATACTGTACTCGTCCACTGTTGGACATAGGCCTTCCCCAAGGCACGCCACTTCCCGCTATTTCCTGTATCTCTAAGAGTTTATATGGTACAATAAAATAAAAAATAAACATAACTAGTTGTAAGTTAAATAGAACACATCTTATAAATAGAATTATCAGATGGGCAGCACATGGAATGCACTGAAACTGTATATAAAGAACTATTTTAAATACCTATGTTCTTAAATAAACGATACTTTACTTTAAATCTTAAAATGTGAAAATAACATCTGATGCCAAACATATAAATTAAAAAGTAAGAACGACCGCCGCTAACAGATAAACCGAACAGGTTTCCGAGAGCGGCTAGATTGTAAGAAACACTTGTTATTTTACATATTTCACAAACAAAAAAAAAGTATGAAGTCATTATACTATTTTTATTTTCAATGCACTAACCCGTGCTAAGGACAATTACGTAATACAGAGAATAGTGTAAAGAGGTTCGAAATCTCACTAATGCCGGTGAGTCGCCCATTAGCTCAGTTGGATAGAGCGCTGGCACGGATAGCCAGAGGTCGCGGGTTCGAATCCCGGCATGGGTGGAATTTTTAGCCTCTAAATAGGTTTTTAAAATATGAAGTCTGTAGAAGGAAAACGATAAAAGTGGCTAAGGTTAAAGCAGGTTTCTAATTTAGCGGTTGAGGAGTGCATTGCCGTTTGTGGGAAATAAATGAATTGAATGATTCGCGTAGCAAGTATCCAAATGCCTACCAGCCACGTTCGTAGAAGTAGTTGCACGCCGACCTTCTCACGTCACGTTACATGCGTAGCATTATTGTGGTTCTGACTTGACAGTTTCTTTGCTATCTCGACGTTTTCCTTATAAAATAACCCTCTTAGCTTTAGCAGTCGGGTAAAAAAAGTTCGTATAGACGAAATCCTCCTTCGCAGATCGTGATAAGAATTTTTTGCACCCTGTATATCATTGTTGAAACAGGTTTCAGTCTTTGCAATACTTTGCATGTATGATAAATTCTTTGATACTTTTTTTAATCTTATAATTTTTATTACTATCGATTTGGCAGCTTTTCCAAATTCGTTTTCTTATTTTGTAGGTATGCAGTTAGTTCAATAATATTTCTCTGATCTTTTAAGGCGCTTAGGGGCGCTAACTAGCGCCACCAATGGAATAAAAATCATAATTTGTTTTAAAATACGTTTTCATCTAAAAGTGAACGTGAAAAATCTTACCAATTTTAGAGGTTAAAAATTCCACTCATTGCCGGGATTCGAACCCGCGACCTGTGGCTATCCGTGCCATCGCTCTTCCAACTGAGGTAATTGGCGACTCACCGGCATCAGTGAAATTTCGAGCCTCTTTACAATATTCTCTGTATTACGCACAGGCAAATGTCCTTAGCACGGGTTAGTGCATCAAAAAGAATAAAATCTTACCAATGTTTCAATGTTGTTGTTTACGTTTTAAAAGAACGTATTATTAAAAAGTTATGGTTTATTCCATTGGTAGCGCTAGTTAACGCCCCTAAGCGCCTTTAAGCAAGAATTGGACGAAACTACATAATAAGTATCATCCGGGTGCCTTCCACTACTTGTTACCTTGTAACCATCCATCATTCTTCATTTCTGTCTTTGTTCACAGCCTTGTACCTTCGTCTGGTCAGTGACAAAGATTTGACCAGCTGGACTACCCACAAGGTTATCTCATCTGGGAAGTGAAACACAATGATTTTAAATTGCAGTGTCGCTAAAAACAGACCGGAAAACGAGAAACGATTCTATGTATCTACAGTAGAGTCGTTTTGTTGCCGTGATGACTTTATAATGCTTTGCTATAGCAGTGTTTACATATGCGAATTCGGCGTGCGTATATTCAACAAATAATGACGTTGATGAAGCGAAGGTGATCTGTCAGGATTGTGACAATTGGCAGTCCTTGGTCTCTGTCCTCTTATGGGATACAGGCGTGAGTTTATGTTTCTGAGGGACTTTACAACGGCCATAGTTGCAGGCGCTGTGTAATACAGTAGCTTTCTTTAAATTACGCTTAACAGCACATAAAGTAACTGAATAAAGTACGTTGATGTAAAGGTTTAACTGTCGACTATGTTCATAAAGTTTAGTTTAGCTCGTAGGCCCCTCGCTGTCTAGGTTAAATTCAAGGATATTATTGAATAAAACTGTATAAACTGAAAGAAAATACATCTGTCAAGTCTAGTAAATGTGAGTTGCTGAAAAAAAGTATTAGGAGAATATAGTTTCAAGTAGAACGCGGTAGAACGTGACAAGGCCCTATAATTTGACAGGATTGTATTTAACCCATGAGGGAGGCCTATGTTTTGCAGTGGGTGTCAAGTGGCTAATGACGATGATTATACTTAAAACAAGCATACGTTAATCCGCTTTGGGCACGCGTGGTAATTAAGCCCATACTTTCTCTCTAAGAAAAGGTCTGTGCCCTGCAATTTTACGTTTACAGGCTACATAAAAAAAACGTAAATTCACGTAAATGCGCTGTCACAAAAATTGCAGTCGGTCCTTGACGGTTGGTAAGCCTCCTACTATGCAGACCATTCAATTCATTTATCTCACACAAAAAGTAATGCAGTCCTCGACCTCCAAATTAGTAAACAATTCTACCTATAAGAAACCTGTTTGAAACGAACCTTAGTTATTTTTGCCTTTTTCCTTCTACAGACTTCATTGCATATGCGACGTTGGATCCAGTGGGATTTCCCGTTAAATTTGTATGTGGCGTAGAAACAGAATATTTAGTCAATCTAGATATTGCATAATTCATTGAATATTTAAAGCGGTAGCCTTTTGCGGAGAATCATGTCAGGTTACGTAAAAATTGCACTAATGCAAAGCGGTGAATGCCAGGCACATTCAATATTTTTATTCTATGAATTTATCTTTGACTTTGAATATTTATACAATAAGGCCGCCAATTGTACTGTATCTTTGCAATTACTTTGTTCGTTTTTTCCTGATGTACAATAGAGAATATTATTATCTTGTACTACAGCCACTTGAAGTTGGCATACACAGCACAACTTTCGATATGTACCTGCTGTGCCAAATGATGAATTAAGGAGAAGGTTCTCGCAAGATTACACGTTAAAATTTAAAAAAGGGTGACCTCATTATAATTAATCCGGATTTACTTCCTTGATTAAGCTCTGCGAATCAGAGTGAAACCTGGTCGGACTCTTCCGATGAAATAAGTTAGTCAGGACTCAAAACTATCATTGTGTAGTGTTTAGAAAAAAAATTGTTGAAAACAAAAGTGTGAATATATTTATGCTTCTTCTTTGTTGAAAAAGTTACAGTAAAGTCAGTAGATTATTAGTAAATTATCGCAAATTATCGGCGAGCTCTTAGCATAAATGTTTATTTATAAAGTAACACAATCCACACCACCACAGAAGTATCTCTTAGTTATTGAACACCTTCGAAACGGCTTCACTGACTTTTATGATTTTTTATGTATATTTGTTAGATCTAAGAAAAGGGCGAAGGCTAAATATAGCAAAACAACGCTTGTCGGGTCAGCCAGTAATAATATATCCAAGTTTGCTTGCACGTGTGGAGTTCAGCGATATTAAATTGGGTGGAAATTTAATAACTGCCTTCCCAAAGCCCTTCGCATCATTATATGTACAAACATTTTGTCCAAAGCGACCGTGCCTGGAAAATAAACGGCTTACGAGATATTGAGTTTTGAACTAGCAGTTTTTTCACAAATGTTTGCAAACATCGGCAAACATATTGTACACCGAACATTTATGCCTAAAGAACCTAAGAAACCTTGCTTGCTTGCTTGCTTGCTTGCTTGCTTGCTTGCTTGCTTGCTTGCTTGCTTGCTTGCTTGCTTGCTTGCTTGCTTGCTTGCTTGCTTGCTTGCTTGCTTGCTTGCTTGCTTGCTTGCTTGCTTGCTTGCTTGCTTGCTTGCTTGCTTGCTTGCTTGCTTGCTTGCTTGCTTGCTTGCTTGCTTGCTTGCTTGCTTGCTTGCTTGCTTGCTTGCTTGCTTGCTTGCTTGCTTGCTTGCTTGCTTGCTTGCTTGCTTGCTTGCTTGCTTGCTTGCTTGCTTGCTTGCTTGCTTGCTTGCTTGCTTGCTTGCTTGCTTGCTTGCTTGCTTGCTTGCTTGCTTGCTTGCTTGCTTGCTTGCTTGCTTGCTTGCTTGCTTGCTTGCTTGCTTGCTTGCTTGCTTGCTTGCTTGCTTGCTTGCTTGCTTGCTTGCTTGCTTGCTTGCTTGCTTGCTTGCTTGCTTGCTTGCTTGCTTGCTTGCTTGCTTGCTTGCTTGCTTGCTTGCTTGCTTGCTTGCTTGCTTGCTTGCTTGCTTGCTTGCTTGCTTGCTTGCTTGCTTGCTTGCTTGCTTGCTTGCTTGCTTGCTTGCTTGCTTGCTTGCTTGCTTGCTTGCTTGCTTGCTTGCTTGCTTGCTTGCTTGCTTGCTTGCTTGCTTGCTTGCTTGCTTGCTTGCTTGCTTGCTTGCTTGCTTGCTTGCTTGCTTGCTTGCTTGCTTGCTTGCTTGCTTGCTTGCTTGCTTGCTTGCTTGCTTGCTTGCTTGCTTGCTTGCTTGCTTGCTTGCTTGCTTGCTTGCTTGCTTGCTTGCTTGCTTGCTTGCTTGCTTGCTTGCTTGCTTGCTTGCTTGCTTGCTTGCTTGCTTGCTTGCTTGCTTGCTTGCTTGCTTGCTTGCTTGCTTGCTTGCTTGCTTGCTTGCTTGCTTGCTTGCTTGCTTGCTTGCTTGCTTGCTTGCTTGCTTGCTTGCTTGCTTGCTTGCTTGCTTGCTTGCTTGCTTGCTTGCTTGCTTGCTTGCTTGCTTGCTTGCTTGCTTGCTTGCTTGCTTGCTTGCTTGCTTGCTTGCTTGCTTGCTTGCTTGCTTGCTTGCTTGCTTGCTTGCTTGCTTGCTTGCTTGCTTGCTTGCTTGCTTGCTTGCTTGCTTGCTTGCTTGCTTGCTTGCTTGCTTGCTTGCTTGCTTGCTTGCTTGCTTGCTTGCTTGCTTGCTTGCTTGCTTGCTTGCTTGCTTGCTTGCTTGCTTGCTTGCTTGCTTGCTTGCTTGCTTGCTTGCTTGCTTGCTTGCTTGCTTGCTTGCTTGCTTGCTTGCTTGCTTGCTTGCTTGCTTGCTTGCTTGCTTGCTTGCTTGCTTGCTTGCTTGCTTGCTTGCTTGCTTGCTTGCTTGCTTGCTTGCTTGCTTGCTTGCTTGCTTGCTTGCTTGCTTGCTTGCTTGCTTGCTTGCTTGCTTGCTTGCTTGCTTGCTTGCTTGCTTGCTTGCTTGCTTGCTTGCTTGCTTGCTTGCTTGCTTGCTTGCTTGCTTGCTTGCTTGCTTGCTTGCTTGCTTGCTTGCTTGCTTGCTTGCTTGCTTGCTTGCTTGCTTGCTTGCTTGCTTGCTTGCTTGCTTGCTTGCTTGCTTGCTTGCTTGCTTGCTTGCTTGCTTGCTTGCTTGCTTGCTTGCTTGCTTGCTTGCTTGCTTGCTTGCTTGCTTGCTTGCTTGCTTGCTTGCTTGCTTGCTTGCTTGCTTGCTTGCTTGCTTGCTTGCTTGCTTGCTTGCTTGCTTGCTTGCTTGCTTGCTTGCTTGCTTGCTTGCTTGCTTGCTTGCTTGCTTGCTTGCTTGCTTGCTTGCTTGCTTGCTTGCTTGCTTGCTTGCTTGCTTGCTTGCTTGCTTGCTTGCTTGCTTGCTTGCTTGCTTGCTTGCTTGCTTGCTTGCTTGCTTGCTTGCTTGCTTGCTTGCTTGCTTGCTCGCTCGAGCCCGCCCGAAGCCCGCGTGCCACGATATTGCGGACAGTTGAAGGGGTAGTGCCAGTAAACAATATAATATAGGAGTGATTTATTACACAACCTAGGTTAACTAAATATTACAAATATAATTCAAATACACATACGTATATAAAATAATCCTTTGTTTTAATTTGGACGCCCAGAGAATGATTTCAAGATTTTATTTTTGTCTGACCTTATCCTTTGAATACCTACATTTTACTCTCTAATTGACTTAAATGGAAATGGATTAGACTTACCACCGACATGGTTTAAAAAATGTGTTAAGCATACTCCGTGCATAAAGCCTATTATAGCATTAAGGATTATTCGGAAGACAAAGATGTCTGGTATTATGTCAACGGGGACGATCATGTCTAGTGTAATGTAACTTTAAGTTGAAAAGTCTGTTAATTAAGTTAAAACCTGTTTCGAAAAGAATAAATGTTTTTTTGTTAGCTTCTTCTCCATAATAATCTATTAATTGTGAAACTAACAGCTTTGACGTTCATTAAGTGAACATATTGTTTTTATAGTGCATCAAATTTTTAGCATTATATAAAATCTGAATAAATATGTTATATATTATTTACCATTTCATATCTAGGGCCGTTGATTATATTAATGTATAGTATTTTCTAAGGTTAACACGAGCAGTAGACATAATTAAAACTGTTTTTATACGGATTTATGCTCGTTTATTACATTTTTACAATTTTC
Source organism: Yponomeuta sedellus (assembly GCA_934045075.1). Taxonomy (NCBI): domain Eukaryota; kingdom Metazoa; phylum Arthropoda; class Insecta; order Lepidoptera; family Yponomeutidae; genus Yponomeuta; species Yponomeuta sedellus. The sequence continues at coordinate 24,613,195 of OW203723.1, read as the reverse complement.
CAACGTTTCGGCACTTTTTCAGGTGCCGTGGTCCCGGATGACTGAGGTGACAGGTGTCTTTTAGAAATCATTAACGGTTAGTTTACTACCCTCGGCAAAAATTACAAAAGTTAATTATGAAGTTACGTTCCAAAATAGACAAACCAATTATTTTTTATATAAAGTGAACAATATTGATTATTAGTAGTTGAAGTTAAAATTAAATTTATAAACTAATTACTTCATATGAACTTAAAGATACCGATTATTAATTGAAATTAAATTGATTTTTTATTATTTATTCTACAGTCACACTTCTAGCAAGGGGGTCTCATGCACTTAAGCACTGGTTCCCATGCTACCGGTATGTTCCAACCACGATCTCTATTAAAATTTGGATGCCGGCGGATCTCTATTGCCTCACGTATCATTCTAGGGAAGAAACGGTCTTCTCGGGCTAGAACTTTAACTTTATCGAAATGTATAAAGTGGTTGGTACCGCTAAGTGTATGCTCGCTGACTGCAGATCTACCAGAGCGCTTATGTTTCACATCAGCGATATGTTCCTTCACCCGCTCAGCTATGGTACGCTTCGTTTGACCAATGTACGAGGAACCACATTCACAGTCAAGCTTGTATACTCCTGCCTCTTGTAAGCACAGGATTCCCTTACAAGAGGCAGGAGTATACAAGCTTGACTGTGAATGTGGTTCCTCGTACATTGGTCAAACGAAGCGTACCATAGCTGAGCGGGTGAAGGAACATATCGCTGATGTGAAACATAAGCGCTCTGGTAGATCTGCAGTCAGCGAGCATACACTTAGCGGTACCAACCACTTTATACATTTCGATAAAGTTAAAGTTCTAGCCCGAGAAGACCGTTTCTTCCCTAGAATGATACGTGAGGCAATAGAGATCCGCCGGCATCCAAATTTTAATAGAGATCGTGGTTGGAACATACCGGTAGCATGGGAACCAGTGCTTAAGTGCATGAGACCCCCTTGCTAGAAGTGTGACTGTAGAATAAATAATAAAAAATCAATTTAATTTCAATTAATAATCGGTATCTTTAAGTTCATATGAAGTAATTAGTTTATAAATTTAATTTTAACTTCAACTACTAATAATCAATATTGTTCACTTTATATAAAAAATAATTGGTTTGTCTATTTTGGAACGTAACTTCATAATTAACTTTTGTAATTTTTGCCGAGGGTAGTAAACTAACCGTTAATGATTTCTAAAAGACACCTGTCACCTCAGTCATCCGGGACCACGGCACCTGAAAAAGTGCCGAAACGTTGGAAAATTGTAAAAATGTAATAAACGAGCATAAATCCGTATAAAAACAGTTTTAATTATATATTAATGTATTTTTAAAACTTTTCTGCATCAAAAAAAACTAAGTTTACTTAGTCTAAATCTAAGCTAGAGCTAGATATAGAGTTTGGCATAATAAGAAATATCCTGTACTTGCCTCGAACTCCGATTAGTGACGTCGATCATCAAATTTGTAAATTAAATGGGCATTTCAGTGATTTCAAAAATGCAGGCATAGGTACTTTGCCAACTATTCGCTCGCGCAGCGCGATAACTCCCAGTAGTAATCTCGCGCTCAGAGAACCCGACCAGAGCAACAGCTCAGTAGAGAATCCAACAATAAATGGATTCCGTCGAACAACACTCCGGGATTGTTGAGCCGAAAATATGCAAAACATCAAACAACAGATCCGTGCCCTTTTCGTTGGGCGAAATCGTAGCAAAAAGCATTGGAGGTTAGAATTGAAGACACTTTTTGTATCCGCACTCGCGTGGAAAACTGCGAGGTGCGGGAATTGGTGCGTATAGTCGATAAACCATCAGACTTTACAAGTTTTGCACAGATGTAAAAATTGCAGTCTGTCGACAATTCTACCAATCCATTTCTGTAACAAAAACATGACAGTGGTACCTATCCGTTTCTATTGCAGAATTATCCGTAGTCGTACGTTATTACGGGCCAATTCATAACGAAAATAGGAATGTTGATCAGATCTCGACCACTAACTAGAACTGGACTTCTCCTAATCTTATTTATACAAACTTTAGTGCCAAAAGGGCTACTATAATATAAAGGATTATTTAGATGACAATGAGGTCTGGAATTAAAGCCAGTACAATGTATGAGTTCTTTGTTTTATAATAATTATGTAAACTATGTTAATTACGGACTCTGAAAAGACTATTAAGTTTGGAGTTTTTTGTCCATTTTTTCTCCAAAATGATCTAGATTTTGAAATGGACACCTAGTTTGATTTTTAACGTTCATTAAGCCACAGTTTCTGTGCTACTTTGAATAAAACCTTTTCATTTCATTTCATATACCACAATAATTGTGCTATATAGAATGAAGATGGTTAATAACTAGTTAGACCTGTGACTTCCGCACTTAGGCTCATAAGTTAGGCTATTGTATGTAGCAAGCGCTGAAGTAGTTAACACTTCAGACACTAGGGTTTTTGGCGATGTTTTCCTTTACAGTTGGCGAGTATCACTACTATTAGTTAATAAATTCAAGAACACAGTCATTGGACATGCTGGGATTCAAACCCTCCAGCCGACCTGAGGCTGGCGCTTTACCGCTCCGCTGCCACCGCACGTTGTAACGGATAAATACTTTATAACAGTGTAACATCGCCTAGCCCAGATATGGCAGAATGTGTCGTGGGTTGAGTTACCTGGAGAGTGGTGTTCCAGTTCCAGAGAGAGCGCCAGCGTAGGGACAACCCAATTAATTAAATGTAGGTACCCTACACAAACTTTAGGTCCCCTGGAACCAGGACCTCACTTCAAACAGGATCCAAAACTTAGTGGGAAGTCATAATAATAAAAGTGACATGGAGTATTTGTTTACATGCTATTTAATAAATTAGGTACATCCACTGCGACAAAAATATGGACCAGATTATAGTTTTAGCTTAAGGAATAAGTTCCTAAACAATACTTAAAATACAAAAGTAGGAAATGGGTTGCCAGCGTGTGTTATCCTTTACTTACCATGTTAGGCTTTTGTCTTTAAAAGTAGAAATTCTTTATCAAACTAATTGGAGGGAGGTATCACGCGCAGAAACCGCCGAGGAGTGTACTCACCGTATAAAGTGTAAGAAATGGGCATAACAAAACTTTACTTCAATTAAATGATAACTATTTCCCGTGATTTTTAGTATTAATTAATAAAAAGAATAAACAGAGAAAATACACCGAAGCTGAAAACTAGCCTCGTACGATAATAAAAGAAACGTGAAACGGAACGCAGTCAGAGTGCGTTCCGAAACGCTCCTAAAGTTGTTCGCGAAAAGCCTAAGTTCCGTAATATTCCTTGTTTGCATTTTAGGCTTTATCTACATGTAGGTCAATATGTTAAGCAGTGCCTTCTGTCATTTTTTAGCTGACAAAGACTCACTCAAAAAGATAATATTTTTATGAATGATTTTTGTTGATATTGTGTTTAGCTTATGGTAATTCAATCAATTAATTTAATCCAATTCAATTAATCAATCAGTACCTACAATTCAATTCAGTATTTTTTTTTTTGTTTTTAAAAATGTTACCAAAATTGTCTATGAATTGGATTATTATCGTTGTTATTACTATTGTGTGTGATTATTATTATTATTACACATTTTGGCGACCGCTGAAAATCAGCGTCATGGTCTCCAACGATCATGGCATATGCCGAGCGGCGGCCATTTTGGTGCCATTTATGTCTTATTTATGGTAGTAAGTACTCCATGTAGAACCTAAGTTACCTACGCGCGAAACCATTATTGTTTTGATTCTGTCGGTACCAAATAAACGTTTTCTATTCTATTCTAATGTAACATTCGCCGCCAGTCGAGTGGAGCAATCAAACTGTTGCATACTCACCGGTTTTCCCGTACAACATGAATGCTTGCTTTGTTACAAGTAACATTAAACCTTGTAACGTTGGTCAGTACCCAGCTTAAGCTTGCTCGGAATTGGAATTATCATACGAACGGTTGTCGAAGCAAATGCTGGACAATTTATGGAGGGAATTCCCTGGCAACGGTTTTTATTCGAGCCATTTTTCAAATGAAAGTGTGCATAAATCAAGTGTGTCTGAAAGCGTTAAATAATATCGTGACAAAGAGGTATAGTGAGGTAGCCAGCGTAGGAAATCTGCTTTATCTTGGCAATAAATAGAGAAAAATACTACGCTGTCGGCAACTGGGTATGTTTGAATACATACATACATAACCCCCCGACTGTATCCCAGAGGGGGAGCAGGAGACCAGGGACTGCCACTTGCCACGAACCTGACAGATCACCTTCACGTCATCAAGGTTCGTAATTCGCGCACACGCACGCATGCACGCACGCCGGTTACGGGTGTTTTTTATCTTCCCCTTTGCTAATACATGCCTTGTTTGGCAGACATATGTCAGTCTGGGACGTCCCTTACCAGCCCTTCCACTCACATTCGCAATACGACGCCCTCGGTGGCGCAGCGGCTTAGTACGCTGACTGTGCAACCGAAGGTCTCGGGTTCGATCCCCGGCCGGGTCAAACTAGGAAACGAACTTTTCTAGTTGGTCTCGGGTCTTGGATGTTAACTATGTATTTATTGTATTAAATCTACCGTCGAGTTAGCACCTGTAACACAAGTCATTTAGTTGTACTTAGTATAGGGCTGACGAGATCTGTGTAATTTGTCCATGAATATTTATTTATTATTTATTATTATTACTATACATATTTGTTTCGTCAATCCTTCTTCCTTCATCCTCTCCACAAGTCCAAACCAACGCAACATTCCTTTCTCAATTCTAGTCACTACATCCTCTTTCAGTCCACAACGTACTCTAATCAGACTATTGTATATCCTGTCATTTAAAGCAACACTACACATGCTTCTCAAGGACCTCATTTCTACTGTATTAATTCTACTTTTTTGCTTCTTTTGCCACACCCAAGTCTCGCTAAGTGTTGGGACCAGCACCCCATTATGAATATCTAATCTAGCTCTTTGGGAAATGTTTCGGCTGCATACAATGACGTGCATGGAGTGTATGATTGAATGTTAGCTAAAATATAAATAGATTTATGGATTTTACGTAACATTTTAACATATTCGCGGGTATCCCCTCCATGCCCTCCTGCATGGAGGCGGCATGCCCCCTCATGGAGGTTGGATGTATTTTGGTCCAGTCGTTTAACCTGAATATGTAGTTACGTTACTGGTGACTTTGCAACTAAAATGTAAAGGTTGACATCCTGTCGAAAGTACGCAGCGCGCCCAACGCGTATATGTAGAGTTTGTGTAAATTTTATGTAGTTATTTGCTCGACGATCCCTGTAATTTCTTTTCGTAATACATTTTTCCTTAAAATGTGATTAAAATACCGATACAGATATCTGCAGATACAGATATAGATACATATATAGATACAGATATAGGTTATTACAGATACAGATATACAGATACAGATCCAGATACAAATATTGTTCATTTTCTCAATCCGCCAATCAACTAGAAAGTTGGATAAAAATACCTCCGTCTGGTTATAGGGCACAGTTCCGACTGATTGATGGTGAGCGCGGGGCGTTGATTGTTTACAAACAATAGCTTCATTCATCCGGAAATTGGCTTTCGGAAGTGATAAGCTATCAAAAATTTGTTGTTTACTTTAAATTTTTTTGTAAGCAAACGGGATTTTTACTTCTATGCTTTCACAACCACGTGGATATGTCCAGTATGCGCAGAGTTACTCCAGGCAGGGCTAGCGTACTCAAAGCCGTAAGATGTATGGATGGGCAGCCCACACGCTTCTCCTCTTACTGTCGCAGTCAGAGACGTCCATTAAATTTATTGTTTATTTAAATATCATTATCTGTCACTTACTATCAATGAAACTGAAAAGTTCAACAACATATTCACCGGAGATTAACTTTTAATTGAAGTTTCTGAGTGCGGCGGGGTCAGTGCTAGTAATAATCTGCTAAAGACTACTTTAGCAGGTTATTACTAGCACTGACCTTCATCTCAGTATTCAGACAATGTCAATGTTAGAAGTTAATGACCCGTAAGTAATTGTTAATAAAACCTGCATAACAATACGAGATAATACCAATGCAATTAACGTGTGATCTCTTGCCATCAGACGTATATTTTGACGAGTTTTTACGTACTGTTAAGTTATTTAAGACAAAACATACTAAGATTGTAGACTTTTAGTCCGGATCTACTTACGGGTGTTGTTATATCGGAAGAGTCCGACCAGGTTTCGCACCGATTTGCAGAGTTTAAAGCCCCGATCCGGACTAAAAGTCAAAAAAATGTGTTGTGCTTACGAAAGGTTTAGTTCGTATTAAGATTTTCTAATTACCTTATCGTTGAGTGTACAAAGTACTTCTCCCGTCTATCCATACAATTATTGATTAAATAAAATCTAACAAAGCTTAACGACCCATTAGGCTTAGCTTTAACATTTGTATTCCCAAAAAATCACTCACTCACATATACATCCAAACACCTAACACGTAAATGTAACAAATTTATTATTTTTTTACCAGGTCGCTAAATAACGGCAAATATGGCAAAATAACGTTTGCCATGTTAATTATCGACCTATTCAGACCTACCAAATATACACAAAAAAAAATTATACAAATCGGAGGAGTTCAGCAACAAATGCTGTTACACGAGATTTTTACATAATAATTATTATTATTGTTTTTATAATTTTCGTTAATACACTAGCAGCTCTAAGCTGATGCGTATAGGTATATCTTATGATAGAACTTGATTGTTTTATGATTGATATAATCATCCATTATTAGATTGTTTTAAGATTCGTAATATACCTAGTCTCAGACTATGGGCACTAAGAACTTGTATTTTTACATAGCGTTACCGAACCTATCGCCCGTCACTTTAGTAAGTTCAATCAAGTCTCTGCACTAATCTAGTAGATGTATGTACCGTAACTATTATAACTACTCAATTTTTTATCGTTTCATTCCATATTTCGCAAGGCACGTTAAGCCGGTGCCGGCTGTCATGTAATGGCAGTCATTAAGCCATGTCAGAGGCCTTATGGGCGGCTTGGTAACTTTTCACAGTAAGGCCCGCCACTGTCTTACAATCCTTCACCAACCCGGACTCGGCCCCCGTGGTGGAGTATAGACTAACCTTCCCGCGACTCAGGAAGAGACCCTTGCCCCAGCAGTGTGGCCAAACAAGGGTTGATATCGTACTCACCTGGTTCCCGAAGACGCCGATGCTGCAAGCCGAAGACACCTGGTCGGCGCCGAACCAGACGGCCGCCAGCCGCGGCGGCACGTTCAGGATGAAGACCTGGGAGACGGCCACCACGGTCTGCCCGGTGAAGCCTAGCCAGAACCGGTCTTGGGGCACGGAGAATACCTTCAGCCATGCCCCGAGGCACGTGCCGAAGGCGCCGATGATGGTCGTCACGCGGAGACCCTGGGGAAGAGGTTTGTGGTTACAGTCTGTTAGTTTTTAGACTATACCTCGGGCTGTAGAGTAGGCTTCGGTTTTGGCCAAAAGCACACGAGTGTAATAAATACTACTTCCTGCTCTCTGTATAAAACTTTTCTTCACTATTATGAAAAGATATGTAAAGTTATTTCGAAATTAAGTGCGATATTTCTATGACACGAATATATCCGATTCTATCCGATTGTAGCAGAGGTATTTTTATTTATGAAATGAATCTGTGCCAATACGTTTAGAGGACACAAATTGAGGTCTAGCGGAAATCAATTAAAGTCGTAGGTTGTAGACCCTAGGATCTAGAATAGGTTCTAAAATCAGTCGCCAGAGTTGTTACTATTCCTGATGTTGACTTTTTAAAAAAAAAACGTATTAAAAACAAGTTATGATTTTTATTCCACTGGTGGCGCTAGTTAGCACCACAAAGCGCCTTAAGTTACGTGCATTCGTGAGGTTGTAGTAGCAGTCTAGCAGTACCACTCGCTAACTGTGGAAAACCCGCTAAGGAAAAGACGTAAAGGAAAACCCGAAAGTTCACTCACCGTAACGGTTCAAATCGCCAATTCAATTCGCTGTAAGCCTCTGAGAGAAAGCCAGGCCCTTTAGTAGGACAAATGAAGGTTTCGTATAAAACTTTGTCCTTTTTATTTGGCATATACAAATAAAATCAATTTATTTTAACGTAAAGAATTTACATTCTGTTTGATTAATGTACAATGTAAAATGTAAGCCGCTTCCTTCGGGCCGTATTATAGAGGAGAAAAAGGCGCAATGGGGTCATACGTAATGGGATGACTTATGCCGTCCAGTAGCATCTTCACTCAGCGTACAAGGGCCACGTGGACGCTGCAGTGCCTGGGACATTGTTTTCAGCCCAGCACTAGATAGGTGAAGGGACACTGCAGCATTTCTTAGATGGAGTCCCGGGCAATGTTTTTAGATGGAGTAAGCTTGTCCAGCACCTATAAAAAGGCAAATCAGTAAGTGCGGGACCACCATAGCCGCGGGTTTCCTCATGATGATTTCCTTGACAGGGTGTGCTATTGCCACTGTACATAATATACTGATGCTAAGTGCGTTACCTTTGTTATTTTTGAGGTCAGGATTGAAGAAGTTAAGATAATATAAGAATTATTTATTTATGACCGGAAAATAGTTTCAGAACCAGTCACGGAAGATGAGATACAGTTGGCGGCCTTGTTGCATTGCGAAACTTGTCGTAGGGACGTATATTAAGCATACTATGCTTAAAAATACGATTGAATTGAAAATAAGCAGGACACCTAGCCTGGCGGAAAGATAGCAGTTGGACTAGGGCAACAACAGAGTGGCGGTCAAGAACAGGACGTCGGTCAGAGAGCAGAGTAGTAGCCCCATCGATATCAACCCGTGTATTTCCCCACAGCTGCGGTACGGGCCTCTTCCTGCATCGCAGGAAGGTTAGGCCATACTCCACCACGGCGGCCAAATCCGGGTTGGTGGAGGATCGTAAGACAATGGCAGGCCCTGCTGTCAGAAGTTATTAAGCTGCCCATTAGACCTCTGACATGGCTTAACGACTGCCATTACATAACAGCCGACACCAACGGGTTAACATGCCTTGCGAAGCACAGAAGCGCTCGGAAAAATGCCACTAGCGGTAGTCACGGCACGGTCACCCATTCAGCACCTGACCGCGCCTGTTGTTGCTTAACCCAAGTGATTGATTCCAATCACTCGGTTCGACTGGGCCACAAGCGCCACAGTGAATGAGTAATCAAGTAATGAATATCTGACTACGTAAGACGAATAGCAATTTAACAGTTTATACACAACGTCATAGTAAATCTCAGTACCTATAAGATGTCGTCAAGTGAATAGATATATAACCATAGAGACTGTCCGGACAGTCACGGCACAGACAATGTCACGTCGACATTGTCTGTGCGATAAATTAAACAAAACTAATCAACATAAAAACCTAAGCCTGTAGCTGTAGATAGGAATTATTATGACTGAATCGTTGGTCTAGCCGTTAAGGCTGGGCGCATGCTCAGACGTAGGCGACGCAGCACAGCGCAGCGCAGATTTTGTAAAGCATGGAACGTCTTTGAGCTACGTACGCTGCGGCGCAGGCACGTGCGACGCAGACATGTGTCTGCCCTGCTCTACGTCTCGTTGTAGTGCCGGCACAGATTTCTGCGCGACGCGTGCACACCGAGGCTTGTTTAGTAACAATTTTGTTGCAATGACAGAACATTTAGTTTAATCAGTTTGCTGTGAGACTTGTTTGTATGGTACAAATCATCCAGACTATTCAAAAAAGACATTGGAAGAGTTATTATGGGTGAGAATTGCCAAGGAATGGAGCCAATAGCTGCGTCGCAGCATGCGGTAGGGCCTATGTCTGTCTCAAGTGCCCTGCCCTGTACTGAACTGTGCTGCGCTGTGCTGCGTCGCCTGCATCTCAGCATGCGCCCAGCCTTAGGCGCTTGCTACCGAGACAGAGGTCGTGGGTTGGTTAGACCTGAGATTTCCGCACTTAGCCTCATAATTGGGTTAATATCACGAGTGGTAAATCTCATCAAGTACCTTTAAACTATAATAACATAACATTTACATACAGGCACATACATTGCTTCTGGCCTCACACTAGGATACCCTGTGTCGTGAGAACCAGAAACAGCAACATCGCAAACATGTAACATCCAAGAGATGGTTTTTTTTTTTGTTCCCAGCCGAGTTTCGACCCCGGGTCACCTACCTCGCATGGTAGGTAGATGTTCTACCGCTGCGCCACAGAAGCCGTCAACTATAAGCATGCTTATACTCGTAGTTTAATTCTGCTCAAGGGCGGCGGTAGCCCAGTGGATCGGACAATGGACTCTGAAGCAAGAGACCCTGGTTCGATTCTCATTGCGGGCATGTACCAATGACTTTGTTTTCTAAGCTATGTACATTTGTGAAGTTGTAGTAGCAATACTACTCGCTAACGGAAAAGAATCCTGAGGAAACATGACTGTGCTGGCCCCACAGTAGGATACCCTGTGTCGTGGGAACCAGTCAGAATGACATCACAAACATGTAAACATCCAAAACCTGGGGTTTTTTCTGTCCCCAGCCGGGGAATACATTTTTTTTTTTCAAAGTCAGATTGAAATAAACCTTCGAACAATGGATCCGAGCAATCAAAAGAATTGAATGAACAGGAAAAGATACTCATGAAAATTGGACTGTGTCTCGAGATCTGCAAAATGGAGAACTATTTTGGACTCATTCCGCTATTTTAGGATTCCGTACCCGAAAAACAAACGGAATTCTCATTTGATCACTATGTTGAGCGTACGTCCGTCCATCAGTTTGTCAAAATATTTTATGTAAACGTGTAGAGGTATCGAGTTGAAATTAAGTTGTAAAGTTGAAGTTGTTAAAAAATCTAACTTTTACCGCTTATTTATTCATTCATTCGTTCGTTCGTTCGTACCCAATTCCTGTCGTAAAAATTCCACAAAAGCGAATATTTCGACACTCAAGCAAATAAAAATTCATAGGTAACGTTCCGTCGATCTACAAGTATAAAATTTGGCAAGTAATATCGTAATATATCATAAATACAGGAAACAATCTGAAAACTATACATTAGTAGGTAATTAATTCATAAAAACAATTCTGAATAAATCGGGAAAAGCTGACTTGAGAAATAAAAGAGGACTTGAGAAAAGATGGTCAGAGTGGAGTTTTTTCCCGCTGCTTTTTTTTTCCAATACACTACGGCCCGAAGGCAGCGGGTTTCACTTTCATTTTACACTGTACTTTGACATTCAGCAAACAGAATGTAAATTCTTTACATTGAAATAAATTGAATTGAATTGCTAGGAAAAAACTGCGAGGCTCGATTTCTAAACTAATTATAAATTATGTTAGTATCTACCTACAAATTTGTACGGAACCCTCGGTACGCGAAGCCGACTCGGACTTGGGGCCGGTTTTTATTTATTTAGCCGCAGAGCTAACGTCACTCAATTACTTATTGGACGGAAATACTAAAAGCCTGTAGATATTTCCAAATAGAACGAGTCAATACAGGGTATTTGGAGGTTATTTATAAAATAGAGCTTTTAGACCGTAGAGTATGGAATGCAAAAGGTCTGAAGTTTCCGTAGTATGTCCCCACTGCTGGGGCACGGGTCTCTTACTGCATCGCAGCAAGGTTAGGCCATACTCCAGCACTGGGGGCCAGGTGCGGGTTGGTGGAGGACTGTAAGACAGTGGCGGGCCTTACTGTCAGAAGTTATGAAGCCACCCATAATGCCTCTGACATGACTTAACGACTGCCATTACATGACCGCCGGCACCAACGGCTAAACGTGTTTTGCGAAGCACGGAAGCGCTCGGAAAAAATGTCACTAGCGGTAGTCACGGGACGGTCACGCATCCTGCACCTGACCGCGCCTGCAAATCGATCAAGTCAAAGCATTTTAATTGAAATTACACAAAACTGTGACTTATTGAACGTTACAAGTAATACTAGGTAGACACCTACTTTTACTGTACTACTTGTACTAACTTTTTATTAAATCTAGTTTCATTTCAAATCTTATTTCAAAATCTAGATCATTTTGAAAAAAAAATGGGGACATACCAACAATGGTTGATACCGACATCGATCGATCGATTTGCTTCTGTACATTCCTTTTCTATTTCAATATTAGTATCGTTTACAGTACATAGCGTAGCTAAGAGGAATCAATTTAGGAGAGCCGCCGCAAAAACAGATTATCGTTTCGGGCATCAGATTGGACCAGTCCTTCATAATAGCCGCAGCTTTTTGCCGGGTTATTGGTAAGTGTAAAGGCCCCTGTACACACATACCCTATACCCAATATCTACTGCCCGTGGAGTTTACTGTCAAAGATCGAGTCAGCATGAGTGCCTACTTACTGGTCGTAGGTACGGTCGATAGCAGGTCCACCTTCTCAGTTTTGTTGCAAAGCTGTCATAAAATTAAGAATAAAATACTCATCATAAAATACTAGGTAGAAGATTCTTTTTCTGGCTGTGCGATAAAGGGTTCTGTACCTTTTTATCTAGAGGACACCTATGTAAAGATTGAAATGCTGTCGATGTTATTTACAAATAGAAAGTACCGCTACAACTACGTTTTTAAGGTGCCCGAAGGGTTCTAAGCGGAACCAATACTCTGAGCCCGCAATCTGTCTGTACCTACATCAAGACAGCACATCACCATTTACATACTCACTCTAATCAGATACGTTAAGGACGACGCTGCAACAAAAATATTAATATGCTGATTTAAATATGAATATGCAGACTTTTCTCTCTCATGCCTCTCATTCTGTGATATGCTTGTTGTCACCGTCTCATTGCCCGGTTGTCCCGATATTTTGCTATTGCACTTCGTTATAGATGTCGACTGATTTAAAAACCTATTTAGAGGCTTAAAATTTCACCCATGCCGGGATTCGAACCCGCAACCTCTGGCTATCCGTGCCAGCGCTCTACCAATTGAGCCAATGGGCGACTCACGGCATCAGTAAAATTTCGAACCTCTTTACACTATTCTCTGTATTACGTACAGGCAGCGACATCTGACTTAAGCAAATTGCATTACTTACAGCCCCGACTACCTACTTTGCAGTTAGGTTTAACATCGGAACGATATCACTGTACCCACATGATTATACTATTTTTATTTTAATGCACTAACCCGTGCTAAGGACTCGACTGATGTCGACTGATGTATATTAGTTTAAGGTTCCTTGAGAAAATATGGTCAGAGTGAAGTTTTTTTTATTCCCGCTGCCTTTTTCTCCACTACAGTACTACCCGCAGCGGTTTACGTTTTACATTGACATTCTTCGTCTTCTTCTTCAGGCTATATGTTAGTCCACTGTTCGGACTAGTCCGGACATAGCCCTCCCCTAATGAGCGCCATAGCGCCCTGTCTTCAGCTTGCCGCATCCAGCATCTGCCGGCAGTTTTTCGCAGATCGTCATCCCACCTAGTCGGAGGACGTCCTACACTACGTTTGCCGAGTCGCGGTCTCCACTCAAGAACACGTTTACTCCAACGGTTGTCGGTTCTTCGCGAGACATTGACATTCAGCAGAATGTAAATTCTTTACGTTGAAACTTAGAGTATAAAATACTAAGGGCTGATTTTTCAATGGTCAAAAAACTTTTATCTGAGGAATAAAAATGGCGGTTTGACATAATTTTCATACGTAAGCTGTCAAACCGCCATTTTTATTCCTCAGATAAAAGTTATCTGACTATTGAAAAATCAGCCCTAAACTAACCGTTGAAATAAATTTTATTTGAATTCATTACATTTTACCGTTTTCCATTAGTGTTCTTTATTTAAACAGTCCATTCCGCAACACTGACATTGTTACGCCAAAAAATGCGCAAAAATACATAACTAATACTACTCATACTGATTTCTGTATCAACCTTTACCCAGGCTCCCAAAATATAGTCTATATTGGCGATGTTTTCTACGATAATTTATCATTGGAAGCCTAGCCGGTACTTTAATCCACGTTTATTCGAAAATTCATGACCGTAATGGATCCTCCCAGTCCTACTATGTCGGTCATGTAGGAATTATGTTATCGCTTTAGTAGAGAGTACATTGGTTTTTGTGTAAATAAACTATCCTTATAAAGGAAAACATCGTGAGGAAACTTGAGTGGCTGAGGTGTTCGCATACTATACAGCGCTAGAAATTGCCATAAAGCAATAAAGCCCATACTTTCTCTCTCAGAGAGAAACGGTGGTAAATAAAAACGTATAAAGGTAGAAGATAAGTAGAAAACTGGAAGCAATTAAATAAAACAAACAAAAGTAGAACCACAGAAGTACTTCTTATCACCCTTTGTATGTCCCCACTGCTGAATCACGGGTCTCTTCCTGGATCACAGGAAGGCTAGGCAAAACATACTACACAAAAGAAAAATGCCACTAGCGGTAGTCACGGGACGGTCACCTATCCAGCACCTGACCGCGCCTGTTGTCGCTTAACCCAAGTGATAGATTCCAATCACTCTGTTCCACTAGGCTACGAGCGCTTCACCACAGAAGTACTTGCAAGCTGTAGCTGTACTACAGATTATATTGATTGCTCACCCTTAAACCTCAGGGTCAGGAAAACAAAGGTCTACGGTCTAACCGGCTTATGTATGCTAATTCTTACTTGTAGTTTAGGACGACGTATAGAAGTTTCTCCACCAACCCGGACTTGGCCCCCGTAGTGGAGTATGGCCTAACCTTTCTGGAAAAAAAATAGGAAGAGACCCGTGCCCCAGCAGTAGGGACATAAAGGGTTGAAATCGAATATAGTGGTTTAGACAAACTTAGATAGATAGATAACACTTTATTATACATTAAAAAGGAAATTACACATTATGTTTTGTAACTATAGAGTATAGGGGTCATTCTTTGGGACTCATTTTTCAAGCGGCATCGCTTAAAAATAATGGAAATCGAAAACCCAGCCAGCCACTTTTTTTTTCAGGCATACCTATAATCATCTTTTAATTGGTTAATTCATATTTTTTAATTTCCTTTACATTTACTATAGTTAAAAAATTAAAACACCCCCATTCTTTGATTTGCGTGGAGCGTCCCAAACCCAGATCCAGTCACCTAGTAAATAATATATTTTAAACTAAGCGCTACATGCTTACCAAAAAAAAAACACTAAGTCCTAAGAAGTTAACGATGCTTTGAAAAAAATATTCTATAGTTCTAAAGTAATAACATTCACGAAAAAAATAAAATGTAACTGTCCCTAGGTAGCCACTGATTTGCGTGGTAAATTCGCAAGAGTACATCCCTAACGAGACGGACCATGTTGCGTCATTTGAATGCGAGTTACAACTAGTCGTGCTCCGGCGGCCGGGCAGAGTGCTTGTGTGACGATGCGTCGAGTTTCCGAAATATAAAGGTAAGAATCTATTTGCGTGGGCATGGTTTCTCAAAACTTTGATTTGCGTGGTACTATTTTCTCCGGTAACTGTGAATTTATTTATTGAATAATATATTGTAGCGAACAAATATTAGGTAAAGAAACTTACGTACAGAACACAGTTAATTTGCTCAAAAGGTATTTTAAGGTTTTAACATAAACGGGTTTATTTTGATTTTCGTGGTCGTGATTTGCGTGGTTTACGTGGTAGTTTTGACCCACGAAAATCAATTTTTAACCACGCAAATGAAATAAGTTTGAGTTTTTTATGATAATATTTTTTTATGTCACAGTTTATGGGTTTCTGATTTTACAAATACCTTACAATTATTAAATAGCATTCGATTTTCTATATATACCTTTAAGTATATTAAATTTCAATGGAATTTACATTTCAGACCAAAAATGCCGTTAACAAGAGAAGAAAAATTAGAAAGAAAGAAGTTGTCCGAAAGAAGACGAAGAGAGAGGCTTAAAAATAATGAAGAGTTCAAGGCCAAAAACCGAGCGAGATATTATAAAAGGAAAGCCGAGGGAAAAATACTTGCTATTCATGACTTAAACCACCGCGAACAAAAAGCTAGACGAGTGAAAAGTCGAATAAGTTCCCGAAAATATAACTTAAAGAAAAAAAATCAAGCTAAACGTTGCCTTGATGAAAACCATAAGGTTTTACAAGTACCGGAAATTCAAAACAAAGAAAACCGTGATCCATTAGAAGATACTTTGACTCCATTGCTATTGTCACGTGCTGATACACCAGTATCATCACTTTCCGGTAGCAGCACTTGTTTATCAGTTTCAGGTAAAAATAAATTCATGGTTATATTCACAAATTTAATTTTTTATTGCACAGTCTAGCCTAATTTACAGGCGTTATAAATTAAAGGTTTCTAAACAATAGTAATTCGCGTATTCTTGATGTAAATATGGTACAGGGTTTTATGTTTACAGGTGATACCCCTGAACAACGACCACTATCAAGGAATTCGTATTCAAGCAAACCTCCAAGTCCAAGCAGTTACAGTACATTATTTTCGAGCAGGCGATCGGCAAGACTGAATCCTGTGAGAGTACAACCAACAGTGAGAGATATCCAACTTCAGAATCAAACACGAAATATAACGGAGACCCCAAAGAATACAACATCAACTAGTTGTGTTTTGCGTCGTTTTAAGTACAAAGTAAACAAAGAGTTCCAACTTTTGCATAAAGTGAAAAAGAAATCCTTAGAACCTCAACCCAGCACAAGCAAAACTGACAATAAAACAGAGATAATTACACAAAACATGAAAGACGAGAGAAGAAAGATAGAGGAAAGTGTAAAGCTATTCTTTGAAGATGATGAAGTCAGCCAGCTCTGCCCAGGTAAAAAAGATTGCGTAACCCGAAATAAAACGAAAAAACAAAAACGGCTATTGATGGACTCTTTACTTAATTTGCACCAAAAGTACCTTGCGTTGCATCCTCACATCACAATTAGCTACTCAGCTTTTTGCAAGCTCAGACCCTTTTGGGTTGTAATCCCGAATGTGAATTCAAGAGAAACTTGTCTCTGTAAGACTCATGAGAACATGGATTTGGTGTTTGCAGCTTTGAAAAGAAACAAGATAATTGAGCAGAAATCGCTACAAGAAGTTTTTAAATACATCTGCTGTGATCGTACCGCCAATGAGTGTCTGAAAAGGATGTGCGAGAAATGTAAAGATAAACAATTACTTTACAACGAGTTCGATGATTCTCAGGAAACTCATTATTGGAAATGGAGTTCAGAAAAAAAACATTATACCAAGGATGGTGTAATCAAAACGTCCCGTATTGTTGCAAAGCAAAAAATAATAGCTTCTCCAAAAAACATAATAAAAGAATTTGAGAAGCAACTGATCCCTTACATGAAACACGTTTCTAATATAATATCGCAGCACAGATATATCAAACAAATAAAATCAAATCTGAAACAGGATCAGTGCATAATTCATTGCGACTTCAGCGAGAATTACAATGCAAAATATTGCAGAGAAATCCAAGCCGTTCATTTTGGAGGTAGTCGAAGTCAGCTGACTCTGCATACCGTAGTTTTATATTACCAAAAAGATGGCAAGATGATAACGACACCTTTTTGCACAGTAAGCGAATCGCTGCGACATGATGCATGTGCAATTTGGGAGCATCTTCTACCTATACTAAAATTCTTGGAAGATGAAGCGCCACAGGTTGATGCTCTCTACTTTTTATCTGATTCTCCTTCTGCACAATACAGAAATCGCTAAATGTTTTTCATCATGTCCATTTTAAATTGGTATTTTCCATCTTTACGTATTGTGGAGTGGAATTACTCAGAAAGCGGTCACGGAAAGGGGGCCCCAGATGGTGTAGGTGGAGTATTAAAAAGGACAGCGGATCAGTTAGTTGCTCGTGGCGTTGACATAACTGATATAAACTCACTTCTACAACACCTAAAGAAAAATGTTCCAGGTGTTTACATAGAAACTGTTTCAGAAGCAGGCATGTTAGAGAAGGAATTGCTGATTCCTACAGATCTAAAAGAGTTTCCTGGAACGATGAGCGTTCATTAAGTTCTTTGGCATGCTGATACTGGCCGTATAATGACAATGAGAGAACTCAGCTGCGGTTTAGAACCATGTTTACACTCAACTTTACAGTGTCCACACGGTTTGCATAAGGGTCTTTATGATGTCGATTTGAGAATTACTCGTAAAGAAGAACTAGATAAGTCAGTATTAATTGAGATAGATCCGCAGAAGAAAACTCTTAAAAGCGACTCTGTAAAAGCAGTAAAGGACAAACCAGTGATACTATCAAATTTCTTATTAAAACCAGGACTAAGTGGATCTATTTTGGAAACGAGAGTTGAAACGAAAGCGGCCAAAAAGAATTATGATGTGAAACTATCAACGGATGATATTGAACTGTCAGACAATGATAGCTTTTGGGTTCCAGGCCTGACCAAAGAATACAAAGAACTGATGACCCCAAAAACTACCAAAGATGTTATTTCCTGTCTTAATAAAGACGCCGAAGACTCGAGCGATTTCGATGATTCGATTTTTTAAGAATTTATATTAATAATATAAATAAAAATACATGTAAGTTTAAGTCTATGATTGTGATAATTAAAAATACAGATTATGTTCCTACGAAATGACTGATTACAGATAAGAGAAAGTGTTAATTTTATAAAAATGTTTTAATTAGTGTTATACTTTTGTAATAATTTAGCTTCAACTAATAATAAATAATGCTCGACTGATTCTAGTAAAAAACAATTTGTTTTAGTTACTTCTTTACCTATTATTTTATCTGATAAACATTATAAGTAATAATAACTCCTTTTCAATATGAAATAACAATAAACAACTCGATTGAGAAAGTTAAATTTAACAATATCATTTTCGTGGGGAGTTTTGTGATTTGCGTGGCCTCCAATTTTTTAACCTCGATTATCTCTGTAAGTATATCGCTCTCCGAGCTGCCTCTTCCTTTAAAAATATTATTTATACGTATAATTTAAGATTCAGATGTCAATTAAAAAAAAATATTAAGTTTGAAAATTGCCACGCAAATCACCAAAGAACACCTTGCTCGAAGAAGCACCCATAGACGACTTAGAGGGAGGTGGAGACAGTACATACACTAAGGATATAATTCTAATCAAATAAATTTTATTGCAACATAAAGAATTTACATTCTGTTGCTGAATGTCAATGTACAATGTAAAATATAATTCAAAGTGTTTGAGAGCGTGTGAGTGTGTATTTTTGTGAATTCTTCACGTCTAAACGACTAGAGAAAATTTGGTATGGAGTTAGTTGACACCGTGCATTAACACATAGGCTACGTTTCACTGCGGAAAAATATATTTCACTGTTATTACACAACTTAATTTTAACTTCAATTACTAATAATCAATATTGTTGACTTTATATAAAAAATAATTGGTTTGTCTATTTTGGAACGTAACTTCATAATTAACTTTTGTAATTTTTGCCGAGGGTAGTAAACTAACCGTTAATGATTTCTAAAAGACACCTGTCACCTCAGTCATCCGGGACCACGGCACCTGAAAAAGTGCCGAAACGTTGGAAAATTGTAAAAATGTAATAAACGAGCATAAATCCGTATAAAAACAGTTTTAATTATGTTATTACACAGTTTATTTTCCCTAATAACCCGCGGGTAACACCGCGGGACACAGCTAGTTAAGAATATAATAAAATAAAATCAATTTTATTTCAACGTAAAGAATTTTATTTACATTCTGATTGCTGAATATCAATGTTAAATGTAAGCCGCTACCTTCGCGCCGTAGTGTAGTGGAGAAAAAGGCAGCAGGAAGAAAGACTTCACTCTGAACATCTTTTCTCAAAAGCCATCTAAGCCGTAAGCCTAAACCATCAAAAAGCACTGTCCCCCTGCAGCGTCCAAGTGGTCTCTTCACCTCTCTAGTGCAAGTGAAGATACCATGGCTAATTAAAAAAAAGGTACATGTCGTGTATTGCTACAATGCATCGGAATTCGGTGATAAACCAAGAAAATATTACAATAACAATAATCTCAAATGTTCTTCACAAAAGAGTCGAATTGTTTACTCTTGAAGTGGTTGTATACACAAAAACAGGTGTCGCTTCTATTCCACAGAATATTTCCAAATGAAAAAGAATATTTTAAAAACCTATTTGAATAAGAATAGTTTTTAAGGTACATGAATGAATAATGTAATGACTCTCGCCTGTATCCGAAAAGGGGAGGCAGAGACAAGCCCGGCCAGTACAATTTCCTTCAGAAACTTTCCGTTGTAGGGTTGTCTGATAGAAATTGCTTTTAGCAATAAGGCCGCCAATTGTACTTTGTGTCTTTACATGTTTTATAATATGTGCTCTGGTGTACAATAAAGAATATTCTTATCTTATCTTACGATGGCGTGAGTCACCCTGTTTTATGGCGCTACAATGTCAGAATTGTACAATAAGGCCTGATTTACATTTGCTTTATTTTCATGCTTTTTAAGCGTGCTTTACATAGGTCTAGAATAGAATAGAGACGTCAAGAGTACCCGTAAGAGACAACAAATTTGTACAGTCTATTTATTCTTACTTGTCCAATTTAGGTAAACAAGATTCTAACCTTAAAATTGAGATTAGATGCCTAAACTAGACATTTTCTCGCAAATTCATGAACTATGTTTATAAAATTAGCAGCGTGTTCCAAGTTACTTCATTTATGGAAATATGGCAGTTTTGGACTAAAAAGTTACAGTTTAATGGTAGAATCTTCTTTACTAAATTGGACAAGTAAGAATAAATAGACTGTAGGAAAAATGTGTAGGGTTACAATAAAAATTATATAAAGTCGCAGGTCTTTTCTCAGAGAGAGAGAGAGTATGGGCTTTATTACCACGCGCGCCCGACGCGGAAACCCCAAAAGATTTTAAAAACCTATTTAGATGCTAAAAAAATTGCTTTGATTTACGGGTGTAGGTACGCTTTTGGCGCCTCTATTCCATTCTAGATCTATGAAAAGCACGCTTAAAAAGCATGCAAATAAAGCAAATGTAAATCAGGCCTTAATGTATTGGTAAGTCGCGACTTGTGACATTCAAAACGCGCAACTAGCGTCACCGAACTACCCAGGCAGGATTTACCACTAGTCACGATCCCGACAGACCAGACCCTAAAGTACTTGCATAGTTTTTCAATAGAATGAAATAAGCACGACAATGGTTGATATTTGCTTCAATTTGGTAGTAAAGCAATAGTAGTACAATCTCATTCCAGGGATATAACCCGCGCAAATTAAATAGGCATCTCTCGCGAAGAAGATCGAACCGCGAGAGGCGCCAAGTTAAGTAGCACGGGTTATACCATTGAGATGCGATTAGTTATTAGACTACCGATAGTGTGAATGAAACGACCATAACCGGATTAATATGACTCTATTGAACAACTATGCACTATAGAGACTCACCCCCCTGTTTTGCTTGATCAACTTGCATTAGTCTATGCATGCACGCCGGTTTCGGGTACTTTTTATCTTGCCCTTCGCTAAGGCTAATGCCCCAACCTATTATTCGAGTTTCACGAAATTGCGGGCACAGCACAACACAAGGTGATTTTGAAATCGTTAGCCACATTTTAAAAGGATGGTCCTTCCATTGTGAAAAACAGTAGGTACTTTAATTATTTATCAATAATGGTACCTATGTATAACTATTACAATTGTAAATATTCGTGATTTCTGACCCGCATCGAGATGCGAAGTCAAATTAAAAATGGTAGGAAGTGATTATATTCTTTAATGAACTAACCCGTGCTATGAACAATTTTAAAAACCTATTTAGAGGCTAAAAATATTAGCTGCCTTTACGTATAAAGAGAATATTGTAAAGGGGTTAAAAATTTCACTAATGCCGGTGAGTCGCCCATTAGCTCAGTTGGAAAGAGCGCTGGCACGGATAGCCAGAGGGCGGTTCGAATCTCGGTATGGGTGGAATTTTTAGCCTCTAAATAGGTTTTTAAAATGGTAGGAAGTATGACGTTGAAAAATGTTTTCTAATATTACGTTAATGTACAAGAGTCTGTCGTCTAATACGCGTAAAAAATAAGAAATTTCTTTTGAAATAAGTTGTAGTAAAAATGTTAAAAAAAAAAAAAATTATTTTAGGCAATAATTTTTTTTTCTCTTGTAAACCGGGGGTGTAATGGTCTTTCGGGGGAGGTGTAGTAGGCGTGTAGCCTCATTATTACAATAACTTGCACTTTATGTTTAGCCAGCACTTAACATAGAATATAAGCAAATGCACAATGTTATTTAATTTAAAAACCTATTTAGAGGCTAAAAATTTCACCCATGCCGGGATTCGAACCCGCAACCTCTGGCTATCCGTACCAGTTATTTAAGTTCACTTCATACAATATACGAGGACACACTACAACTAAGATGTGATTTCTATTCTCCCACCTACGTCCATCTCCTGATACCACAAAGTCCGCCTTTGCATGTGATTTTTATCACAAACCTGTTATTTTTAATAACGTTTTTATTGTGCAATAAAGTGTAACAAACAAACGCAAAAACGATTAAGGGCCAGTTTCTCAATTGAGAATTTTGCTAAGTAAATACTTAACTGTAGTGCTGTGGGTCACTTTTTGAATTGAGAATTTCGCTAATCTATCTATCTATAATCAGCTCACATCCACCCACTGCTGGGCATAGGCCTCCT
This sequence comes from Yponomeuta sedellus, assembly GCA_934045075.1. Taxonomy (NCBI): domain Eukaryota; kingdom Metazoa; phylum Arthropoda; class Insecta; order Lepidoptera; family Yponomeutidae; genus Yponomeuta; species Yponomeuta sedellus. The sequence goes on along the minus strand of OW203723.1, from coordinate 24,590,492 downwards.
TTTTATTGCGCCATTCCTCACGGTCCTGTGCTAATCTGATCCATCTCTGACCCGCAAACCTCACGATGGTCTGCCTACCAACCTCCACCTCCCTTGGCCACCACTTCGATACTGCCCTGGTCCACCGACCGTCTTCCCTTCTCGCTAAGTACCTAAATAGTTAAATTTAGTGCTGTTTCTTCAAATAACCCAGAAAAGAGCATCACAGAATGTTACTTATGTATTTACTTAGTGAAATTCTCAATTCAGAAACCAGCCCTATATCCTTGTAAAATAAGTTTAGGCAGCAAAAAAATAAATTTTTATACCTTTTATATTTCCAAAGTATGGTTAGTGTAGGTACCCTAAAAATTTCGAATTCAGCCTGGCGTAATATAAGTAGGTGTTAATGTTATTTATCCGGAAAGAAATGTTTTTCTGTTAAATAAATATTGTAGTTAATTTTCCACGCGTTAATGGAATACGTGACATAGTTTATACTTTCGAAACTTATTATTAAATTCTGAATTTGGAACAGTTTTTTACATATTTGGTGTTTTTGCTTGATTCACACACTTATTGCCTCCGAAATAGGCATTTTTTACTGGATGGAATATGGCTTATATTCTTTGTGAACATTCAATATCTAACTACCTACAAACCTTTTGTAAAGATTTGATAAGGCTAAAAAAACACGCGCTTTGAAACGGTTTTTGGACCCAGGTTTAATAACCAAAAAATGTCTCAAACTCAGCGTAAAAAATCAGTGTAGAGTAAGATTGTATCTGATAAAAATAAATTTTAAGTCGATAGTGGTTCAATTGACGAGATAGATAGATAGTGAACACTTTATTGTACATAAAAATGGAAATTACACAGATATTTCTTAACCTAAGAGTACATACGGCGGCCTTACCACTAAAAGTGATCTCTTCCAGACAACCTTTGGATGAACTGGACTAATACATTAGAGAAGGAAGGAGAACGAGCGAACGAACGAGTGGACGAGCTGTTCAAGAGGGGTAGAAGTGTACAGTGTATGAGCAAATATCTAAGGACGTAGAACGCGTTAGTCGTCCCAAGTCATTCCTGTGTGCTCTAACTCAATTCCACTATGAATTGACAATTTTTAATAATTAAGTTTACCTTGCTCCGATGCAGGAAGACACCCGTACCCCAGCAGTGGGGACATACAAGGGGTTGATACCTATGTTGTCTTTGTTATGTTATGTTGCCACAAAACAAAAACACAATCACAATCGGACCTTCCATTAGTGGACGCATTGCTTGTATTTTTTCCGCACATGTTGCGATACTTTATTTGGTACGCCGCCGGACCTACACGGGGTCGTAAACTGGGGAAAATTTCCGCAGAGGCAGCAAAAATATCCGTTAAAATACAACACAGTTTGTTGAGAGAAATGGGATTTTCGTGGAGTTAACAAAATCATTTTGAAACGTTGGCTGTTTCTGACAATCCCTGTTCTGTTGCGACTGTAGATTTAAAAATTAAACTGTCAATTTATTTCTCTTTTGTGCCGGTTTTGTTTTTTTTTCAAAGGCCTCAATTTATTAAAAAAAGAAAAGCTGGCGCAAAAATTGGTAAGGAAGTTGAAGGAAAGAAAAATGCCAGATTATTTTTCAGCGTCGACGTGATATTGAATTACTGGCCCTTCATTACTCATTCAATGTTTTGTTCGACTAATATTTTATTTAACAAGGTATAAAAACAAACGCGAATTTAATATGGTCTGGGCGAGTCAACGGTTAGTAAACTTTTTTTTAATGTAGCGTATAAACGTCCTATTGTCGGGCACAGGCCTTCTCTTAGAGAGTGAGTAAGGGCTTAATTGCCACGCGTGCCCACCACGGATTGGCAATTTCAAGCGCTGAGGTATTTAAAACCTCAGACACTCAGGTTTCCTCACGATGTCTTACGTGGTTAGTAAATGAACCTACATAACTTAGAAAACGAAGTCATTGGTACATGCCCGCTCTGGGAAACGAACCTGGGCTCTCGCTTCCGAGTCCATTGTTCTACCCGCTGGGTTACCGCAGCTCACCAATACCTACAGTCTATTTATTCTTACTTGTCCAATTTAGTAAACAAGATTCTACCCCTTAAACTGTGACTTTTTAGTACAAAACTGCCATATTTCCATAAATGAAGTAACCTGGAACACTCTTTAGATAACACGCTGCCAATTTGATAAACATAGTTCATGAATTTGCGAGAACATATCTAGTTTAGGCATCTAGTCTCAATTTTAAGGTTTGAATCTTGTTTACTAAATTGGACAAGTAATAATGAATAGACTGTATTTCGTTTTTTTTAGCATTAGAAATTTCGTAAACGAAGAAGCAGGGCTAGTCAACCTAAAAATCTTCTGCCTATTTTTTTTTTAATATACCTACTTAGTTCACTGTTGAGCCAAGTAAATACAGCTTTTATCTACGTTTTAGATGTTATATCTACGTAATAATAAGCAGTGCCCTGCTTCTTTGTTTACGAAATTTCTAATGCTAAAAAAAACGAAGTATATCGTAAACTAAATACTCAGCCTAAAATAATAAACAGAATTTATCTTTTCGAAAATATACCTTTGGTAAGTAAAATGCGTATAAGCTATGTTCAATGACATTACTATGATCGCTATAAGTACCTTAGTTCATTGATCGTAAAAAAGTAAGCATGCCACTACATAATTAAACCCGCCTCATCTATAAAACAAACTTCTTGCACACTGAAATTCACATACGCGCATGTCACGCGGAAGCAGGGACCGTATCCCACAACTGTATACGGTATATCCCACAAAAGTAATTAATGTAATTAGGGCGTTCGGTAAAAATCTGATTTAAGTATTAATCATTCTCTTGCTTTTATAAGACCTACCTATATACACTTACCTTGTAACGATGCAAACCTCTTTACACCAGTTTTTATATTTCTTTAATTCTAAATTACGTCACCCATTTTTGAGATTTCCCTCATTTTTAGCATCACTGCTTACATCCTTACTAAACCTGACTATTTTTACCTGAGTGCTTAGTGCGAGTTTGACAGATCCAATCGAACAACTTCTACCGCGTTAATCGAGCATTAAGTAGTGAGTATGAGTAAGTTAACCGTTCGAACTGGCAAAACGCTGTCACAGTACAACTCACACTCGCGTTTATTCGTTTTGACTGGTAAACGTGTTCACTTCTCAATGTAATCCATTACAACTCGCATTCAGCAATTTTAATTCCCATATTTGTCGCTAGGTGGGGCTTCCTCGATGCCGTAGAAATATGAGTTTACGTTAACGCGATCGAGTAGTTAAAAAACTCGCACTAAGCACTCTGGCCCGTAATCACTCAAATACGTCTTTCTAATTTCCTTCAGCAACTTCCCATCATAAGGTTCTTTGAAAGAAATTGCTTTTAGCAATAAGGCCGCCAGTTGTATTATGTATATTTGCATTTGTTTAATATTTGTTGTTTTTCCTGCTTATCAGTTTTCTGTTTTTATTATAAAAAAACATACTATAAATAAAGCACAAAGTTGAAGTCGTTCCAGTTTTATTATGTATTAAAAGATATACAACATTACTACCTGAATGATTCGACAATAGAGTAGAGCGGAAATGGATGGGGTATCTAAACGAGATGACGGAAGTTGGGCGAAAGTTTTAACATTCATATCAATTTGATATTCATTGCAGAGCAAAATGGGATTTTGTATATTCAGTCGGTCCCGTAAAGATATTTGCATCTTTATAAACAGCAGTATCGATTAGCATCTTGCTGTCTAACAAAACCTATGTGTTAAAAAAAAACCATGTCTTGGATGTTTACATGTTTGTGATGTCACTGTTTCTGGTTCCTACGACACAGGGTTTCCTAGTGTGTGGCCAGAAGCAATGCATGTGCCTGTATGTGAATATTATGTCGGTTTACTTAAAATTTATAAAATTTAATTACTCCAAAAGTTCCACACAACTCATTCATTAGTCCCGGTCCCAAACTAGGACGCTATGGGAACCAGGCAAAGACATCACAAACATGGAATCACATAGGTGTGTAAGTGTGCATCACACTGTGTCCATTTATGCAATTCCAGTACGGCGGCCTACAGTGAGAAACGAACACACGACCTCTATTTTTGGTAGTCAACCGTGTTAACTGCTAAACCAACGAGAGACTACCCTCAACATGTCAAGTTTGACTTGTACTTTAACTGTTTCACTCTCCTATTCTCCTACGACTGCGTGCACAGTAACTTTGTTTGATATTGATCGGCTCGAAATGTCAATTTCATCCATAAAGTCATACGATCATATCACTATGTGAAGTTGCAACCTCTTTACACCATTATTGATAACTCTTTCATTCTACATTTAACATATTTGAATTAAATTTTTAAATTAGTTTACCCATTCACTGACACGTTTTACCTTGCCAATTTTTATTTGACCTGTTTATTGGGTCAGTTTTATTTCTGCACTTTAAATAAATATAGTGTTCTTCAAGTCATACACGTTATTTTATTATTATTCATCGCAAGAATCCTCCCTAAGTGTTCTCTATATAGTACTAAAAGTTTTATGATCAATTTGATCAGTCATCTTCTGGATGCCCTTGAAAGTTACTGTAGGCCAGAGAAACTTAGTTTGGGATCTGGCCAAAGTATTTTGTGGCTGCCCAGTATTATTCAGGGGAAACTACTAAACAAATGTCTATAGCTTTAAGAAGAAATTAGTTAAGAAAAAATAGTTTGTGAAGTATACGTTTATCGAGCCAGTAGAATCGCTACCCCCCAGGCTCGTGATCAGTTGAGAATATGGAGATCGCTAACCGTCAACACGAAATTGTTAGGATATGTTTCCTCCACCGAGAATACAGTAAAAGTGAGCCAGCCACAATTCTGACTTTCCCAACTATTCGATACACCCTGCCATACTTTGTCGCAGGGATGCCAACTTAACGAACGGTTACTTTTGAATGACGACAATGGCACCTCCTATTTTATATAATACTTTTAATATCAATGCAATCCAATGCCAGAATGTTCAAATGTTTCTCTGTTTTCATTAAACTTGTCCAAAATCATGACAAATGTCAGCAGCTTTGTAAAACTTTCGGGTATCGTCACGAGTTTACTGCTTCTCCAGATTTTGAATATGTAACTCTACCGTTCCACTGTAAAAGTGTGGAAATTACTTAGTCAAAATGTAGGTAAATTGGAAACCATCATCATCATCAGCCCGGTAAACCCCACTGCTGGGTATAGGCCTCTTCATTTCCACGCCAACCAGCACGATCTCGCGCTAGTCTCATCCACTGTTTGCCGGCCACTTTACTTAGGTCAAATTGGAACTTAAACAAAAAAAGAAACGTTTTTGCTAACATACTATTAGAACCTTTAGAGCCTAGGCTACTGGATAGCACTTCTGCCGAAATCTGTTTTTATAGTTTTTTTTTTTCAAAGAAACTCTATTACCGACTTTGTTGTACAGTCTGAATATACCTCGAGCTCTAGAGTAAGCTTCGGTTTTCGCCGAAAGCACACGAGTGTAATACTACTTCCTGCTTTGTATAAAACTTTTCTTTACTATTTTGAAAAGTTATGTAAAGTTAAGTGTCATACTAGTTCCGATATTTCTATTACACGAATATATCGGATTCCATACGATAGTAGCCGAGGTATATTCTAAAAGCTAACAAACTGTGAAATACGTTTAGCAAACACTCGTCCTAAAAGACATACTTTGGTTTTATTTGAATTTAGTAAGTAAGTAGGTAGGTAGGTAGGTAGGTAGGTAGGTAGGTAGGTAGGTAGGTAGGTAGGTAGGTAGGTAGGTAGGTAGGTAGGTAGGTAGGTAGGTAGGTAGGTAGGTAGGTAGGTAGGTAGGTAGGTAGGTAGGTAGGTAGGTAGGTAGGTAGGTAGGTAGGTAGGTAGGTAGGTAGGTAGGTAGGTAGGTAGGTAGGTAGGTAGGTAGGTAGGTAGGTAGGTAGGTAGGTAGGTAGGTAGGTAGGTAGGTAGGTAGGTAGGTAGGTAGGTAGGTAGGTAGGTAGGTAGGTAGGTAGGTAGGTAGGTAGGTAGGTAGGTAGGTAGGTAGGTAGGTAGGTAGGTAGGTAGGTAGGTAGGTAGGTAGGTAGGTAGGTAGGTAGGTAGGTAGGTAGGTAGGTAGGTAGGTAGGTAGGTAGGTAGGTAGGTAGGTAGGTAGGTAGGTAGGTAGGTAGGTAGGTAGGTAGGTAGGTAGGTAGGTAGGTAGGTAGGTAGGTAGGTAGGTAGGTAGGTAGGTAGGTAGGTGGGTAGGTAAGTAAGTAAATAAGTAATGTTTATTCATAAACCATAACACCAAATAGACCATACAATATGAATGGCAACATAGAACGGAAGATTTAAATACTTACACTTAACTAACATAGACTGTAATAATATACTGGACTAACATGCAGACACAAACAGTTTATAACTATTATAATATTACATAGGTTGATGCCAAAGTGAATCGTATGGAATGCCTAAGAAGGGCTGTGGACGAGACCGGCAGGAGAGATTGGGCGTGAAGACGGTACCAAACAGTGGACTTTCTTGCCCAATGTTTATTCAATAAGTCGGAGTTTCTTTGCTATTTTGTACAAAATACCTTGTCTTGATCTAATCGTCTAATAAATAACCCTAATAGTCTTTGCCTACTACTGCGCGATAGAAGCGCAAATATTTAATTTAAAGAAGCATTCTTTATTGTGTATCTTTAAAAGAAAAAAGGGCCCTAGGCCTAATAGTTAGAGAGATTTTTTTTTTATTAAATTCTGGGCAACGTGTTGAAAATACGACTTAAAATTATATCTCAAAAACTATTTACTTTGGCTGAACATACATGGGGGTTTTTTGAATAGCCCTTGGTAAGCCCCATCTAAGTATGAATTTTTTTTTAGACCACGTAAAATGCGACACCATGTATGTACTTACGTAGGCACTTTTTCATTAATGGTCTGGGTAAATAAATAGAAGATTGTTTTGTTTTAGTAAACACAATTTAAAAGCACTTTCGCTTGTTCCCATTCAAAGTTTGAAGTTCACTGTAAATTAATTAACTAACCAACGTGGTTTGGAGCCCAGCGACGCAGTATATACGTGAAAGCAGATACAGGGTTACCTAAAACTTACGCAATTTGATATGACATATTTCGCTAAGGCACATTTTTCTATTATACCAGACGGTAGTCTGGTATTGGCTAGTACTGTAAATTTTTCTCTTTTCTGAATATCTTGATAATGCTTTTCTCAAAGTATTTTTTTATAGAAATTGTTATAGTTAGTGACGTCATAAGTGATTCGAACAAAAGTAATAAAATAAAATAAGTCGTGTGTGATGTCAGAACAATAAAAATTAACGCGAATATATAGTTAGAATATTTTCGGGGCTTAATCGCGTAGTAATTTATTGCTATTTTACCTCGACGTTTCGACGACGTTACAGTCATTGTGGTCACGAGCGTAAATATACTTATCTATCGTCACGAGAAGTCTAATGGCTGGTACCCTGGCTGGCTGGTTCGCATCTTCGGCTGACAAGGTTTCAGACTACCCTCAATCAGCCATCACAAAGCGACTCTGAGTTAGGTCAGGTTTTATTAATTATTAATCTTATATTTTCATCGTAATCATACCATTTCAAGTGAAATACACGCGAAAAAGTGAATAAATTCTCTCAAAATATCTCGAAGGTTTTCCGAGTTTCAAATTTTGTGCAAAACTTTGCACTCAACTTTGTACTGCTCTTTGATACACTTTTTCTAGTTCTTTTAGATAAACCTTTAGCTTATGAGAAGGGAAATTTCACCATGATTACAAAACTCTTTACGAAACTGAAATCAGACGTATATTAGAAAAGTTATCATAGTTTTAGTGAATCACGGGAAACGCCGCCGTTTTCCCGCGATTTTTCCAGTAATAAGTGGGTGTGCTAATTGTTAATTAAAAGTAATTTACAAGTTAGGGTTGCGTGACACTACACTGACAATGTCGGACGATAAAACGACACGACGATAACGCGAATGTTGTAAGAAAATAACGTTTCTCGAATTAAAATCATATAAGTCGGACAATCATACAATTTAGACCATAATTTTGCTTCTCACTGCTATTACTAGGCGTAAAAATTAGGCATGTATAGGGCCGATTTCTGAATTGAGAACTTCACTAAGTAACTATACTTAAGTAATGTTCTGTCACGGTCTTTACTGAGAAATCTGCAGAGACAGCACTACAGTTAACTATTGACTTAACGAAATTCTCAATTCAGAAACTGGCCTAAGGGCCAAGGTATTTGAGTGAGTTAGATGATAAAAACTGTTTTTACACGGATTTATGCTCGTTTATTACATTTTTGCAATTTTCCAACGTTTCGGCACTTTTTCAGGTGCCGTGGTCCCGGATGACTGAGGTGACGGGCGTCTTTTAGAAAGCATTAACGGAAAGTTTACTACCCTCGGCAAAAATTACAAAAGTTAATTATGAAGTTACGTTCCAAAAATACAAAATACAAAACATTTATTTCAGATTACGGAAAACAACATAAAACTATTCCAAAATAGGCAAACCAATTATTTTTGATATAAAGTCAACAATATTGATTATTAGTAATTGAAGTTAAAATTAAATTTATAAACTAATTACTTTACATGAACTTAAAAATACTGATTATTAATTGAAATTAAATTTATTTTTTACTCTACAGTCACACTTCTAGCAAGGGGGTCTCATGCACTTAAGCACTGGTTCACATGCTACCGGTATGTTCCAACCACGATCTCTATTAAAATTTGGATGCCGACGGATCTCTATTGCCTCGCGTATCATTCTAGGGAAGAAACGGTCTTCTCAGACTAGAACTTTAACTTTATCGAAATGTTTAAAGTGTTTGGTACCGCTAAGTGTATGCTCGCTGACTGCAGATCTACCAGAGCACTTATGTTTCACATCCGCGATATGTTCCTTCACCCGCTCAGCTATGGTACGCTTCGTTTGACCAATGTATGAGGAACCACATTCATAGTCAAGATTGTATACTCTTGTAAGGGAATCCTGTGCTTGACACTTCGCATGAATTGGTGTATCTTTATTGGCGGCAGGTAGATGGTTCTGATTGAGGCGCTTTTCAAAATACTCCCAATTTTGTCAGTCACTCCTCTCACGAGTGATTTAGATCACTCAAATACCTCAATTTTACATTGTGTTGTACAACATTTTTAGGAATTCTTTCGTAGACTTATGTTTTTGGATATGTAGAGTTTACTATTTCCATAAACATCACTTACCAAAAATTACATTACGATCCAATAATGTTACAGTTAGAGGAATTTCTATTTAATCTAAAAGAATTACGACGGAAAAAACTTTTGAAAATGAGCTACCTACATTGCATTAAATTGTATTGTTTTTCTATATGCATTATCTATCAAACAGCATTAAGTACTATAAGGCAGGTAAATTTTTATCTAATAAAATAATGAAGTATGGGCTTAATCACAAGGCATGCCCAACGCGGATTGGAAATTTTAGGCACTGAGGTAGATAAACACCTCAGACATTCAGATTTCCTCAAAATCTTTTTCTTCGAGCCTAGCAAGCCTATTAAGCCCGTACTCTCTTTTTCTAAAAGAAGGCATGCTCTGCAGTGGGACGTATATAGGCTATGTAAAAATGTAATATAATGTATATCCATGAAAAACAAAAGTAGTAAATAACAGTTCGGAAAGACGTATTTAAGGATTTGTGAAAAAACCGTATAACAACCTGAAATATTGGTAACAAGCAGTGACTGTGTCTTTTCAAATACCGGTAATGTTTGTTGTTTCTAATTAATACAAAAAATAGCATAATCTATATAGCACATAAAGTTTGCTCTAATTCCCGTGTTCTTTTACACACAGCTTATCTACTATTATCAAAATCTTTATTGGATTAGTGAAAACTGTATAAACACAGACGGTCTGCGCCCCACTTAACAATACTACAATCTTGGTTACGTTGTTCTCTATGACAATTCGATCTACCTGCATTGCTACCGATTAACCCAGAAATTTACAAGTAGGAAAACAGATTATATTAATAGACTATGAAACACAACATAACAGAAACTCACGTCTGTAACCCGGAGAGGTAAGCAGATACCGAGAAAACAGTACTTCGTAAGGCACGCATTATTAACGTATGGCTGGTACTGGTCATTTTCTCTTTTCTGAATATCTTGATAATCCTACTGCTGGGGTATCTACGGGTCTCTTCCTGCATCGCAGCAAGGTTAGGCCATACTCCACCACGGGGGCCAAGTCCGGGTTGATGGAGGTTCGTAAGACAGTGGCGTGCCTTACTGTCAGAAGTTATCAACGACTTAACTTGCCTTGCGAAGCACGGAAGCGCTCGAAAAAATGGCACTAGCGGCAGTCACGGGACGGTCATCAATCCTGCATCTGACCGCGCCTTTTGTTGCTTAACTCAAGTGACTGATTCCAATAACTCGGTTCGACTAGGCCAGTAGCGTTTCATTTATATACCTCTGAGGTTTACTTGTACGTGTACCTTTTAAAATAAAATAAAAATAAATGCGGCTCAAAATACCGACTTTCCCAGAATATGTCGTATGTTTTCAGTCACCCTCTATATGCAAGCGTGGGCCGAGAAGCGACCTAAATAGCTTGGAAGCGGTCTACGTGTGAGAGGGTAGGTACCGAGGAAGATTTCCATGGAGGCAGAGGCGGGACGTGAAAACCGGAAATCTGCATTTCCACGCTTGCAAAGCTTGAAAGAAAATACGTATTCTCACACATGGAAGAGAGGCAAATAGGAATTTATATGTGCGATTTAAAGTAGGTATGTTTTGCAAACTTTGTAATTAGTTTCAAGACTGCTAATTTCATATTGTTATTTAAGACATACATACATTACATATACGAGTATAACTGCGCTACTTTGAATAAAACCTTTTCATTTCATTAACTTCACGCCTGAATCTCAGAGGGGTAGGCAGAGACCAGGGTCTGCCCTTTGCCACGATCCTGACAGATCACCTTCGCTTCATCAACGTTCATAAGTCGTTGCTAATGCATAAGTCGCGCCGGTCCCGGGAAATACATCCCCCATTTGGTCGACATATGTATGCTATTTAAGGCATTTTTTTGATTTTCCGTAAATTTCAATGTATTTGTTAAATTAATATCAAAATTTTATTTCATGAAACCATGGATCTCGGTCTGAAATTAATAATTTTATTTCATAATTTAATGAATCCCATTGGAAATGTTTTTGCTGTTTTATTCCAGATTATACTTCATAAATAAAATATTTAAGTTCACGAGGGTATGAGGGTATACAGAAAGCAGGATTTGCCCTCAGACCCTCACAAACCGCGTTCGCTTCATCAACATACATAATTCACTACATGCAGAAAGGGCCTGTAAATACCTCGTAGGTATTTTGCTCTCGCTACACTTCTGTAGAAGCGCTCGTGGCCTAGTGAAGTGCTCCTGGCCTAGTCGAACCAAGTGATTGGAATCAATCACTTGAGTTAAGCAACAGCGGCGCGGTCAGGTTCAGCATGGGTGACCGTCCCCTAACTACCGCTAATGGCATTTTTCCGAGCGCATCCGTGTTTCACAAGGCACGTTAAGCCGTTGGTGCCGCCTGTCATGTAATGACAATCGTTAAGTCATGTCAGAGGCCTTATAGGCGGCTTGACAAGGTCTGACAGTAAGACCTGCCACTGTCTTACAATTCCCCACCAACGCGGTTTTTGCCCCCATGGTGGAGTATGGCCTGACCTTCCAGCGATGCAGGAAGCGACCCGTGCCCCAGCAGTGGGGACATGCAAGGGTTTACATCGAGACGCGATTAGATCCGTTTAATATAATATTTAGGTATACCTTGTAGGTATATTTTGCTCTCTCTATACTTCAGCTAGATACTCGTATATAGATTCACCACCGACACTTGAAGAATTCATTCAAAAACCAGACAGACATCTGTCTGTCTGAAAATTAACTTAAAACCGCAGCGGAACGACGCCGTATATAATTTGGTTTTTGTCAATATATTGTCTTCATAACTCATGCCATACAAATCAACGCCGATCGGTGCCGCATGTATCTCTGGGCGGCATGGTTCAATTTGCCAATAGGTAAGTTGTATTATTTATAAGATATATTCATGATTTTGCATGTAATCTAATTTTATACGTATGTATTTCCGTTCAAAGTAGCTATCGTCATAATAATACTTGCATCAGTCACCATGTCACTGAAGAGTTCTTGATTGTACGTATGCAAACATTAAGTCCCCAACGAGGGGCACGGGTCCCTGAGGAAGGTGTAGGCCGTACTCCACCACGGGGGCCAAGTTCCCGAATATGTTGCTGAACGAATCTCCTGAATAAACTTGATATAGGAAATAAGCGCATCGATCTAGATGGCTTATCTATTAGTTCGCACAGATACGTACAATTTTGCGTCGAAATATTTTTGGGAAGTGCCTCTTAAAACATCCAACGAGTTTATTGGATAGCTATTCTGGGGGCACGTTCAATTTGTGGTGACATTCGAACCACTCTTAGTTCGTAGCGTTGAAGACGAACTAAGCTGGGAGATGTCTCTTTCAGAGATAAACTCGCCTTTATACATGTTATTTCTTACGCATTGTCCTTTTAAATGTTACGTGTGCAATAAAGTTTACTAATAATAATAATAGCAGAGCGGTAGAACCCGACTCTCAATCGGAAGGTCGTGGGACGAAACTTTATAATTTTATCCTCTTGTATAGAATCAGGCGTTACTTTGCGGAAATCGATAATAGCATTAAAAAGTGAAAATTACTTTGCTAAATTCCGCCAACAATCCCGCAAGCACCATGCAGTTAGTTAATGCACCGCCCTCCCTCCAGCTGTTTCAAGCAGAAGCAAGACACGAACACACCACCACTGACACCAATACTTGTGTGAGAAAACACTCGGGATTTGATTTTCACTTTTTATTGATTTAAGCCTCTTTTTAATTTTAATTCAACCAACATTTAATTTTAATGTGTCTTAATGGAATCGGCCTGCACCAATGACATAATTGTGAAGTTGCAGTAGCAATTTCTTTCTCTAATTCTGAAGAAAAACATCGTGAGGAAACCCTAGTGTCTGAAATCTTAATATACCTCAGCGCTTGCTACTTATAATGACCTAACTTTACTATGACAGCAACAAGACTATCTTATGCCTAACTCACCTCCTTCTTTTGTTAAGTCGGTTAGACCTTCAGAAGCAGGTGGGAATGTTCACGGTTCATTTGTAAGGATAATTCTGGGACATTAAATGCAGATCCCTTTCAATTTATCCCTCCTTACGAGTATGTGAGTACTTATGAAAGCCTTGAAGGCGTGTGAATACCCGTACAATTTGTCACAGGCTCACACTTTCGCATAATTTCACGTCACAATAATTTACGGGATTTTCTGGAAAATTCAATGTACCTAAAGGTTTGATAAGATTAATTAAATGACTGATATAAATTGTAAAGGAAAATTTATAATAAACTAGCTGACCCGGCGAACTTCATACTGCCTAAGTCGATTCTTTTTTTTTGTTTTGGTCTCCGTAAGAAACATCCTCGTACTTCAAGGAATATTCTAAAAAAATAATAAGTGAAATCGGTTCAGCTGCTCTCGAGATTTGCGCTTACCAACACATTCAGCGATTCATTTTTATACTATAGAAGATTTTTTTAAAATAGTTTTTTGTGAAGTTTGAAAATATTCGATGGTAGCGTGGTGGCCGGGTCATCTCCCTCTAAAATGGTTGAGACTCATCATGATAGCTAACGGTATGCTCGTGAACAGGCCCAGAGTCTAATACTTACATAATTTTTCAATAGAATGATAAAGCATGACAAAGGTTGTCCTTTGCCTCAATTTGGTAATCTACAAAGCAATAGCAGTACTATGTCATTCTTAGGGTATAACCCGCGCAAACAAAATAGAGAAAGAGTTAAACAATTTCTTTCTTTCTCTCTCTTTCTCTCTTTGAAATAGGCATATCATAGGTTGTCTGGAAGAAATTGCTTTTAGCAATAAGGCCGCCAATTGCACTATGTATATTTGCAATTGTTTTGTATTTGTTGTTTTTCCAGTGTACAATAAAGAATATTCTTATCATCTTATCATATCTCTCGCGAAGAAGAGTGTCGGAGGTGTTCAAATACACGCACACGGCACGCGTGATAATTAAGCCCATACTGTCTTTCTGAAGAATGCCTGTACCCAGTACTGCAAGTTTAATACATCTGCGGTATTTAACTTTAAAAGTAAATTTCATTCTGTTATTGTTTTACTTTATACTAATATAACTATTGTACGTATTGTAGACTTTTAGTCCGGATCTACTTACGGGTGTTGTTACTCGTATATCGGAAAAGTCCGTAAGTAGATCCGGACTAAAAGTCTACAATGTGTTGTGCTTACGAAAGTTTTAGTTAAGAATTGTACGTATTGTTTTACTTTATACTATTATAACTATTTATTATACGTATTGTACGTATATTTTAATAGGCATGGCCCGTCACGCACTTGGGCGGTTATTTTACAGCTGTGAAAAATTTGCTCTATGCGATAAGATAAAGATAATCTGTCGAATAATACTAAAATGACTGGCTCAAACCTTGACGTATGTAAACAGTGAGTAATAACGGCGGCAGTAATCTGAAAATACAGCAAAATACTGTACAAAATACTTGTACAGCTGATTAAGCAAACAACATGAAAAAATCGACTTAGACACTAGATAAAACCTACGGCATTTAGTGAACTAAATGCCGTAGGTTTTATCTAGTATCTAAGTCGTTTGTTTCATGTTGTTTGCTTAATCAGCTGTACAAGGACCGTGCAAAGCAAAACCGTTAAATGGGTGATTGATAACAACTAATGGACTTGATGGCCTCGGTGGCGCAGCGGTTTGGAACGCTGACTGTTAAACCAAAAGTCTCGGGTTCGATCCCCGGCCGGGTCAAACTAAGAAAAAAACTTTTCGAGTTTGACTCGAGTCTTGGATGTTATCTATGTATTTATTGTATTAAATCTATCGTCGAGTTAACACCTATAACACAAGTTATTTAGTTGTACAGCATAAGGCTAACGAAATCTGCGTAATATGTCCATGAATATTTATTTTATTATTTTATTTATTTAACTTGTCATTCGCAAGGCAACTGTGCGCTTTCTTGAATTTGTCCAGTTAAATCTAATCTAATCCAAAAGATGCCTTGGCTACGTGACCAAGAGGTGTCAATTGATCCTTTTAAAGTCGGTCTATGCGGATACAAAACCTGATTTTAAGGCGCCACGTCTATATTTTATAAGGCAGCACTTAGTATAGCAACAGCAATTTGAATTGGCTACTTAATTTTTTATTTGGATAATTGCCAATCTCCGAATTAAGAATTTCGCTAAGTGGATATCTAACTGTCTACAGTTAGATTGCTGTGTGTTCGAATTCTTAGAAAAAAAGCGTGACATAACGTTACTTGAGTATTTATGAAATTCTCAATTCAGAAACCGGCCCTAAGTATTTTTTTTATTTTGTGGCCTCGATTGTATCTTAAGTATTTAGGTATAAAACTTTATAATGAGAACTTTTCTTATACATTAAACGGGTCTGATCACGACAATTTATTATCTTATTTATTTTAAATGACATTTAGATTACACTCAAATCAAGTAATCAAAACTATTTAAACCTGAACAATCTTAATAATATTTCGTCATCATATTCGAATCCAAATATTTACTGGAGTCACACGACATTTCTTGACCTTCATAATTTCAAAAACCTATTTAGAGGCTAAAAATTTCACCCATGCCGGGATTCGAACCCACAACCTCTGGCTATCCGTGCCAGCGCTCTACCAATTGAGCCAATGGGTGACTCTCCGGCATCAGTGAAATTTCGAACCTCTGCACTATTCTCTGTATTACGTACAGGCAGCGACATCTGGCTTAAGCAAATTGCATCACTTACAGCCCCGACTACCTACTTTTGCAGTTAGGTTTTACATCGGAACGATATCACTGTATCCACATGATTATACTATTTTTTTTTAATTTTTAATGCACTAACCCGTGCTAAGGACAAATATAAAAACCTATTTAGAGGCTAAAAATTTCACCCATAATTTCAACAGAGAGGACGGTTTCAAGCTTTTAAGTACGTGGAATCCAGTGCTAAGTTAATACAAATCACGCCCCTTATCACCGGACCTGTCCGTAGGCGCAGTGAGTGTCGTGTGTCGGCCAGCATCGTCCAAATTAAAAGTGACTACCCACAATAATTTACTGTACTCGACACTTCTGTCTACCCGAGACCACGGCAACTGCAACGCTGCCGAAACGTCGGGAAATAAGGTAGTGACGTTTTACCTAATAAATGATCGCGAATCACCCGTCTAATTTATTTGACCTTTAAGATCAGACGGTATTCACACAATTTCTGCTGTATCAGAATCATTGTCTGCTTTCAGTCTGATGAGTCTTTTTTACTTTCACTTCCAACAATATATTTTTATACTTATGGTATTTTTCCATTGATATTTTAATAAACCACAAAGTAGCCAGTCTTCTTTACACCAATCTTTTTCAAGCTAAGCTATACATGATACCAATCAGTCGTTGTTGTCATTTAAGTCGGTAATGTTATTTTAGGAGAGGTGTAAAATTTGATTGTAAAAACCTATTTTGAGGCTAAAAATTCCATCCGTGCCGTGATCCGAACCCGCGAACTAGAGTCTCGCATGGGTGGAATTTTAGCTCTAAATAGGTTTTTAAAATTGTCCTTAGCACGGGTTAGTGCATTAAAAAGAATATAAAATTTGAATTGTTTGCACATTTACTTCCGAAACCAATGTATTGCTCCAATCCATCCAAAGGTTGTCTAGACGAGATCACTTTTAGCAATAAGGCCGATATCTGCACTCTTAGGTTACGAAAAATATCTATGATTTCCTTTTTTACGTAAAATAAAGTGTTCTCTATCTATCTGTATCCCAATCCCGCAGACTTTTATATCCGAACAATACTCTTTTAAATTTAGTTATTGTAGGCAGTAAATTAAAGTTCATAAGGGATGATTTTCCGAAATATGGCTCGGTCTTCTTCTATGGTCGACTAAGCATAAGCCTACTACGTCTATTAGTCTGACATTTAAAGGGCTTTAACTCTTGAACCGAACCGAAATAGGTCATGTTCATATACACACTTGTCGGAGCACCTTCCGATTGCTCTAAGCCCCTGGCCAAACAGAAGGGACTTGGGACAAGAAACGGAATTCGCGCCTTCAAGCTTCAGTCTCTTCTATGTACGCTTCGTCCCCACCCTTGAGTACATTTTGTATAACTGCAGGTTTGTTATAGGTCATTCGAATAGTAGCGTGGTGTTTGGGTCATCTATCTCCCTCCAAAATGGTTGAGACTGATGATGGCTGACCACTGTGTTATGCTCGTGAACGAGTGCTGTTCGTGTGTCTGTCCGCAGCACTTATGTTTTCCCCTACTATTGTGAGACATTTGACTAATGCTTTGGCATTTAGGGTTGTTAATCGCAATCATGAAATCTTATTAGGTTTACATATGGCAACTGATGTATTTGAGAAAAGATGGTCAGAGTGGAGTTTTTTTTTCCGCTGCCTTTTTCTCCACTACAATACGGCCCGAAAGCAGCGGCTTACATTTTACATTGTACATTGACATTCAGCAAACAAAATGTATTTAAATTGATTTTAATTTGAATTTATGATAGTGATTGATTATAATAAGGCGTCTTTTCCGTGCCCTCGTGCCAAGTCCCTTCTGTGTGGCCGCGCCTGTTGCTTTTCAAGTGATTGATTCCCATCACTCGGTTCGACTAGGCCACGAGAGCTTCTACGGCTTGTTTTATCATAATATATAAATGAAATAAATAAATTCCACGAACACAATCATTTGTCCTGGTCCCAAATAAGCACAGTGTGCTTTCGGTAACCCGGCAAGGATAACAAATATGGATATACACTCAAACTCCCCCAGTGGGAAAAGAACCCACGAACTCCGGCATGGTAATCAGACGTGATTCCGCTAGCTAGACCAATGATGCAGTCACGGAACTTGATTAAAAATAACCGGGTACTTAGACCCGGTCCCCTGCGAAAATAGTTCCCTTAGATTTATGATCAGCTTTATGCCCAGGAAGGAAAACATCGGGAGGAATTCTCCGACAATAATGTTCCTCGTTGGAAGAAATGCAATTGACTGACTTGATGGTGTAGCGGTTAACATGCTTGACAACCAAAACATAGGTCTTGTGTCGATCCCCACTGGTGGCAGCCGTAGTGAATTTGTACAATTGGCAAGAACTCAGTCGGGCTGTATTTCCATGTTAGTGAGGTCCTAGCCTGGTTACCGTATACACACTAACCTTGTTTAAGACTAGGATAAACGATTGTGTTGGGTGTAAGTTATTTGTTTATTTCATTTATATATGCTAAAACAAATCATATAAACGGCAAGGTATCCTAGTTTGAGATCAGCACTAGTGTTATTACTTTAATTTTACAATTGGAGACCCATCATTTTTGTTTGACAGAATCTAGCCTTAAATCACCCAGAGTACATTTATTGTTCGTTAGATTAGATTTATGGTCAGAGAGTTTATAGGCGGCTCGATTACTTCTTACAGTGAAGCCCGCCAATGTCTTACAATCCTCCACCAACCCGGTATGACCTAACCTTCCTGCGATGCAGGAAGAGACTCGTGCCCCAGCAGTGAGGATATACAAAGGATTGATATCGATCTTTATCGATTTTATTCGGTCCTTAGTACAATGTCAGAGAGCTTTCTAGTACATGGATTAGACGGGTCGTAATATAGGTAAGAAGTTATCAAGCCGCCCATAAGGCTTCTGACATGGCTTAGCGACTGCCATTAAACGACAGCCGGCGCCAACTGTTTAACGTGCCTTGCGAAGCACGAAAGCGCTCGGAAAAGGACCGAATAGTGGAGTGTATAATAGAAGAGGTCTATGCCCAACAGTGGGGTATGTTTGAGGGCTTATTATACAAAGAGCCAATCTCTTCTCTTCATCATATATTATTTACCCGTCTATTTGCCTAACCTTGATCACGGCAACTGCAGCGTTGCCGAACCGTTGGGAATAAAGGTAATTACCTTTTACCAAATAAATAGTCGCGATAAGACCCGTTTAATGAGTATGACGTTTCGCACTATTATTAATACACAATCTTAATTTAACCCAAATATTTTTATTTTTATCACCCTAATTTTTTTGTGTTTAGTGTTAATTTCATCCAAATGCTTGATTTGTGTCTCGTATATGAATAAAGCATTATCTTATCTTATTCAACTTGGAAATTGTTAAATATATTTTATAGGTGGAAAGTGAGGGATAGTGATTTATTTATTACCTAGTTAGATACAATTTGCTTACATTGTATGGATGTGATGCAAATGACACGCAAATGCGAGCAAAACCACTCACAGAAAACACTTAAAAAATTATATTATTTTTTAATGCACTAACCCGTGCTAAGGAAAATTTTTGAAAATCTATTTAGAGGCTAAAAATTCCACCCATGCCGGGATTCGAACCCGCGACCTCGGGCTATCCGTGCCAGCGCTCTTCCAACTGAGCTAATGGGCGACTCACCGGCATCAGTGAAATTTCGAACCTCTTTACAACATTCTCTGTATTACGTACAGGCAGCGACATCTGGCTGAAGTAATTTTGAAGTACCTAATTTGCATCACTTGCAGCCCCGATTACCCACTTTGCAGTTAGGTTTTACATCGGAATGATCGATGGAATTTTTAGCCTCTAAATAGGTTACTTAAAAAATTGTTTGAAAGCACACTAAAACAACGTAATCCTGTAGTTTAACTTTTCTAAGGCAAGTGTCGTATAACTGGGTAACGAGCAACAGAAAGTTGCAAGTTAAAAGTTAGTTTTTGCAGTTAGTAACGAAATCTTTTTATAAAAACACGAACGTTTAAAACTTCTAAAATTGTCGGTGGTTGAGATTTTACAAGAAAAAAACGTAATCATAGATTAAGCCTTAACCAGGCAATGTCATAATAGTGCCCACATTAAATTGAACCTTATCAACTGAAATAAAGTCCAAACCCAATTAACTCCATAACCCGAGAATTTTAAAATAATCGTGTTTTTTATAAATAAGGCCGTGAATGTTTTTCTTTTTTATGCTCATCGATCCTATTATAAGATCTTAACAAAAACATAAAACCATCAAATCAATTAAAATTACTGTGTTTTACTCAAAATTACACATAATATGTCTCTTACCGCCGCACTCAGAAACGTCAATTAAAAGTTAATCTTTGTTAAGTATGCAAATTCAAATTCAAATACAAATAATTTTATTTCAACGTAAAGAATTTACATTCTGTTTGCTGAATGTCAATGTACAATGTAAAGTGTAAGCCGCCGCCTTCGGGCCGTATTGTAGTGGAGAAAAAGGCAGCGGAAAAAAAAACTCCACTCTGACCATCTTTTCTCAAATCATCTTAAAACCAAATACATCAGTTGCCATATGTAAACCTAATAAGATTTCATGATTGCCATTAAAAACCCTAAATGCCAAAGCATTAGTCAAATGTCTCACAATAATAGGGGAAAACATAAGTGCTGCGGCCAGACACACGAACAGCACTCGTTCACGAGAATAACGCAGTGCTCAGCCATCATCAGTCTCAACCATTTTGGAGGGAGATAGATGACCCGAACACCACGCTACCATTCGAATGACCTTTAGCAAACTTGCAGTTAAGTTTTTGTCCGTTATATAAGGTATCATATAGTTATTAATATGCAATCACGTCGTCTGTACACACTTGTATTATAAAATATGTTATACTTAGTTATACTTAACAATAAAATCGCGGTGGAATTGGTTTACTACCACGGATTAGGATCGTTTATATAGTCGTCTATTCTATAATATGCCTTTTTACATAGCGAATTTTTAATGAAAGTTTTAAATTTATTTTCAGACAAGCATAGAACATGTTCTGGAATTTTGTTGTAAAAACGAACGCAGTAACCTACAAATGATGTGCCTACCTTGGCTAATCGGGATTTAGTACAAGCAACCTTGTTTCTATTCCTTGTGTTTACGTTATGAACGTCCCCATTTAATTTAAACATTGTTATATTTTTTCGGACATACATTATATTATCGAATATATATTGGCAAGCCAGTGTAAGAATGCCTATTTCTTTAAAACGCTCCCTTAGCGATTCTCTACTGTTTAAGTTGTAAATAGCTCTTATTGCTCTTTTTTGCAAGACAAATATGGTTTCTATATCTGCTGCCCGTCCCCATAATAACAAACCATACGACATGACACTGTGAAAATAACTAAAATAGACCAGCCTCGCCGTCGACACGTCTGTAAGTTGTCTAATTTTTCTGACTGCAAACGCTGCTGAACTCAACCGACCCGACAGTTTTCCAATATGCTGACCCCATTGCAGTTTTGAGTCTATCGTTATGCCTAAAAAAAGCGTGGACTCTACCAGCTCTAGCCTCTCACCAGATATTTTTAAACTCGTGTCAACATTTTTAACATTGGGTAGTGAGAATTTGACGCATTTTGTCTTATATGCTGTTGTCCTTTTCTGTTTCATTGATAATAAGTGAAAGATAACGATATTTAAATAAACAATAAATTTAATGGACGTCTCTGAGTGCGGCAGTTAATGAACGTTACAAGTTTAGCGTGGTAATCATTTCAAAATCTAGATCACTGTGGAGAAAAAATGGACAGAAAATCTTCAAACTAAGTATTTTATTTGGTTGGTAAGTCCACAAAGATAGTTCTCGGTCTCGGATCAATCTCGGTTCACGCGATAGAGAGGCATTCGTCCTTACGTGTTTGTGTAAATAACTTGCAGAATTCAATGACTTTCTCAGGGGTCTCATTAAACAGACCTTGAACAAATTATACGATCACACTTACATAAAAAATAAATACATTGGAATCGGTATCGGACGTCGCGTCGTGAACAACATAGTTCAGCATATAATAGGTACATACAACATTATACAGACGTATTGGGAACCATGTCTTTTTAAAGCGACTTTCAAAACCGGAGGAGGCTCTCAGGAACTTAATTAATATTTTTTTATGTATATTCCCCAATTACATCCTTAAAGACGCTTGAACTTATTTGGAAAATATTTTTTTTGTTTGATAGGGTTGTCTTTTCAGGTGGTCCTTAGTCACCAACTTAATATTTGATGATGTGATCGTGGAGAATTTTAAAGGTGCACTTGAAGCGATTTGTTTGTTCTTTATAGTGACTCGTAGTGTCACTTCAATTCAGACTCGGAATCGTAGTGACATTCACATAAAATAAAAATTTGAATGGTAAAAAAACCGACTTAACTCATTTTGCAGTCGGTTTTAATGGGAACACCATTCCTTCATGCATTTCTGCAGAAACGTGCAACCATAATTTTCCCTATTCCATAAATTTATCAAGCGCATTTTGTTTGGAAAAAACATTCGAACCCCACTATGCAGCCCTCTGTCGAGAAAAGGCGATAGCAAAAATTGACCGTGGTACGAGTAGGTATACATGTAGTGACAAAAGTTTACAAATAATTATTAGTCCGACTTAGTCCTTACCGTCTTATCCAGAAGCCAGCTCCCGGGGAAGATCAGCGGTATGTAAGTAATCATGTAAATCATCGACGTCCAGTACACGGTGATGCTGCTGACGCCATAATACTTGACGACCGCGTCCTGAATGATGCTGTATTGAATCCATTGCATGGAATTAGAGGCCGAGTAGAAGATGAAGATGAACAAAACCACCCATCTAATGGGGTACACAATGTATTGTGTCGGGGATTTCTTTCCCGGCGAATCCACGATCCCGCCCTTTTCAGCGACGCCGTCCATCACGCTGCCGCTAACTTGCATTTTTAAATCACTCATTTTGTTTAGTAAATATTTTAGTAAGTAAATAGTCTCTATACGGTAAAGTTTATTGTCAATTTAATTATCGTTTATCACATTTAAAGTTTTTATTTTTAAAATTTTATGGCACAATTTTGATTCTTAGTTTAGTTTATTTAAATGTAAAGTGTCTAATATTATTGTCACAGTTATTAGGTTGTTTTTTTTAACTCTACATTATATATAAGTCTAGAAATACTTTAGGGGCCTACGGCAACTGGTAACGATTGCTAAAGCTAACAATTTTTTTTATAAGTATCATATACTTTTCGATTAAACTTTATAGGTAGCAACAATTTTATTGTCTGACGTTCGATTCTAACCTAAAAATTACTTATTATTGTCAAATTTTCCCGCTCGCGCGCGCGTTTGTATTGAGTCAGGCAAGCATGGATTTCCGCCGTGTGTTCTGCGCGGCCGTCTGCCGTCGACTGAACTGACTGAGTTTTCCCTCAATCACTGACTGAATGGACCGTTTCCTGGGAGCCCTCCGCTCTCCGGCTACAACTATGATTATGATAAGTGGCCGGATCTAGCTAACATCTCCGAGTCACTCGCGATAATCTGCGAGATTTTAGATTTTAACAAAGGTTATTTTTATTTTAGTATCTAAGGTGTTCACATACCACAGCGCTTGAAATTGCCATTTAGCTCTCAGTCATAGAATTATGATAAAGTATAGATCCGCAGTTCAAGCTGCCAGGGTTTCTATTATGTAAGTATCCACCGAGTTGAGAGACGTTGGTTTTTACTTTTTGTATGTTACTCCAGCGGGTTCATTTATTGCTTCCTGAGACGACGCCCTACCTCCTTGACAACTTCTTACTCCAGTTGTCAAATGCATGCATATTTTGACACTTCGAAATGCTTAACTCGATAGAGTGGAATGTTACGTAATAGAAGGGCAAATGGGGCAACAAATTTGTTATTTTGACACGTTAGCCTGTTGACGTGAGAGCGGTGCTTTGTAGCGGAGTTGGAGATTAGCTTCCCGTTCGGGTGGTCGTGGATACGAGACTTTGTTTTCTAAGTTAAGGACATTGAGAAATTATATTAGCTTACCGTGAAGGAAAACATCGTGAGGAAACGTGAGTATCGGAGGTGTTCGCTTACGTCAGCACTTAATTCAATTCAATTCAATTCAATTTATTTCAACGTAAAGAATTTACATTCTGTTTGCTGAATGTCAAAGTACAATGTAACATGAAAGTGAAAGCCGCTGCCTTCGGGCCGTAATGTAGTGGAGAAAAAGGCAGCGGGAAAAAAAAAACTCCACTCTGACCATCTTTTCTCAAGTCTTAAATCTAATACATTAGATACCACCTATACGCATAAGATTCCATGATTGCCATTAATAATTTTAAATGTTAAGGCATTATTAAATAAATATACTTTTTTTACATAGGCCGTGAAAACATGACAAGTGCTGCGGCCAGACACACGAACAGCACTCGTTCACGAGCATAACGCAGAGGTCAGCCATCATCAGTCTCAACCATTTTGGAGGGAGATAGATGACCCGGCCACCACGCCACCATTCGAATGACCTTTAGCAAACCTGCAGATTAAGTTTTTGTCAGTTATAGAATGTATGATATATTTACTAATATGCAATCACGTCGTCTGTACAAACTTAAATTAAAATATGACATACATAACTAACACTGAGGATTGCAGTGATTCGGTTGCTACATATAAAATATTTATTTAATAACTATGATTTACTCGTTGTGGAATTGGTCTACTGCCAAGGGCTTACATCATTTATAAAGTCATCTATTCTATAATAGGCCTTTTTACACAGCGCCTTTTTAATGAAATTTTTAAATTTGCTGTCAGGCAGGGATAGAATATGTTCTGGAATTTTATTGTAAAAACGTACACTTAGTCCTACAAAAGATGCATTTACCTTGGCTAATCTGAATTTAGATAAAGCAACTTTGTTTCTGTTTCTAGTGTTTACGTTATGGATATCCCTGTTTAATTTAAATGTTGTTAAGTTTTTTCGTACATACATTATGTTATCGAATATATATTGGCAAGCCATCGTTAGAATTCCGATTTCCTTGAAAATATCCCTTAGCGATTGCCTGGTAGGTAAATTGTAGATAGCTCTAACAGCCCTTTTTTGTAGAATAAAAACTGTTTCTATATCTGCCGCACGCCCCCATAGTAACAAACCATATGACATAATACTGTGAAAATAACTGAAATATACAAGCCTCGCAGTTGACACATCTGTTAGTTGCCTAATTTTTCTAACTGCAAATGCGGCTGAACTTAACCTACCCGCTAGATTTTTTATGTGTGGACCCCATTGCAGTTTCGAGTCTATTGTAATACCTAAAAACACCGTGGACTCTACTAAGTCTAGTCTGTCACCAGCTATAATTAAACTTGTGTCCACTTTTTTTACATTGGGCAATGAAAACTTTATACATTTTGTCTTTTTCGCATTCAACATGAGATTGTTTACAGTAAACCAGTTTAACACCTTAGAAAGGGCGTTGTTTACATCGTCTAGATTAGATTGACCTCTCTTGATTTTAAAAATTAGAGAAGTATCGTCTGCAAACAATACTATTTGTGACAATTTCTCAACTAGGTAGGGCAGATCATTTACATATACTAAGAAGAGGAAAGGCCCCAAAATAGAACCCTGAGGAACTCCTATTTTAACATCAGATCCAGAAGACTTAACCCTATTTATGTCAACTTTCTGAACTCTGTATGCTAAATATGATTGAAGAAGAGCTAGAGATCCATTACTGAGACCGTATCTATTCAATTTACAAAGGAGCGTTTTATGGTCTACACAATCAAAAGCTTTAGAAAGGTCACAGAAAACTCCGATAGCATCCTGCGCCTCCTCCCACGCGTCAAAGATGTGATTCATTAATGCCACTCCTGCGTCGGTCGTTGAACGACCCTTAGTGAAACCGAATTGTTTTTTATGAAAGAGTTTATTTAAACTAAAGTGTGTCAACAATTGGTGTAAAATTAGTTTCTCAAACACTTTACTTAATACCGGTAGTATTGCTACGGGCCTAAAATTGTTTGGATCCTCATTATCACCTGCCTTAAATAGAGGAACTATTTTACTAAATTTTAAGAGATCCGGGAAAGTCCCATGATCAACACATTTATTAAAAATTGTAGCAAGGTGTGGTGCAATAATATGAATTACCGTGGATATCAGTTTGACCGACATACCCCACAAGTCTTCAGTTTTCTTTATATTTATTTGGTTAAATGTTTTAACAATAGTTTGGAAGCTAACGTGGGAAAATTGAAAGTCTGTTACGCATGGTTTTATATTTTCTAACATTAGTGATTCTGCTGACTGAGACGAAGAATTTAAGCCCGCCGTTATATTTAGTGGGATGTTTGTGAAGAAATTTTCGAATACTTTTGCGATTTCGTCACTTGAGTTGACTATTTTCCCACTTACCTTTAGCGCAAAACTTTGATCCCTCGGCTTTGTTTTGCCTGTCTCCTTGTTAATCACTTGCCAAGTAGTTTTTATTTTATTTGAAGACGCCTTTATCTTTTTGCTTATATTAAGGGATTTTGCCATAGAACAGGTTTTCCTAAAGGTTTTAGAGTAATTCTTAACAAATTCTCTAAAGCTTGGATCCGGATTGGATTGCTTTTCTTCATACAATTCATACAATCTTTTCCTACTTCTATGTATACCAGGAGTGGCCCATTCTGAAAAACCATTATTACTGAGCTGAATTTTTTTAATTTTAAAAACCTGTTCAAATTCGTTTGATATCGTGGTAAACAATTCATTATATAAAGTGTTGGGATCATTGCTATCAAATTGCAGTAAACCTATTTTGGTACCTAATTTATTTTTGAATAATTCAATTTTTTTGTCTGTGATAGGCCTACAAATTAATGCTGGGCATTTTTTTTCAATAATTGTTGGTAAAACAACTAATAAACCACTATGATCCGACTGTAGGTTGTTTATAACCTTTTTTTTTAAATGCTCACAGTTGCAAAAAACATTATCTATACATGTAGCACTGGTTGGCGTTGTTCTAGTAGGTTCAGTAAATAGGTTCAGTAAGTTAAACGATCTAAATAAGCTAATAAGTTTAGTTTGAAGTGGGCTCTCAGCTAACAGATCAATATTGAAATCGCCACATACTACTATGGATTTATTACTCGCAAAAAGACGTTTTAATGCGTCCTCTACCACTAATTCAAAGTCGTTGTAATTTGTTTGAGGTGGCCTATAAACGCACATAACAATATACCTATCCAATTCCACACACGAGATCTCAACTAATCGCTCAACAGAAAGGCTTACAATGTCTTTGCGTTCTTTACTTTTTAAAGTATTTTTTACAAATACCATTGATCCTCCTCTCAAAGCTTTATTTCTATTATATGTACTAACAGGCAAATAGTCTTTCAAATTAAATGACATTTCTGACTCTTTAAGCCAATGTTCCGTGAAGCATAAAATATCTACATTAAAATCTTTCAAGAAAAGTTCTGTCATGTTTTCCTTGCCGGAAAAGCCCTGAATATTTTGTGCTACTATGTTAAGACCTAATTTTGGCTTTTCCTTTGTCTGTGGCGGCAGTTTAAAGCCGGTGAATCACTTGTTTGTGAGCCCGCTAATATTTTAATACTACTACTAGTATCACGGTTGTCATTTTCGCGCGATTGTGTTATAATTCCTATAACTGAGGCAAAGATGTTATAAGCTAATAGACTAGCTAACTTATATCTCGTACGGGTATAATGACATGTCACGGGTATAATTGAATAAGCTTCGAGCATCTTACATAGGTAACTTTATCTTCTGATATCTCGTACGTGTATAATTGAACAAGCTCATAGCATCTTATAGACGTAACTATATCTTCTGATGTATCGTGTCAGTGTTTGTTATCGAACTCCTCCGAAAAGGCTTCATTGATTTTTAAGATGTTTTTGGTCCTCTTTTGGTCATACATGGTAGGTCTCAGAATAGGTTGCAGACTAATTTATATGGGAAAACAACCTTTGCGGGTCCGCAAAAGTTGACCCATGTAAATATTTATTTTATTGTGCTTTCAGTATTTGTTTATTTATTATTATTATACAATAAGAACTTACAGTTACCCAAAACGCTCCTACTGTTACTATACCTATTTTACTAACTACATAAGTGTAATCTTAAATGTGCAACAGTATTATATAGAGTCAACAAACCTGTCAACATGTTGGACCCCATCAACGAACTCGTTGAGCAGAGCGAGTGCCCTGGCTGTGGGCTTGTTATAACGGCAACAGAAATACATCATCTGTGATTTAATTGTCTTGCTAACACGATTCATCAGCCTGGTATCAACCAGGTAGATAGACGGACAGACAGTGAAGTCAGTAAACTCTAAAATAGATTCGATTTTCTCCACTGACATCATCCCTGACGCAAATAACAAATTAACCGCTTACTGCAGAAAGGAAACATGTACACAAAACAAAACTTTTCAATGTTGCCTTTTTGCAGTATTACGTGTAGTGTCAAGGGAGAGAAAAGTCTCCCATGGCACAACCAGTAGTGCTAAACAGTAGTGCCTAAGTAAACAAACTTAAGAAGCGCTCGTGGCCTAGGCGAATCGAGTGATTGGAATCAATCACTTGGTTAAGCAACGACAGGCGCGGTCAGGTACGGGATGGGTGAGCGTCCCGTGACTACCGCTAGTGGCATT
Source organism: Yponomeuta sedellus (assembly GCA_934045075.1). NCBI lineage: Eukaryota > Metazoa > Arthropoda > Insecta > Lepidoptera > Yponomeutidae > Yponomeuta > Yponomeuta sedellus. Next base: position 24,561,743 of record OW203723.1, on the reverse strand, counting down.
TTTCCGAGCGCTTCCGTGCTTCGTAAGGCACGTTAAGCCGTTGGTGCCGGCTGTCATATAATGGCAGTCGTTAAGCCATGTCAGAGGCCTTATGGGCGGCTTGATAACTTCTGACAGTAAGACTCGCCACTGTCTTACAATCCTCCACCAACCCGGGCTTGGCCCCCGTGGAAGAGTATGGCCTAACCTTTCTACTATGTAGGAAGAGACCCGTGCCCCAGCAGTGGGGACGACAAGGGTTGATAACGAAACAAACTTAAACAAAACTCTTAGCATGACGACACAGTATTAATTTTAGCGACAGTTGTTTCTTTTTCCAGTAAACGATGTAATTACCATCTTAAAACATATTTTTCACAGAAACTCAATTTCGCCGTGTGCGCAAATGTTTCCTTTCTGCAGTAAGCGGTATAAATACAGAAACCACTTACAGTTTTATCAAGCAGCCAGCTCCCAGGAAAGATCAGCGGCACATAGGTCACCATATACACCATGGACGTCCACGACACTAGAGTACTGGGCACATGGTAATATTCCGTCACTATGTCGCTGATGATCGTGTATTGCACCCACTGGAGACTGTTCGAGGCTGAGTAGAAAACGAAGAACGAGAGCATCAGCCACCGGGCTGGCATGACTGTGTAGCTGGACGAAGTGTCTGCTGGCGTCAGCTCGTCCATCACGCTCCCAGAAATCGAGGAGGTCTTCTCAAAGTCGTTTTCTGCAAGGAGCTTGGCGTTCGTCGAGACTTTTGGTAGATTTAATGCGGACATTTTGATCTGTTTTGTGGGCACGGATTTAAATGTATAAGAAGTTGTATCTATGTAATTATATTTAGTAGTAGCACTAGTATTTGTACTAGTGGAAACTACAGTATTTTTGTTTTGTTCACACAAAAAGCTTTAGAATTTTTATTTATTATTTAATAAGATCACAATTTTTAGTCCCGTTTGGTCTTATTTCTAGAAGTATTGTATCACATGTTTCACTTGTCAATTTCTTGGTCGATTTATCAGTGATGGTCTTATGGTTAATCAGTTGTTGGTAACTATCGTATTATGTAATTCGATTTATCACTTATCTTTATAGTGCCGCTTATGTTAGTGTCAAAAATACTTTAGTATCTTCTGAGATGATAAGTGAATTAAGGCTTAAGGTCTATAAGATTATTTCTCTTTACACTTAAATTATTTGTTGTTTCCTTATTTTAATTGGTTGATTCTTTGCATGAAGATACAGGCAGTCTGGAACAAAAGAATAACATTTTTTCGCTGAAAACTAAATAAATCATCAATGACACATATTATTCAATAAACAATAATACTTTAAATTATTACAATAACGCATTCGTGCATAATATATATTACAAAACTGTAAAACATATCTCCTTTTCAATTTTAGGGAAGTGTCTAGTCAGCCAACGTTGGTCGCATAGTCAATCACAAAATCTCGCCGAGAGTAGCAAATTACAAAAATACTTTATTCCACAAAAGCGGGTTTCCATTTCATTAGCACGCATAAAAGTACCCAAAATTGGCGTTCGTATAAGCAGCGACTAACTGTTAAATGTTGATGAAGGGAAAAAGGTTGGTCGGGATCGTAGCAAGTAGCTAACCCTGGACTCTACATCCCTTCGTGATAGAGGTGTCGGTTTATAATTTTACCCTACTAGAATTGGTTAGTGTACAACTTTTAGTAAAATTATAATGTAACATTTTTATTGTCCAATCGTGACGGTTAGCTGTTATCAGTGCTTACAGCGCTTGCTATACTTCTCTGCTTGACGGCCACTGGTGGCCAACCAGACACTTGTTTTAGTTATCGCTTCTTTTCAAGACATTGATAGGACCTATCACCACTATCACTGAACGGATATTGACCCAGCGGAACTGTCGATAACGACACCAAAATTAGGTCAAGGTCTACGTTAATTTGATGAACCTGCCGTGTAAGGGCCTAATTTTTAGGGATCCAGGTACATGGAACAATGCCAAAGTTGGAATAGTAACTCGGCAAAGCCTGCACAAACGGGAAAAGTTCACGCAAACTGAGACTGAATATATTCAAATAAAGTACAGCGACTCCCAAAGGGAATCAAACCCACGAACTCTAATTTGGTGGTCTAGTCATGACCAAAACAGAACTGGACCGCAGACTGAATAAATGAGTCAATCTTCAATTTTTTCTAAGGCAAAACAAGAAAAAAAGGTTTGAGAAAAAGTTATCACAGAAATCAGATAATATATCGTCTTTAATGCAACATGATAGAGTTTATTTTATATTGTAAACGATATTTGTTAGAGGTCAATGTGCTGTTGACAAAACCTATCAATGGTGATCTCATTAAAGTGATTGACAACCGATTTGATAACTGAACTGAGATGTACAGCTACTAGGGGTCTGTGTCACAGAACTACAATTCATGGTTTTGTTGACGGCCTTGCTGGCGCAGCGGTTTGGCACGCTGACTGTAAAACCGTAGGACTGGGGTTCGATTCTCGGCCGGGTCAAGCTAGGAACCGATCTTATCTAGTTTGTCTCGGGTCTTGGATGTTATCTATGTATTTTTTTTTTTTTTTTATTAAACCTATCGTCGAGTTAGCACCTGTCTTCTTCTTCTTCTTCAGGCTATATTAGTCCACTGCTGGACACAGCCCTCCCCTAATGAGCGCCATAGCGCAAGGTTGTGCCATCATTGGGGGGTAGTGCCCATAAACCCCACGCCGGGCATGCGGGTTGGGGATCGCAGTTTGCTGGAATTGTACTGCAGGGGTGGCTGCTGCCCACCGCCCGGTTTGTGTCTCTGAGTCGCCTTTTACGACACCCGCGGGAAAAAATTGGGTTTATGCTATTCTCTCGGCCGGGTACCACACAGCAACCACTTAGCACCTGTATCACAAGTTTTTTAGTTGTACTTAGTATAGGGCTAACGAGATCAGTCTAATATGTCCATGAATATTTATACTATGACAATTCGATGTCTTAAAAACCTATTTTAGAGACAAAAAATTCCACCCATGCCGGGATTCGAACCCGCAACCTCTGGCTATCCGTGCCAGCGCTCTTTCGAACTGAGCTAATAGGCGATTCATCGGCACAATTTTAAAAAACCTATTTAGAGGCTAAAAATTCCAATTACGTAATTCAGAGAATATTGTAAAGAGGTTCGAAATTTCACTGATGCCGGTGAGTCCCCCATTAGCTCAGTTCGAAAGAGCGCTGGCACGGATAGCCAGAAGTTGCGAGTTCGAATCCCGGCATGGGTGGAATTTTTAGCCTATAAAATAGGTTTTTTAAAATTGTTCTTAGCGCGGGTTAGTGCATTAAAAATAATATTTATAATTCGATGTCTATTAACCCACATACTAACAAGAAGTTTTTTATAATCAATTTAATAACTCTGCTATGCAATGTAATACGATTTGTCATAATAAACTATGATTGCAGTTTTATGGCATAGTTATTAGTACCTATTTGACTGTAGTTTTTTGTAGTTGCATGGCGTGATGGGAAAAAGCAGTGGACAGAGGTGGGCTGATTATGATGATGCGGTTTTGTGAAACTCGGCCCAGATATTTTGTATGGGTTGCATGGAGGGTAACTACGAATTCGCTCACCGTTTTTTACGGCGCTACGCCGGTTGGAAAAATTATAACTCCTTTTATAACGCGACTTTGAAAAAAGGGAACATAAATCTTAATAAATACAGTAGGTATTTCAAAAGCTACTGACAAGAAGAAAATAATATTCTTTTTAATGCACTAAGCCGTGCTAAGGACAATTTTAAAAACCTATTTAGAGGCTTAAAAATTCCACTCATGCCGGGATTTCAACCCGCGACCTCTGGCTATCCGTGGGAGGTTTTTAAAGAAGAAAATTCTCTAGAAATAAATTCATCTGTGCTCTTAATGCACGTTAATCCTATGGTATTATATATATTCAACAAACAAAATAAGAACCTATGTTCAAGAATCAAGGACCTTATTGCCAGAAAGGGCAATAGGCTGTTAGAATCCGCTACATGACTCGTATCAAATTTGACGCGATAAATGAATATTTTCTATAAAAAAATAAAATAAGTTTCCTGTAGTATTTAACGTAGGAAACTGAAATATAGACTATGCTAAGTAAGTATATAGGATGGCTGCAGAATTTGCAAATTAAAAAAAAAAAAAAACGCTTTTCATTCCGAACGGCGAGAACGCTATCCGCCATGTTGAAAGCATGTCAAGCCATAGACAAAAATGGTTGACCGCGTTTTTGGCTGTTTTGCAAAGCAAAGTTCAAAAATATTTTTTTTTGTTGCTTTTAGGTCCTCAAAAAATGTACCTACTAAAATATTTTTTGGTCTAAAGGAAGAGATATTTACCAAGTAAGACTGGCCAGGTTTTCACGGTCTTAGTACGCTCAGACCGAGTGCGCCATCCGAGTAAACTAATGCTTCTGATAGGACGGTTTTTCAAGACAACAACAAAATAGCCAATCAGAAATATTAGTTTACTCGGATGGCGCACTCGGTCCAAGTCCACTAAGATCGTAAAAACGCGGCTTTACTTAAAAAGAGAGTCAAATAGCGGATCATCTTGTGGTCATACATGGCGCACGGGATTTGTATAAAAATAATTGAAACTTGATGAGTAGGACTATTTATTTTGTTGAAAGTTAGCATTTTTTTAAATATTTTTGGTAAGCATCTCAACGCAAGCCATGAAAAACTCCCTTTCTTTTCTGTTTTCGTTCAATTCCAAAGCGACATCAACATTAGTCCTTTGTTAATTGTCTCCCAAACCTTCCCAAACTGTTAAAGTCTTTTCACTTAAGTTACGAGCTTGCCGAACTTTTACGAACGGCGTCGGTATTCCAATCGTCAAATTGCCTCTTCGAGTGAAAGTTTCCTAAAATTAAATGGCGCGAATGCTAATAGCGTAATCTTTCCGCCCTATTTGCCGCTACGGAACCGGTGTGCCGGAAACTGGCTACGGAACCCCGGTATCGTATTCCGGAATGCAATGTTCTTCACCCAAGATCTAAGTCAAAGACGGGTATTTTTGGAATCAAGGAGAAAGAATTTATTGTATTGGAAAGAAAAAATAATAATAAAAAACATATATAATTATCGAAGATATGCAAAAGTTTATAAATATCCGTCTATTTTATGTATTTTAATTTCAAAAATTGATTTTTCATTTTACGATATGTTTCAAGTTTCTTTAACTTTAACTTTCAACTAACTACCCGCCAAGCATGTTACTTACATTATACGATACCGGTATTCCGGAATGCAATGTTCTTCACCCAAGATCAAAGTCAAAGACGGGTATTTTTGGAATCAAGGAGAAAGAATTTATTGTATTGGAAAGAAAAAATAATAATAAAAAACATATATAATTATCGAAGATATGCAAAAGTTTATAAATATCCGTCTATTTTGTGTATTTTAATTTCAAAAATTGATTTTTCATTTTACGATATGTTTCAAGTTTCTTTAACTTTCAACTAACTACCCGCCAAGCATGTTACTTACATTATTTCCTGTACTGTCTTTTTCGTGTGCAAGTTAAATATTTACTATTTTTAATGTCACATCAATTGCAATTATGTTTTAATGCTCGTCGCCAAAATGTGTTTCTTTGGTCGTCGAAGAAGGAATACTTATTCCGTTTCATAAAAAAAATATTTGATACTCTTTATCCTGTAAAGTCGCAGAAACATAAGTTCACGTAAGGGTTGATGTGCTGTCTACTGTACATACCTATATTATATTACTGTACATACGGTCGCGGTCTAAAAATGTAAATTATCAGTTTTCAAATTAGATTCTTTAGCACACTGTGTGCAGTAAAGTCTAAAATGTCTAGCTATCTCTAAATATCTAGGTACGTATTACTTTTTAATAGCTGTAGCATCGATTCTAACAAAAAGAGTATTCATGACGTTTTGATGATGAAACTTTTTTCTTTAATTCAAAGACATAATTGAATTTTTCACAATGACATTATCAAAAATACTAGGATTGAAATAATAGAAATTGATTGTAAACCCATGGCAACATCGCTTGGGTGAATCTCTATTGCTTTTTCTATGCTCTATGCCTAATCTATGCTCTATGCCTAATCAAATCACGTAATATCATCGACCATGTGGCATAGATTTGTGCATGCAATTACCAACCTTAAGGTGGTAAACATTTTCAGACCGCGAGTGTACATATTGTGTTCAGCCGTAACACGCGTGCACTTTAGTCAATGACGTCATGTAACGTACCTTACAAACTGGATGCCTACCTATAGAACTACCTAATCTGCAAAAATGCAACAAGTGTCGAGTCTACATATTTTTCCAGAATGTTTATAGGTAAAGTAATAAGTCATTTTTTACGCGCCAATTTTCTTTGCTAATTATTTGTAATTAAAGCGCCGACCACTCACCACAGTTAATGTTAAAACATCTTCAGGTAAAAAATGTACTGGGTCACTCCTCCTTATTGACATAAATCTCCAAGACTACCGACAAAACTTAAATCTTGAAAAGTTCTTCGACAGCTTTTTCAACTTTTCTATCAACTTTTTAGGTGCAGTACAACTGTACAAGAAACATTACAGTTTCGTCTTGTCGACGTCTGTCTGTCTGTCTGTCCTAGTTCAGAGATGATAGATAGATAGAATATTTTTATTGTATATTATGACGTCACACTTCACACTATCATCTCATCACACTAATATTATAAAGGCGAAAGTTTGTGAATGTGTATGTTTGTTACTAATTCACATCTAAACGGCTGGAGCGATTTCAATAAAATTTGGTATGGAGTTAGCTGACACCCTAAATTAGTAAACCTATATGCTACGTTTTAATACGTGAAAATATCTTATCCATCGGTAGTTGCATATACACCAGCAATTAGATAAGAGACTTGAACCATAAAAGATCACTTTTAGTGGTAAGGCCGCCGACTGTACTCTTAGTTTAAGAAGTATCTGTGTAATTTTCTTTTTTATGTACAATAAAGTGTCCTCTATATATCCATCTATAATATAGTACAGTACAATTGGCGGGGACGATTAGTAGCACAGACTAAATAGGTAAGTACATAGTATATATTAGTACTAGTAAGCAGCAATTTATCATTTATTTATCACGCCGGTTGAATGGAAGAATGGTCTTTTTTTGCATGTACCTAGTGAGTGATTAAGATAGCGTCCAGTCGCACCTTCACTCACACTAGATGAATGAAGGGACCACTCGTACGCTGTAGCGCCTGGGACACTGTTTGTTAGATAAAGTAGGCTTGCCTAGCACTTATACAATCCTGGCACCTTAGTCGGCATAGCCCACAGGTTCGAAAAGTTATAAGCTACTCGTACCTTGAGCTAGTTATAAGAAAAGAGTACCTAACTAAAGATAAAGATAAGATAAAGATATTTTATTTGCTAAAAAGATGTATAAACATGCGTTTACAATACTTGAGGTATCTGCATTAGACTTTTAAGTCTGTATCGCAGAGACCTGAATAAACTTTCTAAAATAATTGTCGACTGGTTCGGTAACGCTATGAAAAAAGTTACAAACTAACCTCAAAGATAAACCTATACAGGTTTCAGTGAAGGTTTTTTTGTATTTAACATGTATTCTGTAAACTTGAATAAATAACTTACAAAAAAATCTAAGTATACATGCGGTGGCATCCGAACTGCGGGTTTTCTTACGATGTCCTGCACAGTAATCGTGTGGTATTAGAACGATTTTGCAGATGGATATAACATTGCAAATAAAGAATTTTCTTTATTTGCAACGTAGGCACGCCCTATGATATTGATTAAAGTAAAGTATTTACAGGTAGTAGGTAAAACCAAGTAATTGGTTTTGTGGGGCCTTATTTATAACATGTGATGTGTTCTTTTATATTAATAAATACAATACAATACATGCACGCACTGAAAATCGTCTCTCGGTTCAGAGTCCAAAGTTCTATCCACTGGATTACCACCGCCTAAACAATGTGATTGAAAGTTTTGGAAACTTTGTATATTTTGTTGTCGTGACACGCTTACAGTTACTCAGGCAGCATTTTATTAAAATGAATGCTCAGACGTGTTTGTGGTGCGCAAAATACACAGCATTATCAAATAAAATATGTTTCTACTTCTACATATCACCATTGAAATAAAATATTATTTATTCCTGGCCGTCTTTTTATCCCAGACGCTTCCCTCATTTGTTGCCAATCGTTCGGTTGGTTTGTACCCGGCACAATTCGGGACCACGCAGACAAAGCCGCAAACGACAGCTAGCTTCGCAAAATCGCACCCTATTCTTCGACCCTTCTCGTGTTCATTTGCCCTTGATAGAATAATCCTTAAGCGAGAGGGAGCAAGCGACGTCTCCTGTCTCCCTTCCTGATTTACACCACCAAACAGCTGTTTATTTTATTTACCTTGTTTCCGCGAATTTCGCCGGTCCCGTGCGTCACTATATTACTAATTACACACTCAATTACGAAGCACACTTATGTTATCGGTCACTTATTAATAACGGACGCAAAAACACAACACAACGGCCCGAATGTCAATAATAAACTAAACTAAAAATGCTACACTACATACACAAATCGACGCGAAGCGAATAACCAATGTCAAGTGGAGTTAATAATTTATTATGGTTCGATAGCTTTGTTCAATTGTATCAAGACCTATACGAACGCACGTGTCTTGCGAATGGTGAGGGTATACAATTTGATTTAATTGTAATGTAGATTCATTTCTCTTTTAAGGTTATGTGAGTGAGGTTAGAAAGTCAACTGACAGCGATGGCGCCGCTGCTGGCAAGGCACGTGAAACTTGTAAAGGAAGTAAGTAGGTACGCATGCGCGGCAAATTTCAGACGCCATTTTCGTTTAGATAACAGATTGCTTTGTTTACAACCTTGGCATCTGAAACTTGGGAAACTTTGTAGGTTTAATGTTTTAATTAATTTTAGCGTAATTAAAATGTACCTAGATAAACTTACAAATTAAGTTTTAATCAATTCCTCATTATTGTCGTAGAAATCGATTTGCAACTTTGCAAATTGTATGTTATGTAGATGACATCATCGATCCAATGACGTCATTGGTATCATGGAGCCAATAGGGAAGAGTGGAGGTGCTCAACTTTTTATAACCCAATATGGAATGAAAGTTCTTAATACAGGTCAAGACAGAAATGTAAAATATTATCACAGGCGGAAATTCAAGGGTAACTTCAAATTCTATTAATCCGGAGAATATCGTGACTGAGTGACTTCTTCTCTAGTTCTCGTAAGGATTTCTTTCTATCAGACTTTCCTCTCCCAACAAATTTTCGACCGGTATTGCCCCTTGTACTTTTCCCTTTTACTTAAAGTAGTTATTATGTAATTATTAGTATAATTACATAAAAAATCTATCAATGTAAAACTGTAGACATATTACCTAGTCGTCTGATAATATTTATGTAGGTACAACTTAATTAGGTTTATTTATACATACATAACCTCACGCCTGTATCCTAGAGGAGTAGGCAGAGACCAGGGACTGCCACTTGCCACGATCCTAACAGATCACCTTCGCTTCATCAACGTTCATAAGTCGTTTTATGCACGCACGCCGGTTCCGAGTACTGAATATTGTTGACTGAAAGAGGATGCAGTGACTAGAATTGAGAAAGGAATGTTACGTTGGCTTGGACATGTAGAGAGGAAGGAAGAAAGATTGACGAAACAAATATATATTGCGAATGTGTGTGGAAGGGCTGGTGAGGGACGTCCCAGGCAGACATACATCGACCTTTGTAAAGGGGAAGGTAAACAGTACCCGGAACCGGCGTGCATGTTTATTTGTATTTGGTTATATAATACACTCTTAAGTACCTCAAACAAGCGCTGTGCACGACTGTAGGAAAAAAAGTGCCAGCTCCATAAACCTGACATTGGCAGAATCCTAGGGGTGCCATAAAAATAGTTTAATATATAGAGTATTGTTGACTTAAATTTCCCTTTAGGAGAATATTCTTGAGAATCGCCCAACGCTAGTTGTGGATCGCCTACAAATTCTCAGTGTATAAAATAAAGCCAAGTCTTGTGGTTATCAAAATAATTGCCCTCACTGTAATTCAACCGGTCCATTCAAATCAATTCAATTTCATCGGTTCAACGTTTGGTTAATAGCGACTAAATTGACTTAAATATATTAAACGGGTCAAATCGCGTTTATTCATTAGGTGAACCTAATTACCTTATTTCCCGACGTTTCGGCAGCGTTACAATTTAAAAACCTATTTAGAGGCTAAAAATTTCACCCATGCCGGGATTCGAACCCGCAACCTCTGGCTATCCGTGCCAGCGCTCTACCAATTGAGCCAATGTCAGATGTCGCTGCCTGTACGTAATACAGAGAATAGTGTAAAGAGGTTCGAAATTTCACTGATGCCGTGTGTTGCCCATTGGCTCATTTGGTAGAACGCTGGCACGGATAGCCAGAGGTTGCGGATTCGAATCCCGGCATGGGTGAATTTTTTAGCCTCTAAATAGGTTTTTAAATTTGTTCCTTAGCACGGGTTAGTGCATTAAAAATAAAAATAGTGTAATCATGTGGGTACAGTGATATCGTTCCGATGTTAAACCTAACTGCAATGAAGGTAGTCGGGGCTGTAAGTAATGCAATTTGCTTAAGTCAGATGTCGCTGCCTGTACGTAATACAGAGAATAGTGTAAAGAGGTTCGAAATTTCACTGATGCCGTGAGTCGCCCATTGGCTCAATTGGTAGAGCGCTGGCACGGATAGCCAGAGGTTGCGGGTTCGAATCCCGGCATGGGTGAAATTTTTAGCCTCTAAATATGTATTTAAATTTGTTCCTTAGCACGGGTTAGTGCATTAAAAATAAAAACAGTGTAAGCGTTACAATTGCCGTGGTCTCGGGTGGTGGGTAACTATTTATGAGTATCGCGAATCAATAAGAAATACTATTTTTATTAATTGTCCTGGCCCCTTATGGAAATATACCCAGACTGATGTAGAACGGCGGCCTCCAGTGGGAATCGAACCCGCAAGCTGCTTTCCGGTAGTCCAGCGTGTTAACCGCTAGATCATCGATGCAGACAAATGAAGTAAAAATGTATTCAGTGTGAAACAACAAGTAGTAATATATATAATGTAAAAAAGGAGGATTTAATGCTAATTAAATTTTCTACCAGTCAACCGGCAGGAATACAGGAGAGGCAACATTTGAGGTAGGTAGGCGTGCAAAAGAGAAATAGATAAAAATACTAAGTATCTAAATGTGTTACAAAGTTTCGGGGCAAAGAATTATAACCGCCGGCACCAACGTCTTAACGTGCCTTACGAAGCATAGCGCTCGGAAAAAGTGTCACTAGCGGTAGTCACCGGACGGTCACCCATCCTGCACCTGACCGTGCCTGTTGTTGCTTAACCCAATTGATTGATTCCAATACATAGCTTATTGCCAGTTTCTGAATTGAGAATTTCGCTAAGTAAATAGTTAACTATTAACTGTCTTCGTATTTGTCGTAATATTCTTCAAATTTCGCGAAAAAGAGCGTGACAGAACGCGAAGTATTTACTTAGGGGAATTCTCAATTCAGAAACCAGCCCTTAGAAAACAAAGTGGTACAGTAGTGCATGTACGTTGGTACATGCTCGCCCTGGGAATCGAACCTGAGTCTCTCGCTTCCAAGTCCATTGTTCTACCCACTGGGCTACCGTCTCTCTGTGGTATTATTGTTATCTAAATACAATCATTTGTTTATCTCAGAGCCCTTTTAAAAAATCGATATTATTGCGGCTTGAAATTAAATCCTTTCCTTAGTCATGAAATGCACGACGTAACTTTTGCTTTTTGCCATTTTTTTGTAAACAAAAACCCGTTGTGAGTGGACTCCGTAGCTGTTACACAATTTTAGAATTATATGGAATAAAAAATCAGAGTTTAGATGTGTAAAGAGCACAAAACAATTAAACCAAGTAAAGAGCCCTTTAGTCACCGGCTGGGCATTTAAATACCTAATTAGGTACCTATATGTGAAATGAAAATGAAAATTTAATTACACAGAAATGTTAGCATAAATTAGTGTGTTACTAATTAAGGATTGAGATTTTTGCTAAATAGTTAACTGTAGTACCTAGGGCGTGACAAAATGTTACTTGAGTATTAAGGTACTCAGATACTCAAATTCTCAATTCAGAAAGCGGCCCTAAATGCTCACAAAATGCTTACAAATACACATATAAGAATAGATATATTTGAAAACATTTAGAGCAACAACATTTTTTATTTATACATGATTTATTTCGAAATTGAGGGCTTACGCCTGTGGGATTGGTCTTAGCTATTCCTCCTAAGCTAGTATCACTACTAGGTAAGCATAGACGAGACAAGAATACATGCCAATGCGTTGGTAACGTTGATTATTGACTCAGATCATCCATGATCTGAGGTTATTGGGAATGGAAACGCTTTCTTATATTAACAATCAGTTATCCTATTGTTTACAGATGTTTTTTTCTGTAGATATTATTCCCAACTGACATCTGATAACAGTTTATTAGTGTACGAGACACTGGGGGTATGTAGCGGTCCATTGTACCAAGGCTCATGCTAAAGCGCCATTATTTTTATTATAGCGTATTAACCAGCGATTCCTAACGGGTCCCGAGTTACTGGTATTCCGTTCTATTCCATATTTTGTTCTCACTGGATAAATCGCTGGATTATTTTGACTGTATATAAGTTTCTTACCCCCATTTTCTCGTACCTACACTAACAATCTGTTAATCTACTGTTAACAGCTGTCAAATGTATTTTGGCCAACTGGCACCTTTTAACAGTAGATTAACGGCTTGCTATTGTACCAGAAACCAGAGCTAAGCATAGGACATTTGTTGGGACAACTATACCTGGGACAACATGACCAGTAGGTACCTATCCTAATGCGAAAAGCTGTGTTAGTCTAATATGTGTATACTATTATTAATTGTAGACTTTTAGTCCGGATTTACTTACGGGTGTTGTTATATCGGAAAAGTCCGACCAGGTTTCGCTCCGATTCGCAGAGCTTAATCATGGTGAGCAGAGACGGAGCTCGCGTCGTCGGTTGCTTGTCTCACACTGTGAGACAAGCAACCTGGTCGGACTTTTCCGATATAACAACACCCGTAAGTAAATCCGGACTAAAAGTCTACAATGTGTTGTGCTATTATTAATTCTTTATTATGCAAAACAAAACGTACTCAAAGGGCCGGTTTCTGAATTGAGAATTTCACTAAGTAAATAATTAAGTAACTGTCTGCCACGCTTTTTGCTGAGAAATTCAAAGTGAACTTAATATTACTGCTTTTAACTTAACCAAGGATGTCCAAAATTGTGTAAGTGCAAAATAGATAATACTATTTTTATTTTTAATGCACTAACCCGTGCTAAGGACAATTTTAAAAAACCTATTTGCTAAAAATTCCACCAATGCCGGTGAGTCGCCCATTAGCTCAGTTGGAAAGAGCGCTGGCACGGATAGGCAGAGGAATTTTTAGCCTCTAAATAGGTTTTTAAAAGTGCAAAATAATGTTTTTATACTTCTAATTCTAAAGGTCTCGTAGATATATACAGAGTTATAAGTAATTAGCTTTACCTAATCGATACTGTTTGATACATAACTATGTAGGTATAAGCATCGCGAGTCATTAAGAGGTACCTACAACACAGGCCTTAACCTCATCGCAGATTTAGGTTACAAGGGTCTGTCGAAAAAGGTTTCCTCGAAGCCCTATAGGCAGCATTCCACAAGCAGCGTGAAAACCCAACATTCCAGGTAGGTAATTGCAAATACCCGGGATTTATTGCCGAACGATGTTCCCAGGCGCTTTGTAGGCATCCGACGAGTGACCTTCACATTAAGTAGGCGATAAAAATATGTACTACCTAGCTGGGAATTTATTTAGTACAGTCTGAAGCAGGCAACAGTTCGACGCATACGTTTTTAGTTAGAATATTTTCGCGGCTCAATCACGTAGTAATTTATTGTTTACCTCGACGTTTCGACGACGTTACATTCATCGTGGTCACGAGAAGACTGATGGCTGGCTCCCGTTCGCATCTTCGGATGATAAGGTTTCAGACTACCTACCCTGAATCAGCCATCACAAAGCACGATTAAAGTTGCGACACACTACACTGACAATGTCGGACGATAAGCCATGCGACTTTTTTCCACTCTAACACTTCTTGATGACCGGATCCCACGTTTGTGACAGTTTGAAACCACATTCCCGATTAAAATTTTTGTGTTTCTTAATTTCAACCGCCTCACGCACAATTCGGCTATAATAATAGCGATCGTTGGAAAGTACCGATGGTTTGTGTCATTCTAGAAAATATTGTAACTACCTAAGTATGTGTTCAAGTCGCGAAAGTTTAAAATAATTATGGTGTATACGTTTTTGTTGGAAATTCGCCCGTAACGTAACTGTGCAGAGTATAAAGGTGGATGCGTTGTACAGTGTACCAGACAAACATGATCTGCATAGTATCTGCTCTTAGTGTTAAGACCGCCAATTGTATAACATTACTTAGATTTAACACTACAGCGCACGCGCCTCTTATTTTTACATGAGTGCTCGCATACTCTACCATGGTAGAACAACAATTTTAGCAATATTTTAAAAGTGGGTGGTTCTAAAATGATAAAACTGAATAATATTCTTCACATATTTACTAGGCAACAGTATTATTATAAAAAAATAAAATTATATCAGAAAGTTTCATAGTTAGGAACATTATAAGAGATCAACGAAAAAAATCAACGATTTTGTTGTGTATGAGATCAGCTCGAAAAAAACAAACTTCTAATGACCGATGAGTATCTTATTGTTCTCCATCCTCATATTCGATGCAGACCACAACTTGGTGATCAGGACAAATCCACCTTGAACATCGTTTACTCCACTTTTTTGTGGGTCAATTTCGAGCTCGAGATCACAGGCAACATTTGTCGACTTGTCCCAATCTTAGAGGATTGCTGCGAACTATCTCATTTGTTTGCCAAAAAGCCAGTTCGCTTTGGTTTTTAGTTCTCGGGGAAAGTTTTTCATCATCCATCTTCTCGTCATGACGGGTTGCACCAGCTCATATGAGAGGTCGTACAGCAGATTGCGTCGCATAATTTTTTCGTGGCCTATGTTTAGTTGATGGATAATTGATGGATAAGGCATTTATTCCAGCTATATTTGAATAATTGAAAAATAGTGTCAACGGCCATCGTTGGTAGATTCGCAAAAAACTGTACTGCTTACACATTTTATTGAGGATATCAACTCCACCTTAGTACGGTTGTAGCATGTGTTTCTGGGCCCTATTCCTAGAGTTTTTGAATTCATTAGGTAACTTGGGCCTGTTTGCATTCAGTGCCCACTAGGTACTGTAATCTTCTTTGCCAATATCTCCAAACATGTAGGCAATTATCTTCCCACAACCACCCGATTACGCAAGATTCTAATTCTGGATTAATTTTTTAGGTAAAAAAAAGTAATATGAGTTAGTAAGTACACAAAATTCTCTTTAACTACCAATACTACTAATATTGATTTTCCGTTATAAACAAACATTAAAATTTTATACATTCTGAAGTAGAATAGTTAAAACAAAATGTGTGTACTTACATACAATTTTATTACGTGAATACTCGCGCGTACTACAATGGTAGAAAATGTTTTTTGAATCCTAATGATGGGAATAAGCACTCGCCTTGCAAGTGGGCGCCGTACTAATTCGTTGGGTAATCTTGTCGCCGAGGCTTATTTGGGAGCTCAAAGCATTAGGTGGTTCTCTGCCTTTTTGCAGAAACATTTTCGGCCGATTATCATTTGGCAACTAACGTTTCAAATAATATTATTTTGCGGAATAATATTTTGCCAACTATTCTTATATGTTTTTTTGATATCCCAACCTCGTAGTTGCCAACTGTTTGTTTGGTTTGCTTTTTATAATGAAATCTTTCAAAATGCCAACTAGCGTAGCGTATATTTAGGTAGCGTATATTTTACGCGTAATATTCATTCGGTCGGCGAAAATTTTTTCTGCGAAAAGGCAGAGAACCTTCGGTCTTACATGTTCAACCTAACACGCTCCTTCGCGCTCCGCTACGCTACGCGCTTCGTCGCACGCACCTATATTTTTGTCGCAGATTGAGTCTCGTCAGCCACCCCTCTAGCCAGTAATATTTCCATTCCCAGTAATATTTTTCTTAAATTAAAAATGCATTTTTTTTATCATCAAATCAATGTATGAAAAGGGAACTTACACTGACGAAACTTTATTCATCTAATAGTTGTTTGCCTAATAAAAGACTTGACAAATAATAATTTCCCAAAACGTTTTGTGTCCTTATAATAATCAGCTTAACAATAATCCTACCAAATGAAACATTGCTATACAAAAATTTGTAAATCGTTTGTTGTCAACGTAAAAAATAGGTGAAACGTTGGTTGGCAAGTGATAATCAGCGTAACAATTTTCTGTAAAAAGGCAGGACACCGCATTAGGTATATAAATCAATAAATGGCGTTGTAATAAATAAGTGTGTTCTACTCTAGTAGAACGCGCGTGCACTCTAGTGTTAACTAATCATGTTTGTATTCTTTTTTCTGGTTGTGCAATAAAGTGTTCTCTATCTATCTATTGATTTTAATTAAACTATAAGTCATATAGTTAATCATTGAGAATCTGCTCAATATTTCTTGTACATTTTATCTTGTACATTTTAAGTCTCGTAACGTAACGTAACGGTAGATGTACTGTCAACTGTACTACTATGAACGTATACTTCATGTTTTGCCTCTCCTGGACCTCATGTGGATTGACTGGCAGAAAATCCCATTAGCGATTGGACTTAATAGTCCAACTTTACACATAAAAGCGAAAAAAGTGGAGTGTTGGCTTGCGCAGTCAACAGCTGAGCGACTTTTACATTTACGGCAAAATGATGCCATAAGTTATTCATGTGGGATTTAAAGATTTTTATCAAGGATAGGAGAAGGAATCAAGGATTTAAATCTTATAAAAGTCAATCGTAGTGCGCAGAGTCCTTCCTACGAGTATGTAAATTAGCCATCGGCAACAGCCAGCGGGAGAGCAGTAAAAAGTTAAATTTAAATTTGCTGAAAGCCGGGGGTGTGGGATCCCCTGGAGCCTCGATGAAGCGCCGCCCACTCAAATAAAACCCTAACTACCCCCATCTTCTCCACGTCACCTGTTGGTTGGCTAGAATAAAATACTATTTAGTATTAAGCCCGCCAATTGTACAATCTTTACAGGTACAATAAAGAATTTAATAATAATAATAATAATAATAATAATAATAATAATAATAATAATAATAATAATAATAATAATAATAATAATAATAATAATAATAATAATAATAATAATAATAATAATAATAATAATAATAATAATAATAATAATAATAATAATAATAATAATAATAATAATAATAATAATAATAATAATAATAATAATAATAATAATAATAATAATAATAATAATAATAATAATAATAATAATAATAATAATAATAATAATAATAATAATAATAATAATAATAATAATAATAATAATAATAATAATAATAATAATAATAATAATAATAATAATAATAATAATAATAATAATAATAATAATAATAATAATAATAACTTTTCTGATGCGAAAATGGCTTGCAGTTGCGTGCAGAAATAGAGTTGCCCAATTTAACACCTCCATACCATAGTATGGGAGAGCGGTGGCAGCGGAGCTGTGGAACACTGGCCTCTCAATCAGGAGGCCGTGGGTTCGAATCCTTTGGGCATGTACCGATGCCTTTTCTAAGTTATGTTTTATATTTATGTTTTGTATTTGTGAAGTTATAGTAGCAATATCACTCGCTAACTGCGAAGGAAAACACCGCGAAGAAACCTCAAAGATAAAGATTTATTTTATTTGCTAAAACATTAGTGTGTAGCTAACATTAATCTTAGTGTCTGAAGTGTTGACATACCTCTGCGCTTGCTACGCACAATAGCCCAACTGTGATGCTTAGTGCGGAAATATCAGGTCTAACTAACTAACCGACCAAAGTATGCGTTCTCACAGAGGCACACAGCCATTCAATTATGGGTGAATTGCCGTTCAATTATGGATGAAACCTGAATGGTAGTGCAAAATGCTTTTTTATGATGTTATATATTTTTTCTCAAAAAAGTAAGTACCTACATCTCTACCCAAAAAAAAAAATCAAAGGGTCTTTTTATCATCACGGTAACCTGTCCTGAACCTAATTCCGCTCATAAAATGTCATGGCCTGAAAATACGATTCATTTCTATTTTTATTTCATCAAATTAAATTAAAAAACCATTTGTTTAAAAACCTA
This sequence comes from Yponomeuta sedellus, assembly GCA_934045075.1. NCBI lineage: Eukaryota > Metazoa > Arthropoda > Insecta > Lepidoptera > Yponomeutidae > Yponomeuta > Yponomeuta sedellus. Next base: position 24,543,313 of record OW203723.1, on the reverse strand, counting down.
TTTAGAGGCTAAAAAATCCACCCATGCCGGGATTCGAACCCGCGACCTCTGGCATCCGTGCTAGAGGTCAAGTGATGCAAATGACTTCAGCCAGATGTCGCTGCCTGTACGTAATACAGAGAATATTGTAAAGAGGTTCGAAATTTCACTGATGCCGGTGAGTCGCCCATTAGCTCAGTTGGAAAGAGCACTGGCACGGATAGCCAGAGGTCGCGGGTTTGAATTCGAATGGGTGGAATTTTAGCCTCTAAATATGTTTTAAATTGTCCTTAGCACGGGTTAGTGCATTAGGAAGAAAAAGAAATATAACCATTTGTTCTTTAAATATCTTCCTTCTTAGGCAGGCAGACTACTTTCGTCCGGAAAAAAGTTATCATTTTAGTGGACAGTAAGTTTTAGTAAAATATCTCCGTCAACATACACAAACACACTTTCTTGCCTTGATCCCAAATTGTAAGGGTTGCCACTGGCAACGGTCCTAGAAAACCGCTCTCGTTTCATTTGCATTTATTAGTCACGCTTGTGGGTTCATTTATTATGAAGGATAAAAACTTTGGAAGATGGAGGAATCCTGTTAGCCGAACCTGTGAGCTTCCACAAAGCAACATGATTCTCGGGTACCACACACCTATTTCGCGCACGTTCAGAACATAATTAAGGATGTTGGCATAGCAATAGTATTATCGATGTAGGTACATAGATTTATTTGGTCATAGAAAACTGGAACTACAAAAAATTTCGGCTCCATCGATACATAATTTAACTTTTGTTTATGGTTTGTACTTGTTTAAGATTATTCACTATTAAAATAAATTATTGCAGTAAATGTTAATAATACATTAATAGCTGCATGTACTAGAACAATACATCATGAAGATGTAATAAAAGCGCTCGGCCTAGGCGAACCGAGTGATTGGAATCAATCACTTAAGCAACAACAGGCGCGCTCCAGTACAGGATGGGTGACCGTCCTATGACTACCGCTAGTGGCATTTTTCAGAGCGCTTCCGTGCTTCGCAAGGCACGTTAAGTCGTTGGTGCCGGCTGTCATGTAATAGCAGTCGTAAAGCCATGTCAAAGGCCTAATGTGGGCAGCTTGATAACTTCTGACAGTAAGGCCCGCCTCTGTCTTACAATCCTCCACCAACCCGGACTTGGCCCCAGTGGTGGAGTATGGCCTGCCCTTCCTGCGACGCAGGAAGAGACCTGTGCCCCAGCAGTGGGGACATACAAGGGTTGATAACGAATAGACTAAGAAGTAATTGTACGATACACTATTTGTATATTCCTTAATTAATGAATCTGGCGTAAAATCGGAACGAAAAAAGCGTTGGTGGTGGAAGCTGCCCTATAGTCACGTCACTCAGTCATGAGGACACGACGAAAGAGATGAAGGAAGAAATAAATAAGAATAGAGCAAGCCACCCACAAGCCAATGAAGATTCTTATGCAGGAGGAATCATTTATTTAATAGAAATCGTTTATTCCCCGTGGAACCATTGATTACCTATAACGAGACCACGATGGATAGTTATCCCTCGTGGACCCTTCAACGGGACCACAAGAAAACATCCAAATTAAATCTCATGCATTTTAATTGGCCCGCAGTGTACACAATTTTGTGCAGCAGATCTGAATATATTTCCACGTTTTTCCCCTATTTCTTTCGTTGCTTTTGCGTTAATTAATCGAAGCTTCAATGCCAGTGCAGCCTTCACTTAAAATGCGCCAACTGAAACTTTTAATTAGAATTTGCCATCCATAACTAAACACTTTTGAGTGATAGAAGATGATCAAAATTAAATGCATAAATGGACTCATCCTTTATCGACCTTACTTATGTCTTAAACACCTGAAAAACTCTACAACACTTCTCAAATGCCGTTTCATAAGTACAGAGTAAAGGGAGACCTGGAGAATTCGCAGCTAACTTCAGAGCTGTTTCAATTTTTGCATCAATTTCCTTCGCAGTTTCAAATCCACGCTGCCATAGGTATCATCAAGGAGAAAATTTTCCTTGGTATTATAGGGGAGAGCGGGTGATCGTGCTCTTCCACAATAAAGGAAACTTCCCGCCAGGCAGATGCGTAGGGGACGGCCGGTCCAACCATTGTTAGTCGGACGTTATATTATTTATGGTATGTCATTAAAACACTTTGATTGCGCGATGCAGGAATGTTGGAGTTTGTAGTGCGCGCGCAGAGTTGGCATATGCTCGCCACAGTATTATACACCTTCTAGGTGACAATGAGCCGGTTTCAGCAGAAATTCATAAAGCCATGCATAGATGGCGCTAGTTGTGACCAAGAAGAACTGGAATACGGCTGTCAAAATTTCGCTCAGTGCAGATTAGTTTTGACAGCGCCGTCTATGAATTGCATTGTGAATTTGTGCTGAAAACGGCTCATAGGATTAGCTGAAAAACATGTCACGTAACCCTGACCTGAGGATCTATTAATGTAATACACCAACAAAATTGAATCGAGGCCTGTACCTACATGAAAAGTTAAATATCGTTCAAGTTTGAAAAAAAAATATGTTAAAACTGATCTGCTTGCAATTTTATACAAATTATCACAATCCGCACGATACATTTAAATCACTGGTAACCCGTAAAACAGCAAAAAAGAAGAATGAAAGCGTTCACCTAGAACAGTTTTACATCAGGCTGTAATGCACCATTGCTTAATAACACCTACTGCAACTGAATTGAGCAGGGAAGCATGTAAACATATTAGTATAAGCTAAATTTACAGTACAGCATCCTTCGGCTAGTGATGGGCGGGGGAGATACTCATACAACTAAAATAAAAAAATACTTAATCTTACTTAAATACATAATCGTAAATCTTTCTTAAAAAGTATTATGAATTTATCTTTATTGAAACAATTGACAGTTTGGTCATAAGAAAGCACTCTCGAAGATAACTCTCCTCAGCTCGTCTCTGCCTTAAGAGTTAATTTACAATGCGTACCAGTTTCTCGTACACTAACACACCTCTAAGATACATTTATGACAGACTGAGGCTTGTTTCATAAAATTACAATTCATTGTTTACAATAACATTTCACTATACAATGCAAAGTCGAATAACCCAAAGATTAGTAAGTAGAAAGACTAATCTGCTAAACTATATACACGCGACAGAACGTTATCATTTACATCTAGGCAGTCTACTGCGTTTTGTAACGAGTTTCTTTGAAATTAAAATGTAAAGGTTAATTTGCTGTCGACTTTACATCAAATCGACATAATAAACTACGCTTATACTCGTAGTTGAAACTCGGATTGGTCTTCAAACTTAAATACTGAGCATTTGGGTTTTATGCCGAGTAATTTAAGGACCGGTTTCGATATAAACTCTTATATGTCCCCACTGCTGGGGCACAGGTCTCTTCCTGCATCGCAGGAAGGTTAGGCCACACTCCACCACGGGGGCCAAGTCCGGGTTGGTGAAGGGTTGTAAGACAGTGGCGGGCCTTAATGTCAGAATTTATCGAGCCGCGAAATTCTCAATTCAGAAATTGGCCCTATGTCAGCAATCTTCTTACGTCTGAACTGATAATGGCCTTGACAGCTGGATGCACGAGGCGTGATGTGTAAATGGAGCACAAACATTCGTCTATAAAACTCGATCTTTATGGCGACAATTTCCATGGCGATTACCGTTTATGGCGCATTGTTGCACTCATCATAAGTAAAGTACTGCTCATTGACAAGTTATGAGCACATGATGAGCTAGTTTACTTTTATGACTTAGAAACCTAGTGGCTTTTATTTCTTATACCCACTTCTTGCCGTTCGTTCCCAGTAGTTCAACTGGTCAGTTCTACTATCGGACTAGTGGGATTTTTTTCTCTCAGTAGTTCTACTTTTTCACGAAACTAAAATAGTAGAACCAGTGAGACATCTGTAGAAAATCAGGGTTCCCAGTAGTTCAACTACAGTTCTACTGTCGGACTAGCAGGAATCCTTTTTTTTTCATTAGTTCTACTTTCATCCGAAACTAAAATAGTAGAACTACTGAGACATATCTAAAAAATAAAGGTTCCAGTAGTTAAACTGACTTTCGAAGTTTTGATACCTCAGCACATGAAATTGCCAATCCGCGGTGTGCACGCGTGGAATTTGGGCCCGTTTTTGGTAATTGTGTATTATAAAATAAATGTTATACTATTTTTATTTTTATTGCACTAACCCGTGCTAAGGACAATTTTAAAACCTATTTAGAGGCTAAAAATTTCACCCATGCCGGGATTCGAACCCGCGACCTCTGGCTATCCGTGCCAGCGCTCTTTCCAACTGAGCTAATGGGCGACTCACCGGCATCAGTGAAATTTCAAACCTCTTTACAATATTCTCTGTATTAAGTACAGAGAATATTGTTTTATAATTAGAATATTTAGGCAGGCATTTTTAAAATTAATAATCCCGATAATGTAACTAATGGCGTGTGAACAGGCTGCCTTTGGGCAAACTCGGTCTATGCTAGACCTCATCTCACCCTTGGGCTAGATAGAGGTCAAGAGTAAGAAAAAGAGAAGAAAATAAATACTAACTGACCACTTAAAGCGAAAACAGGGATTATATTATGTAAGTATACACTGAGTTGCGTGACGTTGATTTTTACCTTTTGTAAGCTAGTCCAGTTGTCAAATGCACAGATACTTTGACACTTTGAAATCGTCTAAATGCTTAACCCGATAGAGTGGAATGTTACGTAAAAGAAGGGCAGTTGGTCAGTTCTTGGCCGGCCTGGGTATACCTACGTCTAGAGTAATAAGTTATAATAACACCAAAAATCCAACTAAAAATATGAATGCTAAAAGACACTAAAACTCCATGTCAAACAATATCTAATTTTTCTCTTAATACTGTAATACATGCCATATAATTTTAATATAGGTAATGATTAAGCTCTGCGAATCGGAGCGAAACCTGGTCGGACTTTTCCGATATAACAACACCCGTAAGTAAATCCGGACTAAAAGTCTACAATGTGTTGTGCTTACGAAAGTTTTAGTTCAAATAATATAGGTAATATCAAGTTTATTTTCTTATTGAAATTAAATGAAAAGGTTTTATTCAAAGCAGCGCAGAAACTGCGGCTTATAGAACGTTACAATTCAAAATAGGCGTCCATTTCAAAATATATATCATTATAACGGACAAATAAACTCCAAAGTTAGTCTTTTCAAAGTCCTTAATTAACAGAGTTTACATAATTATTTTAAAACATTGAACTCATCCATCGTACTGGCTTTAATTCCAGACATCACTGTCATCAAAATAATCCTTTATGTTATAGTATTATTAAGTGAACTGTAAGTTTTTTATGAGAAACTAGCTGACCTAGCGAACTTCGTACCGTCTATCAGTCGATTCTTTTTTTTTTAAGTTTTCCTCCGTAAGAACCATCCTCGTACTTCAAGGAATTTAAAAAAAAGAATTAGTGAAATCGGTTCAGCTTCTCTCCAGATTTGCGCTTACCAACACATTCGGGGATTCATTTTTGCATTATAGACTAGCTGACCCAGCGAACTTCGTACCGCCTAACAGCCGATTCTCTAAATTTTTTTATTTTTTATTCCGTAAGAACACTCCTCGTGCTTCGAGGAATATTCTAAAAAAAGAATTAGCGAAATCGGTTCAGCTGCTCTCGAGATTTGCGCTTACCAACACATTCAGAGATTCATTTTTATATTATAGAAGATATCTTTGAACCCAACTAGGCTGGAACTAGACTAGACGAACCTTCGACCTCTTTCAAGGAAACTTCCGGCGAATCCCACCGCCCCATAGTCACAGACTCCGCGTCACTTGTCTCGTGATAAGAGACGAGTCGCGTCTCTGAGCACAGGCGATGCGCGCGCGCCGGTCCGTGCAGTGCAGCTAATCGAGTGTGAAATATACCTACCCTTTTGTGCAGTACTTTTCAGCCTTTTCGGATTGAAATAAAAGTGTTTTTGTGTTAAGACGACAAATTTTGGGACTGAGATCCGTATGGTTTGTTATATTAGTGTCCGCAAGTTCTTTGTTAAAGTTTGGTCTACCCTCTTTAAGAAATATCTCAATATCTATTTGTGTGTTATTGTTTGAGTGTGTGTTAAATTTTAGGAAGGTTTTTTTTATTGGTAAGGTTTTGAAGTAATTTCGATGAAAGACTTATTAACTACAATTATTAGCTCAATTTCGGATTCACTTACAGAGTGAAATCAAGTGAGTGAATCCGAAATTAAGTAATTATTTTATTGTGCTTATGCTACAGTTTATTTAACCATGTCACCTTAATTTGCTTATTTTTTTTTATTTTTTAATCAATTTTAACTTAATTAATTTTGGAACAATATTGAGTAACTGAAGTGAGTTAAGTCTTCAATAACTCTTTTTTTTAAAAACAAACCTTCATGAGCATTACAAAAATCTAGATTAATTTATTCCGGTCAGACTCTTCCTACATAAGTTAGTTAATCTGCATTTTATTCAAAATCATAGTAAATATATGTGCAATAAAACAATTCTAATCAAATGTAAAGTTAAAAATGACGGTATCACTTACGACGTAAGATATGGAGCACCTGATAGTTTTTTCGGCGTATCAGTTTTTCCCGAAATAAAATCTGTTAGCTTACGGAAAATAGGGAATGAAAAAACAAATTAGATCGAATCCAGGTAAAGGCAATTAGGCAAGCTTTATATCTGTCACGCTACTAATAGTAATATATCACTAAATTTAAGACGTTGACAAGATAAGATAAGAATATTCGTTATTGTACACTGGACGAAACAAATACAAAATAATTACAAAAGTATACTTATAGTACAATTGGTGGCCTTATTTCTAAAAGCAATTTCTTCCAGACAATCTTACGATAGAAAGTTGCTGAAGGAAATTAGAAAGACGGGTTTCCAGTGCAAATTTGTATATTGACACATTCTTAGACTAAAAAAATATACTAGTACACATGTATTCAATATATTTAACGAGTCGCAAGGAAATTACAGTTTGCCCACGACATATTTTAAAACAGAAAGGGTTTTAACTGAACGACGCCGTTTGTAAAATGCGGAATCATCCAAATGCATACGAGTGAAACTAATAGTGGTCACTGAACAAGATAACCAATAGCTTTTTATACTCATTGTTTTGATTGCAAACACTCAGGATAAAACGAGTTTAAAGTGAAAGCTATTCCTAAGAACGGGGCCTCGCAAACACGGTATTAGTCTTTCAATTGAGAGTTATTTGTGTTACTAAAACAATCATACCTCACAATCTTACCTCTTCTTCTTCTTCAGACTAAATTAGTCCACTGCTGGACATAGCCCTCCCCTAATGAGCGCCATAGCGCCCTGCCTTCAGCTTGCCGCATCCAGAAGATGCCTGCAGTTTTGTGCAGATCGACATCCTATAGGTACCTAGTCAGAGGGCGTCTTATACTACGTTACATACTCGTACCATAATAATTACTCTGTGCTCGTTCCTATCATACCTCAGTGCTTGAAATTGCCAATCCGGGTGGCCCTGGCCCCGGGGCCCCTTACACTCTCTCTCTGTCCCTCAAAGATGGCCTGTGCCCTGCTGTAGGACGTATCGGTAGTGGGCTCTGTTTATGGGCTAATTAAGCCCGTAAACAGAGCCTGAGTTGGGCATAGGCCTCTTCTCTTTCACGTTAACCCATCCGGTCCTTTGCTAGTCTCGTTCAATGTTTCCCAACCGCTTTCACCATGTCGCCGGCTCACTGGGCTCGTGGTCTGCCCACCATACATAGGCCACATAAAAAAAATTGAGCACCTTCTCTTTTTTTAAGTCGGTAAAATCAAATAACTTTGAGCATAGCCAACTTAATCATTGCTAGATTTTTCAGTCAGTATTTAAATCCAATAAAATCTTGAACAATGCTCTTTATCCTTGGGATGACAAACCACCATAAAACATTTCAGTCTTTGGTAATTTCGGCGGCAGTTATAACAACTTCAGTGACTCTTATGTCGCAGGGAATAAAGACATATTTCGACCAAAAACATAATAAATCCACTGTTGTCGAAAGTACTAAGTTACCAGCGAATGCCCATCTTCTTTACGACTTCGCACACTCGCCTTCGTGTCGTCACATAATCGCTTTTGATAGAGTATGTAGGCTGTAAGTATGGAGTATTGTAGCGTGAATCTGGAACCACACTGAGCCTACGTATGCAAGGTACTCGATGCCACGTGATGGCATGAATTTGTATTTTTTACGATCTTTTAATATTATATTTCCCAAAATTTACAGAGGCATATCTATCGGATAAGCTGGTCGAGTTTATAATAAGACGTTGTTCAGAATACTAGCTAACTTAAATGCACCTCAATTTAAAAATGTGTTCGTTCCGTGGAACAAGTTTTCACTAAAATCCTCACTTGTCGGATCTCGTACGTACAAGGCGTATTACGGCTTAGAGTAGTTTTTACAACCCCGAAGAAGCTATTAGGTTACTTTCTATGGCATAGATCTGGAATCCAAATGAGCACTTGTATTGAATTTTAATAATTTCATTTCACTTGTATCACATTGATGGTCGGGAGAATTCTTGATTCTGGTGGAGTCATTGCAAATAATACTGTAAAATGTAACTAGATGTTGTATTTAACATCTCACAGCTGCGAGTTTTTTCTGTCAATAATCAACACACATACATAACCTCACGCCTGTATCCCAGAGGGGTAGGCAAAGACCAGGGAATGCCACCTGCCACCATCCTAACAGATCACCTTCGCTTTATCAACGTTCATAAGTCGTTGCATGCACGCACGCCGGTTGCAGGTACTTTTTATCTTCCCCTTTGCTAATGCATCCCCTATTTGGTCGATGTATGTCCGCATCCCGTACCAGCCCTTCCACTCACATTCGCAAAATATATTTGTTTCTCAATCTTTCTCCTTCATCTCCACTTGTATTGAATTTTAACATAATTGTATCATCATTCCATTTCCCTAGTATCACATTGATGGTCGGGAGTATTCTTGGTTCTGGAGGACTCATGTTGAAATTAACATCTGACAGTTCTCAAGAGTTCTTTCTGTCAATAATCAATAATATTTGATTTCATTTGAATGGAAAATAGCAACTATTTATGAAACTTTCCTTGCTTATTTTCCTTTTCTATCATAATAGCCTAAGACAGTACTAGGACATACAAAACGTGCGTTACATTTTATCACCTGTTACGAAACTTGTAACAAAACGTCCTTTGTACAAAGTTTAAGAGTACTTAAGGAATTACTGAGGATCTACTTATACAGGTCTTATCTTGTTATCAGTTGAGAAATATCATCAAGGAAAATTAAGTTGTCCTGCGCTGTGATAAGATAAGTTGAGGTGTTCTCGAGATGTGCTCGTCAAGAAGTTTAGTTGCGTTAGTGTTTAGTTACACACAATATGTACTGTTGGAGGCCTCAGCGGCTTGATAACTTCGGACAGTACGGCCCGGCACTGTCTTACAATCCTCCACCAACCCGGACTTGGCCCCCGTGGTGGAGTAAGGCCTAAGCTTCCTGCGATGCAGGAAGAGACTCGTGTCCCACCCAGCAGTGAGGACATATAAAAGGTTGATATCCATGTACTAAAATCATAAACCTACGCTTGCATCTAAGAGGGTTAGACAGAGACAAGATTTGCCACTAGGCGCGATCCTGAAAAAGTTTTGGCCCTATTATATAGCAAGTCTCAGTAGGCACTTCGACGGTTATATTATGTACCTACTCTTATCTTTACTGTGGCTAACAAGTACCTTCAGTTTATTTTATTAATTTATCAAAGCCCACAGCACAAAATATTATAAAATAGGTAAATTGTTGTAGGCTAAACATAGGCCAATTACGGACTAATATTTTTTAAACTAATCTTATTTACGAAGCACAGAGCTGGCCACAGTGGTACCTGGTCTTAGTTGTTTAAAAACCAGATATTTAAAAGCAAAATCAACAAAACTTATGCAAAAAATTTCGGCGCCTGTGTGTGTATGTTAGTGTGTTTGTGTATGAGAGACTAAAGAAAAAGTCTGAAATTCAAGGTTGTTTTGTTTGTTAAAAGTTTCTTTACATTGTTGCTATGGCAGGTCACAAAACGGTAAAGAATTGAACCTTAGAAGATAATAGGTGAACGTACATACGTGCGTACGTACGTTACGTACTAACATAGATACATACATACATACATACATACATACATACATACATACATACATACATACATACATACATACATACATACATACATACATACATACATACATACATACATACATACATACATACATACATACATACATACATACATACATACATACATACATACATACATACATACATACATACATACATACATACATACATACATACATACATACATACATACATACATACATACATACATACATACATACATACATACATACATACATACATACATACATACATACATACATACAAACATACATACATACACCCTTACATACATACATACATACATACATACATACATACATACATACATACATACATACATACATACATACATACATACATACATACATACATACATACATACATACATACATACATACATACATACATACATACATACATACATACACACACATACATACATATGGTTCGCCTTAAATAGGCATAGGTAGCAAAATGTAAAACATATTTTAAACATTATTTGTTTCTTGAGAACCTACCTAATTATTTTATGTACCTTTAAACGTCCCACTGTAGGGCACAGCCATTCTCTCAGAGAGACCTTCCTGCCCAATACAATATAATTAATACAAATACCCGTAGGCTCCATTGACTCTTTAGAAAAAGAGGAGAATAATAACTGGCCACTTTAATATGTACTAACATAAAGTTTGTCCAAAAATTCAAGAAACCGGAAATGACTCTTTATTATTGTTATTATTGAAAATTAAGACCATTTACTACCTCCACCAACCCGGACTAGGCCCCCGTGGTGAAGTATGGCCTAACCTTCCTGCGATGCAGGAAGAGACCCGTGCCCCAGCAGTGGGGACATACAAGGGTTGATAACGAGTATAAGTACCTTTGATGACATACATCTTTTTAATGACTGAAGTTTTTTTTAAGTGCAAGAAATTAACTAACCCTACCTAATACTAAACTAATTGCTGCCTCTACGTAATACAGAGAGTATTGTAAAGAGGTTCAAAATTTCACCGATGCCGGTGAGTCGCCCATTAGCTCAATTGGGAGAGCGCTGGCACGGTTAGCCAGAGGTCGCGGGTTCGTGTCCCGGCATGGGTGGAATTTTTAGCCTCTAAATAGGTTTTTAATATCGTCCTTAGCACGGGTTACTGCGTATTAAAAAGAACATAATTAACTAACACAGACAAAACGTTTGAGCAAAACCTTAGGGTCACCGCACACGGGCCACCGGCCACAACCACAAAACGCCGCCACTGGCATATTTCCTGTAATTTTCATACATTTTATATGGACTGGCCGCACACGGTTGGCGCCGGTGGCGGCCACATGCTACAAATCGTCGCAGCTTGCTTCTTGTGGCTCGCACCGGCCACTAAACGCCGACACAAAAAGCCGCCATACGCCACTGGCGCGATTCCGCGCCCCTCTCTCCCTTTCCTCATTTAACCTGTGTAAAGTTAAATAAAGTGTAAACTTAAAAAAAATGTTTAAAAACTTTTTAGGATGGTTTAGAAGATTATCGACATATTCGTTGCATTTGTGTACATTCGTTAAAATTGGATGTATCCAATAACTACAGTTTCGTCTTCTACGACGACGTCTTTTTCCGACGAATTGAGTCCATTATGATACTGCACGCAATAGCCTTCCTTGGGTAACTCAAGAGCCAGATATGAGTGGACACACAACTCCCTTACCGTCAAGTGTGTCCCATTCATATCCCAGAGATGTTAACTATATCTGGCTCCCTCACACATACTCTCAACTCAGTACGGTAGTCATCTCCTGCTACTTTATCCAGCTCACACACAATGCGCGAGAGCGAGATCAACATCGTCTGACATCGGTTACATTCGGCCTGATTTCTCGTCTTAACCAACGAGCGATGAGAGAAAGTTCACCAAAAGAAACGTGTCTGGATAAAGTAGGGAATAAATAGGTAGACTAGACTGACTCACCACTTGTGTCTCGTTTCCACACGCACTTAGTAGATTGGACGTCGTATGAGCTAGGACACAAGTGGTGAGCGAGATATGATAGATATATAGTGTGTCTCGGTGAGCAAAGATATGAGATATAACAACTCCCTCTAAGGACACACTTTGCCCAAGTCTAGCACGCAAGGGTTAAAAAAAGGAGCAGCCACCGACCGCAAGTGTCGACCACCGGCCACAAGTGGCTGTCGCGCGCTTCAGCTACCTTTGTAGCCGCTTCTAGCTTCTCGTGGCGGCGTTTGTGGCTGTCGCGTGTGGCCCGTGTGCGGCGACACACTCTATACTTTCTTCACTTTTTGGATTAAGTATAACGTCAACTTGTGAGCCGGTCGGCACCTCAGTACACGGTGAAAACTTCGCACTGTGTTCCCAGCTACAGTTCACACCTCCCGTTGTAATCAGATGCATAGACAACAAATGCTGCATGCAATTTTGTCAATGCTAAAATATCGAGACAAAACACTAACGAGACTTGAACCAGGGAGCCGATTGTCGTCTATGCGAAATGAAAGCGTAAACGCATAAAAATAAGATAAGATATCTCGACGGAGTAATTAGACATATATTTTCTCATTCGATTAAATGTAGCTTGGCGTTTAGAATACAGATTTTGGCTGTCACTCGACTTTTTATGTAGAATTCAAGTCGTATACGAATTATTTGCTAATGAAGTGAGAATTGGCACCGAGAGCTAAATGGAGATCTTGCCTTAGACTTTAGACATTGTTTTGCAAAGAAATTCGTAAAAAAATTGTTTTTTCACAGGTCTCGAAAAATCAAGTTATAAACTCTAATTAGAGTGAAGACTAATAAAAACACAATTTTACGATAAAACTCAAAAAATTATGAAAGCTTCATTTTGAATATTTTTTAATTTGTTATCAGTTCCAAGCCCAAAAAAGCAATGAGGAAAATCTGCCCTTATATTCGTATTACACACACCAAATCCTAAACAATTCCAATCGTCTAACTGACAAATTAGTATCGAGTTTGTGCTTTAGTCGATTGGGATCGCTCAGGCCTTGGTTAGTAGCCCCTTCAGACCACGTAACTTTAGGTCTATTCTCAATGCGTGGTTAAAATAGATTATATCTGACCCCAAAATAAAGTATATTTTTTTCGGTTTTGTGCACTCATGAACCCCGCTGTATAGTGAAAAACAGCTAGAAGCATGACAACAGAACACACCACTGATCTCAGATTCCGGGATTGGTGAACCTAACACTCTTTCAATGATAAACATTCAAAGTTCGCTGCATACTCTCAGCCTAGCGGTTTCAAAACACTTTTATCGATCAAAATCTCTAACCCTTCAAGCGCTCGAAATAAAATAGTGGTGATAGCAGCACAGCATTGTATAGAGGTGTCTAAGCAATTCGCAAATTCACAAGGCTCTGGGAACTCGAAACGATGCAATCTCCATTCAGATGACACGATTACGAGCTTCTTTTGTGTCTGTAACCGAATAAATTGAATGTCTTAATTAGATCTTTAGGTAAACAAGATTTCTTTATTAAGCGTAAGAGAGTGCTTATAGCTAATTAAAACTTGGATAATATATGAGGGAGGGAAGAGAAAACAAATTTACTGTGTCTCATTTTTACTACGTTAAGTTAGTAGATTGGGTTAGATAACTTCCGAAAGATTCCTGAAAATTATTATAGTAACAGCACAATGCATCGTGTGTGAGATTTTCACTTTACATTTAATTTTATTTATTAAAAAACGGCATACAAGACATGCATATGCATAAATACATTCACAATGTCAGCAAATAAAAATAATAAAATTCTAAATTATATTAAAACGTTAGTATAGTGTATGGTGAGTTAGGTAACTACCAAGCGAACATACTTCAACCAAATAGGGATATATTAGTGAAAAGCAACATTAAAAGCACTCCAATTCAATCTGCGCGCATGCAACGACAATATTGATGAAGCGAAAGAGATTTATAGGAAACGCGTAAAGTAGAAAATCCTGGACCCTTAGTTGCCACCATCAAACAAGAAGAATTGATAGTTCTCACTAAGACGAGTAGAGGATAGAACTATTCGTTTTAAAGATTGAGTACCTCTTCTTCACTGGTTTCATGGCAATAATAAGGAAAAATTAAGGCCTAGTAATCACAATCTAAACGTTTGTAAACCTGGCCGGATAGTTCCCTCTCAGAATATGATCTGAACACTGACCAACTTACTACTAATATTTTTGCGGCAATCCAACAATTGTTCGATGATAATTATTATAGCCTTCAAAAGAGAGGTATTCAACATTAAAACCCTCACCATCTAACCAAAACAAGACTTTATTTCGAAACACTCAGGTCTGTATCAGGTGACTTTGTTGAACTCCACCGCCGGGCATATGATGGGCAGTCGGTGCACACCCTCCTTGTCCACAACACTCACTTGAAACTTGGGCAGGCTGACGAAGAAGCGCTTTTGAATCTCGTGGATGGCTTTCTTGATCAGCTGATAGCTTTCCTGCTGGGTTAGTGCTGGAAGAAAAAACAATAATAAATCCCTACCAAATTAAACATGGAAAGAAACATTAACCACTTATCTGGCTAAAATGAGGAAGCCACAAACATTCTGAGAAAGATAAGGAGTTGTGAAGATATTTGGACACAAAGAAATTGCCCAAGAAACTGTGCTGGATGACGCTTACAAAATAACCTGCTAACTTTGTGGACGAAGGAAACATAAAAATATGTTTTCTTTAGAGTCATGAAGAGAACTACCCTGGTGTATAAGCCAGTTTATTACATTAAATTGACTGCTGGTCATTTTTTCACCAGTACCGTTACTTACAGCTCCAACTTACTTTCTACTTACTGTTGTACCATATAAATGCTGAACAAGTGAAAATAATATCATTTTCAAAAATTCGACAAATTGCTGCTAAGCCCTTAATTTGAACTCACTAGGCTCGTGGTACTGGTCCAGAATCCCGATGGCTAACATGCCGCCGAAGCCGTGGGTGGCAAATGGCACCTTCAAACATGAAGCTAGGTAGTCCATGTAATAGAGCTGCCCACCACGATCTGCGTCGTAGCCTCCCAGTAGTAGGTTCACCATGCAGGCATTCTGAAAATCGACCGAATTTCATCGGTTTTATTTGAAATTGTTGATGTACACGATGAAGTGAATCTTGTGAATAAATCTTGCCACTTTGAGGACTTTAGGAGGTATCCATGAAGGTTTTGGCTACTAATAGAAGGAAAGACACTAGTGGGAAAGTCAAAGGAAATTAAATAAAGATCACGTCAAATGGCACGTCTTTGTATTTTTCTACGCTCCTATGTTCCCAGTCTTGATATCACGAGGTATCCTACTTTGGATTAGGATAAATGAGCGTGTTGTAAGAGAATAATTTGTTAATTTAATAAATTTTTCCACTTAACCTGATTCTTCTTGGTCTCTTTCTACCACTTAATTTTCTAACCATGCCGAAATTTGTTATGGTCCGTCTATTTTTATTTGGTCTATTTATGATCTCACTTTTTTCAGTCTGGGTGTATTTCCATGTTTGTGACGTCTTTGCCTGGTTACCATAGCACAGAGTGACCTAATTTGGGACTAGGAAATTATTTTCTAAGGTTAACACGAGCAGTAGACATAATTAAAACTGTTTTTATACGGATTTATGCTCGTTTATTACTGAGGTGACATCCTCAGTCATCTGGGACCACGGCACCTGAAAAAGTGCCGAAACGTCGGAATATTGTAAAAATTTAATAAACGAGCATAAATCCTTATAAAAACATTTTTAATAAGGAAATTATTGTATTGTCACTTACCCCGCCTCTTAGTCCTTCGGCCAAGTACCGCCGAGTGAAGTGCACAGTGGCGGCTGTATCCAACTGGTAGCCATTTCTCATTTTATACAGCTGCACGTTCTTGGCCACGAATTGGGCAAACTGGCTAGTGTCTCCATTGTCTCCGTTCACTCCCATCAGTAGCTTGTCCGAAATTTGGAAGATTTTTTCTTCGTCTGTTGGAGTGAACGAATTAAGGTATCTAATTAAGGTATCTGATATAGTCTATAACATTAGCAAGTTGAAGTGGCAGTGTCGCATATGCTGATGAACCGATAGTCGATGAGTTTCTCCAGAGGAAGTATCCTCTGGAGAAACTCATCGACTATCGGTTTGCCGGTTCATAGTAATGAACCGGCAAACGCAATATAGCGCACCTACCAGCAAGCAGAAATAAAGGGGCGTGTCTTGGTAAGGTGTTCTTAGCTTTTCCTATCCGTAGCCAAAGAGTAAGCAAAGGGTATCGAAAGGGCCAACGGGATTCTATTATTTACCTATGACAACTGTATGTCTGTTCGTCTGTCAGTCTGACATATACAAGGTATCATCTCTTGAACCGTAATAGGCAGATACATAGATGAAATTGTACAAACCATGCGGAATGATTATGGCTGATTGCCCAACAATAAAAAGGGAACTATTTGCATGAACGGTATTCTTTTAATATTGTTTTAGCTTTATTGTAAAGACTGGTATCCATTAAAGTCCTGCTATCCATTTGGTGTGATTATAATCCAGCATAGACTAGAAAAAAATTATGGGCCGCGACACTATTACGTAAACCTGTCTGTACAAATAATATTTCATTTCTTATGAAACCTTGGTATTCGGTTTCATCGATCTATATCATGAGCGTATTAGGCTCTAGAAATCCATACAACATCTTTCAATAGAACCAAATCATTTCCCAAAAAGTATTCATACACCTCACTTTTCTCACGGTGTTTATTTTTATTGTGAGCATTGTTAAATTTTACCTCAGTAAATTAGTTTCCGAACTCTTATCTAAGACAATGCGTGTAGAAGAGTCGACCTTGCTCGCTCATCGTGATTGATGATCGTAACGACCAGTCATTGTGTTTATCCGCGACTGAATATTTTGAAGCAGTCGACCAAGTAATGTTTCAAAACGTAGGAAATTATAGGTAGTTGAATAAGATAGATGAAAATATCACCAGTTCATTGTTTTGATCACGAGTCAACTTTTCTCGCTAACGTCATAATTTACAATGTAACTACGTCGGTTGGTTATTTTATCTGTAATTTTCTGTCGGTACCTAATTAGTTAAATGTAAGGTGTCCGTTTATTATCAATTATAAATTATTAATAAATTGAAAGCAGCAAGTTTCTTCATCCGAAACGAAGTAACTTGCCAGAGAACTAAGGTAATTGACATAGCTCAACTGGGGTTCTATTATGTAAGTATCCACTGAGTTGAGCGACGCTGATTTTTACTTTTTTAAGCTACTCCAGCAGTCAAATACACATATTTTGACACTTTGGAATCGCCTAACGTAGATTTGATGAGTGAAGGATTATTAGGGTCGAGTTTATATGAAGAACTTCATCATTAACATAGTCAGCCGGCGTCAATCCACCGCTGGACTTAGGCTTCTCCCAAGATACACCGCTGAGCCCGTTCTTCCGCTCTTCTCATCCAGTCACTATCCACCCACCGCGTGAGAATGTCGTCGCTCCACATGGTTACAGGGCGTCCTACGCTACGTTTGCCCCAGCGGCTATCGGTCCTGCGGCAGATATGACCCGTCCACTCCCACATCATTTTGCTAATCAGCCCTCCCATAACGTAACATTCCACTTTGTCGACAAAGTGGAATGTTAGTGTGTTAATGTGGAATGAGGCGGTGGATTGACGCCGGCTGACTATGTTAATGATGAAGTTCTTCATATAAACTCGACTCTAATAATCCTTCACTCATCAAATCTACGAATACCGTTTTTATAATCTTAATTATGTACACTCTAAAGTATATTTTATTTCTTTGCAAACATCTTGTACCTAGGTTATACATAGGTACCTACAGGACCCTTAGATTGACAAAAGTTACCGACTACATTACCTTGATTATTTTATGCTGTTCATTGTTTAGTCAAATTGGAGTATTTTAGGAACGATACTTATCTTAAGACTTGAGTAGTCTAATAGCATGCTGTTATTTATTTAAATTAAAATACATAGTGTAGTTAAAAACGCAGATCACAAAATATCTTTCGCTTCATCACCATTCGCTAGTGGCTGCATATATTATGTTAGCCAATTTCGGGTACCTACTTAATTATAGTAAGGCCGCTGTATAAGTATATACTCTAGAGTTATGAAATATCTGTCTAATTTCCATTTTTACACACAATACAGAGTTCTCTATCCATCTACCTTTGACCTTGCCCTTTGCCTATTTGGTCAACGTATATCCGTCTGAGTCGTCACTCGGCTTACCGGTCCATTTGCTCGAGGTAATTTCTCCCTTCATCGTCTCCAAATGTCCAATCTAACACACAATCCTCGGTCAGTCAGTATTATAGAGTTTTTACTATCCTTATTGCAAATCCGCATCTATTTGTACTTTAAAATGGCGGAGGACGCTGGTGCGTATGATACAGTGGAATTAAACACCGCCCCCAACTTTACCTACCAACCAACACTAGAATAGGTACATATTATCCTTACTCCAACTAATTATCCTTATACTCAAATAACCCAGATTTATTAAATATATTCATCAAATCAATTAGTCAGGGAAAATTGTACCTACACCTATTTTATGAATCAGAAATTTTTATTTTTATTATTATCTTACCGTCTTTATAGACTACAACACTTTTACAGTTCAACTGGTCAGCGGCGATCATCACGAAGTCATTGCACTGAATACCTAGCAGGCATTGCAGCTGTAAGTTGCTCATTATCCGACTTTTTAGCTTTATAAACTGTGAGCCCAAGACTTTAAAGCATCAATCGAAGCTGGCTGTGAGATTTTTTCACTCGGAAAATAGTGATCACAGATTAAAAAGACGTTAAAACACAAGTGCTTGCGGCGCTCACATTCACAGATTAAAAAGACACAGTGCGTGCGGAATGCCGCGGCATCAGCATGAAAAACACACGGTGTATTTACATTCGTGGAAAAAAATTACTATGTGACAGTTGACAAATAGTTGACAACATACACGAAAAACGAAAAACTTATCTGACCCGGTGACCGGCGTCACTTTTCTCACCAGTAAACTTGACGTTTCCAAACAAAATTTTACACCTCCACCGGGTTAAGCACTACAATGGTTGACAGGAGCTGAATATAAAGTTTCTTCCAAATAAGTTTTAATTCAATTTTGCTATTCATACTCCCTCCTCTTGCACCAATGTAATTTTGATAGTATCTACTGCAAGGGCCCCACTTGAAACAATCTTCCCTTTGAAATTTATACAGTACCTACATTATTTATATAGGTCGTTATTATTTTTTCTTGTTGTGCACTAATGCACAAACAAGTTTTTTGCCTTTCTCTTGATTATATAACTAGATTTATTCACAAAAAAAAACTAGCGCCGCCGTCCGCAAGACTGAAATAGAGCCTGAAAGATGAAAAATAAGACTGTTTACATAAATGAATCAAATAAGAAATCTGTGTACGCAATTTAGGGCAAGTTAGTTTTGTTTCTGTATCGGGCAAATAAATGCTTTTTAACCGACTTCAAAAAAGGAGGAGGTTATCCATTCGATGAATATATTACTTTTACTTTTTACTACGTTCTCGCATAACTTCATCAAACCTTAACCAATTTTGATAAACTTTGTTTGGATCGTATAGATATACAGTCTATTTATTCTTACTTGTCCAATTTAATAAACAAGATTCTAACCTTAAAATTGATATTAGATGCTTAAACTAGACATTTTATCGCAAATTCATGAACGTGAACGAACTGTGTTTATAAAATTGGCAGCGTGTTATCTAAAAGAGTGTTCCAGGTTACTTCATTTATGGAAATATGGCAGTTTTGGACTAAAAAGTCACAGTTTAAGGGTAGAATCTTGTTTACTAAATTGGACAAGTAAGAATAAAAAATAGACTGTATCGTCTTATTGATCTCATTTGATTTGTTGAAGATCTGATGAAGTCTTTTACAGATGGAGAACGGAACTCTTCAATGGACAGTTGCAAATAAGGCATAATGAGGCCCATCCATTAATAATATGCATATGTTTAATTTTTAGCGTGAAATTTGTCTTAAGTATAATAATTAAAACTGTTTTTATACGGATTTCACTCGTTTATTATATTTTTACAATTTCCGACGTTTCGGCACTTTTACAGGTACCGTGGTCTCGGATGACTGAGGTGACAGGCGTCTTTTTGAAAGCATTAACTGTTAGTTTACTACCCTCGGCAAAAATTACAAAAGTTAATTATAAAGTTACGTGCCAAAATAGGTAAACCAATTATTTGATATAAAGTCAACAATATTGATTATTAGTAATTAAATATAATAAATATCTAAGGATTACAGAAATGTATCTTTAAAAACCTATTTAGAGGCTAAAAATTTCACCCATGCCGGGCTATCTCTGGCTATCCGTACCAGCGCTCTACCAATTGAGCCAATGGGCGACTCATGGCATCAGTGAAATTTCGAACCTCTTTACAATATTCTCTGTATTACGTACAGGCAGCGACATCTGACTAAAGCAAATTGCATTACCTACAGCCCCGACTACCTACTTTGCAGTTAGGTTTTAACATCGGAACGATATCACTGTACCCACATCATTACACTATTTTTATTTTTAATGCACTAACCCGTGCTAAGGAACAAATTTAAAAACCTATTTAGATAGCCATAGCCAGATAGCCAGAGGTTGCGGGTTCGAATCCCGGCATGGGTGAAATTTTTAGCCTCTAAATAGGTTTTTAAATTTGTTCTTTAGCACGGGTTAGTGCATTAAAAATAAAAATAGTGTAATCATGTGGGTACAGTGATATCGTTCCGATGTTAAAACCTAACTGCAAAGTAGGTAGTCGGGGCTGTAGGTAATGCAATTTGCTTAAGTCAGATGTCGCTGCCTGTACGTAATACAGAGAATATTGTAAAGAGGTTCGAAATTTCACTGATGCCGTGAGTCGCCCATTGGCCCAATTGGTAGAGCGCTGGTACGGATAGCCAGAGGTTGCGGGTTCGAATCCCGGCATGGGTGAAATTTTTAGCCTCTAAATAGGTTTTTAAATTTGTTCCTTAGCACGGGTTAGTGCATTAAAAATAAAAATAGTGTAGAAATGTATCTTCCAAGTTCGATATTCGTTTATTAACTATACGTCGAATTTAGAGGTCATATATTCGTTTAAATTATTTCTGCGTTTTTACTGCCTTAATGTACAGAAGCTTTGAAATTTTATTTAAAAAAAATCATTTGTTCGCTTATGGCCAACTTGGCAAACCTTCCACAATTTTTCACTACTTCGTAATCGGTAAGCATCGCAATCAGTCAACTTCTTGATCGGTCAACTTAGCAACTAGTCATCCTCGCAATCGGTCCTCTTAAGCGTTCGGTCAAGTTTGATACCTAATTTAATTATTAAAATACTTTTCCGAATTCATTACTCCCGAGTGAAGTTTGCTGAACACACAAGGAATAGGAGACCGTTTGAGAAGTGGCGCTCGTGGCCTAGGCGAACCGAATGATTGGAATCAATCACTTGGTTAAGCAACAACTGTCTCGGTCACGTACAGGATGGGTGAGCATCCCGTGACTGCCACTAGTGGCATTTTTCCGAGCGCTTCCGTGCTTCGCAAGGCAAGTTAAGTCGTTGGTGCCGGCTGTCATATAATGGCAGCCGTTAAGCCATGTCAGAGGCCTTATGGGCGGCTTGATAACTTCTGACAGTAAGGCCCGCCACTGTCTTACAATCCTCCACTAACACGGACTTGGCCCCCGTGGTGGAGTATGGGCTAACCTTCCTGCGATGCAGGAAGAGACCCGTGCCCCAGCAGTGGGACATACAAGGGTTGATAACGAGAAGTGTACCGATTGATACGCGGACCTTTGAATAGTGGACCTTTTGAGAATTGCGAAGTTAACTATATACGAAAGGGACCGATCGCTCATCTCCTACAGAAAATTTTAGTGGACGGCTTGCTAAGTTGGCCATAAGCAAACAAATGAAAAAAATATATTAAGCATAGTATTTCAAGTGTCACCGACGCTTAACAACTTAAATACCTTCTTATTAATAGTAGTTAAATTTATTTTGACAGCGCAATTTGACTAATTTAATAGTAGGTACTTACTACAGAGGAAAAAAGCTATATACCTACCTGCTGAAATTTATTTGGGTATCTTGATTTACAAGACAAGAAACTCATGACGTCACTATAAAAAAGAAAGAGAGCCGCCATCTTGGCTTGTTGTTTTGGTTGGAAGGATGTAATTTTGTAAATTACTCGAGTAAACATCTTTGTCACAACAAGGACAAGTTTTAATATAATTGTATATATTGTATATCAGATATTTTATATACAAGTTTTAAAATAAATTGGAGTATGTATTTAAGTAAGTATTTTATTTCAAATCTCTGCTATTTCCATGGTCTTACATAGGAAATGCGGCTGTATTTTTTATACAACGTCAATGCAATATTTATTCAGCGTTCTTCGTGTAGCCAATCGATACACATAATTTGCGGATTTTTCCTCAATAACTGTGATTTACTTGAGTTCGTATTGTATTTTTTCCTCTGAATGTCTTGTCAACATTTGAAAATAATAGCTTTGCAGGGTAACTAAATCCATATAATATATAACCGAAATGGGCGTTCTGAAATGTAATGAAATGAAAAGGTTTTATTCAAAGTAACGCAAAAACTGCGGCTAAATGAAAACTAGGTGTCCCTTTTAAAACTCCAAACTTAGTCTTATCAAGTTCTTACTTAATAGAGTTTACGTAATTATCATAGAACTCGTGCATTATACTGGCTTTAATTCCAGACATCATTGTCATCTAAATAATCCTTTATACAATAGTAGCCTGTATTATGCTGAAATTTTCTATACCTACTGTTTGCCAATCTCCGATACAAGAGGGCACTGAAATAGAAGTATAGAGAAACATTTCTCTCTCTCTTTCTCTCTCATGCACACACATACCCACACACACACACGCACACGTTCATTGCCGTAATGTTAAGGCCAACGCCGACTACTAAACTAACGTAATCCTACAGCCTCAGTATTTTAAAATCTCTTATCACCACAACAAATATTTACACCTCCTATCAAAAGCCTGTGAAGGTTTTCCATGATTTTTCTAGGTTTTCGTGTCACAAATGAATGAAAACTAAAGGTGAATACTACCGAAATGCGACTACCAGTATTCTCACTTGAGCTTTGCTTACAATTGTAACTGAACATATTTACTCACTCCACCATGTGACAGTTGTGGATATTAATAGTTACTCCGTGAAACGAACATATACAGAACCACACTTCTTGGTGACCTACGAATTCTCTTTAATCGTGTATGGACACGGTTCACTACATACAATGTGTCAGTGGCTTAGTACTTTGCTTAGCGCACATAAGCGCTGAAACTGTTTGAAACACAGCCTCATTTTCATTGTACATACCTACAGTCCAGAGCACATGGAATTTTGCATGCATGTAACTCTACTCCGTTGCGTTACAGGATACTTTTCAACAAGTATGTAAATGTTGGCATGTTGTCGACTGTGCTGTGAGATAGAGTTAGGCACAGGCAGCCTTGTCCGATTTATTTTATTTGCGTTGAATTCTGTGTAGTAAGTATAGTTGGCAATAGTCTGTGGTTGGTACATAAATTACTTCGAGGTGTGGTTGTTTTTTCTATGTTTGAAAGTACTTTATAATACAGTTTTCTATTTATAGCCATAAACTTTTGCAATGTAATTGATAAAGAAAATATTCTTCTAAAACATTCAATAAATTTAAGTTGTCTGTGGTAGTCTTTTCACTTTCGTTTTTTATGGAATTTTTCTTTATAAATATCTCTGTAGTTTTTTTAAATTATATTTTTTTTAATGCACTAACCCGTGCTAAGGACAATTTTAAAAACCTTTTTAAAGGCTAAATAGGTTTAGGTATATTAAGGTTTTTAAATATTTTTTAAGCTAGTGGTTTTCTCTAAAATTGTCAATTGAAATATTTTTTATTAATTTTTCAAATTTAGATGTTTACTTGGTGAACATCAAAGAGGATTGTTGACGAGAAAGAGCAATTAATTAACAGAGTTTTGAACTTGAAAATGTTGAAGTAGTGAATTTGGTAAATACTGGACACAATCGTTGTCTCAATACCGTTTAACATTTAATTATTATTTAATACGAGACATTTTAGTCTTCTAAATAATTCTTAATGTAGGGTGATTGTACTGCAACATCTTAGTGGTCCCTTCACTTCATCTTCTTCAGGCTATTAGTCCACTGCTGGACATAGCCCTCCCCTAATGAACGCCATAGCGCAAGGTTGTGCTATCATTCGGGGGTAATGCCCATATTCCCCACGCTAGGCATGCGGGTTGGGGAACGCAGTTTGGAGGAACTGTACTGCACCCATCTAGTGTGAATGAAGCCACTGGGCGCTGTATTAATCATTACATAGGGTGATGGTAAGATTTTCTGCACAGTAAATTTTTATTCATGTTGCCATAGAACGTCCCACTGCAGGACACAGGCCTTCTGTCAGAGAGTATGGGTTTAATTACCACGCGTGCCCACCGCGGATTGGCTACGTCAGGCGCTGAGATATTTGAACACCTCAGACACTCAGGATGTCTTAATGTCAGAAACAGAGTGTGCTTAACACTTTTTTTAAAACTGCATCGAAGTTAACTTTGATATAACTTGAGGAAACTTGTTGTAGTTTATACATAATTATAAATATCACATAAATAACTTCACTAATCCGGACTTGGCCCCTGTGGTAGATATACCTGAGTATGGCCTCCTCCTCAGCGAGGAGGAGGCCATTTTGCTGTTTCGCGGTTTCGCTGACGTTCCTCGGCGAAAAGACCCGTGCCCCTCGGTGGAGACATATTGGGTTGATGATGAAACGATGTATACAATTTTGTAAACCTAAATCATGGAAATGACAATTTATGTTTATTTCTAAGAAGTATTACATAGCGTAGCTTAACCTCCCGCCTGTATCCCAGAGGGGTAGGCGGAGACCAGTGACTGCCACTTGCCACGATTCTGACAGATCACCTCCGCTTCATCAACGTTCATTAGTCGTTGCATACACGCAGGCTGGTTCCGGGTGCTTTTTATCTTCCCCTTTGCTAATATATCTCTTATCTGGTCGAAGTATGTCCGCCTGGAACGTCCCTTACCGGCCCATCCACTCACATTCACAATATTTGTTTCGTCAATTCTGGTATTAACATTATGATTACCAATATTTTAAACTTATTATTAACCGACAATGCCACTGTTTGGAAGCGGCTGAAAAAATGTTCTTAATACAAAATGAAAACACAATTTTTCTTTGTGAAAAAAACTGCTGTAAACACCGGACGGGTAAGACAAGCACACAGCATAATTAAACCCTAATGTTTAAGTATGCAAATGTTCTGTTACAATGTTCATTTGGCTCCCAGCCCGGCCGCTGCCAGAGCCCGGATAACCTTCAGGCTAAGGGTTGAAGCCCTCGAATTGGCAAGAGCCTAGAGCCTTTTGCTATCGTATCTAATGCTATGTACAACAAATCTACAGTCTCATACTTATATTCGCGTTTCAAGTACTACAGTTTATTACAGTGGTTTATTATTACAATTCCGTGTACGCACATTGCGTTCCCGTTTTCCACTTATTGGTCTGTTCGTTAATCCGCTGTTCGTTAATATAAGATAAGATAAGAATATTATTTATTGTAAATTGGAGTACATACTATAAAACATTTATAAACAGAGTACCGGATTATTAGAGTACCGGCGGAATTATTGCTAAAAGCAATTTCTTCCAGACAACCTCATGACGGAAAGTTGCTGAAGAACATAAGAGACGGGACAATATACATTGAATTGTCAAAGTAAAAAGGGCCCCGAGGTTTTAGAACAAAGTTTGAAAGGTATTTCAAGTCAAAAACGGATTTTAAGTGTACGAAAATCCGGACAACAATGCGTAGGGATACCCTAGCTTTTTGTAGGTAATTCTCATTGTGAAAAACGAAACGTAAAAACCATGGCTGATCTTTATTCTTCAAAATTATACGAGATAAATAATTATTATTATTACGTACTTAGAGTAAATGGTTAGGTACTGTTCATTAAGCGCTCTTACGGCCGAATACTCAAACGTCAGTCAAATCGATCACTCAGTTGAAGCGCATTCAAATTTGAACATCTGTTAAATATTAAGTGGTATACACAAACGTCATTCAAACAATTTCAGACCGTGATCAGCTGAGAAGCCGTCAAATAAATAACAAGTCTGTTTTCATTGACAAAATATTTAAACTTACGGAGTGTATCCGATTTACGCAGAATTTGTTCGATCAATTTTAAGTTTTGTGATGAAATACGAAGTTTTTTTTATAAAAATACAATAAATCATAATATGATTTATGAAAAAAACTTAAATTATTGGACTAAATAATATTACCTCGTTTTGTAAAAAGCAAAATGTTTAATGTTGAAATAAATCTTATACTGTCGTAGAATGAAACGTTAGGGCTATCTCACTCACCAATGAATGACGTTTGAAAAGTCTACCACAATAAAAACATTGCGGTATTGCGGTTTTTGAAAGCTATTCCCTGATAAATATTAATATAAACAAGAATTGAATGAGAATTATTATTATGCGTTATTATGCCAGTAGCATAATAACGCAGGGTTATTAAATTTGGTCCACTGACTGCATGAATCTATTAAGCCTTGTAACTGGTTAGATTGTATGTCCAAAGACGGACTCTTTCGACAGCCGGAACCGCGCATGGAAGTTTGTTTCATTATAATACTCGAAAGCATTTAACTTTGCCTCATATCTTCGAGGCACA
Source organism: Yponomeuta sedellus (assembly GCA_934045075.1). NCBI lineage: Eukaryota > Metazoa > Arthropoda > Insecta > Lepidoptera > Yponomeutidae > Yponomeuta > Yponomeuta sedellus. Next base: position 24,516,237 of record OW203723.1, on the reverse strand, counting down.
TTAGGCCCTTCCTCATCCGACAAAGAGCATAATGATGATAAGGACATTGTTTTTCACTTAAGTTCACTGATTATTGAATCTTATTTACGATTTGAAGGACCTCGCGACCACTTTCAATTGTAACGCCTACTCAACTCGATTTGACAGCCTATTTGACAGCTAAATCGCGCTAAGTTGCGTTCGAGTATACGAATTTTTCGCTGAGTGATGTTTAACTGCCAGTTATTTTGTGTTCCACTTAAATTTAACACAAGCTTTTAACTAACGTTTGTGTATACGAATTTTGTGTTTAACGGCTTGTCAATTATTTAAGATGCCTTTAAATATTTGAATGACGTTTGAGTATTCGGCCGTTAGTCATTAAACCGGGTGATTGGGATCAATCACTTGGGCTAAGCAACAAAACAAACAAACAAAACAAGAACCCAGGTCCAAGAATCAAGAAGTTTAAAGTATTTTTGCCGAAAACTGCAACTGGCCGTTAGAATTAACTTGTGGTTTTTGACGCACGTGATTTGTATAAAAATGCATAGTTCAAACAAACCGAAATTCAAATTTGTTCCGAAATTCAAATTAAAATTGTCGTCAGCACGGGTACTTACCCGTGATTTGTATAAAAATGCATAGTTTAAACAAACCGAAGTTGAAATTTGTTCCGAAATTCAAATTCAAATTGTCGTCAGCACGGGTTAGTGCAACAAAAAGAATATAAAAGTAAAGAAAACATAAGTACTGCGGTCAGGGTCAGACATACGAACAGCACTTGTCCACGAATGCCCTTTAGGGTTGTGACTTTGCATTTTTCAAAATAAGAATTAATCGATTAGGAAAAGTGCTACGAAAAACAACATGTATCAAGGCAAATAACAAATAGGTACCTATGTATCTAACCCGAAGCAATTCTTGCGTAATCTTTGCGAAGACTGGGTAACAGTAGTGAAATGCCAACTCCTCGTGTGAAAATTCGTGAGTCAATATCATAAATTAACTCAGCCATATTGTCGCAATGCTGCGATTTGTCTAATCATGATAAGATTATGGCCATCTATGCGCCAGAAAATATAGCATGTCATTTCATAGAAACTTTACTCAGTGCTGTAATTTCTTTTACCCGACTGCGGTGGGTCCCAAAAGGAGAGTAATGTGTGTGCCTCGTATGTATGTATGTCCGATTCTATGTTCACTCGTAACTCCTCAACCACTAGTCAGATTTTGACAAATTATATATCTATCGATTGGTCGTAATTGCGCAAGTGTTATACATGAAATGAAAGTGCTACATGAAATCAGCATAAATCCAACAAAAAATTTCAAACTCATAAAAAGAGATAAATAAGTAACTGAAATAAAATTAAGTGAAAACTCAGCATTGCCAAAGTTACTCAGCAGGCGGGACCGAAATTCCAAAAAGTAACTCATTTTGAAAAAGTTACCTAGATTTTAAGTTCGTTTTATTTTATTTTAATATTAGGTTTACACCCAGTTGTAAGCATGTTCAAATTAACAATAAACCTATAATAAACACAGAGGCAAAGTTTTCTTGCCATATCGTTTGTAAATAAAAACCAAACTACGTTGCTATGGTAATTGCTCTTTGAAGGAGACTCTTAAGGGGCTTTATATGGTCTACCCGCGATCACGGCAACTGTAACGCTGCCTGAACGTCGGGAAATTACTTTTTACCTGATAAATAGACCCGTTTAATATATAACTATGTAAGAGTATCGCAAATCATTAAGAAATACTATTTTTATATAGTTTACTAGCGCCTCCAATTAAGAACAATCATGTCATCTTTTAAAGATCCATGTCTCTCCATCTAGTGAGTGAGAATCAAGGTGCCACTGGACGCTGTATATATCATCTCAGTTTGGAGATGCAAAGACCAAAGTTTTATTTTTCTAAAAACATAAAAAAATATCGAAATCGTTAAGATTTGACGAAGTTAACTGTGCGAAAACATAGTCCAAAAAAAAGTAATATGCGCGTAGCATTTATAACCTCCTCCTTTTTTGAAGTCGGTTAAAAATCTTGTGACTTGGCCACAAAATCAGAACAATAATTGATTGCAGCATTTTAACAAAAATGTATTATTCGGGTTTTTAGTTACGTTATTTACATTACAGCTGTCGGGTTTATGCGTAAGGCAATAAGATAAATTGTCGTCTGATTTCAGCGTGTACTCGCGGTGAATATGTATGAAGCAATTTAGGAGGCAATAGATGCGGATAGTCGTATTGTATTTTATCAACATACTCCCAGCGGTAGAGCACTAGGCTACGAGTTAGTTTGTGATGAGGCAATCAACCTTTACAAACGTGCACTTATAGGTTATTCATTATTATAAATTTATATTTTTTGCTCTTAAATTACTGGAGAAGGCGGGATGACCGACCTCACGATCTTTTTACCAGGCTGGTAGGAGTTAGCTATGAACAAGGAGGTGGAAAGCAACAGGAGAGGCATTTGCACAGAAGTGGGACACAATCGAGGCTTTATAGCATCAATGCCAAAACTACCTTTTTGGCATAAATGTAATCCAGTCCCATGGTCATGATAGGGCGAAAAATCATATATCTTTTCTTGGTTGTCTGGAAGAGATCACTCTTAGCGATAATACCGCCAATAGTATAACTAAGAATCATGGTTGTAATATTTTTCTGGTTGTGCAATAAAGTGTTCTCTATCTATCTATATAATTAAGATGCGGTTTTTTCCCATTGGTAGTGAACCTCATACTGCCCTTTAAGAGGCCTCATTGGCTGCACAAGCGCCACCATTAGAATAAAAACTCATATCGAATTTTACGCCGGCGGCTCACGACGACCCTGAAGACCGTCTTAGACGTGGACTAGATCCGTTCTCTCTGAGATCATCTGAGACGAAAGAGATGGGAGTATCTTGACTAGAGCTACCCTCCCTAGCCATGAACAGAGATAAATTAAAAGTCTTGGTGAGTATATTATTTTTAATGCACTAACCCGTGCTAAGGACAATTTTAAAAACCTATTTAGAGGCTATAAATTCCACCTATGCCGGGATTCGAACCCGCGACCTCTGGCTATCCGTGCCAGCGCTCTTTCCAACTGAGTTCGTCAGAGTCGCCCAATAGCTCAGTTGGGAAGAGCGCTGGCACGGATAGCCAAGGGTCGCGGGTTCGAATCCCGGCATGGTTGGAATTTTTAGCCTCTAAATAGGTTTTGTAAATTGTCCTGGTGAGTACTTTGGGAAAGGACCAAATAAGATGAAGAAGAAGATTTTTACAGAGCACGTTTGCAAATTGTGTCTTTTAATAATTTTACTACTAAAGACTTTGCGATAATAATGCTACGTTACAGCAACTAGTCTTGGGGTTTTTAATGCGACGTTACAGTAGGGGTTTTTGCAAGGTTAACCCACCAACCTGCCTGGCTCTGTACCAATATTTCCCATAAATAAGGCCACCGAGATGTTTCCTCTAGCCTTGTGGTTTCTTTTCCGCGACTGCCTCACTGTTCAGCGCTAATAGGCTGGTGTTATGGAGTGGTTTAGTCATTTCCTTTCCCTTTCAAACTCTGTGAAATGGTTTCCTGATTTGCAACTGCCAACATACATAAATTGACAATAGTTCGCTCTTCAACCGCTAGAGTTGCAAAATATTGAAACGTTGGATATCTTTACAAATAATAATAACTAGAACGACTTCAGGTGTGGTTTTATTTGTAAATTAGTAAAACAGAAAACTGGAAGAAAACGGATAAACGGAGAAGCAGGTAAAAAAGTCAGATCTGGTCAAAGGATAAAGTAGTAGTGATTGAAAATGAGGGAAATCTATGAATGTGTGACGTAATTTAAATATTTGAAAATGATAGATAGAAAAAGAAATAAAAATGGTGTGAAGAGGTTTGCACCGTAATATTATACTGGTACTGATACTGATAGTTCAGATACTTGGCGCATCGATGTAGTATGTAGTATGAGTGAGTCACTATACATTGATAGATAGACAGATAAAATAATTAATTTGCATTTTCGTACACACAGCAAGATCAACATTAAGCAGACGACACAGTAACAGAAGCAAATAACACATAGAAAACTCAATGAGAAATTTACAAAAAGAATATTAAACATTTGCAACTTATACACACAGCAAGGCATTGTCCAGTGTAAGTAATGTGAGTGTGGCAAATGCAAAAGGGCTTTGAGTCAGCATAAGCTGGAGAGTGATACCCTTTAACTCACATTGATATAAAAGTCTTGCATGATGCAGAACGGATTTAATTGTATCGTCACGTCTTTCTTTATGAATTGGTTTTATCAAGTCCAAAATCAAAATTCACAAGTCAAAAATCAAAATGTTGTAAGTACTTTGTTCAACAATGTATAGTATGATGCACTCAAATAACTTGACTAAATTACTTTGACTTCGCATGAACGTATTTTGGCACTCATTCAAATTAACTGATAATGAAAAAAAAAAATTAGTCTTACGTGCCCATTGCAAACTTATCGTGACTGCGCGGATTTTCGTTCAAGTTATCAGACAGACATTGTACATAAAACATACCACAACGTACATCGTGAAATGAATCTCGTGAAACGGATCTTTGAAGATCGTCTCTGGCTCAGTCAGACATACTTTACGACATCCAAAACCAGCGAACGATAAAACTACCAGACTGTAACCAATCAGAAGCATTTTATTCCCATTTCGTCCTTTAAACTACGCTAAAGGTTCCAGACTTGCCAGATAACATTCGATCTATCCCACAAGGTTACGGGATCAAGCCGTTGCATTCTCATAGCCGCAGATTAGTGAGAATATCACAGAAGAACTGAACAGAAGCTCTCATTCGTTTGAGCCTTCATCTAGAGAGACGTGATATACATATAATGTACGTAGTTATGGATAATGGTCTCGCAAGCAGTAGACCCCGGTTCGATACCCAGTGCGAGCATGTACCAATGACTTTGTTTAATTTCAAACATTTGCGATTTCTAGTCACAATGCCACACGCTAGCGGTGAACGAAAATATCGTGATAAAACCCGCTGCTTGGTTGGCTCCGCACGTATTGACTAATCTTTCCTTTGAGATAGGCCGACTATGCTGTCAGGAGGTGCTGGGCAAGCCTACACCATCTAGAAAAACAATGTCCACTGGCAGATGAAGAGCATTATTATTATGTTTATAGCGCCATGAGAAGTAACTCTACTATAAGTAACATATCTTAAAGGGATACGCTACCTACACTTAACTGAAACGTTATCAAAACGAATCAAAAGGGACGGGCTGAAAACCAGCGCCGAGACTACGCATGCAGTCACGGCAATAACGCTGAGCCTATTCCTTTTTACCACAAACATGTGAATGAGACAATAATTATTAGTTGTTATTTTTTGTGTGGTAAATAAAACTTTTTTCACTTTCACTTTCAACGTCGTTTTACTTTGGCGATTATCGATATCAACCTTGTATGTCCCGATTGCTGCGGCACAGGGTCTCTTCCTGGATAGCAGGGTTGGCGGAGGATTGTAAGACAGTGGCGGGTCTTACTGTCAGAGGTTATCAAGTCGGCCACAAGTTCTCTGACCTAGCCTAACGACTGGCATGAGATGACAGTCAGCCAACTAGTTACCAGTGGCTTAACGTGCTTTGCAAAGTATGGCGCCCTCGGAAAAACAACGCCACTAGCAGTAGTCAGGGACGGTCACCCATCCTGCTCCTGACCTCGCTTGTTGTTGCTTAGCTCAAGTGATAGATTCCAATCACTCGGTTCGGCTAGGCTTTGGCGCTTTTGGCGATTATAAAAGTCATGTAGGTACAGTCGCATGCACTAACATGTAAACACCTTAGAACCTTGTCACATTAACCTGTTCTAGTCTGAAGTATGAGAAATTGACTATTTTGTCTTGGACAAGGTACTGAAGTGCGTATAATAGTGCTCGTGACTGTACCTGCATAGGTAGGTACTTCATAATTTTCTTTGTACGAAAAACGACTCTGAGATGACAATAACTTTTTGTGCTCGGGCGTACTTTGATCCCTGCTTTGGATTTTAGAGCTTGTTCTTCTGTTATACGTATGAGGCTGCCGTCTCTGTACCAACCATTGTGTACTACCCTGAATACACACTAGAACACAAGAAGACGTGCCGTGTCGAGTAGGTACTGTGCGGTTCACCCTATTGTCTGGGACGAGATAGGTGATGGGAAATGTGTTTGCTTTGGTAATTAGAAACAGTTTCATGATTATCTTGCAAGAGCGACGCTAATGTTAGATTGGTGGAGTTGATTGTTTCAAGTTGATAATTTTTGGATTAGTAAATATAGTTACAAACACTATCTCTCTGAAAAAAGGCGTGTACCCTGCAGTGGGATTTATATGGGCTACTTAAAAAAATGTACTTTAATAGGTACATCTTTTAGACAAAAAATATGTAAACTGTTTATTTCATAAAAAAATAATACACAATTTTAAAAATAATACAGAATTTTACAATCATTCTACCCCGGTACGAGGGCTGCTACTTATGTATGCGGAATAGAAAAAATAAACAAATGTATGTGGCTGAATATGCTTTTATTGTTTTTCAAAGTATTCTCCACTATGATCGATGCACTTTTGCATTCGATGAAACCAATTTGTAAAACACTTTTCCACTCTGATTGAGGTATCTCCAAAACGTGCTGTTTGAACGCATCTACGGCATCTTCACGGGTAGAAAATCGTTAACCACGTAATTTATTCTTTACATTTGGGAATAAATAGAAATCATTGGGAGCCAAATCAGGGCTGTACGGTGGATGACCCATCAATTCTATTTTTTGAGCATCCAAAAATGTAGTTGTTTCCTGAGATGTATGACAGCTGGCATTGTCATGGTGAAGTATGATTCTGCGTCGCTGGTTGTTTTGGCATATTTCTTCAAATACTTCCGGCAAACAAATGGTCGTGTACCACTCCGAATTAACCGTTCTGCGATTCTTCAGTGATATTGTAGCCACATGGCCATTAATACCAAAAAAGCAGGCCACCAATTGCTTTACAGTGCTTTTTGCACCAGCCACTTTCGTAGGGTTCGGCTCATTTTGAAACACCCAAACTGTTGATTGTTGTTTAGTTTCGGGATCGTACGCGTAGATCCAGGATTCGTCACCTGTGTAGATATTATAAACAGATTTTGAGTCGCCTCCGTTGAATTTTTTTAAGGTTTTCTTGCACCATTCGACGCGAGCATCTTTTTGATCCTGAGTAAAGTTGTGCGGGATCCAACGCGAACAAATTTTTTTTTACAGACTAATGTTCAAGTAAAATCCTATGAATGCTCGTCATACATATGCCCAGAATAGCCTCTATCTCGCGATACGTAACATGGCGGTCTTCCATTATTAGTTTTCGCACAGCTTCAATATTTTGTGGCACAACCACCGATTTCGGGCGACCTTCTTTAACTTCGTCCGTGAGCTTACTGCGCCCGCGATTAAACTCACTAAACCATTTTATATTTATTCACTGTAAACAATGCAAGATTACAATATCAATAGTTTGCCAAACTGCTAATGCAGTTTATCGGCAAGCTCTTGGTAACAGTTCTTTTTATCTTACTAAATTAACATTATCTTCTACACAACTAAAATTATCGATAATAATATTTTATGTCTACAGACTACTTAACAGAAAACGCTTTTCTGAGGTGCTCTTATTACATAATTCCTCTAGGAGGCTTTTGTAAATTGCAGGTACCAAACAATTACTTCTATTAGCCTAGGTCCATAATAATTTGAGTATTTAGGGATTGCAAATTTGACCTGTTTTCGTTTAGTGCTACGCGTTAGATAGCTATGGCTCCACCGTTTTAAAAGGCCCGACTTGCCGAAAGTTTCAATCGCAATTTCATATTTAATTTTTTTTTCAATAGGCATGATTTTCAAATTTTGAAAAGCTGTTCATAATTATCTTTACATTTATTTTTTATATTATTAGCCACTAAGCATTTGAGAAATCTTATTTGTAGTTTTTTAATTTCGTTTAAATAGGTAGGAAAGGTGCGGCCATACTTGTAACTAGCCAGCCCGTAGCCTATCACAGATTCAACAAGTGCATGATAAATGCAATACAACAAAGACCTCACAAAAAATTTTAGTCCTTTAAACTTCATTAATAGTATTCTAAGTTTTGTACATATATCTTTAATATGACTTTTCCAGTTCATATCCTTATCAATAGTCAGCCCAAGATACTTTATTTTATCACTTATTTCTATGGGTCTACAGTTGCAGCTTGTATGGTGATCATGGAAGCACTCATACGAGTGTCCTATTATGTTAAAGACGACATCTTTTTGAGGGCTTCTTGGCGATCTAATGTAAATAAATTAAGTTTTTTGTGCATTCAAGATGATGCCGTTGTCATGTGACCACATCATTATATTATTTAGGTCCTCCTGGATACATTTTTCTTTGTGTTTTATGTCTGTTCCTGAGTACATAATGCACGTGTCGTCCGCATACATGTAGGTTTTACTATGCTTTACAACGTTGCTAATACTATTTACATGCATTATGTGCCCAATCGGACCATACACAGAGCCAGTTGGAACACCATGTTTAATGGGATATTCGTCACTAATAGCCTCATTAATCTTTACCTTTAATTTACGTTTATTTAAGTACCTTTGGAACCAGGACCTCTCACTCCACATTCATCCATAGCTTGCAATAAGGTATGATGGTCCAAGGTATCGAAAGCCTTCTTAAAGTCAATAAACAAAGCTATGACATGCTCTTTCTTGTCTAAGCCGCAATAGACATCGTCTATAAACTGAAATAACACAGAACTAGTACCTTTACCTCTCTGAAAACCGTGTTGCGAGCCGTGGATTAATTTATTCTCATTTAAGTATTCTGAAATTTGCCCTACTATAACCTTCTCTACTATTTTATTTATTGTACAAAAAATTGCTATTGGCCTATAGTTTGTATATTCATAGTGGCTTGCTTGTTAATATTTTGGTCTGACTATAGACAATTTAAGTTCGTCCGGGTAGAAGCCGCCCTGTATACACAGGTTGACGAAATTGGCAATTAAGGGACTGATTTTTTGTTTAGTTAATTTAATATCTTGTAATCTAATTCGATCAGAGCCAGCAGATTTATTTGGATCCATCCTGTCAATAATTTTTTCTATTAAATTTGCATTTATTTTCCGAAAATTAAATGACAGGGGGGATTCTTTAACATAACTAGACCTATCTAGAAACTTTATTTTACAATTATGTTTAATTTTGTCTATTTCTTTTGTAAATGTTTCTGCAAAGTTATTGCAAAGTTTTACTTTGTCCTTTTCTTTCTTACTTAGATACCTATTTATGGTACTGTGTATATTAGTTTTACTTTTCCCTAGTCAGTTATTTCATTTATTCCCATATTTTTTTTATATCCGATTTGCAATTTTTTAACATAAGTTTTCTGTGTTTATTTTTAGCGTTATTTATTAATTTAGATGTTTTGTTTCTTGTTTTAGTGTATTCTAGCCTATAAGACATTTTTTTTTGGTTCATTTTTCCATTTTCTAAATAATTCATCTTTTTTGCACAACATATAATAAAGTTTAAAAACCTATTTAGAGGCTAAAAATTTCACCCATGCCGGGATTCGAACCCGCAACCTCTGGCTATCCGTACCAGCGCTCTACCAATTGAGCCAATGGGCGACTCACGGCATCAGTGAAATTTCGAACCTATTTACAATATTCTCTGTATTACGTACAGGCAGCGACATCTGACTTAAGCAAATTGCATTACTTACAGCCCCGACTACCTACTTTGCAGTTAGGTTTTAACATCGGAACGATATCACTGTACCCACATGATTACACTATTTTTATTTTTAATGCACTATTTTTAATGTTTTTAAATTTGTTCCTTAGCACGGGTTAGTGCATTAAAAATAAAAATAGTGTAATATAATAAAGTTGTTTATTCAACTATTCGCTCATATGCTGATAAGTTTTATGTGGGTTTACTTCCCTGTAACATTCATCGTAAATACTGCCAAAAACGTAACTGATAGATTCATATAATTTTAACGGACAATTTATTGTCGAGAGACTATTCCAATCATAATTAAGTAATTTACTTACAATCAATTTGTTGTTAAGTACTTTCCGTATGGAATCACCGTTGTCCTGCTCTGTAATGCCACCAATCATCACACCTGTCTTAGGAGCGCACACTTTCACGTCGCACTCGCACAAAGATATGATTTATACACGTACGCGTTATCTTATCACTCATTAATTCTTCTCGGGTGTAATCTTGTAAAGCACATTGCATTCCATATTTGCATAATAAATCTTCGTATTTGGTAACTACTGTACTGAATCCTTTATTCATTAGGTCTTTATTGGCATCTCCCATGTATATAATATTTTCTTGTACCGGTATGTCTTGTAGAAAATTGTGATACACAGTCGTTTTTGATGGAGTTTCACCATCAAAAGTCGAAGTTAATTGATCTACGCACTGTTGTTGCGCTAAACCACGTCGAAAATCGTAATAAATCATAGCACGAATATTTTCACGAGTGAGTTCCGTTTTTTCAGCGATATGACATTTTAAACCCAACAAAAACAAAACACTAACGTATATAAGAGAAAAATATTAGCGGCCAGTATTTAAAATAAGAACGAATTTGACCATGGAGGTCAGACATTGCGTTTAAAATTATTGGAATCCCAGATTCCACATACATAAGTAGCAGCCTTATGTAATAACATCCATACAACACAAATTAGTTTCAAAGGATCTACATGTGGATTTAAGAGGAACAATTAGTTTCAAAGGATCCACATGTGGATTTAAGAGGAACAATTAGTTTCAAAGGATCCACATGTGGAGCGCCACTGTGGATCAAAGTGGAAGGAGGGCAACCACATGTCATGGTCCCAGTCTAAGTCCCTGTGCTATGGTACCAGAATCATCTAACTACTTACAACTTTACACCAGCTCTCAGATTCACATAGTTGTTTGCGGCTTCTGCAGCAGCCATGAGACTCACCGAGCTGCTCGTGGTTTCCCAAGCCAGCCTTCAAAATTAACTTACTGCTTGTGACTCTCCCAGCAGCCTTCAGACTCACCAAGCTGCTTGCAGTTCCTCCAGCAGCCGTCAGACTCGCCTAGCTGCTTGCAGTTCCTCCAGAGCCTAGAGAATTACCGAGCAGCTCACGGTTCTTGGAGCAGCCTCCAGAATTGCCTAACTACTTGCAGCTCTTTTAGCAGCCTTTCGGCTCACCTACCTAGATCATAGCACGAATATTTTCACTAGTGAGTTCCATTTTTTCAGCGATATGACATTTTAAACCCAACAAAAACAAAACACTAACGTATATAAGAGAAACATATTAGCGGCCAGTATTTAAAAAAAGAACGAATTTGACCATGGTGGTCAGACATTGCGTTTAAAATTATTGGAATCCCAGATTCCGCATACATAAGTAGCAGCCTATGTAACAATTTTCCGAAAAACCACATTCAAGCAATAAAAGTTGAAACTTTGAAGAGTTCCCTTAACAAACTTTAGCATACAAAATAAATGGAGAAAAAAGAATCTCGGAAATTCTGTTATCAGACCCAATATAAATGATATGAATAGATGGTTTAAGTCACTAACGAAAACTATTTTGGCGTGTCACTTTACATGGATACCCTTAAAATTTACAATACCTGGCACTTTTCTACTGCAGGGTCAATAAAGAATCGTAGACGGAAATTCCGCTATAAGCGATGACAAATTTCAGGATTGGCGAGAACTGGCGGGGATTTTTAGGAATAGCGAAACAAACGGGTTCGACATTTACAATGACTTGTGTTCTATTATTCTTTATGTTTTAGATTTTTGCTCTTTCGTAAAAACTATCTATGAGAACAATCGCCACCCATTGAGTCCATAAAGCAGAATTAAATTCAACAATTGAAACTCCAAGAAAGCGTTATTAAGTTAATTAAGTTTACTTATTACACAGTCGCGATTAGGCTTATATTGGGTTTCAAATTAAAGGTACTTGATTAACGTTACGTCACGCTCTTTTCTGGGAAATTCGAAGAAACAGCATAGCAGTTAATTATGTACTTCGAAATCCTATAGCGAAATTCTCGATTCAGAAACGGGCCCATAATGAACGTTTGAGCATCGCGTCTCATTAAAATACGCTGAGAAAAAACTCATAAAGAACAATGTTGTATAACACTAAATCTAATTGAGGTGTACCTGAAGGTATTGCACATTTTATAACCCTGTACTTTGTAACAGGTCAAGTGTTTCAGTTTGCAACTGAAGTTATGAAACATCTCATTGGATCTCAGCCCAGTGAACGAAAACTTGCTTAGATACTATTTTAGAGTCTTTGATTGAAAGTGAACTACAAAGAAATAAATCAAAAACAATACTCGGCGTGTGACTACAAACAGTGTAATAAACATAAAGTGAACCAAGCCACAAGGCACCCTAGTGATAGTGACAGTGACACAATAGTGAAGACAGTTAAGTGACAGTGCAAGAATGCCGGACACGGGAATTGTTTCGACGGGAGTCAGCCTCGGTTTGCTGGCAGGCATCGTCTCCGGCGTCTGCTACATTATCGCCAACGGACTCCACTGGCCGAAGTAAGTTTCTTTTTCTTCTTCTTCAGGCTATATTACTCGTATATACTCGTAGTCCACTGCTGGACATAGCCCACCCCTAATGAGCCCCATAGCGCCCTGTCTTCAGCTTGCCGCATCCAGCATCTGCCGGCAAGTAAGTTTAATATTTGACAATATTGACCCACGAAATCTGATAAGCGGTTACTTGCAAATTTCTTTGAAACTAAATGTTGTTTGAGAAGGTCGATCCAATCCAATCTCTCGATTTGTATAGGCCACTCCTAAGGTTGCGATTTCTTATGCCCTTGGTTCTCATTATTCAGCCGCCCCATCGGTAATCTGCTTTAGATTTTGTGTTTGTGGACAGAGGGACCATTCTTGGGATTCACTATTTCGCGAATTTCATAATTAACAAGATACAGCAGTAGTTTTCAGAAATTAGTAGAAAAATAAAGAAGAAATTATTTAAAAAAATATAGCCCTTATAGTATGGTCCCTCAGTTTTCACACTTTCGAAATCTTGGAAAAGACCTTGAATATTCACTTGCTTAGTTATCGATTTTTAGTAAAATTTTCGTGAAGGTTATTTAAAAAATAACAGGATTGAAAATAAAGTAAACCACAAAGATTTTTCTTGATTTTTGTGTTCTTGACACTACTACGCCGAGTCGAGAGCCAGATACTTGACTACGTTTGCCAAGTCGTGGAGACCGCGACTCGCAAACGTAGTGTAGAGCGCCCTCCGAACAGGTGGGATGATGATCTGCGAAAAACTGCAGGCAGATGCTGGATGCGGCAAGCTAAGGACAGGGCTCTATGGCGCTCAATAGGGGAGGGCTGTGTCCAGCAGTTGACTAGTATAACCTGACGACGATGATGACAAGGATTGTACTGTGGTATAATACAATATTACTCAATACTGACTTAAATCCGGATTCGATATCAACCCTTGTATGCCTCCACTGCTGGGGCACGGGTCTCTTCCTGCATCGTAGGAAGGTTAGGACATACTCCACCACGGGGGCCAATCCCGAGTTGGTGAAGGATTGCTCGATTGTTATTAAAAAGATTTCGACTAGGAATATATATTACTCTATCCAATCAATTAATCGTACTTTTACCTAACTTAAATTTTAGGAGAATACTTAAAGGATTTATTAAAAAGAAATGGCGCAAATTCATCGGCGCGTCGAAGTATCAGTTCAATGGTAGGTAGCGCATTAGTAGAATGCTAGCCTCACTTCCGATTCCTTCCACTAATGCTTTGACATTTAATTAAAGTTACTAATGACAATCATGAAATCTTATTAGGTACCTATAGGTGGCAACTGATGTATTTGGTTTAAGATGACTTCAGAAAAGATGGTCAGAGTGGAGTTGTTTTTCCGCTCTCTTTTTCTCCACTACAATACGGCCCGAAGGCAGCGGCTAACATTTTTTTCATTGTATAGATTAGAATTCTTTATTGTATACACCAGAAAACAAAATTATTGACACTCAGCAAACAGAATGTAAATTCTTTACGTTGAAATAAATTGATTTCATTTCCTTTCTACACGGCATTTCAGGTCATGTCCGTAAACAGTTTAAGCTACGTACATTTGAGAATTTGTAGTAACAATACCATTCGCTAACTATGAAGGAAAACATCGCGAGGAAACTAGAGTATTTGAGATAATCGGGCACTACAGCGCTCGCTATACTTGCTTGACTGAACACTGTACAAGAAACTTGGGCCTAATTACCAAATCTGAACCAATTATGAGGCGCTAATAGTACAAAGTCAATAACTGTGAGGCTAACCACTAGTTGAACCCATTTTGATGCGGAAATCTGCGATAGTGCTGAAATATATCAACCCTTGTTACTAGTGAATTTATTACTTTGCGAGTCAGCGACTTTGCAACTATATATTCTTACACATCTTAACCTAACATCTAAGAACACACTAAAACTGGAAACGTTATACATATCAGTTTTTTGTATTTTTTTGTTTTGCGCTCAGCGGCTCTGTACTTAAGTTTTTATCTCTTAACTTAAAGTCTAACAGCCTTACTAATAAACTTGGTGTAAGTATTGTATAACTATGCAGTGTTTTGTCTCTTTTCTTCCAACTGAAAATTACATTCAAATGACGTGAACAAAACACTGTGTAACTATACCAGGCTTATACGGTGTTTATTAGTAAGAGCCTAAGGCTCTTGCTGAAAATCAGCGTTGGCAGTGGAACATGTTCCCTGGCGACTTTAAGCTGAGCATAAGGCCTTTTGCCAAATTTAGTTCTTAAGATATTTTCTCAGTTATTGTACCTTTTAAAAACCTATTTAGAGGCTAAAAATTTCACCCATGCCGGTATTCGAACCCGCAACCTCTGGCTATCCGTACCAGAGGTTGCGGGTTCGAATCCCGGCATGGGTGAAAAATTTTTAGCCTCTAAATAGGTTTTTAATTTTTTTTAATTTGTTCCTTAGCACGGGTTAGTGCATTAAAAATAAAAATAGTGTAATTATTGTACCTTGTTTATTTTTTTTGTTGGCAATAAAGACCTTTCACTTTCTGGAACTCTGTACATCAATCAGTCGATCGGTCGGTCGATCAGTCGATCGGCCGATCGGTCGATCAGTCGATCGGTCAATCGGTCTGAGTCAGTCGGCCCGTCAATCAATCAGCCTGTATTCGTCCACTGCTAGACATAGGCCTCCTTAAAAGCACGTTGTCGCCTTTCTCTGTCCACGGCCATCCTCATCCAGCCACAGCCAGCAATATGCTTGAGATCGTCGATCTTACGAGTCGGTGGGCGTTCTACGCTGCGTTTGCCAGTTTGTCGTCTCTACTAGAGAAACTTTGAATCACTTCAACCATCGGTTCGTCGGCATATGTGACCGTCACTCTATACATAATTAGTCAGTAATAGCTATTGTGATATAATTAACAACGTAATTCCATTCTATTAGGTTCCCTATTTGTTGCGGTAAACTCTCGAACGTAGCCTTATTAGCTGACATGCGATAGCAATGGTAACAACATAATAAGGCTACAAGTGAGTTAGTTATGCCAGTTACAAATTGCTTTTAGCAATAAGACCGCAAATAATAATTGTACTATATTTTTATATAATTTCTGTAACTGTATTTTCAGTGTACAATAAACAAAATCTATCTTACCCGCCAAATTCTTTCCTGTACATTGCTACAAATCTTCTAGATACTTATGTTTTGTCTTACGTTATCATGAAACACCAATATACATGATAGTATCAACGCGGCGGCATCATAAAATGACGTAGGCACCTAATTACATGGTGTAAAGTGCGTAATTCATGTGGATTGTTTCTCTACACGTACAAAAGAGCGGAACGATTGCTGAAAGCTTATAAACAAAAAAAAACAATGTTGTAAAAATACTAGCTGATCCGGCAAACGTTCTTTTACCATATTAATTAGCCTACTTCTTATCTCATTCTCAGGCCTACCAAATATACACAAAAATTTCCTTCGGTTTTGATCTACCGGAAAATTCGGTGCAGCCGTTTCGGAGGAGTTGAATAACAATGTGACACAAGGTTTTTATATATTAGATAAATAGAAGAACGAACGAACGAACGAACGAACGAACGAACAAACCAAAAGGTTTTATTCAAAGGAGCACAGCAACTTCGGTTTTATGAACGTTGCAAGTGAAACCAAGTGTCCAATTCAAAAAAAAAATCTAGATCATTTTGGAGCAAAAATGAACAAAAAGCTCGAAACTTCGTCTTTTCAAAGTCTTTAATTAACAGAGTTTACATAATTATTATAACTTTAGGGTAACATGGTCACCAAGTGTACCGAACCCTCCATAAATGAGTAAGATAAAAAAAAAAACTTAATTCCATACTTAATTCCAGACATCATTGTCAAATAAATAATCCTTTATGTTATATTAGCCCACATGAAAAACTGACGAGTAACTGCGGATCCGAGATACTTAGGACGTGGACTGTAGCGGCATCAGGGACAAAAATAAACATTTTTAATAATAGTACTTAGCTTCCACAATCACTTGTTCTGGTCCCAAACTAGGGTAGCCTGTGCTATGGTAACGAGGCAAGGACATCACAAATGAAACGAATGCACGTAAAATTGAGAAAACGCGAATATCTTGTCCATCCATCCATTTCAGCCTATTGCAGTCCACTGCTGGACATAAGCCTCCCCCAGGGTGCGCCACAAGACCCGATTTCCCGACGACCTGAAAAAGGTGGCTGGTGGTGACTGGATGGCGAATATCTTGTAGGAATCTTTTAATCTGTCTTTTTCTTGAACTAAAACTTTCGTAAGCACAAACAATTGTAGATTTTTAGTCCGGATCTACTTACGGGCGTTGTTATATCGGAAGAGTTCGACCAGGTTTCGCTCCGATTCGCAGAGCTTAATCATGGTGAGCAGAGACGGAGTTCGCGTCGTCGGTGCTCACCATGTTTAAGCTCTGCGAATCGGAGCGAAACCTGGTCGGACTCTTCCGATATAACAACACCCGTAAGTAGATCCGGACTTAAAGTCTACAAGGTATTTTTCTTGTTTTACAATGACATTGTCCCGTTTAAAAAAAGTTGATATAATAATATAAAACGCTATCAAAAAGTAAAATACATAAAAAGGTTGATTGGCCGGTCGGCAACAACAAACATGGAAATACCCAGAGGCCAATTGTACTGACGTGGTACTGCGGCCTCTAGTGGGAATCAAACCCACGACCTCTGTTTCGGTAACCGTTAACCGCTTGACCATCGAGGCGGTCAAGTACAATTTAAGTATGGCGGGGTCTAGCGGCAATCAAAATGAAATAATAATAAATAACTTTCACACAACACAATCACGTGACCCAAACTAGGATATCCTGTACTAGCAGGCAAGGACATCACAAATATGAAAATACACAGTTACATATTAAACTGGTCAAATCGCGATTATTTATTAGGTACAACGTACCATATTTCGTACCGTATTAGGTACCTTATTTCCCGACCACGAAAACACGACCACGACCACGGTCTACCCGAAACCACGGCAACTGTAACGCTGCCGAAACGTCGGGAAATAAGGTAATTACGTTTTACCCAATAAAAACCCGTTTAACATATAACTATGTATGAGTATCGCGAATCATTAAGAAATACTATAAAAATACACCCAGACTGGGGCCACTTATACAAATATACGGCGGCCCCCAGTGGTAATCGAACCCACGACCTCTGTCTTAGTAGCTAAGTGCCTTAACAGCTAGACCAACCAGGCAGTCAGAAATCGCAATCAGGAAAACATTTTTATGTCTCCAAAATAAAATAATCTTCAGCCGTGCCGTGTTTAAACAAAATCATACCTCTGCACCATCTCGAAGTCATCTCTGTGTTACGTATGAGGAATGTTCGCGTAAACCCAATTAATATGATGAATTTGTGCGTGCCCGATTCACCTGTTGCTATTTATCTGATAGAGATAGCTATCATCGCTCCACATTGTTACAAGCACATGTACGCTCGTTTCGTCACATCCTCATCTGACCATGCGATATTTCAACAAAAGAACTAAACATTAGTAATCGGGCACCGACCGTGACATGCGGGGTTAGCTTGGTCGTTAGTTTTTTTCCTAAAATAAGATTGAGTCAACAGACGAGATAATGCCACTGATCTTAATCGAATCATATATCGAATTATCACATTCAAGTGCCGGGAATCGCACTGCAATCATTTGACTTCGATAAGTGCTCTCAAGTGGTGTGTGTGGCAGTGTAATTCCATGGATTGAAACAAAAAATAAATCAGGGTAAGCACTCTTTATGACTTGATGAAACGTCGCGAACAATGCAAAAATCGCTCTCGTCTTTGAATCCACACTGAAATCCGTTAGGTTCACGTGGTTGAAGACTCTGTGAGCGTTGACATCGATAAAAGAAATCGATGATACGGTTATAATTACATAACGGAATCGAATCGATTGTATAGTACCGAGAAGGCACCTATGCTTCACAGCGTACTGGCCACCTGTCAACCGAGTAGAAACAAATAAAAAGGGGAGGTTTTTGAATTAGGAATGCACGAGGCATAACGCCGGTGGGCGCCTGTCGCTGGCGGAGTCAGTTACCGCCAAATATCCGCTTGCAGCGCAGTTACCGAACAGCGTTTAATATTTTTTTTTAGTTTTATCGGGAGTTCGTGCGAAGAGTTTTTTTTTATTCTAGAATTGTTTGTGGTTGTGTTCAGTGAGTTTTGTGATTGAGTTTTAAGTTTCGGCTGTGGTCTAGGTGAGTGAGTATGTCATCATGATACTTACTTGCTATTTCAATAAATATGAGATAATTAAGGAGGGTGCTGTAGGGAGCTTGTCAACTTTTATACGCCTGGACTCTACTCAGTTGCGTTACGGGTAATTTTGCAATGAAAATATAAAGGCCTTCCTACCGTTGACTTAGGTACTTACTTACGTACTTATGATCAAAATATGTAATTATTCAAAGAATCTGACTAACACCTTGAAAGTTAAAGGAATTTACTGTTTCCACATTTTTATAGGTGCATAATGAACACACAACGTAAGGCCGTTTACGTATCTACTTAGTGAGCTATCTCTTCTAGAGTAAACTAGATCACGCTAAAAGTATAAATGCAAAATAGGGGCCAAGGTCGACGAAGGAAATGGACGCCACGCTCTGTGGAAGTGTTTTTAATCGTAACTGCAGGACCTTTCTTAATTTGTTTTGTAAGGCTATTGTGCTCTTTACACTATTTTTATTTTTAATGCACTAACCCGTGCTAAGGAACAAATTTAAAAACCTATTTAGAGGCTAAAAATTTCACCCATGCCGGGATTCGAACCCGCAACCTCTGGCTATCCGTACCAGCGCTCTAAATAGGTTTTTAAATTTGTTCCTTAGCACGGGTTAGTGCATTAAAAATAAAAATAGTGTAATCATGTGGGTACAGTGATATCGTTCCGAATTTCCGATGTTAAACCTAACTGCAAAGTAGGTAGTCGGGGCTGTAAGTAATGCAATTTGCTTAAGTCAGATGTCGCTGCCTGTACGTAATACAGAGAATATTGTAAAGAGGTTCGAAATTTCACTGATGCCGTGAGTCGCCCATTGGCTCAATTGGTAGAGCGCTGGTACGGATAGCCAGAGGTTGCGGGTTCGAATCCCGGCATGGGTGAAATTTTTAGCCTCTAAATAGGTTTTTAAATATTGTGCTCTTTGTTATTGAATTTAAAACTCCGCCAGTTCCTATCTCGAAAATGTTTGTGATATATACAGGGTTACCTAACGTAAAAAATGCACGATTTCCGAAATACGTCAATAAAGGTTTGTCGTTTGCAACTTTAGTTCTATAGCTTAAAGTAACTTACGATAAACAGGTAATAATTTATCTACTTAGACTGCACCTGAAATTATCAACTCTCGAAACAAGCGGCTATCGCGCCGTTTGACCACGCAACAGCCAAATCCGATTTCCCATCTGTCGCCATCGCCACTGTCGTAACTCTCATGATAATTACTTAAAAAAATCATCATTTTCCGTGATTCACTGTTGACCTGCTGGATTGCAAAGGTCGCTAATGAGAGGCGGTAGTTAGCAATGGGTGGGCGGTCGAATTTGGTCGAGTTGCCGCGTTTTGGCGCGCCGAATGCGATGGTTCCGCTCTGCTGGAGAACACGCCCGTCGGCCAGCTCGACCGTTGTGGAGGTTCGAATTTGGAATATAAAGTGTACCATCGACAAAATGTACGATCAAATGTAGGTACAATCGACAGTACATTGACGTTTACCTTTAAGTTTTGCGAGGGAAAGAATGGACATGCATGCTATTTTACCCGATCGCAGCGGAGCTTAAAAAGAGGGTAGGCAATGTGTTTAGCTTGTATGTAATGTATGTGTGTCCGATTCCATATTCCCCTCATAACTACTGGTCAGATTTTGGCAAACATTGACCTTTAGCTTTATGTTTTGCGAGAGGACGGATGGCGATGTATACTATTTTTATTCGACTGCAGCAGAAAAGTAGGGTAAGGTGTTCCCTTATAACCATTTTATTTCAATAGACAGAATTTGGCAAATTACATCCCAATCGCTTCGTAGTGTTTGCGCGAATGTCAGACCACATGAAATCAGCTTAAAAAGAAGTAAAATAATTTAAATTACTAAAAAGAACTAGAATAAAAATTACGAACAACCCGATTGCTCAGCATCAACTTCTAAGCAGGCGGAACCAAAATTCACTAATGTTCGCGAAATGAAAATAATTTGCGTAGGTTCGTCCCGTCTGCTTGGTAGTCAATGTTCAGCAACCTGATGATTTTGTAGTTCAGATTTTTTGTATATAAATATGGGATGTAATCATGTAAAGGATGAAGAAAAAAATTACAAAATATATCGAGCCGATGCGGGTGGAAGGGCCAGTAAGGGTCGCTGGCCGGACAGTCCGTCCACCTGGGACCTTCCCAGGCACGTATTTTGACCAAGCATTGACTTTTGCATCTACTTACTGAGACGATTTATACAACATCCATGGCACTTTTACCAAATGGGTGATGTATTGGTAAAGGGGACAATAAAAAGCACGGATAACCAGAGGTCGCGGGTTCGAATCCCGGCATGGGTGGAATTTTTAGCCTCTAGATAGGTTTTTAATATAAAAAGCACCCAAAATCGGCGTGCGTGCACGCAAACCCACGTAACATTTCATCCTCTTGTATGCACGAACGCCGTTTTAACACTAGATAAATAAATTAACACTATACGAGAAACAGGTGGTCAAAGAATTTCGCTAAACAAATAGTTACCTAACTTTCTTTACTCTCTTCGAATTTCTCAGAAAAGAGCAAGACAGAACGTCACTTAAGTTTTTTTTTAAGTAAGACAGGTTACACTTGACCCCAGCCATGCCTGATGATAAGCGAAGACGGGGTCTACGATGTTACGTGCTTACCTGTTAAATGCCGGTTAGCTCTACTTTTAAAGACACCTAGATTATATATAATTTTCCGGAAAGACAGACGACGGCAGCGTGTTCCACAACTTTGCCGTTCCTATTATAAAAGAATTCGCGAATCGCTCGGTGCGGATTCCCGGAATTTCGACGGCAAAAGTGTTCATTCCAGCCAGTAGTCTAGTGGTCCGATGGAAGAAAGAGGATGGGGATATAAGTTCATGTCCCTGTGTACACTCTCCAAAAAGTATTTACTTAGTGAAATTCTCAATTCAGAAACCGGGCCTGTTTGATTTGTGATCACACAACGGCTCTGCCAACTGTTTGCTATTCACATCAATGCGAGCGCTTCCTGTGTGCGAGCCGCATCCCATATCCTCTCTACCGGTACGGTTAGAAATATCAGTCCTTCGCTGCTATTTTCACACTTATGTCTATCGCTATAAGAGCTTGCTTCTGTCCGGATACTTCTATGCTTACTGCCATTTTAGAACTTATGTCTATTGTCTCAGGAGTTAGGTACTGTTCTAGCGGTTCTGCGTTTTGCAGCTATTTTGACACTATTGCTTTAGGAGGGTAGAGATATCCCTTGTTAACTGTGGTCGGATGTTTCAAGCCTACCGGGAGCCTGCGTGGTGTTGCAAATGAGGTTTGTGGTGTGATGGGAATACCTGAGATGATTTGGGAATTCTGACCCGGGCCTTAAACTATTATTGATGTGTTGTGGAAATACTTGGGGACTTACTTGGAGATATTGCTTAATTTACGGAGTTCATCAGCACATTCCTATGTGTCATGTATTTAAACATAATATATATTTTTGTATTAGTTTTTATTTGTGTACATTATTTGTATGTATCTATTAACAGTTAGTACAATAATTTTCTCAAGTAAGCATGCTGCCTGTACGTAATACAGAGGGTATTGTAAAGAGGTTCAAAATTTCACTGATGCCGGTGAGTCGCCCATTAGCTCAGTTGGGAGAGCGCTGGCACGGTTAGCCAGAATTTTTAGCCTCTAAATAGGTTTTTAAAATTGTCCTTAGCACGGGTTAGTGCATTAAAAATAATATAAGCATGTATATCTGAAATAATTACATTTGTTTGTACACCTACTGCCTTCTCCAATGTATTGCTCAAGTCCATCCAAAGGTTGTCTCAAAGAAATCACTTTTAGTGATAAGGCCGCCGCCGTCTGTACTCTTAGGTTAAGATATCTGTGTATTTTTTTTTATTTACAATCATGTGTTCTCAATCTATCCTACTCACAAGTGTGGTATTATTACAATCACATGTCATGTACCCCATATTCCGGGGAGCACATTATACATATAGGGTTGTCTTTAAAATGCGCAATATCTGAAAACTTCAATTAAATAGATAGATAGATAGAAAACACTATTGAACCTACCTAAAAATGGAAATTACACAGATATTACATAAGTAGAGTTTGCTGTTTACAACAAATTTTGTTTCATGTATTTTTTTCAGATTAAGATAAGATAAGATTATCTTTATTGTACACACCAGAAAATAATTACAGAGACAACAGTTACAAAAGAAGAGGTACAATTGGTGGCCTTATTGCTGATAGCAATTTCTTCCAGGCAATTTCTTCCAGATTAGTTTTTGAAACATCAAGGCCGTGTTTCAATAACTATAATTTACAGTTTATTAAGACAATTCGATGTGCATTGCGTAGCCGACTCTTTCTAACTATTAATCTGTGGATCGGTGGACTTTACAATTTACATCGAATTGCCATAGCAATCATGAATCGTAGTTCTATGAAATTCGCGCTTTACGCGCTGTACTAATGTCACAGCCTACTGGACTTGTTTCATTCAACTACAAGTCATAGTTTACTATGAAAATTCGAAGTTCTACATTGCAAAGTCGATTAATTAACAGATTAACACGTAGAAAGACTCCTCTACACAATATTTTTTTTCTCTTCTTCTTCAGGTTAAATTATGTAGTCCACTGCTGGACATATTCCTTCCCCTATATTTTTTAATGACAAAAAAAATACATAAAATATACTTAATACCTCCCATCCGCCGAAACTGATAAGGCTGATACGCAATATACATCGAATTGTCACTATAAACTACGAATAAAACTTTTCCGAAACTCTACTCTGTAGTATCAGATATTGCAGAAAAACCATAAACATATAACAATAAAACATGATAGAACCACAGAGGCTATTACCTATGTTTTAAATGATAAAATTAAAAACTTAGATCAAAATTCTTCTTCTTCAGGCTATATTAGTCCACTGCTGGACATAGCCCTCCCCTAATGAGCGCTATAGCACAAGGTTGTGCCATCATTGGGGGGTAATGCCTATAATTCCCACGCTGGGCATGCGGGTTGGGGATCGCAGATTGGTGGAATCGTACTGCAGGGGGCGCTGCTGCCCACCCCCCGGTTTGTGTCCCTTAGTCGCCTTTTACGACACCCGCGGGAAGAATTTGGGTTGGTGCTATTCTCTAGGCCGACACCACACAGCAAAATTAGTTCAAAATTCACACGGCCTTATTTACAAAAAACAAGAGTCCACTAAAACACTCCCAGAGGCGTTATATTTAATTTGGGGTAACTTTGTCTCTTCCTTGAAAAACTACCACAGGCTACTTTATTCAGCGTGTCTTTAGTTTTATGAGGATTTTTTAAATTTAAATAAGGCTGAAAACAGTCTAAATAAAAGTTGGCCAACGTTTGTTTGGTCTTAATAAAGCGCCTGCAAAATTACTGATGCCTAGAACTTGCTTCTTTCAACACACAACCGAGAATTGCTCAGTGTGTATAAAGTATACGTATAGACAAGCGAGCGGGTAGTCTTAATATAATTTTCATCCCCCCATCTCGGAAAGAGTATTTTACTCTCCGATATCGGTGCAAAATTCGAATTTGTCCGCTAGAGGATAAGGTTAATTGAATTTAGAACACCGTGTGCACTAAGTTTGCAAAATTCAAAACATTAAACCTAGAACACCGTGTGCACTAAATTTTGCAAAATTCAAAACCACGTATTTACTTCATGGTGGCCTTTTTTAATTTGTTATAAACTTAGACTCGGAACCTTCTTGGTGTACTTTTTTTTATTTGGACATTTCCTCGCTAAGGTGAGATAAAAAGTTACGTGTTGCACGAGTGCAAACTTTTTTCACCTTGATTATATTATTTTTAATGCACTAACCCGTGCTTGCAATTTTTAAAAACCTATTTAGTTAGCCAGAGGTCGCGGGTTCGAGCCCCGGAATGGGTGGAATTTTTAGCCTCTAAATAGATTTTTTTAAAAATTTCACCTTGTGCTCTTTTCACTGCCTCGCTTACGCTCAGGATCTTAATTTTTTAATTACTTTTAGGATTCAATTTTAGTATTGTTCGCTTGCTCGGTCATCAAAATTGAGCACATGGTTAAAAAGCAACTTTGCATTTGGGTGTAAAAAATTACAATTAATTAACTTAGAATAAAAAAACTTTATTGCCTTAGAATAAATAAAATCTGCTTAGTACCTAGATACGTCACTAAACTAATCTTAAAACGCCTAGTATTTTTAGTGTTTATCGTCAAACTAACGGAGACAGGAATTAATATAGAACTCAAACACGTTGTTCCTATATCCTCGGCCACGTAGGCCATAATCAAACAAAATTACCAATTAGTGGTAAAAAAAAACTTAAAACACATCATCAGCTCACTGCGACACAGAGGCATTACATCGTCTATTACATCAGAAAGGGCCCTCATTCGCCCTTCTTCGGGGGCTTCTTTTTGGCGGAGCCCTTCTTGGGCGAAGTGGACGACTTACTACTGCTGCCCGGCGTCTTCACGGCCCTGCGCGGAAAGCAACTGGGTCTAGATAAAAGGAATTCAAGGACTGTGCCTGTTGCCTATTTCCAACTGGTTTATTGACAAAATACAAAAAGAATAGAGTGTGTCACAGACCCTTCGATATCATTCTTGTATGTCCCCATTGCTGGGGCACAGATCTCTTCCTGCATCGCACAGGAAGGCCATACTCCACCACGGGGGCCACGTCCGGGTTGGTGGATGATTGTAAGACAGTGGCGGGCTTTACTGTCAGAAGTTATCAAGCCGCCCATAAGGCCTCTGACATAACTTAACGACTGACATTACATGACAGCTGACACCAACGGCTTAACGTGCCTTGCGAACCACCGAAGCGCTCGGAAAAATCAGGGTACGGTCATCTATCCTGCACCTGACCGCGCCTGTTGTTATTTAACCCAAGTGATTGATTCCAATCACTCGTCTCGACTAGGCCTCGAGCGCTTCGAAAACTATCCTTCGTCGTCGTCGTCGTCGTCGTTGTTGTCAGGCTGTACTAGTCCACTGCTGGACATAGCCCTCCCCTAATGAGCGCCATAGCGCCCTGTCTTCAGCTTGCCGCATCCAGCATCTGCCTGCAGTTTGTCGCAGATCGTCATCCCACCTATTCGGAGGCCTAATTTCCCTTAAAGAAAGAAAATTACTATAGTATTTCCATAAGTGGCAAATTACCGAAAATCTTGGTCGAAAAGGGTGGAGGCCTTTGCCCTACAGTGGGGGATCCATATTATGGAGGCTACATAAAAATAACGAAGTGAAAAAGTTGGTTCATGTTAAAAATGTATTACTTTCAATTTCAAGGACGCAAAAAATTGTAATACAGTAAATTATTTATGTAACTACGACTATACCTATACAAACATAATAATAGTTACAAAAACACCGTTACACCCTGACATATTAAAAATAGTGCGTGAAATAACCTACGGAAAAGAAGAGAAAATCACTCACTATAATCACACCATAGTCATTGCAGAATTTAAATAAGAAATAAGTAGATAAGTAGGGTTGTTCCACTAATCCCCATTGAAAATCCCCCACATTTTTTAAGTATAAAAAAATATTTTTAAATAAAGTTATCAACGTAACAAAAGTATTTTAAAATTGATTGTTAAAAAACAAAATCGACTTAAATACTTATTTAAAACACTGATATAATACACAAACTAACCTATAAACTAAACCTAATCAAAAACAAAGTATCAAGCATCCGTGATCATTTATAAGCATCGAGAGATCTATATTACACTACCTATACTGTAGGGCAAACATAGGCATACAGTAGGCCTATGTCAACAAGTGGACCTTCTCCTAGTGGTACAATGATTACCTGGCGCTGCCAGTAAGGAGGAACCGTTTCACATTGGACTTCAGCTCGGTATAGCGAGGGTTGTCCCAGCACAGCTGCGGTAGCACCGACAAACGCTTGTCGCTCTCCTGCGAAAAGTGGAGGACGGCATTTAACGGCAGTACCTTCGCTATTGCGCCCCAATTTCAACATTCACCACCTCATAATGAGCTGATTTGTAGCAACGTGATCGATGCTATGTACTGCACACTAACAAACTAACAAGCGGTTTTAGCATATCTCTCGCACCGAAATATGTGGCCGTTAAAATTTTCAGATAATATGAATGTTTCTTTGACGGATTGACCAACAAATAATAAAAATGTAAAAAAATTAAGGTATAAAACACGCTATTTGTTTTTTTTCTATATAATGAGATGATTTATACAGCGTATCGCTCGTAGCCCCGGCTACCTGATGTCCGTATACCCAGCAGGACCCTACGTCTGATTCGATTAACGATTAAAGTTTCACATACCTAGTAATTAGTACCTTCTGAAAAGTATAACTAAAATAATAGTACGGATTAATAGTAATAATAGTATCTGGTACGGATAGCCAGAGGTTGCGGGTTCGAATCCCGGCATGGGTGAAATTTTTAGCCTCTAAATAGGTTTTTAAATTTGTTCCTTAGCACGGGTTAGTGCATTAAAAATAAAAATAGTGTAATCATGTGGGTACAGTGATATCGTTCCGATGTTAAACCTAACTGCAAAGTAGGTAGTCGGGGCTGTAAGTAATGCAATTTGCTTAAGTCAGATGTCGCTGCCTGTACGTAATACAGAGAATATTGTAAAGAGGTTCGAAATTTCACTGATGCCGTGAGTCACCCATTGGCTCAATTGGTAGAGCGCTGGTACGGATAGCCAGAGGTTGCGGGTTCGAATCCCGGCATGGGTGAAATTTTTAGCCTCTAAATAGGTTTTTAAATTTGTTCCTTAGCACGGGTTAGTGCATTAAAAATAAAAATAGTGTAAAATAATAGTACCTTAACAGTTAGCCAGAAAACTTACATGTTTTGCCAGCAGGACCCTCCGTTGTTAGAAGGTCTTCAGACCAGTAGTGTATGTCCCCGTATAGCGGTCAATTAGTACCTATAGATTTTCCTCCTTTTCTTAGAAAAAAGTTATTAGTTTATAAGAAATATACCTACAAAAGATTTATTTTGCCAGCAGGACCCTTTTTTGTTTTAGGGTTTTCAGTCCAGACAATCATATTTCCGAACAGCTTAATATTAGTACCTTTCATGTTTATGAGGTTCGTAATTAAATAACATCGAAATAAATAAAAAAAATGCTTTTCATTTTTAGGTGATATTAGACAGGGCTAGTCTATGCATATAAAGAATTTAAGGTAGTGTAGCTTCTGAAAACTGGTTGATCTGTGAACTGCTATCAGTGTTACCAGTATACTCAGTGTTACCAAAGGAGTTTGGTCAACAGCATACAAATATCAGTAAGAATAAAAAAACCGACGACTTCCGTCGAAACCAGTTACCGTAGAGTTTAAAAAATGTGTAAACTTTATTAGGGTAAATTGTCGAAGCAAAAAAACACACGGCAAACCTGAGAAGGGTAGGGCAAAATGCTGTTTTATGATGTGCTATATTTTTATATTCTTTTTAATGCAGTAACCCGTGCTAAGAGAGAGTATTATAAAGAGGTTCTAAATTTCACAGATGTCGGTAAGTCGCCCATTAGCTCAGTTGGGAGAGCGCTGGCACGGTTAGCCAGAAGTCGCGGGTTCGAGTCTCGGCATGGGTGGAATTTTTGATATTTAACAAGGTTTTTTGCTTTATTTTTTCTTAGTAAAGTAAGTACTTCTCTACCTTGGCAAAAAAAATGAGTTACTGCGTATATTACACCCAAAAAAATTGTCAGTCATTTTATCATGACTGTGACCTGTCCTGAACCCAATTCCGCTCATAAAAATCATAGCCTGAAAATACGATCTAGAGATACATACAATATTCTTTATTGCATGTACACCAAGGATTACATAAGAGACTTATAAAATAATAGTGCAGTACAAGTGGCGGCCTATTATATGTGGATCTATTGGATTTGAATCTATTTTCATTTCATCAAATTAAATAGTCTATCAAAAAAACCATTTGTTTGTCTAAAATTTTCCTCCTTATACATTTCACAGGCAGACAACTTCTGTCCGGAAAAAAGTTATCATTTTAGTGGACAGAAAGTTTTAGTAAAATAACTCCGTCAACATTGCATTGCTGCCCCCTCTCAAATTTACTCACTTTGGTTGAGTCCGGCTTGAGCTCTCGGTGCGTTTGCACCGGTCGCAACGTCTTGTTGTTTCCCGCCAAAAAATTTAGTTTATCATTTCATTGACATGGGGACAATTTTTTTTTTCGTTTCGGTGGCCATTAACAACAAAACTTACAAAACCTAATTTTTTTTTTAAATTGTCCTTAGCACGGGTTAGTGCATAAAAAAAAGAATATTCATTATTATCATTATTAACTAGTTTTATATTCATTTAATTTTTTTCAAAATTGTGTATTAAATTCATCTTTGTTTGAGCATTGTTTATATTCCGCACAATAATAACATATTTAATATCCGACAGACAACCAAAGTTATTATTTCAGTGGATACTTTTAATTTCAGAAGACACATAAAATTTTATTACTGAATATTTAAGTAAGTTTTGATGATAATTGACGTCCACTCGCACGTATGTAACAAAAAGGCTAAATTTTTATTTGTTACCAAAGAAACATATTAGGATGGGGCTGGAATATAAAAATCACACCGAAATTACGCAAAAAAAACTTTTGATAAAATTCACCCTAATGTATCCATGCCAATTAGCCTTTGAAATTAGGTAATTGGATTCGACGGAAATCGTCAGTTTTATTTATTCTTACTGATATTTGTATGCTGTTGACCAAACTCTTTTGGTAACCCTGAGTATACTGGTAACACTGATAGCAGTTCACAGATCAACCAGTTTTCAGAAGCTACTCTCCCTTAAATTCTTTATATGCATAGACTAGCTCTGTCTAATATCACCTAAAAATGAAAAGCATTTTTTTTATTTATTTCGATGTTATTTAATTACGAACCTCATAAACATGAAAGGTACTAATATTAAGCTGTTCGGAAATATGATTATCTGGACTGAAAACCCTAAAACAAAAAAGGGTCCTGCTGGCAAAATAAATCTTTTGTAGGTATATTTCTTATAAACTAATAACTTTTTTCTAAGAAAAGGAGGAAAATCTATAGGTACTAATTGACCGCTATACGGGGACATACACTACTGGTCTGAAGACCTTCTAACAACGGAGGGTCCTGCTGGCAAAACATGTAAGTTTTCTGGCTAACTGTTAAGGTACTATTATTTTACTTATACTTTTCAGAAGGTACTAATTACTAGGTAAGTGAAACTTTAATCGTTAATCGAATCAGACGTAGGGTCCTGCTGGGTATACAGACATGGCTACCTGAGTGATCTTAACCGATCACGAAGGCTAAGCAACATAGGGCGCGTTCAGTTCATGGATGGGTGAACGTCTCTGACTAACGCTAACGGCATTCTTCCGAGCGATTCAGTGCTTGACAAGGCACAGATAGACGGCATGTTCTTAAGCAAAGTCAGAGGCCTTAGGGCGGCTTGAAAACTTCTTACAGTAAAACCAGCCACTAGTCTTGCAAACCTCCACCAATCCGGACTTGACTCCCGTGGTGGAATATGGCCCATACCTTCCTTAGGGAAGAGACCCTTGCCTCTCGGTCGGGACACGGGTTGATGATGATGATGATGATAGCATATGGTAGCACATTCACTCAAACTGCAGTGCCTGGGACGTTTTTTTTTAGATGCGGTAGGATTGCTCAGCACCTATACCATTCTGCCAGCTTATTCGGCCTAGCACACAGGAAGGACTACTCAATACGTGCGGAGCCAACCAAACCGAGAAAAGCGCAACAAATACTGTGTCTTTTGGGCTAAATGGCTTGACAATTTTATTTGCACTTTTCTTCTAGATATTGGCTAGACCATCCAGGATTTGGCACCGTATTAATAGACTTCACAATCGATTCAAAATTACAATGGGGTCCTCATATTTTTAAAGCTAGCACACAGGCTTAGCTCTGCAGCATTTGTAGGGAAAAGAATTAGAGAACTAATTGACGTTGCAACTGCTAGGCTTGTTTATTTTAGTTACTTCCATAATACTATGTCCTTAAGTATAACTATATTTCAATTACACTATAATTTAATAGGCTAGTAGAAATTATCTTCATCTTGCAAAAGAGAGTGACGTAGACATTTAGTTTGTATAAAAAATTGTTTTTTTCTAACTGCGGTCGCCCAGTGGGTATTACAATGAACTCGAAAGCAAGAGACACAGATTCGATTCTCAGTGCGGGCACGTACCAATCACTTTGTTTTCTTAGCTATTCACGTTTGTGAAGTTATAATACTTAGCAATTACCACTGGCTAACGGTGAAGGATCCTGAGGAAACCTGAGTGTCTGAAGTGTTAAAATACCTCAGCGCTTGAAATTGCCAATCCGTGGTGGGCGCGCGTGGTTTTTAAGACCATAATTACTCTCTCTCTCCGAGAGTATGCCTGTGCTCTACAGTGGCTTATAGTGGCAGACGTTTATAGGCTACGTAAAAAAATAATTTATACTGCCTTTTTTGCTTTTGGCAACACTGGACACAGCTCACCGTCTTCATCACAATGATGTAGTACCGGCCCCTGTTCTCGAACATCTTGGATCCATACGTGTACGTTGGTAGGTTGAAGAGACCCTTGAGGGCGCCACTGTCGTCGCACAGGTCAAATGAGCAGAACGACCCTGGAAATAATTTCTACGTTATAAAACAGTGATTTATCCTCCTAAGCCCTGGTGTCCTATATAAAGGACATCACATATAACTTTATTAAATCTCCCCAATGAACTTTCGGTAGGAGATCTGAGAAAACTCACTGTTCAGGTCCAATATATTTTTCATCATATTTTTGGACAGAATATATTCTTTTTTTTTTTTCAAAATCTACGAAGTTTTAGAAGGTGGTGTAATTTTTATCTTCAGGGGTTAGGAGGTTAAACATTTCGATTCTTTTACAGGGTTCCGTATCTCAATAGGAAAGGCGGAACGCTTACACGGCCAATGCAGCTTTTATTATGTAGCCTATAAATATTCCATTGCAGGGCACTCTCTCACTACTCTTCAACTCCATAGCTGCAAGGCTTCTTTTAGAGAGCTACGTGTAGGCGTGCAGCTATTGAGTTGAAATTAAAACTGTATACTCAGGTCCACAGTCTATCTTTTTGAAACAGCGTTTTTCGCGGCTACATCATTCGAATCCATAAGCTTTCGAACCTACGAGGCAGTGGAAAAAAAACGCAACAACGGCTATCGAAACTACGTAGCGGACCCGTCCGGCAGGAAACGAGTACAGGCTGATTGATTTATTGATTGAAGTACCTATTTAACTAAAGTTTGTATCCATCATGTCTTACATAGCTTTCATGAGTCGTGGGATAATTCTTTAAAGGAAAAAAAATTAAGCTAGGTCAATATTTTATGTCGATTGTGTACATCCCTATTATTTTTCTGTTATAAACTGGTCACATCGCAAATGTCAATTTACTGAGTAAGTTGGTGGATTGAGATTAGTATTCTATCTGCATAGTGCATTCCCTTATAAAAGGGGACCATAGCTCACCGCTGCAGAGTTGGTAACAATCGCGTGCATGGGAACATTAATAAATAAATAAGAAATAAATAAATATTGACGATTGACGACGAATATAGAGAGATTGACGAAACAAATATATATTGCGAATGTGAGTGGAAGGGCTGGTAAGGGACGTCCCAGACGGACTTACATCGACCAAATAGGGGATGTATTAGCAAAGGGAAAGATAAAAAGTACCCGGAACCGGCGTGGGTGCATGCAACGACTTATGAACGTTGATGAAGCGAAGGTGATCTGTCAGGATCGTGGCAAGTGGCAGTCCCTGGTCTCTGCCTACCCCTCTGGGATACAGGCGTGAGGTTATGTAATGTATGTAATTTAAATAAATATTCATGGACATAAATATTAAGAGACCCACCCAGTTTGCATTTCTTCCTGATGTACTCCAGTATGATCCTTATGGGGCAGTTGGGGTTGATAAGCAGGGTCTTCTCGACCGACAGATCTATTTCGGCGTTTCGCTTCGACATCTGGGATAGCTCCGGCGCGTCCTTGTATATTAGGTAAAAAAATAGAGGCAATTTGCCTTCTGTTTTGGAGAGGTCCATCTTGATTGTAATTACCGACGGAGTTTCCTTTTTGTGTCTGCTAAAGACGCGGTTTTGGACAATGAATTATAGTTAGAGGATATAGTTTATGGGTTTTAGCTGGACAGGTAGATCTGTGAGGTAGATCAATTCAATTCTGTTATATGGACTCACTGCCACAGATTAAAAAGACACACTCACTGCACTGATCACAAATTCTGATTGTTCAGTACAATGTTGCCAATGTCACGTGTTAGACAAGACTATTACAAGTAAACAAGGGTGCGGTGGTGCGGTAGATTTAAAAGAAATTTACATCCGTGCTTATTATATTTTTTTTGCATTTATTCACAGACTACATGAAGATATTATCACAGATTAAAAAGAGATACTATATTTATTTTTATCTTTTTAATCTGTGGGATAGGGGTGAAACACAGATTAATGAAAAAAATCCTTATCTCTGGGATTAGCTTGACATTAGGAAGTTCATACAGTACCTCTATGGAGGTACCATCTAAGCTGCCTATAGCCCCAGTGTGGCCCCAGTGCTCAGAATTAATATTTAATGGATATTCTCTTTGATTGACCCTGTTGGTTTTTTGTAGTGGTATGATAATATTGGTTCACGAGTTCAGCTCTTACTTAGCCGATTTTATTTCTATGAATTTACATTTTACACATTTATTTTAATAAACTCGAAAGGGCAGAGTTTGCCACTTGCCACGTGTCCTGACAAACCTTTTTGTTTCATTAACAGTCGTTAGTCGTTTCGTGGTTATACAGGTACTCTTTGGTTTCATGCACCCACGATGGATTTGACTACTGTTTATCTTGCTTTGCATGCCGTTTGCTTGTATTTGGTCGATGTAATTTGTAATTTAGAATAATTTGGAATGTGATATATTAATTAATGTTAATTTTATTTGATTGATTGATTAACACATGTAATAAACTTAATTATTTATTATAAATTTAATTTAAATAACCTTAAATTTTCAACACATTTTTCTTAATATAATAATAATAATATTTACAAACAGGCATATACAAATACGAATACAAAAAACTTTATTGTCACCATGGTGTACAAAAATAGTGACTGGTCCCCTAACTAGAATACTCTGTATTATGGGTAGTCTCTTTACAAAACAAAAAATATATAAAAAATAAAAGTAACGGAATTTAAATTCTTTACGTCGAAACAAAATTTTAGTTTCTCATTATAAATGTAAATATTATTTTAATTATATACACTGCATAAACGAATCCATAATAATATACTTCATAAAGTACGATGAGTTTAATAATAAAACAAATGAACTTCTTCTTCTTCTTCAGGATATATATTAGTCCACTGCTGGACATAGCCCTCCCCTAATGAGCGTCATAGCGCAAGGTTGTGCCATCATTGGAGGTAATGCCCATAATCCCCACGCTGGGCATGCGGGTTGGGGATAAATGAACTACGTGATATAAACAAAGTGGATATGGTTTAATATATGTATTATAAATTTAATTATTATTTATTTTAAATGAATGTTACAAGGCGCTCGGTGCTATCATAAGAGCGTTCGATATGATCGTTCGATGCGTTCAATACAATAACGCATTTAGGGCGCTGATGCGGCTGCCCCGCTACTGTAGTGCGTCGGGGATGTTTGCTGAGGCACAAATAGACGGGATTCACGCAATCATGCGGAAACGGGTCGCCTCCGCGACGCGACGGGCGCGGGAGAGCCGCAACACCATGGTGCGGGCGGTGGCTGAGCGTATGGACGGTCCGTTTCTGAGACACTGGATGAACTTACACTCTCCAGTCTCTCAGAAACGAGACCGAGTCTATTAGTAAAAATTTGTTTGTGTCATTTTCATTGTTTAATTTATTGTATTTTGTTTTATTTACATCTTTTATAATGTGTTATTTTTAATATGGATTTTGATTTATCTGAAATAAAATATTATTATTATTATAAGAGCGTTTCAATAACCAGTCGTTTAGTAGTCGTTCGTATACATTGCTTCTGGCCCCACACCAGGATACCCTGTGTCGTGGGAACCAGAAACAACGACATCACAAACATGTAAACATCCAAGACCTGGGGTTTTTTTTCCAGCCGGGGGGGTTCGAACTCGGGACGTCTTGATATTATTTAAGTTCCAGTTAATTTTTATGAGATAATTAACATAACATAACATTTACATACAAGCACATACAATTGACTATTTTATTCGATTTAGTTTTTATCCTCTTCCCTGAGGAAGGTATAGGCATTGGGAACACGGGGGCCAAGTCCGGATTGCTGGAGGCTTGCAAGACTAGTGGCTTGTCTTACTCTCAGAAGTTTTCAAGCCGCCCTAAGGCCTCTGACTTGGCTTGAACACCCAGTTATCTGCATACAAATATGATGATCATCGCAGTCCACCTTCTCATCAAAGGTCACGCGCGGGCGCACCGCACATATCGATTGCGCGTGCGCCTCACCTTGACCGCAAAACAACGTTCACCGCGGCGCTACGGCCATTTCCCAACGAGCCGCGGATTCTAACTGAACCGAACCGCTGCCGTTGGCTCCCGGGACTTGAGCCTAATTTCAAAGAAAGTAAAAAGGTTTTTGCTAGGTACGTTTTTTAATGTATTTGGGTATGTTGGGAATTGGTCCGAACTACTCGTTTAGTTCGATGCTTATCGTGGTGCGAGATAAATTGAAGTACGCTGCATTTAAATGAAATTGGTATATTTAGTCCAAATGCAGCTTTGGAAGTTATGATTTACTAGATCAGAAGTCGGGAGATGGTTCTACATCCTCTATTTACCTTTCAGGTTTTATTTCAGTTAATATTATTTACTTATCAAAATCAGATATACAGATATGGTGCATTATCAACCCATTACGTCCCCACCGAGGGGCACGGGTCTCTTCCATGAGGAAGGTAAGTATAGGCCGTACTCCACTACGGGGGCCAAGTCTGGATTGGTGGAGGTTTAAAAGATTAGTGGCTGGTCTTACTGTCAGAAGGTTTCAAACCGCCCTAAGGCCTCTAACTTCGCTTAACGTCTGCCATCTATCGACGTCAGCCGGCACCATCTGCTTAGCGTGTCTTGCGAAGCACAGAGCCGCTCGAAAAAAATGCCACTAGCGTTAGTCATAGATGTTCATCCATCTATGCACTGTACGCGTCCTATGTTGCTTAACATTCGTAATTGTTTAAGATCACTCAGGCAGCCGGGGCTGGGTGAATCTACACAAATTGTCGTCGTCATTGTCCTTGGAAGTGTCACACTTATTATGTTGTCAGTGCAACAGTTGTTAAGAGATATTTTTATTTCTATATTAGTTGGAGTTGACTGACAAACTTACATACTAAAACGACAATAACTGTATACTTAGTACATTTCTGTTGTGCTGAGAACTGTTAGAGATTATTGAGAACAATGACGAATTAGCGACAATTCGTGTAGATCCACCCGGCTACGAGTGGTTCGGTACAATTACACATTATGTAGAGTTTTTCGACATACTTGTAAACATACTTTTCTCAAAATCAATGAATCTGTTATGTTTAAAAATCAAATCCTATTTTATAGAGCATTATTCTTTCTTTCATAGTGATGTCATAAAAATTCACAATAGAGCAAATAATTATTATTCACTAATTACTTACCGAGTACCTAAAGATAAATTTGATCAATTTAGCCTATGATATGACATAGATAAATTGTGTAATTATCAAGTATTATTACATTATAAAATTAATAGTATCGAAGGATACATAAGACTGATAGAATACGATAATTTAGAGACGATACACAAATGGGTTTACTATAGCGTTAGAACAGAAATGACTGGCTTCGCATTGGACGATAATCATAACTGTACGATAACATTTGACTAGTATTCACGCAACGTTCTTACGATGTTCTTAGTAAATGTATGGAACTGCCAAGAGAGAGAAAAGTATTGTCGTGTCTTGCTTTTTATAATAATGGCGAAGATTAATAAATACTGTAAATTTCGTTGTAAACTTGTAATGTGGTTTTAGTCCAATCAATATCGTAAAAGTTAATACTACTATTGTAGTATATTAGCAATATATTTTAAGTATAACATAACCTTTTTTAATTTAACACACATTTAATTATCATTAGTCGGTTACATGATTAGGCAGAAAGAAAAGTCATTTAACATGTCATCAAATAGTGCAGTTGCAACGCATTTGTGAAATAAAAAACGAATAGGTAAAGTAAAATAAAGTACGGGTTAAGTCATATTATATTAAACTACTGACATAAATTTTACATGACCCTATTACATTAATTATTTTCTTCATTCGCCGTAAGCACTGCCGCATTTACGGCATGCGGCAGTGCTTACGGCACTAACATTAAACTACAGTTTACGGCGATCGGCAACTAGCAGTGCTTACATAAATCAGCATCCAGTGGCACCATTAAGCTATCAATTTACTGTTTCAATGTACGGACTTAGTACGGACTTTATGGCTTCATTAAAATGGGGTGAAACCCAGAGCCCGAACAGAAACCGAACGCTAAAACAATTCATATTTTGTAATGACTGGCCGTTGCAACAGTGGTCGGTGCTGCACCATCCTGCAGTAGAGCTCCCCGCCGGACAGTCGCCTCGGTCCTATCCTGACCGGGCCGGTAGCCGTGGCTCAATAAGGCCTATCCTATGGCGCGAACCGGTGTCCTACGGATTGCGTGTCGCGTCCTATCGTGGAGACACTATCGGTCACGCTAAGCGACGAGACGTGTGCTGGATTGAAACGATCGCCGGTTTTACAAGTTTCGCCGCGAGGGTGATCGCACGTGGCTGCTGATAAAGTGAGCGGAAGTTTTGGCAGTGGGAGGTTCGGGACTGTGAAGTGGCTGTGGATATGGATAAGGTGGAGTGCTCTGAAGGAAAGACGTGGAGAAAGTACTCGAAGAAAATAAGGATCGTAAATGAAAATTCTTGAAGGAGAAAGAGGCTCTCATCCTGATTACTTTTAAAAATCATAAGTCAGGAGAACTTAGAGGAAATAATAATCGGCTAAAGAAAACACAGAAAAACTATAACTTTTGACCCTATCCACGTTCAAGCTGAGCCAAATCATTTATAAGGATCTTTTGCCAACGGTTTCTCTAGCTTTAGAGAGATTTCTTTCTGTCCTGTCGCTTCATTGCTGGAGACAACAGCTCCTCTTGCTGTCCTAGCTTTAAACGAATGACCTGAATCATTTCAAGATGTCTCTGACCTACGTAACTCACCTAGTAACACACGGAATAGCAGCCTTCCCACCCCCTGGCCCGCTGCCCAGCGCCTTCCAATTCCACCACCAGGGGTCGAACTTTGCCATTTTTGTCATACTCTTCGCGCTCTGTATGATGGAGGTGGTAGTCTTGAAGATCATCACGGAGGAGCAATCGAGAGGTGAACGCGGGCCGAGAAGTGTAACCTCGTTGTGGTTTGAATTAGACGATGACTGATGAAGACTATGTTAGTGTCAGCGATGGACGTCAGCTGAAAGTCACAATGTTCTTGTACGTATATGACCGACGCGGCGGCAGAGGAAGTGAAAAAAAATGCTAATAGGCATTGGGAAATATATTGCGGGCTAGGCAGAGATACTAAATAAAACCACGGAAATTTGAGGAGTTCAATTCGGAACCAAGAATAAACCCAAGTGCCCTACAATTCTTATCAACAAAGTATCTAAATCGCAAAATACTTTACAGTCATGTGATCTAAATTTGCGAAAATTCTGCCCGTAGTTTGAAGTGTTTGTGCTCACTGGAGTGTTGCGTGAATGTATAGTAATACAGGGAACATTTATGCAAGATGTCATTTGGACTGTGTGAAATTAGGATGAACGGTTCTTTACTGTTAAGATTAAGGTAGTTAGTTCATTTGATATCTTAGACTGTGACGTCCACGACTTTTTGGAACTTTCCACTTTCTCTGGATTAGAATTTTTTTCGTACTAAACAAAGGTATATTCCTTGTCATCCTGTGGAAATAATAATTATTAGTACTGAGAACAGAATTGTTGTAAACCCGAGCGAAGATGATGAGGCTTAAACAGCATTTAACTAAAATTCTTCTAAAACATTATGATCACAGACGAGTGTATGTTCGAATATACGGTTGTGCTACAATATACGGTATATTCCATCTATGGTTGGTCGTCTCGAACAAATCACTATAAACAATAAGGCCGCCAATTGTACTGTATCTTTGTATTTAATATTTTATGTTTGTTCTTCCCTGGCGTATCGTATTTTATATTTCCCATGCAAATTATCTTATATTATTTATTGTTTGGTTTATTTACTTCATGTTTGTCTACAAACGACACAGGTGGTTTCCAATAAAACTTTGGCTATACGTTTAGAGGGTCAAATCGAGGTTTCATCGTGCTTAGAAGTGGAACTAAAATGATCAAAAGACTGAAAAGACTTCGATTTCAACCCTCTTAACCCTTTCAACCCTTGTATGTCCCCACTGCTGGGGCACGGGTCTCTTCCTGCACCGCAGGGACATGAGGCCAAACTCCACCACGGGGGCCAAGTGCGGGTTGGTGGATGAAAAGACTTATGACGCCACAATTTCTTTATGATAAGGTTATTTCCAATTCTCTGTACGATCAAACCTTGATTTGTGTCCTCTGAGCATAGGAGTATGTTTTATTGCAATGTAGTATGTCGTATAAAAATTAACACCAAACTATTTTTGTATGAGATTCGTTCTGTGAGGGACTTTCTTAAGTGACAAAGTGAACATAATTTTATAGCAAGATTATAGTAACATTTTTAACGTGGATTGGAACAAAGAACAAGATAATGAAGGTTCTGTGGTTTGAAACTTGAAAATTACGTATGTAAATTGTATTCGTTGTAAACCTGTCGCTTTTGGGTCACAATTTATTAGTGTCTTTCTGGCGACGGTCATCATCCATAAAAATTTAACTCCCGATACTCATGTCCGATTTTGTTGTACAATACAAATCTACGGAGTTATTTTTAAAATGTTCACGTGACGTCACAGAAACTTCATCATCATCAACCCACCGAGGGGCATGGGTCTCTTTCCCGAGGAACCTATAGGCCATACTCCACCACGGACCAAGTCTGGATTGGTGGAGGTTTGCAAGACTAGTAGCTGGTCTGAGAAGTTTTCTGACTAGGCTTAACGACTGGCAACTGTCGACGGCAGCCGGCACCAACTGCTAACGTGCCTTGTGAAGCACGGAACCGCTCTGAAAAATGCCACCAGCGTTAAAGACGGTCACCCTAGATGGGTGACAGTCTATAACGCTGGTGGCATTTTCACGCACTGAACACGGTGGCATGCACTGAACACGCCTTAACCTTTGCTTAACTTTGCTTAACTCTGCCTAACCTTGCGTTGCTTAACCTTTGTGATCGTTTAAAATCACTCAGGCAGCCGGGCTACGAACGAGTCACAGAAATACTTACGAAAAATTACCAACTTTATTGCCTTTTTTCGTTAAGCTGTAATATTAGACGATACAACCTTTAACTACCACGTAACCTGATTGCTGAGATTACTTGCTGTATCACCGAAAATTTACTGCCTTGTTGGTCTCGCGGTTACACGTTTAACTACCTTAAACAAAGGTCTGGGTTTTATTCCGACTGGAGGCTGACGTACTTTATGTTTACAAGTTTTATATATTAAATGGGTCAAATCGCGATTATTTATTAGGAAAAATTAATTACCTTATTTCCCAACGTTTTACCTAATAAATAATCGCGATTTGATCCGTTTAATATATAACTATGTATGAGTATCGCGAATCATTAAGAAATACTGTTCACAAAAGTGGCAATCTAGGTGTATTTTCATGTATATCACATCCTTGCTGGGTGAATATTGCACATAGTAGGTACCTATCCTAGTTAAGAACTGGGATATGTGGATGTGTTGTGTGAAAGCTCTGCAACGCTCTTCTCGTCGTCCTGTTTAAGTAAAGAGAAGTGCAGAGTTATTGGAAGGTAGTCTCGAGTCACATGGGATATCTTTTTGTTTTCCACCAACTTCGTAAAATGGAGGAGGTACGCAATTCTTCCATATATATCGTGTTCTTATGTAAGTGTGTCCAGCGAAAATTTTTCACCAAGCAGCAGGATTTCTTGAATTCTAACATATTTTAAACTTTCGCGACTTGTACACATAGAATATTTTCGGGGCTTAATCGCGTAGTAACTTATTGCTATTTTAACTCGACGTTTCAACGACATTACAACCATCGTGGTCACGAGAAAACTGATGGCTGGCACCGGTTCGCATCTTCAGCTGATGAGGTTTCAGACTACCCTCAATCAATTCTTGAATTCTGTTTTTAAAAGAAAGAGATAAAGAAAATTATTGAACTCATTTTCTTTTTATTATTTATTTGAAGAATTACAACTTTATCGCATTCTTCTTTAGTGTGTGCTTTTTAATAAAATAGTATGTCCAGCGAAAATTAATCACCAAGCAGTTGGATTTCTTGAATTCTGTTTTTAAAAGAAAGAGAAAAAGAAAATCATTGAACTCATTTTCTTTTCATTATTTATTTCAATAATAACTTTATCGCTTTCTTCTTAGTGCGTGCTATTTAATAAAATAGTACCTATGTCCATAAAATAGTACCTATGTCCAGCGAAAATTTTTCACCGAGCAGTTGGATTTCTTGAATTCTGTTTTTAAATGAAAAAGAAAATAATTGAACTCATTTTCTTTTTATTATTTATTTCAATAATAACTTTATCGCTTTCTTCTTAGTGCGTGCTATTTAATAAAATAGTACCTATGTCCATAAAATAGTACCTATGTCCAGCGAAAATTTTTCACCGAGCAGTTGGATTTCTTGAATTCTGTTTTTAAATGAAAAAGAAAATAATTGAACTCATTTTCTTTTTATTATTTATTTCAATAATAACTTTATCGCTTTCTTCTTAGTGCGTGCTTTTTAATAAAATAGTACCTATGTCCATAAAATAGTACCTATGTCCAGCGAAAATTTTTCACCGAGCAGTTGGATTTCTTGAATTCTGTTTTTAAATGAAAAAGAAAATAATTGAACTCATTTTCTTTTTATTATTTATTTCAATAATAACTTTATCGCATTCTTCTTAGTGCGTGCTTTTTAATAAAATAGTACCTATGTCCATAAAATAGTACCTATGTCCAGCGAAAATTTTTCACCGAGCAGTTGGATTTCTTGAATTCTGTTTTTAAATGAAAAAGAAAATAATTGAACTCATTTTCTTTTTATTATTTATTTGAGTATTTATCGCATTCTTCTTAGTGCGTGCATTTTAATAAAATCGTTAATGTAATAATGATCTAATCGTGTAGTTCATGTGAGGTGACACAGAAATCTTGACAACTACAACTTTGTAACGTGTAAATAAATAACATAAGCATTAAACCTAGGCTGGATCCTTATCAATGTTTATGCAATAAAAATTATTATCACTAAATATAAATATCTTTAAGTAAGTAAACCTTGCACTGATTTTATTCTTAATCCAAACACGAAAATTAATGGTATTTAAGACTAATGGTAATCAAATCAAAGTGTTTTCATTCAAAATGTCACAAAACTGTGACCTAACGGTTTCTGAATTGATAATTTCACTAAGAAAACACTTGCCTGAGTAATGTTCTGTCACGCTCTTTCCTAGGACATTTGAAGAGACAGCACTACAGTGACCTAACTATTTACTTAACGAAAATCTTAATTCAGAAACTGGTCCTAAGTTAGAATTTTTGGCCTCTAAATAGGTTTTTAAAATTGTCTTTAGCACGGGTTAGTGCATTAAAAATTATACAATCATGTGGGTACAGCGATATTATTCCGTTGTAAAACCTAACTGCAAAGTAGGTACTCGGGGCTGCAACTAAGTGATGCAAATTACTTCAGCCAGATGTCACTGCCTGTACGTATTACAGAGAATGTTCTAAAGAGGTTCGAAATTTCACTGATGCCGGTTAGTTGCCCATTAGCTCAGTTGGATAGAGCGCTGGCACGGATAGCCAGAGGTCGCGGGTTCGAATCCCGGCATGGGTGGAATTTATAGCCTCTAAATAGGTTTTTAAAAATATTCCTAAGTTAGTTCTCACGATCTCACGTTACTCTTTCAACATTACTTACGGCGAGCATGCTGCAAATGTAAGCAGTACGGGAATACTCCGTCTTCGCCGATTACGAGACCTACAGGATATATTATATATCCTTTATTGGTCGACGTAGGTCAGCCTGGAGCGTAACATTTTCATACAGGCAAATACATTGCTTCTGGCCCCACACTAGGATACCCTAAGTCGTGGGAACGAGAAACGGTGACATCACAAACATGTAAGCATCTGAGAACCTATTTTTGTCCCAGCCGGGGTTCAAACCCTTTCATACACATGCGTCTGATGTATTTGTTTTGAAATACATTCCAATGATAATAATAATCGTAGATGTGGCAAGTTACCGCAAGGCCGGTTGGTGGGTTGGAGTTGATCACTGGACGGGTGTTGGGCAATTTAGCTACTTTTGGTCCAGAATGTACACTCTACAACATATGGTCTTTCAGATACAGGCGCGAACTATACTCACTTATAATGTAACATTACATTTACATACAGGCACATACATTGCTTCTGGCCCCACACTAGGATACCCTGTGTCGCGGGAACCAGAAACAACGACATCACAAACATGTAAACATCCAAGACCTGGGGGTTTTTTTTTGTCCCCAGCCTTACATAGCGTGCCATTTTGCAACAAAATGTATGAAGGTTGAACTCGAGTCAGTAGACTATACCTCGTTACGATAGGAGTATATAATTATACTTAGACAAGGTAAAGGCTACTGTAGACATAATCGGTTGATGATGTTATAAATCAACCCATTATGTCCCC
This sequence comes from Yponomeuta sedellus, assembly GCA_934045075.1. Lineage (NCBI taxonomy): Eukaryota > Metazoa > Arthropoda > Insecta > Lepidoptera > Yponomeutidae > Yponomeuta > Yponomeuta sedellus. The sequence continues at coordinate 24,472,245 of OW203723.1, read as the reverse complement.
ACCGAAGGGCACGGGTCTCTTCCCTGAGAAAGGTATAGGCCATACTCCACCACACGGGCCAAGTCCGGATTAGTGGAGGCTTGCAAGACTAGCGGCACGTCTTACTGTCAGAGGTTTAAAAGCCGCCCTAAGGCCTCTTAACGATTGCCGTCTATTGACGGCAGCCGGCACCAACTGCTTAGCGTGCTTTGCGAAGCACGGAACCGCCTGGAAAAATGCCACTGGCGTTAGTCATAGACGGTTTACCCATCCATGCACTGCCAAACGCGCCCTGTGTTGCTTAACCTCGTGATCGTTTAAGATCACTCAGGCAGGCGGCTACGAGCGATTCGTTTAAAGCGATTGGTATATGACACACACAACTAATTACTATTGGGTGTATTTCCATGTATGGGATGCCCTGGCCTGGATTCCATAGCACAGGGATATAGCACCATATTACATTTTTTTTAATGCATTAACCCGTGCTAAAGACAATTTTAAAAACCTATTTTAGAGGCTAAAAATTCCACCATCAGAGTGGTGGAATTTTGCCAGCGCTCAGTTGGAAAGAGCGCTGGCACGGATAGCCAGAGGTCGCGGGTTCGAATCCCGGCATTGGTGGAATTTTTAGCCTCTAAAATAGGTTTTTAAAACAGGGTATATTAGTTTGGGACCAAAACAAGTGATTGTGTCATGTGGAACTTATTTATTAATTCATAACATAAAGAGACGACCTCCCAATCTTTTAGACCGGGTGGGAAATGACTACTCAAGACAAGGAAGAGTGGAAGCTCATGGTGGAGGTATTTACCTAGCAGTGGGACACAAACACGCCTGACGAAAGAAACAAAGAGAGATCCCTTTATTGCCCATTGATCGATATCAACCCTTATATGTACCCACTGCTCACGAGCACGGGTCTCTTCCTGCATCACAGAAATATGAGGCCATACTCCAACAAGGAAATATTGTACATAAACAAGGAAATTACACAGACGTTAAGTGAACTCACTCCTGGTACTGGCGTGAGTTTAGCGGAGGGGTAGGTAGAGACCAGCATTTGCCACTTGCCATGATTCTGACAAACTACTCTCGTCCCATCAACATTCATTCGTCGCTGTTTATAAATAGGTCCTACGATTCCATACGATCGCAGACCTTTTTTCTCCCAAAAAGAACTACTGGAAACTACTGAGGGTCTACAGGATGGTCATTTGAAGTAAAGAGTAAAGGGAATTGCAAACCTTTGTAGATACTGGAAAACGTTTATAAGAGCCCATTTATGACTTTTTTAGTAGATAATTTAAGCAACATTCACAGATGCTATTTCCTGAATCAAAAAGATCAATTAATTACATGGTACAGTGCTACACAAGATATAAGTCTCGCGGATGTACCTGCGCTGATGACCAAATTTTGGATGTGCGGCAAGGTAATCGACCAATCAGATAGTTTCATTTTATGGCAGGCCGCGCGCCTTTGTTGCTATTGGTTGATTCAACGTCATCGATGCAGGTGAATATAAGTTTGGCAATATTAGCGTGAGCGAAATAGGTAGCGCTACTGCGGCAATCAATTCTGCACCTTAACCGTATCGGTTAAAGACCATGTTGAATGTACTTATAGCTTCGGGTACTTTCGTTACACTTCTTCCTAGTCTGCGCGAACGTAGATTCTCGAAGGGACTTTTATGATGTGTAGTACTGTACCTAGGTCGTCAACTGCCTTGTATTTAAATAAATAGTTGTATAAAGATTTTTAGGAGTTGTTTCCTAATGTAGAGTAATGTAGGGTACAGAGAGTATGACATTTCGTAAACATTCATTGGGCACATAGTAGGACCTATAAGGTTCGTTAAGCCGCAGTTTCTGCGCTACTTTGAATAAAACCTTTTCATTTTACTTCCAAACAGACTCCATTTTTTATGTAGCATTGACGGGCACTCTTTCAGAGAGATAGTTTCTCAGGTTTCCTCAAGATTATACTATTTTTATTTTTAATGCACTAACCCGTGCTAAGGAACAAATTTAAAAACCTATTTAGAGGCTAAAAATTTCACTCATGCCGGGATTCGAACCCGCAACCTCTGGCACGGATAGCCAGAGGTTGCGGGTTCGAATCCCGGCATGGGTGAAATTTTTAGCCTCTAAATAGGTTTTTAAATTTCCTCAAGATGTTTTCGTTCATGGTTAGCCAGTGCTAGTTACTGAAATACTATTAATTATAATCATATTATCTAAGTAAAAAAAGTAACTCAACGATATAAGCCGAATTCGAACCAATGAGCTCTTACATATGAGGCAAGCGTACCTACTCCATATAGCTCCAACCGCTTAAATTGTTTACAATGAGACACTTCTCTCAAGCACGCAGTATTCTTAGAGAATAGATAGGATATTATGCGAAAGATATTTATTACATACTCATGGCCGGAGATACATTGACGAAATCAGAATCCTGTTTTTACGCAATTAATTTCGCATTCAAATATTCTAGAGTTCCGTCCGTCCACATTTTATCTCGCTCAAGGCCGCCAATTCAATTCTGTATACATTAAACTTTGTACATATCGATCAATCAGACAAAGATAAGATACAATATTGTATCTTGTGCGGGTGAGCGAGGAAGCGAGAGCCCCAGGTTCGATTCCTAGTACAGGAATATACCAATGACTTTGTTTTTACGTATGTACATTTATTTACAAATATATATTGGGAATGTGAGTGGAAGGGCTCGTAAGGGACGTGCCAGGCGGACATACATCGACAAAATAGGGGATGTACTAGTAAAGGGAAGATAAAAAGTACCCGGAGCCGGCGTGCGTGCATGCAACGACTTATGAACGTTGATGAAGCGAAAGTGATCTGTCAGGATCGTGGCAAGTGGCAGTCCCTGGTCTCTGTCTACCCCTCTGGGATACATGCGTTAGGTTGTGTATGTATGTATGTATGTATGTATGTATGTATGTATGTATGTATGTATGTATGTATGTATGTATGTATGTATGTATGTATGTATGTATGTATGTATGTATGTATGTATGTATGTATGTATGTATGTATGTATGTATGTATGTATGTATGTATGTATGTATGTATGTATGTATGTATGTATGTATCGTCCCCGTAGGGCGGAAACTCACCAACTCGAAAAACACCGTTTCGAGAAATCGACGTTCAAAGTTTTGAAAACGAAAAAAAAATCTAGCGTCTGTTATACAGGAGATATTTTGAATGTTATTGTCTTAATGCATTTTTACTACAACAGAGCATTGTTTGATATGACTTATAGGTATAAATTTACATCAATTTAAAAGTTATGATGGATAAACAGTTTTTCCCTTTAATATTTGATCTTAATCCCGAGTTAGTGATTTTCTACCTAAAGTTAGTTAATTTCTACCCAGATTTGACTATTATAAGCAGAAGTAACTCGTTTTAGTGAATTTACAACTAGTCTCTGGAAATGCATAACAGTCTCGGACATAACTAACTAAATTTGTTTTTTGCGAACCAAAGAAGAAAACACTACAAAAAACTTTCAAAACTTTATTCAAAAAGGAAAAAGTACAAAAAGTTTCATAAATGACCATAACAAAGAACAATAGCTAAATGTCTTCTTCATCGTTTTCATTAACATCGGGCTCAGCCAGTCTATCAACTTGATTCACTTGTTGGTGAATTTAACAGTAGGAAGAGAAGCAAAATAAAATGAAAAGGTTTTATTCAAAGTAGCGCAGAAACTGCGGCTTAGTGAACGTTACAATTTAAACTGGGTGTCCATTTCAAAATCTAGATCATTTTGAAGAAAAAATGAACAAAGTTCTTAATTAACAAAGTTTAAATATTTATTATAAAACATAAAACTCATGCATTATCTGTAATTCCAGACATCATTGTCATCTAAATAATCGTTTATGTTATAGAAGCCCTTTTGGCACAAAGTTTGTTTAACATTTTTTGAACCGCGTTTCAGGTAAGCTTAATACATCTTCGGGGATTTTATTATAGAAGCGTATACAATGCCCCATGAAGGACGTATTAACCTTTACCAGCCTAAATATAGGAAACAAAAGTTTATGTTTATTTCTAAGTAGTTTTACATTGTATTGGCTACTTAAAGTTTTAAAGTTACTGGTATTTTTCCTGACGTACTCGATACGTTGACATACGTTAACGTAATGTTTTATAGACATACTGACTGGCAACTGTCAGAATGTTAGTTTCTTTAAAGAAATCTCTTAACGAATCTCTACTGCCTAGCTTATAAATGAATGTGATTGCTCTCTTCTGCAAGACAAAGATGGTCTTAATGTCTGCTGCCCGTCCCCACAGAAGTATGCCATAGGACATAACACTATGGAAGTTATTAAAATAAACAAACCTTGCAGTTGCGACGTCAGTAAGTTCCCTAAATCTTTTAACTGCATAATTATGCTGCTGAACTAAGCCTATTTGCATTTTCTTTTTCTATATGTGGACCACATTGAAGCTTTGATCCATTGTGATACCTAAAAATACAGTTTCATTCACAAGTTCTAAATTGTTATTCCCCAATATAACATTGCTATCAACCGTTTTGACATTTGGAAGTGTGAACTTTATACATTTTATCTTTTTTGAATTTAATAGTAATTTATTAGAAGTAAACCAATTTAGCAGCCGAGAGAGAGCATTATTTGTATTGTCGAAGTCATTCTTTTGTCTCTTAATTTTAAACATAAGTAATGTGTCATCTGCAAATAACACTATCTCTGACACATTTTGAACCATGAACGGCAAATCATTTACATATACGAGGAAGAGGAACGGCCCCAATATCGATCCTGTGGCCACCTCTGACCCTGAAGATTTAGTTCTATTTATTTATATCAGCTCTTTGAACTCTCCCTTCTAAATATGATGTTATAAGTTTTAGCTAAAACCTTTAGCTAGACCAAAAAGGTATTTTTGGTCTATGCCAAAACTAACTAAAGTGGCTTAGGTGACGACGAGACTGTACTTTTGGTAGGCATAAAATAATTAAGTACATTTAATTAATTGTTCCTTTCAATGTGGCTGTAAAACATTGCAATTAGTTAGTTTTTGAAGTTTTTAAATTTGGAACTATGGCTCCTTTCAAAAAACTGGTTAGACAGAAATGTAGAGAAAAAAAATGCGATCCTAATGCTACTAAACGCTCATTTTCTCCTTAAGTCGACTTGGTGAGTTTCCGCTCTACGGGGACGGTATGTACATTTGTGAAGTTATAGTAGCAATACCACTCGCTAACTGTGAAAGATGACATCGTGAGGAAAACTTCTTCTTCTTCTTTTCGTGTCAGCGATTCGACGAGTTTATATATTTTTTCCTACCCAATAGTTGGCTACTGCAATTGCAGCAGCGTTGACCTCTGTTAGGTCCTCCAGAGTGCAGATGTGAGGAAAACTGAGTGTGAGGTATTCAAATCAGTGTTGAAATTGCCAATCTGCTGGGGGCACGCGTGGTAATTAAGCTAATAATCTCCCTCTAAAAAAAGGCCGTGTGATGCAGTGGGACGTTTATAGGCTACATAAAAAACCATTATATTTACACTATTTTTATTTTTAATGCACTAACCCGTGCTAAGGACAAATTTAAAAACCTATTTAGAGGCTAAAAATGTCACCCATGCCGGGATTCGAACCCGCAACCTCTGGCTATCCGTGCCAGCGCTCTACCAATTGAGCCAATGGGCGACTCACGGCATCTGTGAAATTTCGACCCTCTTTACACTATTCTCTGTATTACGTACAGGCAGCGACATCTGGCTTAAGCAAATTGCATCACTTACAGCCCCGACTACCTACTTTGCAGTTAGGTTTTACATCGGAACGATATCACTGTACCCAAATTATTATACTATTTTTATTTTTAATGCTCTAACCCGTGCTAAGGACAAATTTAAAAACCTATTTAGAGGCATTATATTTGCTTGGTAAATATATTAGTGGGCAAGCTTACACTATCTAAAACAATGTCCCAGGCACTGCAGAGTCCGAGCGGTCCCTTCACGCATCAAGTGTGAGTGAAGGTGCCTTGGACGCCGCCAGTAATCTTCTTCCTCTATAATATAAAAATGAATCGTTGAATGTGTTTGTAAGCGCAAATCTCGAGAGCAGCTGAACCGATTTTGCGAATTCTTTTTTTAGAATATTCCTTGAACTACGAGGATGGTTTTTACAGACAGAGAAAAATAGAAACCTTAAAGAATCGATGTTAGGCTAGTTTTTATTAAAAGAACATACACGCACTACCCTCCTAAGTCCTGGAGGTAACAGTTACTTCAAGTCTTCTAAAACTACGTAGATTTTGATGAGCTTTTGCTTCTTGTTGTCCAAAAAATTGTAAGGAAATTATTGCACGTGGAATAGTAAGAATTCCTAACTTCCTACTAAAGTGGGTGTGAATAAGGAAAGTTATTCGAGTTGTCCTATTTCTGGGACGCCAGGACTTAGGAGGCTACAGGTTAAGGTGTTCAAATATTAGACTTGAATAATCTAAATAACAATTTTGTCGTCGTCGTCAGGCTATACAAGTCCACTGCTGGACATTGCCCTCCCCTAAAGAGCGCCATGTTGTGCTATCATAGGAGGTAATGCCCATAATCCCCACGCAATTCTGTATAGTCTTAGAATTACTATTAAAAACTAACAGTATATGATACTAAGGGCCAATTTAAGCCTAAGAGAATTTCGCTTTGTAAATACTTAACTGTAGGGGTGTCTCTTCGAATTTTCCAGAACGCGCGTGACAGAACGTTCTTTTTCTTCTTCAGGCTATATTATATAGTCCACTGCTGGACATAGCCCTCCCCTAATGAGTGCCATAGCGCCCTGTCTTCAGCTTGCCGCATCCAGCATCTGCCGGCAGTTTTTCGCAGACCGTCATCCCACCTCTATTTTTGAATCACTCGTCTCGCGTCGAGCGCTCGATTTCTACTGATTTTCGTTCGACATACGAAATTCCGTATTTTTGAATCACTGGACTGCAACGAATGGTCCTTACCACTCGTCTCGTATGTCGATCGATAGATTAATTGTCAAAATTTGTGTTAATTTGTATTGTGCTGCGCACAGATACCTACCTAGCGATAAATGTGAATTTGCTCCTGATAACTGGTTGTAGATTGTAAATATGGCGATCTTCAGTGTAGAAAATGAATTTTTAAGAATATCTAATTCTTAATGGATATTTGGATTAAAAAATACGGAAAAACGAGATCATGCGACTTAGAAGACGAGTGTGACTTACGTCGCATTCGACGATAAATTTCATAGGAGTGATTCAAAAATAGATATCTGGTCGGAGGGCGTCCTACACTACGTTTGCCGAGTCGCGGTCTCCACTCAAGAACACGTTTACACCAACGGTTGTCGGTTCTTCGCGAGATATGGCCAGCCCACTGCCACTTCAGCTTGCTGATTCTCTGAGCGACAGAACGTTACTTAAGTATTTACTTAGAGAAATTCTCTATTCACAAATGGGCCCTAAGAAACAACTTTAAATTAGTATCATAATTATTTGTGTTACACTATTCGGAACTTTTTTTTTTCATTAACTATTATAATTATACATACAGGTACTTTAGTTGCTCAGTTGAGACGGTAGTCAAGAAATTAAATTAAATGAAAAGGTTTTATTCAAAGAAGCGCAGAAACTTCGGCTTAATAAACTTTACAATTCAAACTAGGTGTCCATTTCAAAATCTAGATCATTTTGGAGAAAAAATTGACAAAAAAACTCTAAATTATTATAGATAGATAGAATATTCTTCATTGCATGTACACCAGTAATTACGTAGGAGACTTCAAAAATGACGGTACAAGTACAGTACAAGTGGCGGCCTTATTACTAAAAGTAATTTCTTCCAGGCAAGCATTATTCAAGAATTTTTTTACTGTAATTATCTCTCATTCTCTGAGCGATAGCCTGAGACAGCAATGGAATAATTACGAGCTTCAAGCAGTATGGTTATTATATATATGCTATAGGCTGTTGTAGCTTTCATAAAAAAAAATACAATTAGTTCCAAGTAATTAATCCCTAGTTATGTGCCAACCGCCACTTAATCTAATCACGCTCAAAAGCGCTTCTATTGCCGGCCCAAAGCAAACAAAAAACAATGCAACGCGTAGACTATCGCTTATCGACGATATTGTGCAACGTCAGAATGTGGGGCAACGACCCAGTCACTGGAGCAGTGGACAGAAGGCCTAGCATGCACTTGATACGCTTATGATTATAAAATACCCCCACTTTGTCCCCATTGCATGTTTGTCTTTATAACGTTTGCTCCTACAACTCGATCTTAGAAAAAACTTTTTAAACCTATTTAGAGGCTAAAAATTCCACCCATGCCGGGATTCGAACCCGCGACCTCTGGCTATCCGCGCCAGCGCTCTTTCCAACTGAGCTAATGGGTGACTCACCGGCATCAGTGAAATTTCGAACCGCTTTACAATATTCTCTGTATTACGTACAGGCAGCGACATTGGCTGAAGTAATACAGAGAATATTGTAAAGAGGTTTTTTTCAATATTTGTATACCGCATTTATTCTTTCCTCTCATGCTTGCTATTATAACTTAATGTTTATGTATTTTTATGATTGTATTTATGTATGATATGACTATGTAAGTTTATTTTATTATGTATACGTATTTACCTTAATATTCGATGGGCATTGGCAAAGTCGCACGTATTTTTGCTAATTCCATGAAGGCAAGGAACTTGGAAAGTTCTTAAGTACATATCTTGTATTTTCTTAAAACGAGATTGGTCAGTTTTTTGTCATTTATGTTTTGGTGGGATTACTCTATTATTGACAGGCGCCGGCGCATTCACATGACCAATCTGAGCGAGGCCAATTTTAGTTTAGCCAACACCAACTGCGAAGTGTAAACTCGACTGTGTAAAGCAGAGTGTATTGCCGGACAGATAATTTGAACAAAAATCCACATTCGGGATGAGTTTGCGAAGGAATAATAACTGCCGGTAAACTTATCTTATGGAGCGCTCGTAGCCTAGTCAATTCGAGTGATTGAAATCAATCACCTGAGTTAAGAAACAACAGGCGCGGTCAGGTGCAGAATGGGTGACCGTCCCATGACTACCGCTACTGTTTTTTTTTTCCAAGTGCTTCCATGCTTCGCAAGGCACGCTAAGGCTGTCATTAATGGCAGTCATTAAGCCATGTCAGAGGTCTTGTGGGCGGTTTGATAACTTCTGACAGTAAGACCCGCCACTAGTATTGCGAGCCTCCAAAAATCCGGACTTGGCCCCCGTGATGGAGTATGGCCTATACCTTCCTCAGGGAAGAGACTGCCCCTCGGTGGGGACATAATGGGTTGACGATGAATTGAACTACCAACCATGACACGCAGTTACAGTTATGGTCCAATCTGAAACCGTCCAATGATGTGGAAGAGAGAGCCAAAGTGTAAGAGGTGCGTGCTATCCACACACGGCGCGTCGACAGGCGCCGGCGCATTCGCATGACCAATCTGCGCGAGACCAATTTTAGTTTCGCCAATACCCACTGCGAAGTGCAAACTCTACTGTTTAAAGCCGAGTATATTGCCCGACAGATAATTTGAACAAAAATCCTCGCAGTCAGGATGAGTTTTCGAAGGTTTTGTCTTGGGTCTAATTACGCACACCAAAAATTTAGCAATCGTGTAATTCCGTACTAATTTGCCAGCTGGACTGGAATCGCTCAGAATTTGGCTGTCGTAATTCTTAATATAGGTACGAGCTGCAACTATAATATAGCAACTGCAACTATATTTTTTACGTATTGTACGTGCACGTTAAGCAGTTGGAGCCGGCTGCCGTCGATAGATGGCAGTCGTTAACCCAAGCCTTAGGGCGGCTCGAAAACTTCTGACAGTAAGACCTGCCACCAGTCTTGCAAGCCTCCTATACCTTCCTCAGGAAAGAGAGCCGTGCCCTTCGGTGGGGACATAATGAGTTGATGATGAAACGCGTACCAAATCCTGAACGATTCCAGTTGTCAAACTGTCAAATTAATTGACAGGCAATTGGAATCGCTGAGGATTTTTTGCGCTTAGTTATGCCACAGATTCCAAACATTATAGATAACAAAACATAGGCTTCGACATTGCACCGAGTAGTCTAATTTAGGTAGGAGTTACCAATAAATCATCCATGACAGATATAAACGTTATAGTGTTGTTGCTAAACAATCCTTTTCTTCTCTTCCAGAAGTGAACCGGAGCGCAAGCGATGCCTCGCATCGTCAGACGCGGGCGTCTGTCGTAGGTGCGGAGGTGACCAGCAAGGCGGGTTTCTTCCCTGCATCTGCATCACGCAGGAGTAAGTAACGAGACAGGCCTGTTTGAATCTTTCTTTGGTCCCTTTGCTCTTACGTAAAGTCTGGGCTGACAAGGGCTTTCCATTTGTCTCTGTTCATTGCTAGGGCTGGTAGCTCCAGCCAAGTTACTCCTTTCTCCTTCGTCTGAGAGAGAACAGATCTCACCCACGTCTGGGACGGTTTTCCGGGTCGTCCTAAGCCTCCGGCGGGTTTCCACTCGACAGCCACCTTTGGACCTGATTGAATTAGTGACAGCGAAATACAATTGTAATATGTGCGTCTATATTTTATGTTGTTAGTGCGGAGATTAGCAAAGAGGTTTACTTCCCTACACAAAATCACTGAGGAGGGAGTTCGGATTGCAAGCAATGCCTAGACAACAACATCTAACGATGGGTCCGTAGATGTTGTTGTCTAACATTGGCGACCAGCAACGCGGATTCCTTTCCTGAATCTGCATCACTCAGGAGTAGATGAAGAGAAGTAACACTCTTAATTGTTAGGAGTGATATCGACGCGTCCCTTCGAAGGTGCGTTATGAATGAGTTTATGAAAGCGATGCGTCCATTCGTAGAACTATCGTCCATCGTTCGCGCGGAGGTTAGCAAGGTAGATTCCCTGCGTTTGCATTGCTCGGGACTTCAGGAATGAAGTCCTGAGCTTGTGTTAAACAGCCTGCTGTTTGTGTTAGAGCAAAAGCGATGTCTTCCAACCTTAGACGAGGGCGTGTATCATAGTTGCGGAGGTCACCTCCTTATAACTCTGTCTACAACAGCCTAGTTGTGTCAGTTGAAGTGGAAGTGATACCTCTGATCCTTAGACGCAGGCGTCTGTGCAGCGGTTAGGGCGAAGGGCTTCTGCACCCAGACTGAGGTCATTTGATATAGAGAAGACGGCGCCCTTCAGTAGGAATCGAACTCATGACCTCTGATTTGGTAGTTAATCATGTTAATCGCTAAACTAACGTGTTAAGCAAATTAAAATCATGATGGTGCTAAGCAAAGTATAAGGATGAATCGCTGACACGAATAGAAAAAGAAGTATGATAGTGCAGTCATAGAAGTCATAAAAGACATGATGCCTTTGGATTATTGCTTTATCTAAAGGTCGCCATGACGATACGTCCATCAATCCAAATAGAGTGGACGTCTTCCAAAATCGCACGTGAATGTGAAATACTTATGCCAGTTGAATGGACGTCGTCTCTGCTTTGGATTTCCAAACGGATGGAAATCCATCCGTCCAATCCATATGGACGCCGTTTGCGGCCGACTGTCAATGTCAAAAAAGTGCACCATGCCATTTGGAAGCCGTTCGAATAGTCTGTGAATGGGCAAAACCACGTCCATTTTTTTGCGATTTTGTCTCAGTTTTTTCTCTGAGTTGACGTGGGGTACATGTGCAAAAAAGAGCCGAGTCTATGAAACGTTTAAAAAATGTATTACGATTGTTTTATGTTTTATACTTATTTGTAAATATGGCGACGTCTGCGCGTGACTTTGTGTTAGATCAGTGTAGTTTCCATTTTTATGTACAACTAGCTGACCCAGCGAACTTCGTACCGCAACAGTCGATTCTTTAATTATTATCTATTTTTTCTCTCCGTAAGAACCATCCTCGTACTCGTACTTCAAGAAATATTCTAAAAAAGAATTAGCGAAATCGGTTCAGCTGCTCTCGAGATTTGCGCTTACCAACACATTCAGCGATTCATTTTTATATTATAGATGAAGTGCTCTCTCTCCATCGATCTATCTTTGCCAAATTAAGGAATACTGTATCGTTGCATTTCAGGCCATTGAAGTTCGAGAAGGGCGCGTGGTTCCTCCGGCAAGTGCAGCGAGCTGTCACTCTGATGCCGTGGTCATTCACCACCGAAAAGCTGGAGCAAATCGGTGAGTTATTTCTACTATACTCCGTAATAGATACGCTTTTTTTTTGATGATATCACGGCTTTCCTTGGTGTAGCTTGGATGTAGCTAAATATTTTTTGATACGATCAAAGTTGAGACGTAGAAAATGTGATTGGCATTTATACAGAACACACGTCGACACACAATAGATATGCTAGTGTATCGAAAAAGTCGAGTGAAACTGAAGGAATTACTATGCCGATTAATAAAAGTAGCTGTTATTAGTAGTACTTAGAGTAGTACTTAAGTAATAAAAAAAAATAGCTGTCTGCATCACTCAGGATTCATTTAAAGAATTTTAATACGCAATTTAAGTGTTTTATTTTTTATTTTTAAGTATCATCACTTCATTTTTAAGTATTTTATCAAGGGAATGTAGATACGAAACATGTAATATTTTTTTAGATACCACGAAGTTGACCTCATTGCACAAGCTGTTTGTATTGACGAGTAGAATATCCCGCTAAGTTTTACCGGTCATTTGTAAACTGCCGAGTCCAAAGCGCCTGTAGGTATGGTAAAAATCCAATGAAATTAAATGAAAAGGTTTTATTCAAAGTAGCGCAGAAACTGCTGCTTAAATGAACGTTACAATTCAAACTAGTTCTCCATTTCAAAATCTAGATCATTTTGGAGAAAAAAATGGACAAAAAATCCAAAGTTAGTCTTTTCAAAGTCATTAATTAACAGAGTTTACATACCTATTTAGAGGCTAAAAATTCCACTCATGCCGAGATTCGCGGGGTTTGTGCATTAAAAATAAAAATAGTAGAATTTACGTAATAATTATTATAAAACATAATGCCACTAGCGGTAGTGACGGGACGGTCACCTATCCAGCACGCAACCGCGCCTGTTGTTGTTTAACTCAAGTGATTGACCAATCACTCGGTTCGACTAGGCCACGAGCGCTTTCTCTGGATATTCTCATGCATTGTACTGGCTTTAATTTCAGACATCATTGTCATCTGAGTAATCCTTTATGTTATAGTAGCCCTTTTGGCATTACGTCACACCCGATTGATGGCTATGTAACTTTGGTCCCCAGACGAGGAAGCGGAGGGCGACAGCCTGGAGGAGCGTCCCTCGCACGGGGACCTGCGCGGCGTGCGGGAGTTTCTGGAGGCTCTGTCGGCGAAGCTCGCCGGCGGGCCGCTGGAAGGCACAAGGGTCGCGCCGCTCTACGACCATCCGGCCTGTGAGTTCTCTTCCTATAGAAGTATAATAGGCCAGACGATAGGTTTTATATCCACTCCCATAAAGTAGAGTTAACCGGCATTTAACAGGTAACATCGTATACCCCGCCTTCGCTTACCATTAGGCGTGACTGGGGTCAAGTGTAAACTGTTCTGCTTAAAAAAAATGTGGGCACATTTTATTATTTACAAGAAAACTTAAATATTCCAGGTTTAACGAAAGTTAAAGCCATTTTGCTAAAATTATTTTAAATCTGTGGGAAAACAGCTCGCAGTATCATGGCGTGCTTTAAATCCTTTTAATCTGTACTTTCGCTTTATATTGTTAATCTTTGATTATTTGATACGGTCGTCACGCCTATTATACCTACTGAAATCCGGTTGGTTTTAAAGCCGGTTATGTTATATCAGTAATTATTAAAGATGCCATCTATTTAGACTATTTTCAAGCATGAAAAAAAAAATTGTATAAATAGATATTGAACGTTATCGAACGGTAGCGAACAATACCTAGAACGACATTGCTCCGGTGATCAGACTAATAGTTACTGACTACTTGTCAATCAGTGATCTGCGCAGAACTGATAACCGATGGGCTAGACAGGATCTTGAGTGGAGACCGCGTATCCGCAAACGCAGCGTAAGACGCCCTGTGACCTGGTGGAGCGACGACATTCGCAAAGCGATGAGCAGTGACTGGAAGAGGAGAGCCGAAGATCGGGCTCAGTGGCGTGTCTTGGGAGAGGCATGTGTCCAGCAGTGGGCTGACACCGGCTGGTTCTGATCAATCAATCAATTTATTTCAACATAAAGAACTTACATTCTGTTTGCTGAATGTTAATGTACGATGTAAAATGTAAAACGCTGCCTTCGGGCCGTATTGTAGTGGAGCAAAAGGCAGCGAAAAAAAAACTCCACTCTGACCATCTTTTCTCCTGACCATGATGACGAATCAGTGGGTTAATTGGGAGTTGTGTTTGTAAAAACCTATTTAGAGGCTGAAAATTCCACCCATGCCGGGATTCGAACCCGCGACCTCTGGCTATACGTGCCAGCGCTCTTCCAACTGAGCTTATGGGCGACTCACCAGCATCAGTGAAATTTCGAACCTCTTTACAATTACTCTCTGTATTTCGTTGCTGTATTTGTGTGAAATTAGGCTCCATTGGGAATTGAAGCGTTTCGCATGTTGAACCAGCATCATTTTGACCGCTAGACGCCCGCATTTTCGCGCGGCACCACCCAGCGGTCAGCGGCACGCTGTCAACGCTGGCCATCGCGCTTCGAGACGCGCTCCAACGTAAGGACGCACTTTGATGAGCATGGAACGTTCCTATTCTCTAAGGAAATTGGCCATAGTTATCTATGGGATCCTTTAAAATATACCACAGTGGACTTCAATACAATTTTCTAAACTACATAGTAAAATCTGTTACTGGCTGCATGTGCATATTATTACGCTCCTATTGATTATTGTAATTGTATTGCTGTTAAATAAATAAATAATTCGTCAATGGTCGCCTATAGTGCTCTCGATGCTAATTCGACCAACTTGTGTTACAATTACAATTATTAAATATTTTAATTTATTGTATTTATTTACAAAACCCACAGCACAGCAGTATTCACTGTTATAAATATAATTTATCTTTGGCCAATTACGGGCTTAATTTATATTAATATATCTTGGAGATTCAGTGTGTTAAATTGCAAATTGGGTCAAAACATGTCATAAATTTCCCATGCGCTCTACAGTTTATCAGTTTTTTTGTGAGTTCAACAGAAACATTAATAAAAACTTAAATAACATACATACCTAGTCTTGATGATAAAACCGCAATTTCTTAAAGCACTCCTTAGTTGCAGTTTAAATAGTATATATAGAGTGAAAGACTGTACCTCAGACTATTTAAACGGAATTTGAGGAGTGTTTTAGCGGAAACGTCTTTTTCCAAATAACGCAATTAATAAGTAATTTGGACGTTGTTATTTTCTAATTTTTATTGGCGTAATTCGGAACATTATAATGTCGAGCGCAAGGTACTCCTCAGCTTTATTAAATGTCCAAATAAGTATTTTTTACATGAGGTGGTTGAACCTTATGCAAAAACGACTTACGCTACTTTTCTAACATTGGGGAGAGCGCGTGTCTGGAAGCTGTTAAAACTGTCTTGCGTAATAAACGAACCACCCTCTACTTAGACATAGACCACTAAGACCAATGACGTTAGAGAATAAAACATGTCCGTTTGTCTCCCACTTGCATGGCTGATGGTAACTGCACGTTTGTGATGCACAAGTTTATGTCGCCGTCGCAGCGCCTGCAGAGGCGTCGTACGCACGCATGTAACTATGTGAATTGTTGCTGTTGTAATATTTTCAGGCGTTGCGCAAATGATGCGCTCACCGTCAGAATAACAGGGTTTCCTATTCATTTGGATGTAATTTTCTTTGTTTTGGTGTTTGGTGCATTGGTTTTTGTTCTAGACTTAGTATTATGCGTGTCGACAATGATCTATACTTTAAATTTTGAATATCATCTGTAGGTATATAGGTAGGTACCTAATTGTGAAATGCAATTCTTAGGTATTTAATGAGTTAGTAAATTTTCACACAAAATTTCTTTCAGACGTTGTTTAATATTTTCTTTTTTAATATTTACGTTTTGGTACATTAGTGTCTGGTACCCACATTAATTTTTGTTTCAGACCTGCTAAGTTAGTAAATTATTGCAAAGAATTTCTCTCCCATTTTTATGCAAATTGAGAAGCCGAAGAAGTCATATTTTGATTTTTCCTATTTTATTTTATTCATTTGGAACCAAAACAGTAAAATGGATAAAGTTTATACAAAAAATTACTACGGACAATATTAGGTAGGTAAACCTGAACCCATAAATATTTTTCACTAAATAACTATGATCTAGAGTAACTTTGGTGACAAGGATGCCAATTGTGCATATTACAAACAATGTGTAAAAAAATCATTAGGCTACCAACGATCAACAACAGCAATAAACCGCTATTTATTTTCAACCGTGTTGTTTCAACTGACTAATATTCAATACCTACACGTTTTCGGTATAATTTATAAAAATACGATTCCTCTAAAACATTCCTCAGAGACAGGTGTAATGAACCTATGGATACGTCCTTCTCCTTACCAAAGATTAGATAAACTGCCTCTGAGAAATATTTCAAGGAATCGTGTTTTATAAAAAAAGACCATAAATCTGCAACATCATCTAATGCAGGCATCACCTAAACAACCTTCAGTGAACTCTGCTGCTTATTACAGCACTCAATTTAAATCATAATCGCAGTAGCTAGATAGAAACACGGCGAATATTCATGAATTTACTTCTTTTCCGTTCGGATGCGTCCGTTCCGGTCCATTCAGTGCGTTTGCATAGTGCAACGACACTAATACTGGCGGGGGCTGTAAGAATATTTTACTTTATCTTGACCAATTCTCATAGTACAGAACAAACATAAAAATTACATCACGCTAATGTTATAAAGGCGAAAGTTTGTGAGTGGCGTCTGCAGCGATTTTAATGAAATTTGGTATGGAGTTAGCTGACACCCTGGATTAACACATAGTCTACGTTTTACTGCAGGAAAATCGATAAACCGCGTGTTAACAGCGGGGCACAGCCAGTTAAGAATAATGCTAATCATAGCGCAAGTTGGAACCCAAGTCGAAAGTAGAGCCTCAGACCGGCCAGGATAAAACTACAAACATAGTATATTATGATAATTCGATATACTTTGCGTAGCCGTCTTCCTACTTGTTAGTCTGTAGGTTAAGCGGCTATGCAATGTATCGAGTATCATAAACCATGAATTGAAATAGGGCCCAAGTGGTGAGCGGGCGTCCTTCGCTGCGCTTGCTGGTATGTGCTCCTCGCTTTTTACTCCACCAGTCCAATTAAATCAGCAGAAGAATTGGAACAAATCGAAAGCCGATTTTAGGCGTCCAATTTGTTATATTACAATTAAACTCATTAATTTGCGGACCACGTGACCCCAGAATTGATTTGGTTAATAAAAAAAAATTGAAACTGTAGGTCGATCGAATGAATTTTGGTCAAATATTCATTTTAAAGATCATTTAACAATGATGTAGCGATAGCAATAGGTGATAAACCCTTCCTGGATACGCGCCGCGGTGTGAGATTATTTATTTCATTTATTTAGTTATGCAACAGGCACGTTTTAAAAAACATTAAGTTTAAAATTTATAAGTTCTTATTATAGGTTTACCTTAAATTGTGTAAATAAAACAGGAAATCGGTGTAGGAGTTTATGCACCTATGTTAATTAGGTTCCATACTTTAACACCCATCATTACATGGGTGTTAAAGTGTGGAACCTAATTGAATCGAATGCTGTCCCAAGAATAATAGCTCGTCTATTACTTGCACAAACAACTTGCCGCTTAAACAAAACAATCGATGTATGCAAATAATACCTGACCGGCGGGGCAGAAGTCAATTTCTCTGCTAGAAAGTACAGGGTACCAACCTGAAACACTAGAATCGAACGAAAGGTTTTAAATCTTTCACCTATGTGCCTAAGCTGTTGTTGCACGTCTGTTATTAGGTGGTAGGCTAGATCATAAGTATTAAACTGTGAAAAATGACTTTGCTAAATTGAGCCAAAAATCTCAGAAGCACCATGCGGTTAGTTAATGCACCGCCCTCCCTCCCACTTTTTCAAGCAGAAGCAAGACACCAACACACAACCACCAACGCCAATGCTTGTATGAGAAAATGCGCAATGAAATCAAAGGTTCTACTCTGTAATATTGTTTTATGCCACACCTGGCAATAAAGTGTAATAAAGTGGCGCTTTCTGGCCAAGTGTAGACATAAAAAGATGTACACAACACGGGAGGTAATAAATAAAGCTCTCGATCGCATATTTACGTCCCTCGCTTGCAGCTCGGCCGCAAACTTCTGCGATCTCGGCCTTTCTTTGTATTACCACCTTAGTTGTGTAATGTACTATAACCTAACATCTGTTAGCTGTATCTATTAAATGAATGAATGCATTACCGAACGAACGAAGAACAAAATAACGAAGGAACGGACAAACGAATAAATGAATAAATTATTCACTATGAACTAATTATACCAAAATGCACGAACCTTAACAACGGCTCTGTCGACTACGCAATTTAGTTTTTTTAAGGCGCTTAAGGGCGCTAATTAGCGCCACCAAAGGAATATAAATCATAACTTTTTCTATAATACGTTTCTTTCAAAAAGTAAACATCAAAAATCGTAATATCTGTGATAACAATTTTCAGAACATATAGCCTAGATTCAAGTATTAATATCCTAGAACTTAAATCGATTTCTGCTAAAATCTTCCGTCCTAGACTGTAGGTTCTGAATTTAGTTGTCACTGCTGTTAAGATTTCTCATGTTCACTTTTAGATGAAAACGTATTATAGTACAAGTTAGGATTTTGATTTATAATTCCATTGGTAGCGCTAGTAAGCACCCCGAACTACCTTGAAGGCACTTTTCTTGGTGTTTCGGATTGACCGAATCCCTAATACCACGCTCCGCTCCAGAACCAAAATCGCTGTTGTTGGAGCTGTGACCGCAAAGCTTAAGTGGAACTGGGCAGGTCACGTCATTCGTATGTATCCAGACAAATGGGCGAAAATTGCCACTGAATGGGTTTTACGCGACTGATATCGCAGACGCGGTCAGCCATAGCGGAGGCGGCGGTACAATCTGTAATCTGTGGCACATAGTAAACAACAGCAGTTTTCCTTGTTTGTTGTGTAGACTGAGTGACTGAGTGCCCATCTGCCGACCGAGTCGTGAACCCTCAACACCTACAGCACGCTAGCGCCCTCAATTTACAGATGAGTCTAACGATACACTGTACAAAAAACTTAATTTCAGTTTTTCAGTACCTATTTCAGTTTTTCAAATTTCATTTCCCCCATAATTTCCAAACCGTAGCTTCGATCTGCATAGAAATTGCGCTGTAGGGCATCGCGGCTCGGCCCTTCTCGTCGAGCTGCGTCCATTTTGGGAATATTCAGTTTTTTCATACATTACTCCCTACTAAAAAGTAAAATTTGGTGTGCCCATAACTTTGTATCCGACCACGTCATCTCGTTGGAAATTTGCACAGCCGGCATCCAGGAGCACTCCCGCGTCGATAGGACACCGCTCTCGGGGAGTCCTCTGAGATCTGCGACGATTTTAAGTTTTTTCGTCTCCGTACCAATGTTTTAGGGATTTTGTGTTTTTCCAACCCCCATAACTTTTAAGGACCTCCGATCTTGACCGGAGTCGCATGGTTTCGCATCGGGGTACCGCCCCGCGTCGATACTATATTGCCCGCGTGGGAGATGACTGCTCAAGACAGGGAGGATTCAACGCTCATAGAGGGGAGGCTTTAGCCCAGCAGTGGGACACAATATGGCTGACTAAGAAAAAACTTTTTAAATTTTTGACACAAACTTTATTCTTTGAGAACCATTAGTATCCAGCTAGACCGGTGAGTGCACGCCCTTGGGCCAGCGTGTCATTGTCCTGTTTGTTTGACGGAGAGGCGGTACTGATTGTTTGCGAATTATTCGAAAGAAGATTTCTCATTTTTGAACGGCCTCGGTGGCGCAGCGGTTTGGCACGCTGACTGTGCCACCGAAGGTCTCGGGTTCGATCCCCGGCCGGGTCAAACTAGGAAACGAACTTTTCTAGTTTTTCTTGGGTCTTTGATGTTATCTATGTATTTATTGTATTAAATATATCGTCGAGTTAGCACCTATAACACAAGTCATTTAGTTGTACTTAGTATAGGGCTAACGAGATCTGTGTAATATGTCCATGAATATTATTATTATTATTATAACTAAAACTTTCGTAAGCACAACACATTGTAGACTCTTAGTCCGGATCTACTTACGGGTGTTTTATATCGGAAGAGTCCGACCAGGTTTCGCTCCGATTCGCAGAGCTTAATCATCTTAATCTGGTCGACTCTTCCGATATAACAACACCCGTAAGTAGATCCGGACTAAGGCCAGTATTACAGAAGCGTACTCAAGCGCCAATCTCTACTTAAGACTAGTTTTGAGTATGGATTTAATTTTAGAACGTTACTTGAGTCGAGATTCATCAAGCGCGACTCAACTGAGTAATAGCTAATTCGAGAACGTTACTTGGGTAGCAATCTCTACTTAAGTAAAGATCAAATATGTATTTACTCAAGTGTGGTCGGAACCACGCTTGAGAGTCGATCGGCCAGTATTATAATTGTCAATTTGGAATGTCTATTGCAAAATTCATATATTCGAAAACCTTGATTACTATGATGGAAATAGTTAATGATAGCAGCAGCCCCTTAGGCATTTAAGGGACGCTGAAGACCCCTACTACATGGATTCTAATAAGTGTTTAAGTGCAAAAACAATAACATTAATATTGGGGTGGTTTCATTGAATAAATTTCACGCAACAAAATCACTTCGCGAGCGCTTCCGTGCTTCGCAAGGTACGTTAAGCCGTTGGTGCCGGCTGTCATATAATGGCAGTCGTTAAGCCATGTCAAAGGCCTTATGGGCGGCTTGATAACTTCTGACTGTAAGACCCGCTACTGTCTTACAATCCTCCACCAACCCGGACTTGGCCCCCGTGGTAAGAGTATGGCTTAACCTCTTGCGATGCAGGAAGAGACCCGTGCCCCAGCTATGGGGACATACAAGGGTTGATAACGAACACAATCACTTTAACCTGTCCCAAACTAGGACATCATGTACTTTGATAACCAGGCAAGAACGTCACAAACATGAAAGTCACCGAGACTGTGGTCACTTGTACAAATATATAGGCCCACAGTGGGAATCGAACTCACAAGCTCGGTCTTGGTAACCAAGCACCTTAGCGGCTAGGCCAACAAGACAGTCACAAAGAGGAATAAATAAAATAATCAGTAAAACAATCTCAGCTTTTTTATTGCTCATAACTTTGTAACATAATTGACACATATTCTATAAATCCGCTGTGTTGAAGTTGACTTTTTGTCTTCCTCGAGGAGGATCCTCTCCATTGTGGTGAAGTTGAAGTTTTGTGTTCAACGAGCAGGTTCCTCTCCACTGCGATGAGGTTGAAGTTTTATGTTCAATGAGCAGGTTCCTCTCTACTGCAACGAAGTTGAAGTTTTATGTTCAACAAGCAGGTTCCTCTCCGCTGCGGTGAAGTTGAAGTTTTATGTCCAACAAGCAGGTTCCTCTGCACTGCGGTGAAGTTGAAGTTTTATGTTCAATGAGCAGGTTCCTCTCTACTGCAACGAAGTTGAAGTTTTATGTTCAACAAGCAGGTTCCTCTCCGCTGCGGTGAAGTTGAAGTTTTATGTCCAACAAGCAGGTTCCTCTGCACTGCGGTGAAGTTGAAGTTTTATGTTCAATGAGCAGGTTCCTCTCTACTGCAACGAAGTTGAAGTTTTATGTTCAACAAGCAGGTTCCTCTCCGCTGCGGTGAAGTTGAAGTTTTATGTCCAACGAGTAGGTTCCTCTGCACTGCGGTGAAGTTGAAGTTTTGTGTTCAACGAGCAGGTTCCTCTCCACTGCGATGAGGTTGAAGTTTTATGTTCAATGAGCAGGTTCCTCTCTACTGCAACGAAGTTGAAGTTTTATGTTCAACAAGCAGGTTTCTCTCCGCTGCGGTGAAGTTGAAGTTGTATGTCCAACAAGCAGGTTCCTCTGCACTGCGGTGAAGTTGAAGTTTTATGTTCAATGAGCAGGTTCCTCTCTACTGCAACGAAGTTGAAGTTTTATGTTCAACAAGCAGTTCCTCTCCGCTGCGGTGAAGTTGAAGTTTTATGTCCAACGAGTAGGTTCCTCTGCACTGCGGTGAAGTTGAAGTTTTATGTTCTATGAGCAGGTTCCTTTCCACCCGCGATGAAGTTGAGTTTTTGTCTTCTACGAGGAGGGACCCTCTCCACTCCAGTGAAGTTGACTTTTTATGTTCCACAAGGAGGATTCTTTCCACTATGGTGAAGTTCCTTGTTCTCATTTTTTCACATCTCGTTTCAAAACAGCGATTAATGTTCAAATTAAACCACACCGACTATGTACAGATATTAGTAGAGAGAATTATTTTATCGACATTTGTTACGTTCCGTTCTGTACTCAAGCGAATAAATAAACAAGAAGCGTGAACGTTTTGCTTCCTTTAAAATATACGGATCATTACAAACTAATAACTAAATAAAGAAACTTTGAACATTTTATTTACGAATACATAAACATTATTTTAGTTTCCTCTGTATATTTGA